>CM048744.1:940437502-941037502 GCA_026315105.1 Locusta migratoria | reverse complement strand
ATACGTGCGCCTTTGCACATGTCAGAACCGCAAATTTCCTGGCATGACGTCAGAAATTCTGGTTTCATAGCATTGTGATACACATTACAGCTTCTCCTGTCTGTTGGACTAACTGAACTGCAGAGTTAATATATTGTTCACACGCTAACTTATTTTTGAATAACCATGTGATATTTTGTGAAGTAAAAGATACATTTGTTTAATGTAAAACATAAGGTGGTTTCTTTACATAATGTTTTTGGGATCATCTACATATATCCTTATATACGCATCAGTGTGAACTGCTCGATTAAGATGTTTTGTCAAGGTGTTGTTCATATTGTAATTTATTTTAGTTCGCAACCGTTTCTCGTAACTCCTCTATTTTGATGAAGAGCCCTATGTTAACGACTGTTTAAAAGATTTGGTATTCTACTTTATTACATTTCGCCACATAAATTACGCAAAACTAAATATACCTCATGGCCATTTAATCGAACAGCATTAACAATTAGTGCCGGCCGCGGTGGCCGCGGGGACTGAGGCGCTTCAGTCACGGTCTGCACGGCCACTACGGTCGGGGGTTCGAATCCCCCCTCGGGCATGGATATTTGTGCCGTCCTAGTTCGTAAGTAGTTCATAAGTAGTTTGTAAGTTTAGGGACTGATGACCCCGTAGTTAAGTCCCATAGACTATACAAACATTTGAACATTTGAACAATTAGTGCTTTGAATGGTGTCACTTCTAGTCACTGAACACGCTTTGGATGTGTGTGTTGTTTTTAGGTTAGTTTAACTTAGTTTAAGTAGTTTGTAAGTCTACGGACTGATGACTAACGTAGTTTGGTCCCGTAGAATTACGAACATTTGAACATTTTTGAAAGCATAAATACGACGTGATAAGATGTAAAAACAATTTTGTGTGCTTCAATAAAAGAGAGAAATTACGTAAAACGGTTGCATATTAAAATAAAGCAGAATCAGAACAGTATATTTAGAACGTATTTAAATCGAACGGTTCACACAAGGATTCGAAGGAAACTACAAATGTCCACATAACACTATGCGATGAAATAAATAAAATATGGAATCTTTTACGCGATCCGATATTACTACTACTACTACATCTACATACATACTCCGCAATACACCGTAAGGTGTGTGGCGGAGGGTACACTGTACCACTACTAGGCATTTCCTTTCCTATTCCACTACCAAATAGAACGAGGAAAAAAGAATGCCTATATGCCTCCGTACGAGCCCTAATTTCTCTTATCTTGTCTTTATGATCTTTACGCGAAATGTAAGTAGGCGGCAGCAAGATCGTACTACACTCAGCTTCAAATTCCGGCCTTCTAAATTTCCTCAACAGAAATTCACGAAAAGAAAGTCGTCTTTCCTCCAGCGATCCCCAATTGAGTTGCCGGAGCATTTCCGTGACACTCGCGCATTGGTGGAACCTACCAGTTACAAATCTAACTGCTCGCATCTGAATTGCCTCTATGTCTTCCTTTAAACTGCTGCCGGTCCGAAACACTTGAGCAATACTAAAGACGTGGTCGTACAAGCGTTTTATACGCGGTCTCCTTTACAGGTGAAGTACATCTTCCCAAAATTCTCCCAATAAACCGAAGTCGGCTGTCCGCCTGACTCACAACTGTCCTTACATGTTGGTTCCATTTCTTATCGCTCTGCAATGTTGCACCTAGATATTTGAGCGACGCGACAGCATCAAGAAGCTCACTACTAATGCTGTATTCGAACATTGTAGGATTGTTTTTCCTACTCATGCGCATCACCTTACATTTTTCTACATTGAGAGCTAGTTGCCATACTTCGCACCAACTGGAAATTTTGTCTACGTCATCCTGTATGCTATTATAGTGAGTTAAAGACGATACCCTCCCATACACCACAGCATCATCAGCAAACAGCCGCAAATTACAAGTTACTGTGTCCATCAGATCATTTATATAGATAAAAAATAATAGCGGTCCTATCACACTCCCCTGGGGCACGCCTGACGAGACACTCGTCTCTGATGAACACTCGTCGTCGAGAACAACGTACTGTGTTCTATTACTTAGGAAGTCTTCCAGCAAGTCACAAATCTGTGAACCTATTCCATAAGCTCGTATCTTCGTTAGTAGCCTACAGTGTGGCACCGCGTCGAACATCTTTTTGAAGTCGATAAAAACACAATCCGCCTGTTGGCCTTCATCCATGGCTCGCAAGATGTCATGTGAGAAAAGGGCAAGCTGAGTTTCACATGAATGATGTTTCCTAAACCTGAGCTGATTCATACTACTACCACGCATTTCAAAATGCAATAAACACACAAAATCGTAATCATAAAGACGTTGTGAATTCATCTTATAGTTTGGACGAAAGCAGAAGAAATACGGAAGACTGTAAATTATCCAATAAGAAATCGAGATGACAGGTCGATAACTTTGCAGCGCTCAAAGTGATGTGGAGTGGAACAAAATCGCAATAAATCTCTCCCGTGGTGGCAGCACTGCGAGGGGACTCCCCGCGGCAGCGGCAGCGGCGCCGTCAGCTGTTTACCACCCTGCGCGCGCAGGCGCCTCTCCTGCCGCGGCCCTCGTCCAGTCGACGATAACAACTGACAGATCGCCGATCAGCGCTCTTATCGAGGCAGGGATCGATATGCACTTCACCCGAAGCACCGCTGTCCAAGCCGGGCTGCCAAAAGGCTGCGAGCGAGCACCTTCTGGCACGCCTATTGTGTTCTGCGCCAGCGGCCATTTGCATGTCACGTTCATTGAAAATTCGGCGGAATACATTGCTTTCCACGAAACTCGTTTCCCTATTCCTGGTCACTCATGAAATTGCGTCGTGTTATAACTTCCACGAACTCGCACCGCGTCCCTTCCAGAGTCTGCAAAATGTGTCGTCAGCCATACATGAGGCGACGAAAGCGATAAGCACATACCCAGATTACGAAAGTGTCGAGTAGAGGTGGGAAAAAACGATGAAGGTATTAACCGATCTGTACTTTAGTTCTGAGTAACCGATATTTTAGGTATTTGGTCTTCACTTGTAACAGATTCTTTTCATTTTTAGTAGTGTTGTTGTTGTTGTGGTCTTCAGTCCGGAGACTGGTTTGATGCAGCTCTCCACAATACCCTACCCTGAGCAAGCCTCTTCATCTCCACATAAGAACGACAACCTACATCTGTCTGAATCTGCTTACTGTATCCATCTCTTGGTCTTCCCCTGCGATTTTTTCCCCACACACTTCCCTCCAACGCTAAATTAACAATTCCTTGATGTCTAAGAATGTGTCCTACCAATCTATCCCTTCTTTTAGTCAAGGTATGCCAGAAATTCCTTTTCTCCCCAATTCTGTTCAGTACCTCCTCATTAGTTACGCGATCCACCCACCTAATCTTCAGCATTCTTCTGTAGCACCATATTTCAAAAGCCTCAATCCTCTTCCTGTCCGCACTGGTTATCGTCCATGTCTCACTCCCATACAAGGCAACACTCCATACAAATGCCCTCAGAAAGGACTTCCTTAGGCCTAAATCAATATTCGATGTTAACAAATTTCTCTTTTTCAAAAACGCTTTTCTACCCATTGCCATTCTGCATTTTATATCCTCTGTACTGCGCCCATCATTTGTTATTTTACTGCCCAAGTAACAAAACTCATCTACCTCCTTTATTGCTTCGTTTCCCAATCTAATTCCATCAGCATCACCTGATTTTCTTACACTGCACTCCATTACCCTAGTTTTGCTCTTGTTAATGTTCATCTTATATGCTCCTTTCAGCACACTGTCCATTCCATTCAATTGCTCTTCCAGGTCCTTTGCTGTATCTGACAGAATTACTATGTCATCGGCAAAACGCAATGTTTTTAATTCTTCCCCCTGAACTTTTATTCCTTCACCAAATTTCTCCTTGCTTTCCTTTATAGCTTGTTCAATGTACAAATTGAATAACATTGGAGAAAGGCTACAACCCTGTCTCACTCCCTTCCCAACCACTGCATCCCTTTCATGCCCTTCAACTCTGACAACCGCTGTCTGGTTTTTGTACAAGTTGTAAATAACCTTACGCTCCCTATAATTTACTCCTGCTTTTTTCAGAACTTTAAAGAGTTTATTCCAATCAACATTGTCAAAAGCCTTCTCCAAATCTACAAAAGCTAGAAATGTAGATTTGCCTTTTCTTAATCTATCTTCTAGGATAAGCCGTAAAGTGAGTATTGCCTCCCGTGTTCCTACATTTCTCCTGAACCCAAACTGATCTTCCCCGAGGTCGGCTTCTACCAGCTTTTCCATCCTTCTGTATATAATTCGCGTTAATATTTTGCAGCCATGACTTATTAAACTGATGGTTCTGTAGTTTTCACACCTGTCTGCACCTGCTTTCTTAGGGATGGGGATTATAACATTTTTCTTAAAGTCTGAGGGTACTTCACCTGTCTCATACATCTTACACACCAGGTGAAACAATTTTGTCATGGCTGGTTCTCCCAGAGACTTCAGTAGCTCTGAGGGAATATCATCTATTCCAGGGGCCTTGTTTCGACTTAGGTCTTTCAGGGCTCTGTCAAATTCTTCTCTCAGTACAGTATCTCCTCTTTCATCTTCATCTACATCCTCTTCCCTTCCTACAATATTGTCTCGAAGTTCATTTCCTTTGTAGAGCCCCTCTATATATTCTTTCCACCTTTCAGCTTTCCCTTCTTTGCTGAGAACTGGTTTTCCATCAGTGTCCTTGATATTCATAGAGCTGTTTTTCTTATCTCCAAATGTTTCTTTTATTTTCCTGTAGGCTGTATCTATTTTTCCCCTATTTATACATTCTTCTACATCCTTGCATTTGCCTTCTAGCCACTCCTGCTTAGCCATTTTGCACTTCCTGACAATCTCATTTCTTAGTCGTCTGTACTCCATTTTGCCTGTTTCATTTACTGCATTTTTATATTTTCTCCTTTCATCGATTAAATTTAGTATCTCCTGTGATATCCAAGGATTTTTTGTAGGTCTTTCCTTCCTACCTATTTTGTCCTCTGCTACCTTCACTATTTCATCTCTCAATTTTACCCATTCCTCCTCTACTGTTTTATTTCCCCCCGTTTCTGTCAATTGTTGCCTAAAGCTCCCTCTGAAATTTTTAAGAACCTCAGGTTCCTTCAATTTATCCAGGTCCCATCTCCTTATTTTCCTACCTTTTTGTAGTTTCTTTAGTTTCAGCCTACAGTTCATAACCAACAAGTTATGGTCAGAGTCTATATCTGCCCCTGGGTATGTCTTACACTGTAGAACCTGATTCCGAAATCTATGTCTTACCATTATAAAATCTATCTGATATCTTCCGGTGTCTCCCGGTCTCTTCCACGTATACAACCTTCTTTTGTGATTCTTGAACCAGGTGTTTGTTATAACTAAATTATGTTCTGTGCAAAATTCTACCAGGCGGCTTCCTCTTTCATTCCTTTTGCCCAGACCATATTCACCTACTATCTTCCCTTCACTTCCTTGTCCTACTACCGAATTCCAGTCTCCCATAACAATTAAATTTTCCTCTCCCTTAATTGTCTGAATAATTTCCTTTAGCTCCTCATATATTTCTTCGATTTCCTCATCATCGGCAGAGCTAGTTGGCATATAAACCTGTACTACTGTTGTCGGTGTTGGCTTCGTATCTATCTTGACAATGATAATGCGATCACTGTGCTGGTCATAGTAGTTTACCCGCATTCCTATTTTCTTATTCATTATCAATCCTACTCCTGTGATACCCCCAACTGATTTTGTATTTATAATCCTGTACTCACCTGACCACAAAACCTGTTCATCCTGCCATCGAACTTCACTAATACCCACTATATCTAACTTCAACCTATCCATTTCCCTTTTTAAATTTTCTAATTTTCCTACTCGATTAAGGGATCTAACATTCCACGCTCCGACCCGTAGAATGCCAGTATTGTCTTTCCTGATGATCACATCCTCCTGAGTAGTCCCCGCCCGGAGATCCGAATGGGGGACTATTTTACCTCCGGAATATTTTACCCGAGAGGATGCCATCATCATATGTTCATACAGTAGAGCTGCATGTCCTCGGGAAAGGTAACGGCTGTAGTTTCCCCTTGCTTTCAGCCGTTCGCAGTAGCTGTGTGGCAAAGCCACATTAGCTGATGTTACAAGGCCAGCTCAGTCAATCATCCAGACTGTTGCCCCTGTAACTACTGAAGAGGCTGCTGCCCCTCTTCAGGAACCACACGTTTGTCTGGCCTCTCCACAGATACCCCTCCGCTGTGGTTGCACCTACGGTACGGCTATCTGTATCGTTGAGGCACGCAAGCCACCCCACCTCGGCAATGTCTGTGGTTCATGGGAGTGGTTAGTAACCGGGTAAAAGCACCTGCGATCTATATGTCAGAGCAGCACTACTAATATTTTTTGTTTTTTAAATAATTCATAAAACCGGGTAATGTTTATTCGTGAAATTTCCATTGATTTCAAACACTGTGTGGTAATAGAAACTGAGAAAAGTTATGTTCCTTTTTAATAACAATGCAGAGAATTGAACCTAGCAGCAAAGATGAGAATCGGTACAGGGTTGCTAAAACAATGATAACCTGCTGTCAGATTGCTTCGTCTCTACACGTGAACGTGCGACTGTAATACTTCCTCGCGCATAGTTCAAATAGTGGGCCTAGTTTCTTGGTGGTTGTGTTACGAAATGGCTCGTTCCCAAGTTCGGAATAATTTTAGAATGAGAGACATATAATTCATATTAGACTATATAAATTTGATTGATGTATTTTACTGGTGTATTATAAACACGGAGTAAAAAATGATTACTGGTGTATTATAAACACGGAGTAAAAAATGAATCCATAATTTTATGATCCCCATCGGGGTAAAAATAGAAAATATATAAAAGTCAGACTTCAACAAAGACATCAACAAGTGGTCTTTAGCTTCCACCATCGCTAAACCTGCCTCCTCCACTTTTCCTAACTTCGCTTTACACAGTGAAACCAATGTATGCCATAGCATCAACCTAGGGTTGCCACTGTTTCAGACTGCAAATATGGCAGATTTTGGAAATGGTAGCCAAAAATGTCCCAATGCGACACTACCGACAAGTTGCACCTTTAAGAGGACGTTAAATGCTTTTCTTTTAATAAAGCCATAGCCTAGGATATAACTAGTAATAATTTCTGTTGCAGTGCACGAATGTAGCAATATAATAAACTAATTGAAGGTATTTATTTAGTCCATTCTCTCGTAGTCCATATTTCCTCACCTCTCTCTCAACATCCATCTCTTCAACTCTCTGATAACCTTCACCTGAGAAAACTGGCGGTGGTTCCGTAATAGAGATAGCTGTTTTTACTTAGAAGGAATGGGAACAATTTGAACTGAGTTTCGACTTTATCAAGATTGGACATAGGCGTCTTTAAGGAGTTCCTGCGATCCTGGAGGCGATTTTTAAGGGGACTAAACAGCGTGGTCGTGATTTCCTCCCCTATCATGATTTGATTTAAATAATCCACTCTCTTTACATCGCTTTCATTACTTAAGTAACCGGTTTCGGGCCAGCTGCAAATCTTCATATCATGAGTAACTTGTCCGTGTAACAGTAAACATCTTGTTGAGGAATCAGCAAGTTACTCTGTAGCTGTAAAAATTAATCTGAAGACGGGTAGCTCGCCAGAAACTCGTCACTTAAGAAATAACGGCGATCTAAACACTGACACTGAAGTATTTAAAACGTTGACAGCTTAACAATAGTGTTTTACAAAACAATTATAATATAAATGATCTAGTCCTCGTGTGTAATGTTGAGGACCAAGTGCAGGAACGATAATAAGAAATTATTTTGTCAAGTAAGCTCAACCACAGATATCGTGTAAAATCACTAAAATATGACGCGTTTCAAGGGTCAAGCTCTCATCATCAGATAATCTGTACAAGAATCTTAAAACATATACCATAAAAATATAAAACGTAATAAAAGAAAACGTGGTATCCATGTCTACGAAGAAAGGTCCTCAGCATACTGTACTACGTCAGAATTCAAACGAGACCCCAGCACTGGCGGCGCATAGCACAACCGAAATGCACCGAGTCAACAACACGACTGGGGCGCACGTATGCACATGAAAACAAAGAGCTCCAAATTTCAAAGATCATCCAGAAGCTAGTGGGTACATTCAGGTGTCACGAAATCATTTGCACCGTATGACAGAGGTTGAAATTTAAAATAAACGACTTTTGCTATGATAGGTCCACGAACTCTTTAAAAAAGCTGTATGTATTACCTTGAACTTGTTCATTTAATGAAGCGTTGCTTTTAGCGTTATGTATTATAATCTCCAGCTGTTCTAGCAGATCTATCTTTCTTCCCTTATCCTGTCTATGCAAAATCTTAAGGTCTTCTTCAATCCGCTTTAAAGGATGGCCAGTTTCGTGGATATACGTGGCTACAGCGGAATTGTCAAAATTGTTAAGTACGAAGGTGTCCATATATTCCTTGTACCTAACTCTAAACGATCTACCGGTCTGACCAATGTAGTTGGCATTGCAACTTTTACACTGTATCTTATAAACCCCTGCTTTGTCATATTTGTCAGTCTTTTGGTTTAAGTTATTCCGTAATTTATGATGTAACTTATCATTAGTTTCAAAAGTAGCTTCGACTTTAAAAGGTTTTAGTTGAAATGTTTGTAGAGCTTATGGGACGTAACTACGGGGTCATCAGTCCCTAAACTTACAAACTACTTATGACCTAGCTAATACTAAAGACGGCACAAATATCCTTGCCCGAGGGGGGATTCGAACCCCCGACCGTAGTGGCCGTTCCGACCGTGACTTGCGCGCCGCAGACCTCCCGGCCACCGCGGTCGGCAGGTTTTAGTATGTTGACCACTTTCTGACATAGATTACCAAAATACGGAACCATTACTCTCTTCATATTTTCCGTGCCATTTTCATTTGATTTCGCACGCCGTTTCTTTCGTATTAAGTTATTCACTACGTTTTCCTGATAATAAGAAACATTTTGGTGGTCCGGCCGCGGTTGCCGAGGTGACTGAGGCGCTCCAGTCACGGTCTGCACGGCCACTGCGGTCGTGGGTTCGAATCCCTCCTCGGGAATGGATATTTGTGCCGTCCTTAGTATTAGTTCATAAGTAGTTTGTAAGTTTAGGGACTGATGACGCCGTAGTTAAGACCCATAAGCTATGCAATCATTTGAACATTTTCATTTTGGTGGAAGTGTGTCGAGCAGGTCCGGCAAGCTGGGAAGTGTGCAGTGTCCAGCGATGGCTGGTCCACGAGTGACGCAAACAAGTAAACAAAGTGCTTGGCCTCTGGCTAGCGCGATAATAGACTGTGCGCCTCCCAGGGGGCCCACAGCTGTTCGGTGGGTACGTGTGTGGCGCGCACGCGTCGGCTAGTTGTTGAAATCTTTCTTCTCTCGCCGTATGCATTCTCTTCTCTGTATCCCCTTCTTTCCGTCCTAGCTCCTCCTCCCTCCCTTCTGCACGCCCCTGTGGTTCGTGAGTTTGAACTGTTGCCGGTTTTTCCTTAGCTCTCGTAAGAGGCAATTAAAAGGAATCTCTTAAATAATTCACGTTTGTCTAATTCATGGCCTGGTACATTTTTACATTAATAAAATGAATATCGTACCTGTTGCAATGTTTTAAATCCGACAAAGACGCGTATCACGCTCGTGGCGTATCCTGATATTTCCGTATCTGAAAATAACACACTTTTGCACCCTTTTTTATCTCTTCATAAGATCGGCATCTACAACCATTTCAAACTTCTTACTCTGTCTCTCGTCTCGGTCTCTCTCTGCTACTTTTACGCCACACACTTCCCTCCAATGTTACATTGAAGATCTCTTGATGCCTAACAAGGCAAACTTCCATCCCCTGAGATTGGCGTAGTGAGTAGCTCGTCAAAAACTAAACAAAAAAATCATCCATGAAACAGGAAAAAGTTGTAAGGAACGGTCAAAAAAGAAGGAAAATGTAAACACTGAACTGTTCAGGCGCATTATGTGCAGGATGGAAGCAGTCTCAAAAGCCATGTCATTTAGGTTATATGGTCATGGTATTGGACTTCTATGCTGGATATCCGTGTACATCACTCCACAGTGCTCTATATTTTCATGGGATTTTCCGTCGGTGCTTGGAGGAACAAAAACATATTAAAAATTAAATAAGTAGTATTTTTGTTCCACAGTATTTTTATTTGCTTGTCATTAGCAGCTTTCGGCTTCTTAGGCCATTGTCAGGTACCTTCGTACTAAACAGTGGACTATCTGTCTAGTAAGAAGTTATCTGACGATGGCCTTAGAAGCTGAAAGCTGCTAATAACAAGCAAATAAATAATATTATGGAATAAAAACACTACATATTTAAATTTTTAATATCTCCATTTTTATTTTTATTTTTATCTTTTCATTTTTTTTTTTCGCAAATCATCAACCGTCCGTCCGGTCTTTGACATGTCTGTTCACTGTATTCAATTTTGTATGTGTGTTGTAAAGTCCATATCGCACAACTGTTCTATCTACATCTACATCTACATCTACATAGATACTCTGCAAATCACATTTAAGTGCCTGGCAGAGGGTTCATTAACCACCTTCATAACTTTTCTCTACCGTTCCATTCTCTAATAGCGCGCGGGAAGAAAGAACACCTAAATCGTTCCGTTTTCGATCTGATTTCTCTTATTTTATTGGGATGGTCATGTTTCCCTAAGTAGGTGGGTGCTATCAAAATATTTTCACATTCAGAACTAAAAGTGGGTGATTGAAACTTCGCAAACAGATCACGCCGCAATGAATAACGTCTTTCTTTTAATGATTTCTACCCCAATTCGTGCAACATTTCCGTGACGCTTTCCCCCCCGTAACGTGATAAAACAAAACGAGCTGCCCTTCTCTGAACCTTCTCAATATCTTCCGTCAGTCCCACCTGGTGAGGGTCCCACGAGGGGCAACAGTACTCCAAGAGAGGACGCACAAGTGTGATGTAGGCAGTCTCTTTGGTGGAGCTGGTGCATCGTCTAAGCGTTCTGCCAATGAAACGTAACCTTTGGTTCGCCTTCCCCACAATATTTTCTATGTGTTCTCTCCAGTCAAAGTTGTTCGTAATTGTAACTCCTAGGTATTTGGTAGAATTTACGACCTTAAGGTTTGACTGATTTATCGCGTAATTGAAGTTCAGCGGATTTCTTTTAGTGGTCATATGTATTACTTCACACACTTAATAATAACAATGTAAAGTTCTTGATCAAGGGTATGATTACCTTTGTGTGACTATGCTGTTGTTATTTGAATACAACGCTGATAGTACTTATTAAAGATCATTAAATACGCCTTCCTCAGATTACAGTATGAGCTTCCGTGAAGGTACAACATTCGTACTGCAATGGGCTTCAAATGTTCATTGTAACACGATATTGAGTACCAGCATTCCTGAAGCGGAAAACTGTTTAGGTAGTAAAACCAAAAGGGCGCGTTGCAAGATCAGTAAATGAGTTTTTTGATTGAGACGCCATCTATCTGCATATTGCGCTCTTCTACGACATGGAAGGGGAATGACCGAACGAGGCACGAGTTTATTTGGATTGAGCACAAATCCAGAAACGCAAACGCGACTAGCGTGCACTGAATTTACATCGTCCGTGCAGCTGCGGATACACGAAACACTCTCTCTGGCATGCGAAATCCCGCTTCTGGCGTTTCGCTTATTTGCTCTCCACCTTTACTTAAAGCAAGATAAACAGCGTAACTAGAATTCCGGACATATGAACGCGCACTGTTACAAAGTGTTTGAAACCGACGACTCTCCTTGATGGAGGAGAGAGTTAACACCAGTAATGGGGAGAGATTGCTACGAAGTTGGACGTTCACTGCTTTGCCCGTTACATGTGTTGGCCTGCAGCTCACTTTATGACGTCACTACGACAATAATCTCGCTGCCGGTAATTGCAGCAGAAAGACAGAGCTATGTCTGCATCACGCTTTATGATCGTCTTCAGAGCCAAGTCAAAGAGTTAGTCGAAGCAATATTTTTAAGATTCAAGGCACCAGCAGCGTAATGAGACGCGACCGCAGAGCATAATTGACGTATGAGTTCTTGACCGATACCTTGCAGTATACTATACGTTTTGTTCTACGACGATCAACGCAAATGATCGGTGAATGCGTGATTTCTCAGACATCCAAATAGGGCAAGTCGATGGTGTGCAGTTAAAGGGAGCAAATCCAACAGGAACTGTTACACTGTTCGTCGCTTGACTAGTGACAGTATCTTCGGTAATGACAGTGTACACAAAACAAGGTAAATATCACTGGCGAAGAGGTGGGCAAAACCAGACCAATCGAGCATTAAGAACAATTGCGGTCAGACGGGATAAACTACCGCAGGAAAAACGACTGCAAAACTCAGCACTCGCTTGTGTTATACAGTGTAGATAAAAAAAAACCGAATGGCCAGAGCTTAACATTCACGGAGAGAACTGCAGCTGCTAAACCCTTAAAAACGAAAGCCAACGCAAACCTACAGCACAACACTTCTCATACACTAAAATAAACTTTGTTTGCTGCTGTTACTCTCGCTTTAATCTCAATTTCCATTTTATTTTATTCACCGAGGTTTATTACGAAATACCATGTATTTCCACAAAGAAAGTTCCGTTTGGTTACACAATACAAACGTGTACAGATATAGAAAAAATATTTACTGTACAAAAATCTACTATACATAGCTTCCGAAATTTTGAAGGCATTTGTCATAGCGTGGCACAAGTTTTTGAATTCCTTCTTCATAGACGTTAGCCACCTGTGTATTCAACCATGTGGTAACATGTTCTTTCAGTTCGTCATCATTGTTCAAATGTTGACCACGAAGGACAGATTTTAGGTGTAAGAAGAGATGAATGTCGCTACGAGCGAGGTCCGGGCTGTACGTAGGATGATCAAATACGTCCCAGTGAAATTCCCGTAAGAATTCGCCATGTGAATCGGGCATTATTGTGGAAGAAAACAACACCTTTTGACAGTAATCCTTGGCGCTTGTTCTGTATAGCACGGCGCAGTTTCTTAATAGTGACACTCGCGCATTAATAGTGACGCGCATTGGTCGTACCTACCACTAAAAAACCTAGCTGCTCGCCTCTGAACTGCTTCTATATCTTCCTTTAAACTGATCTGCTGCGGGTCCCAAACACTTGAGCAATACTCAAGTCGTACAAGCCTTTACAGATGAAGTACATCTTCCCAAAATTCTCCCAATAAGCCGAAATCGGCTGTCCGCCTTACTCACAACTGTCCTTACATGTTCGTTTCATTTCATATCGCTTTGCAATGTTACGCCTAGGTATTTGAACGACGCGACAGCATCAAGAAGTTCACTACTGATGCTGGATGCTGTACTCTAACATTATAGGTTTCTTTTTCAAAAATGTTCAAATGTTTGTAAAGCTATCGGACCAAACTGCGTGGTCATCAGTCCGTAGCTTACAAACTACTTAAACCTTGGTAAACTAACCTACGGACAAACACACACACACCCATGCCCCAGGGAGGACTCGAACCTTCACGGGAGCAACCGCGCGCTCCGCAGCGAGACGCTTTAGACCGCTCGGCTACTCCACCGCGGCGATTCTTTTTCCTACTCATTTGCATCACCTTACATTTTTCTACATTTAGAGCTAGATCCATTCTTCACACCAACTGGAAATTTTGTCTAATCATTTTGTATGCTATTACAGTCAATTAAAGATGACACTCTGCCATACACCCCAACATCATCAGCAAACAATGGAATAGCGGTCCTATCACACTCCCCTGGAGCACGCCTAACGATACGCTCTGATGAACACTCGCCGTCGAGAACAACGTACTGCGTTCTATCACTTAGGAAGTCTTCCAGCCAGTCACAAATCTGTGAACCTATTCCATACGCTCGTATCTTCGTTAGCAGTCTGCAGTATGGCACCGCGTCGAACAACTTTTTGAAGTCGAGAAAAACACAATCCGCCTGTTGGCCTTCATCCATGGCTCGCAAGATGTCATGTGAGAAAAGGGCAAGCTGAGTTTCACATGAACGATGTTTCCTAAACCCGTGCTGATTCATAGAAAGAAGCTTTTCCGTTTCAAGGAAATTTACTATATTCGAACTGCGAATATGCTCCAAAATTCTACAGGAAACTGATGTCAACTATATTGGCCTGTAATTGTGTGGGTCAGTTCTCTTTCCTTTCTTATAAACGGGAGTCACGTGCGCTTTTTTCCAATCACTAGGAACTATGCGCTGAATTAAAGATTCGCGATAAATGCAAGCTAAGTATGGGGCCAGTTCTCTCCAGATATTATTCGAGTCAATGCCAAGTCGTATTGTAGTACTTCTGCTCGCTTGCGGTTCACTACAAGATATTAGGCAGGTGTACCAGTTTCTTTAGCTCAGCTGTGTGTATTCTTAATTGTCGCCTGGGCCTTGGAGACCATACGCTTTCTCTTCTCTGTGTTCCGTCCTCTTCTTTTCCATTCTTATTTTCTTAGGCCCATTGTCATCGCGTCCTTGTCGGTGTCATCTGGTGCGTGGCCTTGCTAGCTTCCTCCTGCCTTCTATGGATCTGGAGAATGGTTCTTCAGTCCACCCTAATTACATGTCCAACCCACCTCAGTTTTTTTCATCCTTTTACTATTGTAAGCCTATTGGTATAGTTCCTTCAGTTTCTGTTTTTGTCTTTTTCTTTTGTATACTCCACTCCTGTTCATATGCCTGTAGTTTTGGGGCAAAAAATTGTAATATTTTCCTTTCAAAAATTACGAGATTTTGTTCATTTGCTTTTCAAAATTTAAAATTTCTGACTCAAATTTATTTACTGGCTTAATAGATCTTTGATATAGTCTAATTCTGAAGTTTATTGAAACAGCTGTAGAGCACAACACGTCTCGTAAGTCAAAATTATCTTTGTTTGTTGCTGATATTCTCTCTCTCTCTCTCTCTCTGTAACCTCAATTTCCATTTTATTCTGTTCAATGTCCGAATATTAAAGTAACGTGAATAAGGGACAGTTATAGTCAAATCATATTATCAAAGAACTAATGTAAGTTATTTTGATAAAGTTTACGGTACTATTTTCAATACACATCACTTAGTGTAAAATTTGGTTATACGTTTTGTTCGAAATAGACACAGTCAAAATATATTTCCTGAACATTAAAGTTATTTACATTTTGTGGGTTGTGTGTGTGTGTGTGTGTGTGTGTGTGTGTGTGTGGACGCGTGTGTGCGCGCGCGTGCGTGCAGTATCTCCTTCCACATCACTCATGCAACCAAATTGGATATGCGTAATGATTGTTCCACAATAAAGAGCACTATCATTTCCTAGCTTCAATGGGGCCGAAATACGACCGAATCTTTTTTTTATAGTCTATGCCAGTTGGGATATCCTGAACAACAGGCATTTTCATATAAACATTATCGCCTAGTGTCGGCAGGATAGCCTAATATTATGGGCAAGAAACGTTGTAAGCAGCTCTGTATAACGGACATCATGTGTTGAAGAAACATCTCCCAATATTTGCAATAAAACAGCATAAAAAGGAATGTAAAATGTAATAAATGACGTGAATAATCATTAGCGATAGAATTTGATGTAAATAATGTGATCCAATGTGTGCAGCCAAGTTCTCTGGGAGGCAATACTGTCGCTATATCTTTATAACATACTTCGATTTTACATAAACAGTGTTCTTTATGGTTTGTGTGTACTCTGTGTTCTTCACAATGAAGGAAGCACAGTACATGTGAAGAGATACACTAAAAACGCTGCTTTGGAACATTAGCAAAATTTCATTCTCATCGCGGGGTCATTTCTGGACACAATACACCACTGTCTTCACATAAGAATATACTGTCAAATTTTCTCTTCGACGTGAAATGTAAAAACTGTTCATGTGGATAAGTATAGAAGAAACGGTCGCTCAAATCTACGAGGCGCGTCCAGAAAGTAAGTTCCGTTTGGTAATAAAATGAAATGGTACACAGATACAGAAAAAAATTTTATTGCACAAAATTCTGCAAGTTTTAAACTACTTTTCCACATTACTGCCGAAATTTTGCAGGCATTTGTCATAGCGTGACACCAGGTTTTGTATACCTTCTTCATAGAAATCTGCCGCCTGTGTCTTCAACCAATTGGAAACAGTGAAATTTGGGGGAAATCCATAGCGAGAGCACTAATTGTAAACCTACGGTTTCCCTGGATCTTGTCATCAATCGCATGAACCAGTTCTTCTGTAACCAAAGGTGGACGCCCACTTCGTTCTTCATCGTGCACATCACTACGCCCGCCATTGAACTGTCGGATCCATCTTCTCACCATCGAATCACTCGTCGCAGTTGGTCCGTAAACATCGCAAATTCATCGATAAATTTCACTTGGTTTCACTTTCCTCGCATTCAGAAACCGAATCACCGACCTGATTTTGCAGGCGGCGGGATTTTCAATCAACGCCGACATTTAAAACATGCACAACAAAGCGTACGTAACTGACAGCGATCTCCAAAGGGCGCACGTTCTTCTCCTTGATACACTTCGTCTACAGCGCATGTGCGGAACTGCAATCGCAGCGCTGCAGCAGAGTTAAATTGAAACGGAACTTACTTTCTGGACGCGCCTCGTATTTTAGTCAAACTTAAAAGCGATTAATGATGTCTCTTAAAACAGATTTAATTCGTGCTCATAGTATGTGAATTACCGTCGCTGTGATGATGTTACATTAGGTCACGCCCGAGTATCTTTTGTCGGAAATTACACATCGAAATCGTAACTTTTGGCTATAAATGAAAGATTACAAAAGAGGGCTTGTGTCGCCACCTTAATCACACAAATAAATCTTCCTACTGACATATTGCGAGTCCTTTCTTTTCTTTGATATCACTGCACAGTAACAACACATATTAATGATGCAATAATACAGATCGTTGCGCATTCGTTTGACCTTGTGAACGAAACAGTTCCGATCGGTATTACGCAGCGCACTAGTAATGATACTGATAGCAAGATAATGTCCATGGTGTAGCTTGTAGCTCTTTAGTAGTTTTCATCCTAGTTCTGTTTACGTTTACAAACTGATCACTAGTCTCACGCGTAAAATTCAGAGGATTAAAATACGAAAAACTCGAGCTTGAACGATAAATTTACGATTTACATTTAGTTCACGGAGAAACCTCTCTTCTCTCTATTTTTGTTTCAGTCTTTGGCAGACGAATGGAAAAACTTGTGGAATTCCACCTCGGGGAAGATCAGTTTGGATTTCGGAGAAATGTAGGAACAAGGGAGGCAATACTCACATTAATACTTATCTTACAAGATAGGCTAAGGAAAGGGAAACCTACGTTTTTAACGTTTGTCGGTGTGGAGAAAGCCTTTGGCAATGTCAACTGGAGTACATTCTTCCAAATTCTGAAGGTGTCAGGGGTAAAATATAGTGAGCGAAAAGTTATATTCAACCTATACAAAAACCAGACAGCGGTTATTAGAGTCGAAGGGCAAGAAAGGGACGGAGAGGTTGGGAAGGGAGTAAGGCAGGGTTGTAGACTTTCCCCAATGTTGTTCAATGTGTACATTGAGCAGGCAGTGAAGGAATGGAAGGAGAAATTTGGAGAGGGCATTAAAGTGCAGGGAAAAGAAATAAAATCTTGAATGGGATGGACCGTGTCTTGAAAGGAAGATATAAGATGAACATTAACAAGAGTAAAACGTAGGTAATGAAACGCAATGTCAGAAAATCAGGCGATGCTGAAGGAATTAGATTAGGTAATGGGACAATAAAAGTAGTAGATGAATTTTGTTATTTGGGTAGCAAGATAACTTCTGATGGCCGAATTAAAGAAGATATAAAATGATGAATGGCTATAATGGCTATGGGAAGAAAAGCGTTTCTAAAGAAGCGAAACTTGTTAACATGCAATATTAATTTAAATGTTAGGAAGTCCTTTCTGAAAGCATTTGTCTGGAGTGTAGCATTGTATGGGAGTTCAGATAAAAGGATGACAGAAGCTTTTGAAATGTGGTGCTACAGAGGAATGATGAAAATTAGATGGGTAGATCACGTAACTAATGAGGAGGTGCTTAACCGAATAGGGGAGAAAATGAGTTTCTGGCATATCCTGACAAAGAGAAGGGACAGATTGGTTGGACACATTCTGAGACATCAAAGAATTGTCAACTTAGCATTAGAAGGAAGCGTGTGGGGTAAAAATCGTAGAGGGAGACCGAGGGATAAATATAGTGAGCAGATTCAAAAGGATGTAGGTTGCCGAACGTATTCTCAGATGAAGAGGCTTGCACAGGACAGGGTAGCGTGGAGAGCTGCATCAAACCAGTCTGCGGACTGAAGACCACAACAACAACTTTGACTGGATTCGTTGGTCCGGAAGTACCTTCACTATGTGGCCGCGCAGACTTTTCCGGCGTAATAACTGGTGAACACTCTCGGGTCTGCAGTCGGATGACGTCGTCATTCAGCAGACCAACTGGCTGCCATTATCAGGTGAGTAAGCCGACTGCACCGACTCGCCTAAGTCAGTGGATTTGGCTTACTCACCTCATAATGGCAGCCAGTTGGTCTGCTGAAATAATGTGTCAAGATGGCGACGTTATTAGGCTGCAGGCCCTCTAACGAAGAATGCTGGGATTTATTCACATCTCCTTTCATTACGGAACCTCCCGATACCACTGCTGCATAATAATAGATATGAAAGTAATTATTGTCGTTTTCTTTTCCAAAACTTTTGCTATATTATTTTCTAACGTGACTATCTGAAGTTATTTTGTTATTATTTGGTGTCGCAGAAGTTTGTTTAATTAGCAAATATTCGTTAGTTATTGCCAAGATGTATATTATTAAATTTGAGATAGTATGCTAAATAGTATTACTGTTAAAACTAATCAAATTCTTTTCTCATAATGTTAAAGTAGGTATTACTATGTTTCACATGTAATATTAAAAAAGTTTTGCCCTCATTAGTTTCTGTATAATTAGCGTTAATTATATTTGAAAATGAAATACTATTAATGTGTTATACTTTCCTCAATATTATTCACGCTATCTTTTACTACAGCTAGTTGCATTTAATTGTTTACTTTTCCATTATAATTAATATAATGAACTCAACTAACAAAACGTAATAGTCAGGGACATTGTTTGGAAGATATAAATAAGATGCGTTCGAGCCATGTAATTGAGTATAGTGTCGGCTGCGATTTGAGACACAATTCACGACAGTTTAGAATCTAATTAGAACGGTATGTGAAAAGCTAATGTTAGAATCGCAGAAAGAGTATCTACCGTGATTAATCGATATTTGTGCCACACTGTACACCTCGGACTTTAGTATTCTTTACACGAACTCTGCATATTTGTATCATTGACGTGTGGAATGTGCTTACCGGATTGTATAGATTGTATTTAATGAGACTTGTAAGCTGGTCATAAATGGGGACAACTGGACACTAATGGATCATTAAAAGTGTCAAAAGAACTGCAATCCTACGTGTTGCCTGCGTTATTTGTAGCAGATTAGTTTCGTCCCATAAAATTTCAGCCAGCCGCTACCGAGAGCAACTAACAACAAGAATATTAAGAATCAACGATCTACGACCTGGTAAGCTACAACCCGAGAAAAATATCATCAGTACCTGTTCTCACTGCCAAGTTATTCACATCAGTAAGCACTTAATCTAGTGTCAATGATGGTAGTACCCTACAGTTAATACTTCTACAGCTCCGTCATCCAATAGTTTTCAGAAAAAAACTGAACACCTAGAAAGTGAAGAGATATGAGTTGATATTCACAGGGCATGTTCATTTGTACGTTAAGAAGAAATTATTAACATTTCAGTCGCTGAGTTCAGCGTGTTTCCTGATGACTAGTAGGCCTTGGACCTTCGTAACTTGTTCCATTCCTGATGGCATCTACACGCATAAGGTGCGAATGGTGTCTTGTGATCATGCTGATTTCGAAGTTCATAGGGAGATATGATCATCATAATAAAATAAATCAGATCGAAAACGAAAAGATTCATGTTATTAGCGAACGGAGCGGCAGAGAAATATCATAAAATCATTTCGATTAACCCTCTGTCATGCATTTAAATCTGATTTGGAGAGTAATTATGTAGAAGTAGATGTAGCTGCAGGCAAGTAGAATAACGGGCAGGGGACACTGTAACACTAGTACGCGAGAAGCTGAGAATCTGGGCAGAACGAGAAGCGTATCTCGATAGCCCTATGGTTACCAACGTAGTAACTCTGGGTTCGAGTCTCGATCCGGCATAAATTGTCAATTTCGCCACTGAATTTAATTCAGCCCTATGAAACAGTCGCGATCCTGAAATATATCGTATTCACAAACTACAAAAGACAGCTAAGAACCAAACACTGCTTTTAAATCAACTGTAATGGGGACACAGAGTAAACGGACTGGCAACAGGAAGTAAACAAACGAACGTCTGCAGCACAGCAGCGCCGTCAGGCAGATTATTGACGACTTGAAACGTCGCCAATTCGCTCCACAGCGTCTGGCTTTCTTAGTATACCACCAGCGAATAGCAGCTTTCTGAGAATAACGAGGCTCCGGTAATTCCCGAAAGGAAAATCACTGTAATATTTTTCTACTTTTCTTTAATTTAAATAAATTCAGATACGAACAACAATTATTGTAAAACAAGTAATTAATTTCAGTCAATGGAACCGTCTTCAGTCGAGTGATTCAAAATTTTTTACACCAGCAGCCGTAAGTTTTGATTCATCTACACCTACGTGGATACTACGCAAGTCAAATTGAAGTCCATGGCAGGGGGTTCATCAAACAGCTTTTATGATACTTCTCTAGAATTCCATTCCCTAATACGGCGCGAGGAAAGGAACACGGAAATCTTCCCGTTTTTTATCTGATTTCTATTATGTTATCTTGATTATCAGGTGTCCCTACGTAGGTGTGTAGAAACAAAATATGTTAGCATTCGGAAGAGAAAGTGATAGAAATTTCGCAAATAAATCTCGCCGCAACGCATAACGATTTCCACCCCAATCCGTGCGTCATTTTCGTGCTACTCTCTCCCCCTACATCGTGATAATACAAAGCGAGCTGCTCTTCACTGTTCACTAAAATGTCTGTCAGTCGTACTTGATACTCCAAAATAGGACACACAAGAGTAGTGTAGGCAGTTTCTGTAGTGTTCTGCGGATGAAACGTAGCCTCTGGTTCGCCTTCCCTCTTATTTATAGTGGAAATGAAGTTTAACGAACTTCTTTTAGTGTTCATATGGATGAGCCGGCCGCGGTGGCCGAGAGGACTGAGGCGCTCCAGTCACGGTCTGCACGGCCACTACGGTCGGGGGTTCGAATCCCCCCTCGGGCATGGATATTTGTGCCGTCCTTAGTCTTAGTTAGTTCATAAGTAGTTTGTAAGTTTGGGGACTGATGACCCCTTAGTTAAGTCCTATAAGCTATACGAACATTTGAACATTTGAACTCATCAAAAGGGTCAATTGCCAATTTTTTCACCATGCAGATATCTTATCTAAATCATTTTGAAGTTTCTTTTGATCTTCCAAAGATTTAACTAACCGAACAGTCTAAGTTAGCTAACTCGTTTATAAACATAAGAAACAGTAGGAGCCCTATAACACTTCCCTGGGGAACGCCAGATATCACATCTGTGTTATTCTATGACTTTCCGTAAATCATAACGTAATGTGTTCTTTCCGGCAGGAAATCACGAACCAAATCGTACAACTGTGACGATATTCCATAATCACGGAATTTGATTAGAAGGCGCTTGTGTGGTACATTGTCAAAAGCTTTACGGAAATATAGAAATACAGAATTTATTTGAAATCCCTTGTGGATAACGTTCTTCACGTGGTGTGAATAGAGCTAGCTGTGTTTCACAAGAACAATACTTTCTGAATCCTCGTTGACCATAGGTTAATAGGTCGTGATTGGATTTTTTTCATACTGCTAACCCTTTCGACACTCCAGTCTTGTTATGTTCAGGCCAAATCAATGACGTCCATCCTGCCACATATCAATGAGTCACTATTTCACAGGAATTTTCATTTCCTTGTTATGCCTGCGTGTTCCCTTTGCAAGTGCGAAGGCTTCATTGATAACACACGTGCCAGAGTGGACGTCACTGATTTGGCCTGAATATGGCACTACTGGAGTGCCGATACCGCCAACAAAATAAAATTCAATCAAAATTTACGGCTGTTGATATAAAAATATTTGAATTACAATTTTCACCTCCTTCTGTATTCTGGAATTCATGTCATTTTCCATGTTTCTGCTACAGTCGTGCTAATTCGCCATAAAGTTCGGGGTCATTACGAACGTGTCACAAAATGTTGAAAAGTTTGTTCAAATGTTCAAATGTTTGTAGAGTCTATGGGACTTAACTACGGGGTTATCAGTCCCTAAACTTACAAACTACTTATGAACTACTTACAACTAAGGACGGCACAAATATCCATGCCCGAGGGGGGATTCGAGCCCCCGACCGTAGTGGCCGTGCGGACTGTGACTGGAGCGCCTCAATCCCCTCGGCCACCGCGGCCGGCGAAAAGTTTGTAATCCTATGAGACCAAACTACGTTGGTCATCAATCCCTAATCTTATAAACTACTTCGACTGTTAAATTAACCTAAGGACAACACACACATCCATGCCCGAGGGAGGATTCGAACCTCCGACGCGGGAGGCCGCGCGATCCGTAACCTGGCGCTCCAGGCTCCTGGCGCGCGGCGTCCATGTCACACAATATGAATGAGGTTGTTACTAAAATATTTAAAAAAAAAATGAAAAACGGCGAATCTTCTATAGTGAATTTGTACGATCGTACCTCCTACATGCAAAATTACATGAGTTGTGAAACGTGTTGTAGGTCACAACATCGTCATCAGTGACCGTAATTAATTACTTTTTTTAAATAATTTTGGTCAATGGCTGGATATACGAGGCGCATCCAGAAAGTAAGTTCCGTTTAGTTATATAAAACTAACGGGTACAGATACAGAAAAAATATTGATTGTACAAAAATCTACAACTGTTAAACTACTTTACTACATAGCTTCCGAAATTTTGTAGGCAATTGTCATAGCATGGCACAAGGTTTTGTGTGCCTTTTTCAAAGAATGTTGCCGCTTGTGTATTCAACCATGTGGTAGCATGTTCTTTCAGCTCGTCATCACCGTTGAAGTGTTGTCCACCAAGGACATATTTTAGGTGTAAGAAGAGGATTACTGTCAAAAGATTTTTTTTTCTCACACACCGAATGTGATCAAACAATTCTTACGGAAATTTCAATGGGACCTGTTTCATCATCCTCCATACAGCTCGGACGTCTCTCCTAGCGACTTACATCTCTTCTTACACCTAAAATCTGTCCTTGGTGGTCAACACTTGAACGATGATAAAGAGCTATTATCACATGGTTAAATACACAGGCGGCTACCTTCTGTGAAGGATGCATGCAAAAACTTGTGGCACGCTATGACAAGCGCCAACAAAATTTCGCCAGTTATGTAGAAAAGTAGTTTAAGAGTTGTAGAATTTTGTGCAATAAAAATTTCTTCTGTATCTGTGTACAATTTCTTACTTACTTTCTGGACGCGCCTCGTAGAATTTTGACCTTGCGAAATCATTAACGGCCGGAGATAGCACAGCCAAATTTATTTAGGAGATAAAAGCGGCGTATCAATTGCGGTGGTTAGGGGGGGGGTTCACTTGATTTATTTGATCCTTAGGCAGGGCCAGTGAATAACTATGCTGCTGTCAGTAATTATGGGTCAGTATTTTTGGTGTCAGACATTTTTGCCTGTGAATGGAGCATCTTGTAACACCTACTACATTCTGTCCTCTCCTTTCCTTCCATTTTTCCGTCTATGCCTGCACATCTGTGCGCATATGTAACTAATTCTGCCCAGCACTTTGGAACGGTAGTCGTTTAAACTGATAGGGGGGAGGCGAAAATACGACGAAATTGAATTTACTCAATTATAAATGAACTGGTAACTTCTATAAAAAATGTCACACGCACATCATATATTAAATTCTCAGTCGCGGCGGAGTGACCAAGCGCATAGAGGCGCTATTATCCGATGTGCGAGGCCGTTCCCGTCGGGAGTTCGATTCCCCCCCCCCCCCTCGGGCATGGATGTTTGTCACGTCTTTAGTGTAAGGTATTTCATAAGTAGTTTGTACTTTTAGGGACTGGTGACATCGCAGTTAAGTCCCTTAAGTTTAACAAACATTTGAATTAAATTATCAAATATATTACCGTACCTTTCTAAACAGCCCTCGAAACAGTTCACGTACGGCTTTCACGGCAAGTGCCAAATAATTCGCGTTGTTGTCCCGATTATCAAAGAGTACAGTCATTAATGGCTGCCTGAAAAGAAGTTTCCTAACACCACGCGGATTTTCAAATGTCTATGGGCGGCAATGCGAAATAAAACGGAAAGCCTACTTCTCTCCACTGATGTAGAGTGTATACGATCTTGGCTTGACGAACTGCCCATGTCTACGGAGAGGAAAAGACTTAATCCTTTCATTCTCCACCCCAAGGAGTGGAGTGGGCTGTTTGAGATCCGGCCCATAAAGAGTCGCGGTTCTACTCACACAAGCTGATAGTGGTTTGTATAGTTTATGTTCAAATGTTTGTATAGTTTTTGGGACTTAACTACGGGGTCATCAGTCCCTAAACTTACAAACTACTTATGAAGTACTTACGAACTTGGACGGCACAAATATCCATGCCCGAGGGGGGGATTCGAACCCCCGACCATAGTGGCCGTGCAGCCTGTGACTGGAGCGCCTTTGTCTCCTCAGCCACCGCGGCCGGCAAGCTGATAGTAGGGCAAAGGAGGATCTCAAACGGGAAGTGCACTTCTTACCCCCCCCCCCCCCCACATATATATGCACGTCGCTGGGTATTATTGCGATATGTCATACTACTCGATTGAGATTTTGCGTTAATAAATAACAGTTCAGCTATCTGGAAGATCTGTATTTGTTCACGTAAGTATTCTGTATCATCGAATATGTACAAAGAAATAACAGTCATTTAAATGTATGAGAATTAACCCTCGTATGTAAACGTTCGGGTCGGATCCGACCCGCCAGTTAGAAAAGTGCGCATGTCTCTTTCCCCCCCTCCTCCAGGGCTACGTGGCCCCAGGTACCCTCCCAGGCAGTCATGACGCACGCTCCGTCCAGCCAACATCAGACTTAGGTGAGCGTCACATTTCTTTGTTTGCTGTATAAAGATAGATTCCCCGATCCAGGGTCGGATCCGACCCATTGTTTATAGTATTGTCCCTCCTCGTTGGGTCGGATGTGACCCAGTGTTTATTATTGTGTTTCAGTCTTTTATTGATTATTATTATATTATTATATTATTGTATTATATTGTTATATGTTATTGTTCCAGAGTTCCATTTTATGTAATCATGGCAAGTAGTACAAAAAATAATTTTACTACATTAGACGAGATATGGGCTGAATGTGGACGACAGGAAGTAGAATGTGATGAGGAATTCAATGATGAAATTTCTGATATAGCCTCAGAATCTGATTATGGTATACTGTCAAATAATGATTTTGAAAATGATGAGTTTGAATTGGATGAAGAAAATGATTATTTAGTTGAAAACCCTCAGCAACACGGCGACAGAAATTTTGAAATTGGTAGAGATGGGGAGATTATATTGACATATAAGCCTCTGATTTCACCATATTCACGAACGCCTAATTCAAATATAGTGACACATCTTCCCGGGCCAAGTCACAAAGTTTACGTGATATGAGTTTTCTTTAGTCTCTAATCGAAGTATATGTTTAGAAATGGCTAGAATATAATACTGAAATAATTGTTTTTAAGTTATTTTATTTCATTTATGTTTCTTCTTTTTTCTTTTTCATAATGTCTTACTTTTTTATAATGTCTTACTATATTCGAAGAGATTGAAACATTTCTTTCAGGTGCTTCAGTCACTAATTACTTTGAATATATGTAATTGAATGTTAAATCAACTATATTATATATAAAACTATGCGCATTATTGATTCCCGTACTCAAAAATTGCAATTATGAGGCAAGGGTCGGATACGACCCAATGTTTATATTTGTGTGGTCACCAGCAACGTTTATAGAGGAGGGTTAACAGGGCAAGAACCACACAGATATTTAATCTGAAGATATATTTCCTTGGCACCGCAAAATGGATTTAATCTACAGCTAAGCTTTGCATAGTAGCGCCATCTCCCTTTATTTTATCTCCTTGGCTTCCCCTTCGACCGATCTTTTTAATGAGAAAAGACCTATCCGCGTTTCCAGTTATGTCGCACGCAGCAGGTGATGCATCTATTGTTGTTTTAGTTCGGATTTCAAAGTGTGCGAGACAAATTTTTTATTCTGAAGAATGTTGTGAACAGTTGTTTTAGTGAATGGTTTGGATTTTCCGCCATATGCAAGACACCCGATTTTTAATTGTTCCCAAACATGTTTCAGCACATTTTGTGCTATCATCAGTGGGATGGTTTATTTTTGTTCTGAAATTATAGTTACTGTACAATAGTCTTTTCAGTTACTTCTATGATGTTTTTTGTAGGTTTATTCGTTTTTAAATTTTACTTAGGTTATCTGACTATATAACTATTTCAGTTTAGTGAATATTAGGCCTAGATATATGAGTGTCACATTTCTTACATACCTTTTACATTAGGCTACATAAAACTCGTTAAGTAGCCTACTTATTTGCTGTTTTGGTACAAACTTGTCATCTGCAAACATAACAAACAGTTTACGATTTTCTTACTTTCTATTTTTCGGTTCGAGAAAAAGGCGTCATTTCTGTATAGTACTTACGATTCTTTTCTTTCTCTATTGAATCTGGTTGTTGCTGTTAATTTCAATGTGGATGTCACTCGTTTTACACGTTTTTTCGTGCTATATGCATTACGCCAGTGGTAATACTCGGCGTATGATTACAGTTGGAAGCTGTTCATTTGTTCTTTGTCCGTTTTGTTTTGAAGAGTTGCGCGCTATATACGAGTGTTTACTGTTAGTGTCGTGTTATATTCGTCTGTTGATGGGGAATGTTGGAGTGAACCAGTATTTAGTGTTTCTGTTCCACTTCCATTTGTGGCACTACACCGCTGACACACTGCTACAGCACGTCCACCGCTTTAATACGGCCTGCTAACAGCTGACTGGCCGATAAAACATCTGTTGTTTACAGTTGTTAGTTACAGCTGGCAGTGCAGTTACTGCGCCGAGCGCTGATACCGCTTATACCCCAGGAATACGATGTCGGCGAACTCTCTGAACGGACGCAGTATATTTACGGAAACATCTTTCACTCCTATTTGGCATACTACGATTTTTCTGCTGTGTAGTCATTTTCAAATTACAATGGTTAACGGCTGAACTACGTATGTTTCTACTTACATATGTCGTCTTCAGCCGCGTGGAATGGAAGCGTGGTCTAAGACGTCATGCTACGGACTGGGCGGCAACGTCTCAACTGCTTTTTTATTTATTTTTTTTTTATTTATTTAAGCGCTTGGCGTATTTCGTAAACCATCGAAAGCATTCATTCCCACCGAATGTGTTGTTCACGGGATAATCGGTAACTTTAAATGTTGAAATAGCAGAAGAAATTTCAGCATTGGTCGTATGTTAGATGTGTATGCAACTTTGCATATCTATTTCAGCTGTGTTAATCATCATCATATGTGAATTTACAGTCAGTATGACACAGGCACAATCGAAAATATGCATTTTAAACAACGTAAGCCAATCATTTTAGTGCCTTAATACAACACAAAATTGAACACAACAGCTGCTGAAGAGAGATGTATGTCATTGCCATCTCTGTTCAGCCGCTGTTATGTTCAATTGGATTTGTATTCAGTTGCTAAAAGGACTGGCTTGAGTTATGACGGATGAAATGTCTGAATATTTCTTTAATATTTTTGATTGTGAATTTGTCACTCTTACTGATTGTAAATGCACTGATGACGACTATTAACACCTTACGAAGAACGCAGAATTTGTTCCTTATACCACACCGGTGAAATGAATGTTTTGTATTACTTTTTAAAGGACATAATGTTACATTTTATACTATTCAACCTGAGCAAACCTGCTAGTAATGTATAGTTCTATGCTTGTCATGTACACTGTTATTTATCACCGCATGAACTTACACTTAGTGGTAACGAAACCTAGTCAAGAGAAAAAATGTACGCAACCGGTTGGGTTTATTACACTATTTAATCTTGATATACGGTTGCTGTTATTCAAACACGTTTAAAAATGTAGAATTAAATCTGTCGAAACCTGCCCAAGCTTTTAATTAAAAAAAAAAAATTTACGTAAGTGGTTGACTGTTTTTTGTCTACAAACTTATAGCTGAAATTGAAATGCAAAGTTAAATAAACAACTGACGTACGACCAGTGCTGACATTTCTTCTACTATTAAGTATCTTACGTTCGTGGCGCACACTGCTCCAATGGAGTGTTCATTTAATTTAACTGTTTTTATAGGAGCTCTTTCGTTGACGGCCTGATAAACATCGAGTCTAATGTAGCGAGCTTTCAAGTAAATAAGTAGAAATAAATAAAATTATATAGTTTTATGTACGGAATGCCGTCTATGCTGTCACACTGTGTTGGGCTCGGGTACAAAAAGTAATTTTGTAGTGGTGCTGGAGAAAATTAAGCCGATTGTTTATCCTACTTAGCATTCGTCGGCACTGACCTGAGGAGCCGCGGTGGAGTGGCCGAGCGCTCTAAGCCGCCTTGTTGCGGAGAGCGCGGTTGCTTGCCTTCGGCGGTTAGAGTCCTCCCTGTGGCATGGGCGTGCGTGGTTTCTTGGGTTAGTTGAAGTAGTTTGTAAGTATAGGGACTGATGACCGTACCAGTTTGGTCCAATAGCTTTACATGGCTGTTGAAACAGTAAGCGTTCGTGGAAGATTAACGTTCAAAAATACAGCTCATCGGTTGTAAAGCTACAGGTTGATAACTTAACCATGGTTTCGGCTTCAACTAAGGAAGCCTACATCAGAAGTAAAAAAAAAAAAAAAAAAAAAAAAAAAAATAGTTACATGAAATGGACAACGGATCTTGAGCAACAAAGCTCACGTTCAATTTACAAATGTAAAATTACATGCGTCAGGATTAAAGCAGAGCATGAGCTCCGTTGCTCAACAGCCATTGTCCATTTCATGTAACTAATTTTTTTTTCTTTTACTTCTGATGAAAGCTAGGATGGAAAAGCTGGTAGAAGCCGACGTCGGGGAAGATCGGTTTGGGTTCAGCAGAAATGTAGAAACACGGGAGACAATCCTCACTTTACGGCTTATCCTAGAAGATAGATTAAGAAAAGGCAAACCTACATTTCTAGCTTTTGTAGATTTGGAGAAGGCTGTTAACAATGTTGATTGGAATAAACTCTTTCAAGTTCTGAAGCAAGCAGGAGTAAAAAATAGGGAACGGAAAGTTATTTACAACTTGTACAAAAACCAGACAGCAGTTATCAGAGTTGAAGGGCATGAAAGGGATGCAGTAGTTGGGAATGGAGTAAGAAAGGGTTGTAGCCTTTCTCCAATGTTATTCAGTTTGTACATTGAGCAAGCTATAAAGGAAAGCAAGGAGAAATTTGGAGAAGGAATTAAAGTTCATGGTGAGGAATTAAAACCATTGCGTTTTGCGGACTACAAAGTAATTCTGTCAGAGACAACAAAGGACCTAGAAGAGCAGCTGAACGGAATGGACAGTGTGCTGAAAGGTGCATATAAGACGAACATTAACAAGAGTAAAACAAGGGTAATGGAGTTCAGTCTAAGAAAATCAGGTGACGCAGAAGGAATTAGATTAGGCAACGAAACAATAAAGGAAGTAGATGAGTTTTGTTACTTGGGCAGTAAAATAACAAATGATGGTCGCAGTACAGAGGATATAAAATGCAGAATGGCAATGGGTAGAAAAGCGTCCTTGAAAAAGAGAAATTTGTTAACATCGAACAATAATTTAAGCATAATGCAGTCCTTTCTGAAGGCGTTTTTGTGGAGTATTGCTTTGAATGGGAGTGAAACATAGACGATGAACAGTGTGGACAGGAAGAGGATAGAGGCTTTTGAAATGTGGTGCTACAGAAGAATGCTGAAGATTAGGTGGATGGATCGCGTAAGTAATGAAGAGGTACTCAACAGAATTGAGGATAAAAGGAATTTCTGGCAATACCTTGACTAAAAGAAGGGATCCGTTGGTAGAACACATTCTTAGACATCAAGGAATCGTGAATTTATCATTGGAGGGAAGTGTGTGGGATAAAAACCGCAGAGGAAGAGATGGATACAGTAAGCAGATTCAGACAGATGTAGGATGCCTCTCTTACGCGGAGGTGAAGAGGCTTGCTCAGGATAGGGTATGGTGGAGAGCTACATCAAACCAGTCTCCGGACTGAAGACCACAACAACAACACGGCTTCAAGTAAGGAAGTCTTCATCAGAAGTTAAAAAAAATTTTTACTTGAAATGGACAATGGTTCTTAAGCAACAGAGCTCACATTTAAGTTACAAATGTAAAATTAAATGGGTCAGGATTAAAGCATTGTCTATTTCATGTAACTAATTTTTTTTACTTGTGATGAAGGCTTCCTTAGTTGAAGCCAAAACCATGGTTAAGTAATCAACCTGTAGGACCGCGATGCAGTAGCCGAGCGGTCTAAAGCGTCTCGCTGCGCAGCGCGCGGTTGCTCGCTGTGGAGGTTTGAGTCCTCCCTGGGACATGGGTGTGTGTGCTGTCCTTAGGTTAATTTACCTTAGTTTAAGTAGTTTGTAAGCTACGTTTGCAGCCAATGAGCTGTATTTTTGAATGTTAATTACATTTGAACATTGAGAAAACCCAAATCAGTGTCGTAAGTTTGGTTTTCTAACGGAAGTGTAAGCAAGAACACTATTTTGCCTTCGTATCTGAAGACAAACACGCATATGGATTCAAATGGATAAAAAAAATCTGCCAGAAGGGAAGAATAGACAATAGGAGTGGACCGCGGAACCAAATCTGTCGACCTTCTGTTCCGAAACGGGAGCTGTCCGCCGAAGGCTGTTGTTGAGCGCATTAAGGCCAGGGCCGCGTGGCCCGGCCACAGCTCCCTGACCTCACAAATGCCGCGAATTTGTCGCCCGTCTCCCGCGCTGCGGTAAACACCGACTGCCGCGCGCAGCGCCCGGCCGAAGGCGACGGCGCGCGAGCATATACAGAGGAGCAGCCACCCCTAAACCACTGTCCTACGCTCCCCTCGTTCCGTAAGATGCTAGCAGGTGTCAGGCCGTTCCCTGACTTAGGGTGCCCCTCGCACGTCAGAGGGTAGCGTGGAGGGGAGGCTGAGGGGAGAGCTCGTGCCGCCTGCCACGAGGCCACGGCTGTGGCCGGCTTGCTGGCGTTTGAGGGGAGGTGGTGGTGGGGGCGACCTGCCGGCTGCTCTGGCCAGTTTAAAGGGCTGCTTCTGACCTCAGCGCCATCTTGGGAACTGCTGGAAACCCTCCCTCGCCACACCCCTGAGGGTAGGACTGGGCCCTTAAGGAGGTTTCCCGTCTGTGCCGCGAGGCAGCGCCTATCTCTGCGAAACTGGGTGTCAGTGTACGACCACACTTGCGATTTTTTAAAGATGGACGCTCAGCGTCCAAAGACGCCACAGTTCTAGGCAGGCTGGAGAAGTGTGGTAGCGGCCACACACAGCAACTCTGTCAACGTCTAACAGGAAGACGCGTCCTCAAGGCAACATGCTAGTCGGATGGACCGGGGCTCTTTCCCTGCGTCAAAAGACGCTTCTCACTTGCAAATGAATGACAAAGGAGAGGAAGGAAGAAGGAATAGGAAGGAAAGAATTGACAGAGGCTGCTTTAGGGCATTGAAATGAAACAATGGCAACAACTGAAAATGTGAGCCGGACCGGGAATCGAACCCGGGTCTCCCACTATGGGCCAGAGGTCGCCGTAACCACTTGGCCACCTGTGCTCGCCTCCTGACCGTCTCGAATTCCCACAAGTCGCATGCTATGTTTGTAGTGCCCCTATCGTCCATGCTCTCTTACACTCACCATTACAGATTCCCATGCGAGGTCGAAGGTGTGACCGCATCTGCGGTGAAGTAGTTGAATCTGACGCCGTCTTCGCATCTAATTACTTATTACTTTAGTGTGGTGTCTGTTCTTTCGGACATAATAATAAGAGGCTTCTCACATTGTGTTCCCATGTGAACTCTGCAGTATCTTTGCAATGTGTCAACACAAAGTAGTGTGTTCAAATGTTTGTATAGCTTATGGGACTTAACTACAGGGTCATCAGTCCCTAAACTTACAAACTACTTATCAACTACCCTATACTAAGGACGGCACAAATATCCATGCCCGAGGAGGGATTCGAACCCCCGACCGTAGTGGCCGTGCAGACCGTGACTGAAACGCCTCAGTTCCCTCGGCCACCACGGCCGGAAAAGTAGTGTGTGTACTCAAGTTTATTACAGTTTTTTCGATGCGCTATAGAAAAAATTGAACTTGATACCGAACGTATTATTTTAGACGTTCAAGCTCGACCTTTTGTATACGACATTCAAAATTCGGATTATAAAAACAGGCAAAGCAATCTGGAAGTAATAATCCAGAGGAAATGTTCTTACTTTTGCAAATACCCCTTATTAAGAACTTTAGCCCAGCTGACAAGATGGATTTTTCAGTTGAAATATTTACAATTGGTTCAGTCCTACACACCTACACACATGCACAGCCGTCCAGAATTACATCTGAATGTGACCAAGAATAATCTCAGTTCACAAGCAGCACACCTACAATGATCGTCGAGGAAAATAACAAATAATAAAATAAGTAATAAAATTTCCCTTACCTCAGAGTAATTGATAGTTTTTCTTCAGCCCTTATAAAATCGCGTAGTCGAGTGTTTCTTCCATTAATAGCGCTCTACACATTAGAAAGTAACGTTTCGTATGACTTAATAGCCATCCCGTAGTACTCAAAAAACTGTTCAGGGTTTTCTTTAAGTTTGTTCTGAAGCAGATTGAATTTCCCCTCTCTGATCTGTCCTCAATTATTGTATCAATCCAAAAACGTTTTGTCTAAGTCTCTCCGTCGAATCAGTAACAATGCAGCACGTATTGCTGTTGCAGATTGTTTACTTAATACATTCATTTCTAAATGCTGCGATGTCACCCAGGCAGGTCTGAAACGTTACTGCCACATTCGCGTCTTTGGTCGCTAGGACGCTACGCGGTCGAATGTGACCACCACCAGGCGACTTTTGAAGCTGTTTCTTTAGACGCTAAGATTCCAGCTTTAAAAAAACCCAAGTGTAGTCGTAGCCTCAGGGCCGTCTTTACCAGGGGATGCAAGGGGTGCGGGCCACCCCGGCGCCGGTACATAGGGGGCGCCAGGAGGCGCCGCGCAGGGGTGGCCGCGTGGTCTAATGCGCCATGACGTCGTGGAGGGCGCGGCCGCTCCCGCCTGAGGTTCGAGTCCTCCCTCATACATGGGTGTGTGTGTCGTCTTTAGAATAAGGTAGTGTAATCTCAAATGTTCAAATGTTTGTATAGCTTTTGGGACTTAATTACGGGCTCATCAGTCCCTAAACTTACAAACTACTTATGAACTAACTAATACTAAAGACGGCACAAATATCCATGCCCGAGGGGGGATTCGAACCCTCGACCGTAGTGGCCCGGCAGACCGTGACTGGAGCGCCTCAGTCCCCTCGGCCACCGCGACCGGCAGTCATCTAGTTTAAGTGGTGTGTAAGAGTAGCCACCGATGACTTTAGCAGTTAAAGACTCCATAAGTACTCACGTGGCGAGCGCTTTATGCCATGTGCAATCCACCAGTTTTGAAAATTACTGAATAATTATACCGGTAAGAATGTAGGCACCGATATTGTCTACAAACTCAGCCAGTGTACTGTACTCACTAAAAAGAATTTCCCGAACTAATTCGTAAAGCAAAGCATTATTGTTAGCGTTTTGCTACTGCTACTACTGAAGCAAGTATCGTATCTTTGCATCCAGACAAATTAGAGCCACATGCCATCGTAATGTTCAGTTTACTTAGTTATCCTCTCATTCGAGATGTTTATTGTTGAGTTTTATTGCAACAGTTCATTAATATACTACGCAACTGTGTTGCAGGCACAACAGATTTGCATCCATAACATAAAAAAGAAATTGTTATATTTTTTTCAAAATTGTATTAAACCAGCAATATCCGTCAAACAAAAGTAAACTTCTAATAATATCCGTCAAAAGAACCGCCAACTGTCAAAGTTAAATTTTATCTGTCATAGGACTTGAAATTCCGTCAAATTTGCCGGGGTATCTGTTAAATTGGCAACGCTGCTATCATCAAATTTCCAAACTACGTTGTGGCGATATATTTGAAAAACACTTTTAGGGTTTCTTTTCAAAATGGAATCCGAATGAAATCTGTACAGTGTTTGCTTCTTGTGCAATAAATAATTGAAAGTGTTCCCAAACTTTATGTTTGCCCTGTATTATTCCTACTGAAACACCGTGTATGTAATGAGCCAACCTAGAGATGAACTTGTGGTCTCGCACTATAGGGGTTCCTTGTTACGAAGATAACCTGTGACGATATGTTTCGGGCAGAAAATCGGAGCTAATATCTAAATTAGTGATTTGTATTGCTGGGAGGCGATGTGGACGAATGTTTGGTCGGCCGCGGTGGCCGAGGGGTCTGCGGCGCGCCAGTCACGTTCTGCACGGCCACTACGGTCGGGGGTTCGAATCCCAACTCGGACATGGATATTTGTGCCGTCCTTACTGTTAGCTAGTTCGTAAGTGGTTTGTAAGTTTGGGCACTGATGACCCCGTAGTTAAGTCCCATAAGCTCTACAAACATTTGAACATTTTGACGAATGTTTGATGGAGTGCGTTGCGGTACTTGAGAGTAGGGCTGGGCAAACGATACTCGCGTTCTACCATGCTCGCGATTTGCCGATTCAGCGCAGAACTCGTTACAGTATCGAACTGTTCGAACACTGGAGTGACATGTCTTACACGGCGTGTGTGCATACGATACGCGGGAAATTTTAAAATATGCGGGCTGTCGCTTTGCTCAGAACTAATATCATAAGTACATATAAAAAAAGAACATCACTGTAACAAAATTGTCTGTTTTGTTTAAAACTTTGCTTTAATGACCTGCCTGATATCACCAGAAGGTATGTGACATTAATTAATGAAATTAGTATGCTACTAATAACAGAACTACTGCTTGAAGTTACTATAAAGCTAACACTCAAACGCAAAACTGTGTTTCTTTCAAAATACGTTGCGTAACTCCAAATCCTTCATAAGCAGAAATTTCGTTTAATGTGTTTATAAGCCTTATGTTTCATTTCATTCTCTGTTCATATGGCACTGTACAGTAACAAACAAAAATGTTACCAACTTTTAATCACCTTGAAAACACGATTAAAAGATGAAATAAGGAAAGAATTAGAAACTTAATACTCAAAAAAGGAATAAATGAAAATAGAATAAACTACGGAATTACCAACATATGTCCTCTAGGTTGGGGCACAGTGTTTTAAATCGCGATTTCTCTCTTTTATTTATACACTCGTTACTGCTTTTACTTATGATCTGCTGCATCCTAGGATCTGCTACATTATGCAATTCACATTTCCTGTTTTAATCCCCTGTGTGCATTAATGTATTGTTTAATTGTAGATAGTTTACTGCTCAGCGTCGAAAATATTTGTGAACGCTTGAACACTTACCCTTGTGAAGATAGTACCTTCTGACGTTGCTAGACAGTGTCGTGATCGAATGTTCGAACATATTCCGCGATTTCCCGAACTATGACGTAGTTTGTTCGAACAGTTCGAGTCGCGTTCAAACCCAGCTGTACTTGAGAGTAAAGTCTTATCAATGCGGGACGTGTGACACACACAGGAAAGTCGTTGTCAGCTGCAGCGCTCCTTGCGATAGACCATCGAACTACAAAGAACCGTTTACACGGTACGCGTTTGTCGAGTCATCTATTTCACGTATCTACTTCGTTTGTTGTCAAATGAATCGCTGAGTTAAGATCACTATTCGAGACCGTCAGATATGTCGTAGTTATTGCAATGATTAAAAAATGTATTTGTGTTTCAGACTGTCTCTGTGAAAATGTATTTCTTTCCATGCAGTTCATGTGAAACTACGTCTCTCACTTGTGTAAACGTCCGAATTATAAAACGCGATTAAATACTTCCATGCCGCGCGATTTGAGGCGCCTATATATATGATAATCAAGCTCAGGTGTGTATGAAAGTCTGTCTATACATTGACCTTTCACTGGGATAAAGCTTCAAATAATACTCAGCGAAAACAATTTCACCTGATAACTACAACATGTTTCAGAAGAAATAACAAATATTTTAGAAGATGGTAATAAACACGAATTACAATAAAATGCTATATAATGTGTGTTCAATTTTCAGTGGATATAGCTCTTAGTCTGTAACCCAAACAAAGTTAAAGCATTTTAACTTTCCGATTGCTGGGCCTGAGGTGTGGTAAATGTCGTCGAAGGACATTGTAATAAAAAAATAAAAATAAAATAAAACAAAATAAAATGAAAGCATAAAATAAAATAATAATAAAAAAAAAACAGAATCACTGCCTACAGGTTATTATTTATCGCTACAGCTGTTTCAGCATTTTGTCATTGTGAAACGCCTGCGTATAAAGGAAATGCAAATTTTAATATTTTGACTGATACTTTCGTCGGCTCTTGCGTGAATCATCATATTGACTTTTATTTAAATAACCGGTTTTCGACTTACTTTAAAGTCTGAAGATGACCTTGTAAGCCGAAAGTCGGTTAACTAAGTGGAAATGAATTTGTAGAACATACACAAAATTGTACGTTGAAATCAGTATGATTTTCTACCAGGAACCGACGGAAAAATCAGTGAAAATGTCTTCATTTATATTTTTTATAAGTACTCAATAAAAATTGTACCCATGTTATGTTGTTGTTGTTTTGATGCAACTCTCCACAATACCCTATCCTGAGCATGCCTCTTCAACTCCACATAAGAACGGCAACCTACATCTGTCTGAATCTGCTTACTGTATCCATCTCTTGGTCTTCCTCTGCGGTTTTTACCCACACACTTCCATACGATTCCTTGATGTCTAAGAACGTGTCCTACCAATCTGTCCCTTCTTTTAGTCAAGGTATGCCAGAAATTCCTTTTCTCCCCAATTCTGTTCAGTACCTCCTCGTTAGTTACGCGATCTACCCACCTAATCTTCAGCATTTTTCTGCAGCACCACATTTCCAAAGCCTCAATCCTCTCCCTGTCCGCACTGTTTATCGTCCATGTTTCACTCCTATACAAGGCAACACTCCACACACATGCCTTCAGAAACGACTTCCTTAGGCTTAAATCAATATTCGATGTTACAAATTTCTCTTTTTCAAGAACACTTTTCTACCCATTGCAATTCTGCATTTTATATCCTCTGTACTGCGACCATCATATGTTATTTTAGTGCCCAAGTAACAACTCATCCACCTCCTTTATTGTTTCGTTACCTAATCTAATTCCTTGTGCATCATCTGATTTTCTTAGACTGCACGCCATTACCCTAGTTTTGCTTTTGACATATGTTATATGGAAATTTTATTGCAATTCGTCAATAATATCACCTCCTCAAATATTTACTACAGATCTCGAGACAGCCTATATGTAAATGAGTCCAACAACTACGTTCCTCTGAACAGGAGACAAGTACACATATCTCAAACAAATTCACGTCTCGGCCCCGTTCGTCATCTGGGTTCCCCACTCGGTCGTCTGCACATGCGCGAAGTACTTCCATACGCGTGAGGGTAGGATCCGTTCTATTACGTTTACTAGCGATTGTATCACCTTGTGCAAGTGGTCGCGTCTACACGGTACACGGCAGACGTAACTGATGCGTAATGGGTAAAACTTGTAAGCTCTCACTTCCCGTGTAGAATGGGGACTGGTCGAAGCCGAGGATATTTATGCCGTCTTTAGTATTAGCTAGTTCATAAGTAGTTTATAAGTTTCGGGATTGATGACCCCGTAGTTAAGTCCCATAAACTCTATACATACATCTGAACATCTGCAATTCGTCAATAGTATCACCTCCTAAAATATTTACGACACGTCTTGAGACAGTCTGTATGTATTGTGTCAAACAACTACATGCAACTATAGAGAGGAACATCATTAAATAAATTCCGCAAATATGCCGCTAATTCCGAGTGCAGTGTTACACGAGGATAACTGATTTATTGGCCGCACAAGGATACATCGAGACACTATCAACCATAGAGTAGGAACAGCAGTAATTATTTAGTTCACAGTCAGCACAAAAAAGTAAGTCCGTCACTCTACATGATTCGATTTTCAAAGAGTTATGCTGTGTTGACAACCAATATCTAGGGCTTTAAATAATTTTTATTTTTTGGCAAAACAATTTACAGAACTAATAGGCTGTGGTAACAGGAAAGAGACAGCGTGGCGAATTGAGATTTGGGTGTGACGGGAGACGTGCATGGAAGAGTCCTCTGCAGTGGGGCTGGTCACATTGTCCTCGGTGGCAGAGTGGTCAACGCGTCTGGCTAGTAAGCAGGAGATCCCGTCTCGTCTTGTCGTTTACAGCGAGAGATCCATATGTGCTGAAGTTGCTCATCTTTTGGAAACCGATGGTAGAAAATGCCTTCCGTCTTGCGTCAACTGTTACTGCTCTCCGCAACAGCACAACACGCAGAATTCGTAGTCATAATTACCTTTTTTACCTTAATTATAGAAACAGTAAATGGAAAAAAAATGTTCCCTAATACAAGAAAGCTACTTTCTACCCGATCACTTAACAGGTCACGAAACGAGCTGGCGCAAAACACGAATTCCTGCTTGCACGTTTCACGTGTACTGGGGCAACTATTCGGCGCTTGCTGCTGCCAGGTGACGTCACAGAAGCATAGCGCGCGAGTCAAATTTACATCCCCCCTGACTTGGGACGACAGGTGTCGAGGCAGTGGCGACGGTGGCGCCGCGGTCGGCAGAGGTACGTACCGGAGAGCGCGGGCGCTGGTGTGGGGCCGCGCGGCTTGGCGGCAGCAGGCAGACTGCACAGTGGCTGGCGGCTGGCGCTGTGTGGCCGCGGGGCCCGGCCGCAGACTGCGGCGCCCGCGGCCTCCGCTGAGCCTCGGCCGCGCTTATCTGCCGCTGCCGCGCCGCTATATTTAGACCACCGCCGCAGACGCCGCCCGACAGCGCCGCGCTGTGGTCGACGCCGCCGGCAGTGGCCGCACAGTAGCGGAGAAGCGAGCAGTCACCGGGCCGGCGACACTGCACCGTGGCGGAAGTCGCCGCGTGGCCGAAGGAGCACGTACGGGCGCGGTAGTGACGCGTGGACGAGTTGTAGCAGGAGCGCTGTCAGTTGTACTCCGGTAAAAGTAAACTCCTGTGGCTACAGGTTTGCGCGGATAAGAAGTGTTATCCGCACCACGAGGCCCATATCCGCATACGCGGTACTGCAACCGCACTTGCAAGTACGATCCACATCCGCCGATAGTAAAGTTTTGAATAGTATCTGGCCTTTATTTCTTCGAGGAAATGCGTGATTCTGGTTTTGTAATTGCTACCGTGACGGGTGAGAAGTTGTTGTTGTGGTCTTCAGCCGACCGCGGTGGCCGATGGGACTGAGGCGCTCCAGTCACGGTCTGCACGGCCACTACGGTCGGGGTTTCGAATCCCCCCTCGGGCATGGATATTTGTGCCGTCCTTAGTGTTAGTTAGTTCATAAGTAGTTTGTAAGTTTAGGGACTGATGACCCCGTAGTTAAGTCCCATAAGCTATACAAACATTTGAATAGTCTTGTGGTCTTCAGTCCGCAGACTGGTTTGATGCAGCTCTCTACTCTATCCTTTTCTGTGCAAGCCTCTTCATCTGAGAATAAGAACGGTACGCAACATCTTTTTGAATATGCGTACTGTATACGTCCCTCGGTATCTCTCTACGACTTTTACCCCACACACCCCCTTCTAATGCTAAGTTGACAATTCTTTGATGTCTGAGACACGTACTACCAATCTATCCCTTCTCTTAGTAGGATATGCCAGAAACTCCTTTTCACCCCAATTCGGTTATGCACCTCCTCATTATTTACGTGATCTACGCATCTAATTTTCATCATTCGTCTGTAGCACCACATTTCAAAAGCTTCTATCATATTTTTATCTGAACTCCTTATCGTCTACGTTTCACTCACGATAAACAGTGCAGACAGGAAGAGGATTGAAGCTTTTGAAATGTGGTGCTACAGAAGAATGTTGAAGATTAGGTGGGTGGATCGCGTAACTAATGAGGAGATACTGAACAGAATTGGGGAGAAAAGAAATTTCTGGCATTCCTTGACTAAAACAAGGGATAGATTGGTAGGACACGTTCTTAGACATCAAGGAATTGTAAATTTAGCGTTGGAGGGGAGTGTGTGGGGTAAAAACCGCAGAGCAAGACCAAGAGATGGACACAGTAAGCAGATTCAGACAGATGTAGGTTGCCGTTCTTATGTGGAGATGAAGAGGTTGCTCAGGATAGGGTATTGTGGAGAACTGCATCAAACCAGTCCCCGGACTGAAGACTGCTACAACACAATGCTACACTCCAGACAAATGCTTTCAGAAAGGACTTCCCAACATTTAAATTAACATTGAATGTTAACAAGATTCGCATCTTAAGAAACGCTTTTCTTCTCATAGCCATTCTGCATTTTATATCTTATTTACTTCGGCCATCAGAAGTTATCTTGCTACCCAAATAACAAAACTCATCTACTACTTTTATTGTCTCATTACCTAATCTAATTCCTTCAACATCACCTGATTTTCTGACATTACATTCTACTACTCTTGTTTCACTCTTGTTAATGTTCAGCTTATATCTTCCTTTCAAGTCACTGTCCATTCCATTCAATTGCTCTTCCAGATCTTTTGCAGCATCTGACAAAATTACTATGTCATCGGCAAACCGCAATGTTTTTATTTCTTCTCCCTGAAAAGAATCGCATCATCCCCAGCCTGGCTGGTAAACACCTGCTGGAACGTACGATTTTGATGCAGGATGGCGCTCCACCCCATATTGCTAGACGCGTGAAAGATCTCTTCCGCGCGTCGTTTGGAGATGATCGTGTGCTCAGCCTCCACTTTCGTCATTCTTGGCCTCCCAAGTCACCAGACTTCAGTTCGTGCTATTATTAGCTTTAGGGCTACCTGAAGTCGCAAGTGTATCGTGATCGACCGACATCTCTTGTACCAGGCTAATGAGCCACACGAAATTATTATTATTGTCTTCTTAAATTTCAATAGTTATAACTGATTGCCCTAGAGGAGATTTTACTGTGTTTACATTAAAAAAAAATAAAAGGTTCTTTCTGACTTTTACAAAAGAGACACTAATTTCCCCATATTAACGCACAAGAGGTGATGTCACATAAAGCAAAGCATGTCATTTCAAGCGTTAAAACTGTCGTCTACTTCTAATTGGTAACTGTCAGCAAATAGAGACAATGTGGACTGCAGCTACGGCCAGCCTATACAGTCTAACATTGTGTACCTTCCTAAATACATTACATTCACTGTACACCGTATCTGATTATGAAAGTTGCTGTAAAATGCTGTTGTCAATCTTTATTACTTCCGTCACCATTTACCTAATACATAAACATGAAAGTTTGTTTGTATGTTTCTTCTACTTTATGCGCGGCTGTGCCGTTCATTCGGTTTCTATGAAACTTTGCCAACATATTGCTTGTACTTTCGCGACGCTTATTGACATAATTAAATGACTGTAAACACATCGGTCAGGAGATATGACATAATAAACAATGTAATGCGTTTTCTCGCGAAAATGTTGCACATCTCCTGCTAAACCAGTGAACGGATTTTAACCAAATTGGGCGGAACTTCAGGAACTTGTGTATCTGTCTTGGTATTTAAATAAGTAATTATGCCACTTTGTTCTGTCTCACATGAATGTTTCAGGAAATTTGAAGTTCCACTTTAGTGTCCACTGTAAGAATATACTTTTTTACACGCAAAAACAGGCCACTCTAATTTTCCTTGACATCAAATACGTATCCAATTTTATTCCAAATTGACGATTTCAATTTGTTTCCCTTCACTTAAAGTCAAATCACCTCTTTTCACTTTACACGATATAGTATCCATTGATGTCATGTTCATTTTAAGAAATATCTGTCAGTGTATTCACTACGATATACGTTGTCACTCGGCCGAGCGGGAGTAGCCGAGCGGTCTGGAGCGCCACGTTGCGGTTCGCGCGGATTCCCGCGTCGGAGGTTCTAATCCTCCCTCGGGCAAGGATGTTTGTTGCCTTTAGTATAAGCTGGTTTATAAGTAGTTTGTAAGATTAGGGACTGATGACCCCGCTTTGGATAGTATAATAGCCGGCCGCGGTGGCCGAGAGGACTGAGGCGCTCCAGTCACGGTCTGCACGGCCACTACGGTCGGGGGTTCGAATCCCCCTCTCGGGCATGGATATTTGTGCCGTCCTTAGTGTTAGCTAGTTCATAAGTAGTTTGTAAGCTTAGGGACTGATGACCCCGTAGTTAAGTCCCATAAGTTCTACAAACATTTGAACATTTGAATTTGATAGTATAACAACAACTTTACTTCCTTTTACGATAGCGCAATACTGTCCCAATAACGAGAGCAAGGGACAGATAATCGCGAAGGGTGTCTTCGGCTGCCATTGTCCAGTGTTAATTTACTTTCGTTGTCTCGCTGCTTGCCAAGATGTATTTCGGGCTGCGACGACTCTTTAAAGCATCGATCAGAGTACGGGCAATTGAGGAGGCATTTGTCGCCATTATTTAACTCTGTTCCGAAAGCTCAGCTGTGTCTCGCACTTATGGTCTATCATCTTCCTCTTCCGTACCAGAGGTGTTATGAAACAGATACAGTTATTGCAGGCGTTATCTGCGATTTATGCGAAAGAAAATAAGATTAATGTAGCGGTGGTGTCTATAAAGGATTTTCCTTTAACAGTCTGTGTCATTCTTTATTTCATTATATCTTGTGGACAGAAGCGCAGCGCGTCTTTGTTTTTAAAATCTTCCATAAAATAGTCGTATGAGTGTGTTGTAGGTGACTTCTATGACACACGAATCACGCCGCCTCATAATTATGTCACAAAGTTTTAGACCCACATAGCCCGAGTTTTAGATCTAAATAGCCCGTAGAAATACTTATGTGGTGGCTCTGTGGGGCGACAGGTTGTTTATATGTTGTGGCGGTCCTCTCTGTAAATCTTAAGACTGTTGTTTTTTGTAATGTTTGTCTACCGATGCCTTTTCTACAGCATGAAAATTAATGCTCTGAGGAGATAGAAAGCGATGGGGAGCGCACCGCAGGTAATTTTCAGTTGGCCGAGGGGACTGAGGCGCTTCAGTCACGGTCTGCACGGTCACTACGGTCGGGGGTTCGAATCCCCCCTCGGGCATGGATATTTGTGCCGTCCTAGTTCGTAAGTAGTTGATAAATAGTTTGTAAGTTTAGGGACTGATAGCCCAGTAGTTGAGTCCCATAGGCTTTACAAACATTTGTAAATTTGTTTGTAATTTTCAGTCAGCCTGTCCACACTTCAACTCATCGAAACGGAAATAAAAATATTCCTAATGTCTATTAAATTCAGATGACTCGGGAACTAGGACAAATTTGATTTTCTACAGTTTTTGACAGATATCTTAGCCTAGAGGCGACCCGATAACTGCCAAAAACTGCTTCTCTCGGCTGACATGGGCTGTATGCAATGTTGAAGTTACGTAGCTGCTAATTTTACTTTTATTACGCATTGTAACAAATATTAATGAAGATGAGGAAATTTTCTCGGGTTGACAGCAAAGTCATCTTCGCCTGAAGATGGCAAGTAAGCAACTCGCCGAAACATTGCCAGATAACGAGGCACTGACCCGGCTGTCAACCCGAGAAAATTTCCTCATCGAGATCCGCCGAGAAAGTCTGCATTCACATGAAATATTAATGAAATATTTTAAATAAATCTATTTAAAATTTTGACTGGTAGGATTTTTAGAACTGCGACCCCAAGTGGATTAGTGTGTTTAACTGTTTCTATTCTAAATTCCTGTACATTCTATATTAATCTGACTGAAATTTGGCACAACTTAATAATTGTGCCCAATAACTAAAGTGTTGTAGTTCTAACTAGACGACTTGTAATGCTTTTTTATTTTCGAAAACCAAAATTTGATTTTCATTAATGATTTTTGAAATTAATAGTCATCTTGAAAACACTTCTTCCACGTGTGATACTATCCCCAACGTCAGTTGAAAATTTCAGTTTTGTCCCTTTAATATTTTGGTTACGCGTAGTTGTGCAATCCACCGTACGTGCACATGACGTAAAATTTAGAAGGGAGGTAGATTATGGTTATTAGAGATGTTGCGCAAGCTCGGATAGTTTTTTTTTTTTTTTTTTTTTTTTTTTTTTTTTTTTTTTTTTTGTCAGGGAAAGGGGTCGGGGGGCCGTGCTCTTTGAAAGGAACCATCCCAGTATTTGCCTGGAGTGGCTGACAGAAGAATAGAGGAATTATTGATATGGTAATTGATATGGTACCTGTTCTTTTCGGACATGTTCGAAAGAACAGACACCATTAGTTGACAGTAACGGCCGTAAATTTACGAAATTAAAATATTGAAACATTTCGACCGTTTCGGGGTGTTGAAATAAATTCAACGACAAAGTTGAAAGTTTGTGCTGGACCGAGATTCGAAGACAGATATCCCGCTTCAGGCCAGCGGTCGCCTTAACCAATTAGGCTATCCAGAGACGCTTCGAAACCAAATTCTCAACTTTTAGCCTCCTGCCCACTGATACCTCATGCTCGCAACCGATACTGGATTCCCGCAATGAAATTGTCATTGCCTGTTGGACATATTTACAATTATTGATATTGTGTCTGTTCTTTTCGGACATGTATAGGCTGCGATAAAGAAGAATCAATGGACAGGGGGCTAAAAGTTGAGAATTTGGGTTGGAAGGGAAGCCTAATTGGTTAAGGCGGACACTGCCCCGAGGCGGGAAATCTGGGCTCTATTCCCAGTCCAGCACAAATTTTCAACTTTACTGTTGAATTTTAGAATTTAGTTCAACACCCCGAAACGCTCGAAATATTTCGAATTCGAGAATGGAGAAACCTTGTTTCCCCATAAGTTCCAATTTCCATCTAAAATCGCACCAGACAGACTTCTAGAAAGTGGCAATTGGGTTATTTTGGAACAGTCGTATAATATGAGAAATCAGCATTTCTCCTCTGTTAGGGGCTCATTCGCTACTCTCGTGCATTTTCTGTCATGGGTTTGTTACTAAATATTCCGAGTCCCTTCTGTGGCATAAATGATGGTGTACTAGAAATTTCAAATCATCCTGTAGATATTTCATTTAGGTCGTACTACTGTGTGACGGCCATCACTATCGTGAAGGCAGAAACGGCTTTGATCGCTGAAGACCACGGCCCGCCATTCCGTCCTCCTAGTGAGTCCCTGACGGCACTATAGTTCGCGTCACGTACGAAGGCGCACCAGATTACAGGCGTTGTGCACATTCCTCCTCCATTACCGCACTGGCGCCCAATAATCTTCATTCTCTAGGCATGGGGCTGGTCACAAGTTACGCTGTCTGGACGTCCACAAACTCGTCTACAGGTGTGAGAACGTTCATGTGACCAAGGCAATGAGCTTTGTTGCACAGTCACGCAGCACGTCCAAATTGTGTGGCATTCTCCGAATGATTGATATCACACCGAGCCTTGTGTCCGTGAACCTTCTCCATTGAAGGGTACAAACAGAGGGTGCTCTAGTCGCTGCGAACTGTCTATTCGCGGATTAGATTGAAACTACAAGGGTTGTAACTTTAATATTGGCAACTATTTATTCCCAACGGATACAAACGCGTTACATGTTTGCACCTGTTTCTGTCCTTCAATGTAGTCTCCAGCGTCGTGTAGAACTCGCTTTTAGCGATGTGGAAGGCGTAGTATACCGTTAGCACAGCCTGTTTTGTTGATGGTGCGATTGAACGGTCTACTGCCTGTCGAATATCTGGAACAGTTTTGAGGCGAATGCCACATAGTGGTTTCTTCATCTTCGGAATCAAATGAAAGTCACAAGTATTTAAGCCCCGGGAGTTAGGTGGATGGTAAAGTACTTCCCAGTTCCATCGACCGAACTGAGCAGCCACAGCTTGCGCTGTATGTGCTAGCGAATTGTCGTGCAAAATTATGGTGGGATGCACAGAAACTGTTGTAGCTTCTTTCGCAAAGCTGGTCGCAGGTGATGCTCCAAAATACTAAGTACAATACTGTGCATTCACGGTCTGCCGTGGAGGAACGTAATGCGTTAGGATAACACTATTACAGTCGTAATCTAGAATCACTATCACTTTCATCATACTGGGGTTCGGACGCATTTTCGACTTGCGGCGACACATAATGACGCCATTAGTTGGATTGGCGTTTCAGTTTTGGCTCGAACGATGTGCCGCATGTCTCATCCAGTGTTACGATACGGAACAAGAGAGCCTCTTCTTCGCGCTCATAGCGCTACAAGTGCATCTGAGCAGCGTCGTAACGCATCCATTTCTGCATTTCAGTCAGTTCACGCGGAACCCATCGTGATGCAGTTTTTCGCATGCCAAAGCGTTCCTTCAGGATGCGAAGCACAGACGTATGCGCTAACCCGGTTTCGTAGGCGAGCTGACGAATAGTCTGGCGTCGATCATTGTCCACTAACGCGACAACAGTATGCACTTCAGAGACGCTAGGAAGACCTGTCCGATACATGTCTGTCACAGTTTGCCGACCTTGGTTACACCTTTTTACCCAACGTGCAACTGTTCTCTACGGCAATGCCGATTCACCGCACCCCTGTTGAAGACCTTGATGACACTGTCGTGCTGTACGACCACTGACACTTTAATTCTTGATCCAATTCCTATGTCACTGTTTCGAACACATAGTTATACTGTTACGTTAGACAACTCGCTCACAAATTGCTTTGTTTACCTAGATTGTGCACCCGCCCAGTCCATTTGTTTGGAGGTAAGGTAGGTATGCCAACGATGTGTGCCATCAGCGACCACAGTAGATTCCATTGCATAGTGTCTCCACAGCAGTGTTGTCACTATTTTCAGTATATCGACTATCTCCTAGGTGGCATGTGCCGTCATCGGATGAACACCATGTCGTCTTCCGAGGTGTTCTATTTATTCTCGAAGTATAGTTTCATTATCGTACGTATTGTTTGGATGGATAAACATAGGTCACAATCGTCGTTCCGGGAGATTGTAAATCGCCGTAATTCACATTTACTGCTGGAAAGAATCAAGAGAGTGTGGGTTCACGTCTAGTCATGGTGGAAGAAGTACGCCACAGGCAGAAGAGATATAGCCAGTGAACCTTCTGTGGAGGTCATGGAGAAACTGTCGGTGTCGACGTGAGTCAACTATTGCCAGTGGCGCATTCCAGATTTTGTCATGGTTAAAACCATCATCACGTTTAATGAAGTCATTTATGAACCTATTGAAGAATTCGTATCAAGAACAGCCTCCAGCACGCGTAATTTAGAAATAGATACCCCTGGAGTATTAAAGCGACTTAAATCACTTTAAAAAGTGAATCTCCCGGTCCCGATTGTATACCAATTACATTCCTTTCATAGTATGCTGATGCAACAGCCCCATACCTAGGTAGCCGGCCGCGGTGGCCGAGGGGACTAAGGCGCTCCATTCACGGTCTGCACGGCCACTACGGTCGGGGGTTCGAATCCTCCCTCGGGCATGGACATTTGTGCCGTCATAGTTCGTAAGTAGTTCATAAGTAGTTCGTAAGTTTAGAGACTGATGACCCCGTAGTTAAGTCCATAGACTATACAAACATTTGAAACAAACATACCTAGGTATATTATCAGCGAACGTTCCGTACCCAAAGACTGGAAAGTAGCACAGGTCACACCAATATTCAAGAAAGGCAATGGGAATGATCCGCAAAATTGCAGACCTATATCATTGTCGTCGGTTTGCAGCAACATTTTAGAACATATACCTTCCTCAAATATTATTAACTACCTTTAACAGAACGAACTATTGTCCCATAGTCAACACGAATTCATAAGGTATCATCCTTTACTCACGTGATATGATAAGTGCTATCGACGAGGAATGTCAAATAGATTCCGTATTTCTAGATTTCCGGGAGCCTTTCGACGCTGTACCTCACAAGCGTCTTCCAATCGAACTGCGTGGTTATGGAATATCGCCACAGTTGTGCGATTGGACACAGTACGTTGTAAATGACCGTAAGTCAACGACTAGAACAGAAGTGATATCTGGCGTTTCCCAGGCAAGTGTTATAGGGCTCCTACAGTTCTTTATTTTTATAAGCGATTTATGAGACAATCTGATTAGCTCTCTTAAACTGTTCGCGGATAATGCTGGCATTTATCAGTTAGTAAAGTCTCCAGAAGATCAAAAGCAACTGCAAAATGATTTAAATAAGACATCTGCATGGTGCAAAAATTGGCAGTTGACCCCTAATAATGATAAGTGTGAAGTCATCCATTTACTCGATAAATCAAATCTACAGCCCGTTAATTCAACTAAATACCTAGTAATAACAATTACAAACAACTTAACTTGGAAAAGAACACAGACAATATTGTTGGGAAGGCGAACCGAAGACTACGTATCGCTGGTAGAAGACTTAGAAGATGCAACAGAAACTGCCTACACTACCCTTGTGCGTCCTATTTTGGAGTATTGCTGCGCTTTTTGGGATCCACACCAGGTGGGATTGACTGACGATTTAGAGAAAGTTCAGAGAAGGGCTGCTCGTTTTATGTCATCGCGATATAAGGGTGAGAATGTCACGGAAATGATGCACGATGTGGGATGGCAATCATTAAAAGAAAGACGTTATTTGTTGCGGCGACATCTATTTGTGAAATTTCTTTCACCCACTTTCTCTTCCGAGAAACATATATTCTTACCAACCACCTTCATAGGGAGACTTGAACAAAAAACGAGAAATCTGATGAGGACGGATTTATGTGTTCCTTTTTCCCGTGAGCTATTAGAGAATGGAACTGTAGAGAAATATCACAAAAGTTGTTAGATGAATCCGCTGCTATGCACTTGAATGTGACTTGCAGAGTATCCATGTAGACGTAGATTTGAGTAGCTTCCCTTAACCCCGAGTCCCGGAAGTTAGGAGCAGACGTTGAGGGCTGGTGTTTATCACGGTTCGTAATGTGACTTGCCGGTACACAGGGCTGCGTTGTGGCAGATTTATCAGGCTATTGCAGGCGGAACAACGTCGATATTCTGCGCAGCACTCTCGAACTGCACATAAAGTGCGTCCAATATACGACAAACCTGCTGCCAGGGAATCTTACACACGCCCGCTTGTCGTAAATTCAAGTCGTCCCTCACACACCCAATGAACGTGGCTATCTTTGGCGCTGCTAGCAAAAATAACCTTGACCTTTGTGCTATTTTAGAATAAAGCTTACACCAACATCCTGTCTTACCGAATTAACTCACATAAATAGTACTTACCATAGACCATTCGTGAATACCTGAGTTCCTCATCTACCAATCTCTATAGCAAATGCACACCAGAACTCCTGAAAGCCGTCATTTGTACTTTTAAACCCTACAATCTGGGAGAAGAAACTGGCGACGAAATATGTACTCATTGCTGAGCTTACCTACCAGGTACCCGGCATTGATTTAGAACTACACTTGTAGATCGTTTAATAGGTGAATTTTCTTCGTAAAGGATACAGTGGAACTCCGTCCCTGTGGGCTTACAGGGTATCATATCGTTTCCGCTACCTGTCGCAAATGAAGAGATTTCAATTATCCCACGACCAGATTCTGTCTTTTGCCCATCTTTAGGTTGTCATACATTTGCCCCTACTCGAGTGCACTGATTAAAAAGAAACAAATTATGCGGTAAGCATTTACTATCTACCTGTCAACTAACAGAAGCAGCCATTGTTGGAATAAGCATTTCTCATTATCTTTTCACAAATATTTCCTTTCCTAAGTATTACTTTCTTTTAATTGTATTTACAGACTGTTTCGTCGGTTCTTGGCAGAATATTTGATTCATTTTGAGTGAAACACACGAGATAATTGTGCAACATTCTGCAAATTTTATTTGTTACTAACTAGTTTTCGGCAGTTACGCCATCGTCAGGTAAACACTACAGAGATATTACTTTCTTACTTGTCACTGTAACATAATTTATAACTACGATGCAAACCCTTTAAATAAAATATTCAAAATATCTGTCGTGTTTCAATTTGCACGAAAATACTTTTAATACGATACTTCTATGTTACAGCGCTGTACATGGTATGATTTTTTGTTTTTGGACCAAAAATAAAATATTCCGTAAAAATCATTATGTTGCTCTAAGGAAATAATGCACTAAAACGGTAGTAAATAAATGTATCAAAAGTAACATCTACTGTAAAAAAATATGTCATTATGATACTATAAGGAAATAATGCACTAAAATTGTAATAAATAAATACTGCAAACAACCACTTGGCGCTACGTCGGAGCGGCCGAGCGCATTGAGGCGCTATGCTGCGATGCGCGAGGCCGTTCCCTGTCGGGGGTTCGAATCCCCCCCTCGGACATGGATGTTTCTGTCGTCTTTAGTATAGGGTAGTTCATAAGTAGTTTGTAAGTTTAGGGACTGATGATCCCGCAGTTAAGTCCCTTAAGCTTAACAAACAACAACAACAGCTTGCCTAACACAAATGCACATGGTTAAACAGTGGAGAAAATGTAGAAATATTGGATTTTGCAGAAAAAAGGAGTACAAATGGATTTTACACAAGAAAGCGAAATATATAGCCAGATTCGCAGTAAACTTGATTGTATGCAGAATGATCAACACTGTGCCGCAGTGCAAAGGGCAAGAGCTCTTAGGCGCCTTGGTGTGTGTGTGTGTGTGTGTGTGTGTGTGTGTGTGTGTGTGTGTGTGTGCGTGCGTGCGTGCGTGCGTGTTGACTTTAGATTACTTAAGGTTAGTGTAAGTAGTTTGTAAGCCTGATAACTGATAACCTCAATATTTAAATACCATAGATTTACAAACATTTGAATGATCAATTAAAATTAAGATACCAAATGTATCTCCAAAATTTCGTACAACAGTTATAATTTCAGCTGTAAATATAATTCGTCATTTGCCATCAATTGCATTGGTAAATCTTCTGGATGTCTACCACGTTCAGTGAATCGATGGTGAACGCTACGAAAGCTAGAAACAGTGAATAACACGAAATTAATTGTAGATGGAGTTTCATTGATACCTATCCTTGACTATCCTTCCAGGTTCGTACTGTTCCAGTACGGTAGATCGGTAGATCCCTCCATATTATGACAAGTCATAGAATACACATACCACTGAAGAATAAATTGTAAGGATTTCCACTATGAATGGAGTTATTAGTTTCAGCTTCTCAAACAAGAGATTGTACATGATCAGGTATTATACTCAATTATACGGAAATTACAAAATGTGTGATCTCAACAATACTCTACTCACTCCTGGCACTTTAAGTTCTAATCCGAAGCTGGTTGAATCAGAATAGTTACTCTCTATCTCGTTCTCAATCCGAAGATAGGTTGGCAGCAATTCTTCTCCTCTACACTTTGTCGGCCGCGGTGGCCGAGGGGACTGAGGCGCTTCAGTCAAGGTCTGCACGGCCACTACGGTCGGGGGTTCGAATCCCCCCTCGGGCATGGATATTTGTGCCGTCCTAGTTCGTAAGCAGTTCATAAGTAGTTTGTAAGTTTAGCGACTGATGACCCCGTAGTTAAGTCCCATAAGCTTAACAAACATTTGAACATTTTTTTGGAACCTCTACACTTTTCTGTTCTCGGATAGCCTCTTAATTTCCTGATATGATTTCACTCCTATATCTCTTATCATTTATTATAAACTCATTGTGCCTATACAGATAACCTATTAACTTGTCTCTTCTCTTCATTATCGTTTTCAAAAGTGCTCTTTTTTCCCTGTTTCTTCTAAGAACTACTTCGTTTGTCTTCTTGGCCGTCCAAGGAATTTTGTGCATCCTCCTTCAACACCGCAATTCAAATGCTTCTAGTCTTCTCTTGCCGCAAACGCCGAGTGTCCAAGTTTCGGAGCCATACAGTGCCACACTCCAGACACAGCATTTTATAAATGATTTTTTGGTCTCTTCTTTTATATTTCTTGATGTGAAAAGCATACGTTTATTGTTGAAGGGTAGTTGAGCTTGCGCAATTCTAGTTTTTATGTCTGCTGTAAAATAGACAATCGGTCTATATTCTCCCTGGCACGCAATCCATGGAATAATTATCACATCGAGGAACTCATCTGGGGTATGCACTAATTTGCTTGAGTGTATGGAATACTATTCTGTTCGTTACAGTCACACACTCAAAGGCTAATATATATATATACTCTCAGATATTATAACAATAATGAAATCCCGTGGTCTTTTTGTATTTTATATTTTAACTGATCTATGGATAATGATTCAGTTAATGGAAAGAAGTTATCAGAAAAATAATGAATTTGAATTAAATGATAAGTAACAACTACCTTCTGACTTAAAAAAAAAAGAAAAAAAAATTGGCATTAAAGAGATCCGTAGACGATATTAAAGTTACTGTTCGTTACCAAATACGAATGGGCTGCTCAGATTCATAATTATCTGATTACAGTTCCGTAGCTAAGCAGGACCGCCGTTAGAATGCTTTTCATTCCCGAAGCAATATTAAAAGATTAAAGGAAGGAAGTGCTTTTCTAAAAAAAGACGCCATAAACTTATTTCGCAGCAGTTTTACTTCCCTCTAAAGAGCGCAGCCACACTCCTCGGTTTCCAGGTCGCCAAAATAAACGCCTTCTGTAGAGGAAAGCAGTGAACGTTCTGGGTACCGTTTACAGGATCGCTGATGCGTTCTAAGAAGTTTTAAAGTTCCGCACGGCCAGGAAAGTGCGGGTACTGAAGAAAGAACCACGTCTACGAGGAGCGGGACAGTTTGTTTGGCCTTCGTGGGAGTTAGGAGAAACCGCCGAGGTGGAATGGGCCCGCCTGCAGTGACGAATTCTGCCAGCGAAAGCCCTCTGCCAGCACCCAGGTTCTCGGTAGTGGCCAGAGTCTACTACGGAAAGCATCATTCACTCCGCGGAGCAGGCTGACAGGTGGGAAATAATACTACAAACTAGCGAAGAGACGAGAACAAGGATACGAATTTGAATAAATGGTATCTCCCATTCAGACCCAAGGTTGTAGGTGATGTGCCATTAATATAGAGAGGGGCGTTTAAGATGCAGAATACGTACACTAATTCGTTAAAAAAAAGAAAATTTATTTGCAAAATTTTTATACCACACAATTGTCTGTTTTAAGACTTCAATTCAAATTTTTATAATCTGCACCATCTTACAGTAACATGCCTTTGAAAAAAATGACATAATAACATCATACGATCATATAAAATCAACTGGCTGCCAGAATCACATGTCGAAACAAGGATATCGACATCTTGTCGACAAGTCTTTCTTGCCGTCATTACAAGTGTACTGTAAGCTTAAATGTTTAAATGTTTGTGTAGCTTATGGGACTTAACTACGGGGTTATCAGTCCCTAAACTTACAAACTACTTATGAACTAACTAATACTAAGGACGGCATAAATATCCATGCCCGAGGGGGGATTCGATCCCCCGACCGTAGTGGCCGTACAGACCGTGACTGGAGCGCCTCAGTCCCCTCGGCCACCGCGGCCGGCGCAGTAAGTTTGTCGACTACAGGTGTGATCCAGTGTAGAAACATGAAACTGAAACACGATGCGCTCGTTACCACTGTCCATCCCTGATTGTGTGATACAGGTCGAACTTCCAAACCTGAATCACAAAGAAATAATTTTTAACCTAATAGTCCCAAAATGCTGCTTTACTTTATAGATGTAAAAAACTGTTTCTTATTATAGCAATAGGCCTATTTCGGCACTGTGGCCATCATCAGGATATCTGCAGAAGGTTAAAATGAGTAAAATAAAGATACTTACAATTTTGATACATTTTTCGTGACATATTATTCTAGACTTACGTCCATATGCCATCGTGGAGGTATAATTTATTATAATAGCTGCATATAATACCCGAATCTAAAGAGCATTTATACTGCAATTATATGCAGTTATTATAATAAATTATATCTCCACGATGGCATATGGACTTAAGTCTAGAATAATACGTCACGAAAAATGTATTGTAAGTATCTTTAATTTACTTATTTTAACCTTAAATATTTGTCCGCAGATAGCCTGATGGCCACAGTGCCGAAATAGGACTACTGCTATAATAATAAACAGTATTTAACATCTACAAAGTAAAGCAGCAATTTGGCATAGATTAACAATATGTCCTTAAAAGCCATACATAATGCTGCAGGCCCAAATGAAATGAAATTATACACAAATAAATAAAGCGAGCAAAACCAGAATCGCACATCTGCTTGTGCAGGGCCTGAAAGGTTTAAACAGGAAACGTGGCATGCTGTAGAAATCGATCACTAAAAAGACAAAACACAAGTTAAAAAAAAATTACCACCTTGAAGAGTAGAGACAGGAAGTTCATATTCGACCACGGCGGAGCGGCCGAGCCCATTGAGGCGCTATGCGCCAGGCCGTTCCCCGTCAGGGGTTCGAATCCTCCGCCGCGGTGGAGTAGCCGAGCGATCTAAAGCGTCTCGCTGCGGAGCGCGCGGTTGCTCACCGTGGAGGTTCGAGTCCTCCCTGGGGCATGGGTGTGTGTGTTGTCCTTAGTTTAGTTTACCTAGGTTTAAGTAGTTTGTAAGCTACGGACTGATGACCACGCAGTTTGGTCCGACAGATTTACAAACATTTGAACATTTTTTTTGAATCCTCCCGGATGTTTGTGTTGTCTTTAGTATAAGTTAGTTCATAAGTAGTTTGCAAGTTTAGGGACTGATGACCCCGCAGTTAAGTCCCATAAGCTTAACAAACATTTGAACATTTTTGATTTGGAATATTGCTGCGCATTGTGGGCTTCACACCAAGTGGGACTGACGGCCGATTTAGTGAAAATTCATAGAAGTCAGATCGTTCTGTATTATCGTGGTATAGGGGAGAGAGTGTCACGGAAATGATGCACGAATTGGGGTGAAAATCATTTTAGAAAGGGCATTAATCGTTGCGGCGAGAGCTATTTGCGAAATTTCTTTCTCTTCAGAATGCGAACATATTTTGTTAGCACCCCCTCCATAGGGAGACATGATCATCATAATGAAATAAGAGAAATCAGATCGAAAACAGAATGATTTAGGTGTTCCCTTTTCCTGCGAGCTATTAGTGAATGGAACTGTAGAGAAATATCATAAAAGTAGTTCGATGATCCCTGTGCCACGCACTTCAATGTAACTTGTAGAGTATCGATGTAGATGTAGGTGAATGAAAACTTTGTCAATTCTCAGGAACTGAATTCGACAAAATTCCGCACAACTGGTCGAAGTTAAATAGAATTTTAGTAGTGTACGTCGTGAGTTACTTTGGTAGTTAAAAAGTAAGCATATTTCAAGCGTATGTTCAAAGTTCAATTTTGATATTGTTAATGTAATTTGCCAACCACGTGTGGAATTGGACGATATGAAATCGCGTCCCCATGTCATTAAAGACAGGGTAACCAACAACTAACAGGTAGAAAACATTCACATAAATCTTTTCCTCATAAAAACTTCCTGGCAGATTAAAATTGTGTGCCGGAACCGGGAACGTTTGACTTTCGCGGGAAAGCGCTCTACCGGCTGAGCTATCCCGACACGACTCACGATGCCGCCTCACAACTTTACTTCCGCTAGTACCTCGCCTCCTACTTTCCAAACTTCACAGAAGCTCTCCTGCGAAACATGGAAGACTAGCACTCCTGGAAGAAAGGATATGGTGGAGACATGGCTTAGCCACAGCCTAAGGGATGTTTCCAGAATGAAACTTTCACTCTGCAGCTGAGTGTGCACTCTGGAGATGGTTCAAACACCATAGCATGGAGAATCTGTTTTCCAGAGTAGCCATTTTCCTTAAAAACAGTCGTCAGATGTTTCAGTTCCGATGGTAAGCTGTCGTCATCTGAAATGGCATATGCTCTGCGTACTAGAGTTCTAAGGACGCCGTTGCGTTGGTATTGTGGATGCCAACTACTGGCATGCAAATACCGGTCAGTATGTGTCGCCTTACGGTGAACACTATGTCCGAGGGTGCCATCATGTCTTTATAAACCATTCCTTCCAAAAATGGAAATTTCCCGTCACTTTCGACCTCCATAGTAAATCTGATGTTTCGGTGAAGGCAGTTAAAATGGTCCAAACTATCTTATAATAAGGACAAAACACACACACACACACACACACACACACACACACACACACACACACACACACACACACACACACACAGAAGGAAACATATGCCAGAGGGAGGATTAGAACTACTGACAGGAGCGACCGCGCAATCCGCGACATGGCACTCTAGAACACGCGGCTGAAATTAAAACCTAGATACCTCCTTTCTGATCTCTGAAACAGGTATACATGTGGTTGCAGATAATTAAATAAAAGCCAGAGTCGGTATTCCAAATAAAAACAGATGGTAACATTATTTTAGTAATTTCTACGACGCGCGGAATTTTGCATTGGAACTACAAATGCGGGCTGTGGACGAGTTAGTGGAACATCATAGCCGCGACGCAAAATTATGCGGGTGCGAATTACCGGCTGCGTTCTCTGGTTCTCGTGAACTCAGAGACTGTCATTTCACATCACTCTGCGCTTGAAACGGCACTTCGCAGCACGAAATTCATTCTGATGCCACCAGACAGCAGAATTGCTCAAAAAAATGTTCAAATGGTTGTTAAGCTTATGGGACTTAATTACGGGGTCATCAGTCCCTAAACTTACAAACTACTTACGAACTAGCTAAGAATAAGGACGGCACAAATATCCATGCCCGAGGGGGGATTCCAACCCCCGACCGTAGTGGCCATGCAGACCGTGACTGGAACGCCTCAGTCCCCTCGGCCACATCAGAATTGCTCTGACGCTTCTACCGAAGAGAGTGTTTGTTGCAGATTAGATCATAATTTATAGAAAAATGGAATATATCATACCGTATTTATCAGAATGTAATGTACAAAGCGAATAAAACAATTCCGCTGTCAGCTGGTTGTTTGGTTAGTGAACGAAATTTACCAGTTGACAGCGGAATTATTTTATTCGCAATGAATGCCCGGATAATAAAATTGTTAATGTAAAAAGTTTCACACTAGACACCAGTCGTCTACTTCCACAGTATGGTGGAGAGTATCTTGTACATCTAGATCTACACCCAGACTGCACAATCCACTGCGGTAACAGTACTAATCATCTTCTTCCATATACCAGCGTCAGCGTCACTTGATTCATCATAACAGATATATAAATAATTATTTCCTTTCGAGCTCAAGAGAAGATCGTTGAGACTCTAATATTTTCCATAACTATGGTGATGCCCTTCTCCGAGGACTTTCGTATGAAAACTAATGTAGGCTGGAAATGGCCATGAATGCTTGCCTACAATACATCTGTGACAAAAGCGTTTTCGACCTATCACCCCTGCACACAAACAGATTTCTTGGTTAGCGTCGAAACTATCATACCCTATGTTTTCTGCGTCGTTTTTCAATCATTCCACGCCTTTTTATTTATCTACAGCTTTCATGTTATTATCTGAACCACAGGAGAATAATTCTAACAAACAAACAAAAAATGCTCTCTGTACCATTCCATAACACTGCCTTCTTTCTAAATCATATCCTGTCTCAGGGTCTCGATTCCATCTTCCTACTAAACATAAGAGAAATAAAATTCGCTCCAAACTTCCAAAGGCAGCTAATGGTGCACCTTCTATCACAATAGCCACCTCTTCTTTATAACAGTCCACTATCATCAATTCTGTCTCTTCGTTAATAGAGGTCTTTATTAATATTCTCTTCGTTGATAACTACCACTATAACTGTTATTTCAATTTTCCTCTTTTGCAATCTTGTTGCATCAGATTATACTAAACATGGTTTCAGATGTGCTAAACTTTTTTATATTCCTTATAAATCCCATTTGTTATTACTATTATTATGAATTGTTGCAATGTTATCCACGCGTGTTACTCCTGGTCAGGGTTAAGATGGCCTTAAGGCGCTAATCTGGTCAGGCTAAATATGCAAATAAAAAATATTAAGTATACCATGGCAAATACAGCGAACGTAAAATGACTAAAGGGGCATAATTTCTCTTATTATTGAGCAAAATACACGTTGACTGCAGTACACTAGTTCTGCGCTCATTATCAATCGCCGACACTCTAAAAATTTCTCACAAGTGTTCAGAAATGAACGCCTTCCCTCCGGGGATTTCCATTTTATATATTTTTGGAAACATTTTGCTTCCTTTGGGTAACAGCGCTCTTATGATAATTTAATATACAAAAAACAAGCTAGAGCGCAATACTGATTCTTTATTGCCAACCGGTTTCAACCCAATGTTGGGCCATCTTCAGGGTTTTTTGCTCCAAGCTGGTGTGGAACGACGCAGGCGCTGCGAGTCCTCAGGTGCTGTGGCAGCTCCTGAGGGCAGCCATTTGAGTTCACCAACATCTCCGCAATACTCGTGTGTTGATCTAATCTATTGGTAACAATTTTAGAGCCGCGGCGGATTAGCCGTGATTACTGAAGCTCCGTGCTGCGGTGCGCGCGGCCGTTCGCTTTCGGGTGTTCGAGTCCCCTACGGGCATGGGTGTTTATGTTGTCCTTAGTTTAGTTTACCTTAGTTTACGCAGTTTGTAAGCTACGGAGTTGAGTCCGATAGATTTACTAACATTTGAACAACTTTAGAATCCCGCCTGTGTTTTTCTTCACTGCCTTCCTCTACACCAACATCCCAAAACCTCGCCAGTATCCAGGAGGGGCTTCCATTGCGGATAAACCACACTTACCTCAAATTCTCCCTATTTGAAGTCGACCACCACCCTCCACTCAAACCGCCTTACGTGCTCGTTCCATTCATCACTTTGCATCGTTGCGCGTAGCTAGTTAATCGACGCGCTGCGATGTATGGGAGGGTGTTGTCTTTAACTGACTGTATTAACATACAGGATGACTTAGAGAAAATTTCTAGTTGTGCGAAGAATGGCAGCTAGCTCTCAATGTAGAAAAATGTAAGGTGATGCGCATGAGTAGGAAAAACAATCCCATAATGTTCGAATACAGCATTAGTAGTGAGCTTCTTGATGCTGTCGCGTCGTTCAAATACCTAGGCGTAACATTGCAAAGCGATATGAAATGGAACGAACATGTAAGGACAGTTGTGAGTAAGGCGGACAGCCGATTTCGGTTTATTGGGAGTATTTTGGGAAGATGTACTTCATCTGTTAAGGAGACAGCGTATAAAACGCTTGTACGACCAAGTCTTGAGTATTGCTCAAGTGTTTGGGACCCGCAGCAGATCAGTTTAAAGGAAGACACAGAAGCAGTTCAGAGGCGAGCAGCTAGGTTTGTTAATGGTAGGTTCGACCAATGCGCAAGTGTCACGGAAATGCTCCGGCAACTCAATTTGGGATCGCTGGAGGAAAAACGACGTTCTTTTCGTGAATTTCTGTTGAAGAAATTTAGCTAAGTTTAGTACGGTCTTGCTGCCGCCTACATACATTTCGCGTAGTGATCACAAAGCCGCGGTGGAGTAGCCGAGCGGTCTAAAGCACCTTGCTGCGGAGCGCGCGGTTGTTCGCCGTGGAAGTGCGAGTTGTCCCTGGGGCATGGGTGTGTGTATTTGTCCGTAGGTTAGTTTACCTAGGTTTAGGTGATGACCACGCAGTTTGGTCCGATAGATTTACAGACATTTGAACTTTTTTTTTTATCACAAAGGCAAGATAAGAGAAATTAGCGCTCGTACGGAGGCATATAAGCATTCGTTTTTTCCTCGTTCGATTTGGGAGTGGAATTGCGGTGGATTGCGAAGTATGTATGCAGATGTAGACGATGTCAAACAGCACACTACTAACGCTGTAGTTACCTAGGCTTTCCCGGCGTATGGGCTGTGGAAATTCATGTAGGGTCTCCACCCGATTGAAACTGTAGTCTGTACACGATAAGTCTATGGCGCACCAGGCCGCCACCGGCAGGTAAGAAAAGCTACGCTACCCTCTCCGTGCCGCGTGGGAGTAGCCGAGCGGTCTGGAGCGCCACGTTACGGATCGTGCGGATCGTTCGGATCCCCCCTCGGGCATGGATGTGTTTTCCTTAGGTTAGTTTAACTTACTTTAAGCAGTTTTTAAGTCTAGGGACTTACGTCCAAAGTAGTTTGGCCACATAAGAATTACAAACATTTGAACATTTTGAACTCTCTCCGTGACTAAAACAATCAATGGTTCTTTCGGACACTACATATATATAACTTATAATAAGCCGATGGCGGGCAATGTTCCTTTCTTCAGTGTGGAGGCGCTCCTAAGCCCTTAGTCTTAACGGAATCAGTTTTAGAAAACCGTGAGTTTTAGTAATAGTTGGGAGGGAATAGTTGAGAATTTGTTTCTGACGGGAGGCGAGCTGGGGTATTCCGTGCAGGTGTGATGATCGCTGTGTCCACAGTAGTATAAGGGGTCAGCGCAACTGCCTAGCGTGCAGGAGTCTCGGGTTCGGATCTCAGCTGGTTACACTTTTTCAGCTTTACCCATTCGCAGTTAATGTCGTAAATTTCGTAAAAATGATTGAAGAAAATGTTTGAGTTTTAAATCCATAGTCTGTATCGATAAAGCCAGCCTCTCTGAAGTCACAACAATATGAATGCTTGCTCGATTTGACATTAGGTACCGAGATAAAAGCAAAGTTTTGAACTGACTTGATTCCATTGTGTCTCTTGTGCTCAGTGACTTTTTTCTTCCGTCTTAAATATTTTGTTTAATCACATCTAGATTTCGATTACTGTGTGATCATTATCAATGCTTAAAACAAACGTAACCTCCAACAAGGAGGTCGAAAATTTCTGTGTGTTTTAACTGTTTGTTTTAAGCATCGATAATGATCACACAGTGATCGATATCTAGATCTGAATAAACAAAATATTTTCAACGGATTGCTGACAATTTTCTACAATTTTTAAACTGAGTTCAACACCTTATCAGATAAACTAAACAAGTTATTTATGCGAATCTGGGCTCTCTGCATACCTTTCTACTAAAATAAAAGAGATCTCATCTCAAAGCAGAGCAAGATATTTGGTTGCAACAGTCAAAAATTCAACGAGATACGGTCTCATTGTTCAAATAAAAGCAGTCTCATCCTTCTCATTCAAATCCTTGTTATTTCATAAACCATATAAAAGCTTCTAACAATTTCTTTAAATACCTGATTATCTGCGTGTGTTGAAAAATTGTGCATCTGCAATGTTTATTCTGCTAAATTCATTATCAAATCTTTTGTATAACTGCGATTTCATTTCGGTTTCTTTTTTTAACTTGAAGTTGTGTGTAATGCAAAGTTGATGGGTTAAATAAATATCTCCAGTTAATAAACTTAATGTGTTGTGGATTTAAACTGCGAAACTATTTCACTTTGTCAATAATATTGTCATTTTATTTGTCAAATATAGTAAATAAAATTTATTGCTCCGCCTTGAATTACATTTATAAAGGTGAAACCTTTATGTACGCAGTTACTAGTGTTTCCCAGTAACCTAAAAGTAAATTTAATTTACGGTAATGTTGAGGTAGTGTAAGTTAAAAAATGTATATGTACCTCCCACTTATCCGTGGAATTAGAAGTATGCTATATATGTGTATCACATGTTACGTAGCAGAAGGAACACATCAAATAGTGTGTGTGTTTGTGTGTGTGTGTGTGTGTGTGTGTGTGTGTGTGTGTGCTCGCGCGAACGAAAGCACGCCTTATTTATTTAATGCTGGTGATGTCTCATCGTCATAACAGACAAACTGAAACGGAGCCAAGAATACTACTCTAAATGTGGCAGCTTCCCACCCCACCCACGATTTCACAGATGTTTGTGGCGAACGAATTGAAAGATATATTTTTCCGCTCTCGCTCTCCAGTTATATCCGTCTAAGACATATCAAGTAAGTGCTCAGGAGAAGCAGCACGAACTTTGCCTTCAAATAAAAATAAATGAATAAGAACATTAAGAGGCTCAAGTCTGAGAAAAAGTGGACTGGAAGACGTTCCGCCAGATGTTGTACGCAAACTTTCACAGCGGAAAGAGAAAAGTTGGAAAGATTTGAATCAAAGCCGTTCGCTGTTCTACGCCGCGATGAACTGTGTACAGTATTATCGATTCATGCTGTGCCATTCATCTTTGCTCAGCATCGTGACTGCTTTCGGAAACACTTCCTTGCAATCCCATGTTCTATAGACAATAACGAGCGTATCATATCACAATCACCTGTGGTAAATTCGACTTTCGGCGCTGTCGGTGTGGAATAGGTTCACAGATTTGTGACTGACTGGAAGACCTCCTAAGTATTAGAACGCAGTACGTTGTTCTCGACGGCGAGTGTTCATCAGAGACGAGTATATCGTTACGTGTGTGCCCCAGGGGAGTGTGATAGGACTGCTATTATTTTCTATCTATATAAATGATTTGATGGACAGAACAACTTGTAATTTGCGACCGTTTACTGATGATGCTGTGGTGTATGAGAGGGTGTCGTCATTAATTAACTCTAATAGCATACAGGATGACTTAGACAAAATTTCTAGTTAGTGTGAAGAATGGCAGCTAGCTTTAAATGTAGAAAAATGTAAGGTGACGCACATGAGTGGAAAAAACAATCGCATAATGTTCGAATACAGCAATAGTAGTGAGCTTATTGATGCAATCGCGTCGTTCAAATATCCACGAGTAACATTCCACCGCGACAGAATAGCCGTGCGCACTAAAGCGGCTTGTTGCGGTGCGAGCGGCCGTTCGCCGTTTGGGGTTCGAGTTCTCTCTAGGGCGTTTGTGTTTGTGTGGTCTGCAGCATAAGATACTTTAAGGTAGTTTAAGTAGTTTGTAGGCATAGGGTCTAGTAACCAACGTAGTTAAGTCCCTTAGATTTACAAACATTTGAACATCGTAACATTGCAGACCGATATGAAATGGAACGAACATGTAAGGACATTTGTGAGTAAGGCGGGCAGTCGACTTCGGTTTACTGAGGTAAAAGGAGACCGCGTATAAAAAGCTCGTACGACCACGTCCTGAGTATTGCGCAAGTTTTTGGGACCCACAGATCAGTTTAAAGGAAGACGTGGAAGCAGTTCAGAGGCGAGCAGCTAGGTTCGTTACTGGTGGGTTCGAGCAAAGCGCGAATATCACAGAAATGCACCGGGAACTCAAATGGTAATCGCTGGAGGAAAGGCGACGTTCTTTTCGAGAAATTCTGTTGAGGAAATTTAGACGAGCGTAATTTGAAGCTGACTGCAAAACGATCTAGCTACCGCCTACTCACATTTCGCAAAGATAAGATATGTGAAATTAGGGCTCGTACAGAGGCATATGGACGTTCTTTTTTTCCTCGTTCTATTTGGTTGTGAAATGGGAAGGAAAATTCCTGGTAGTGGTACAGGGTACCCTTGGTCACGCGCCTAATAGCAACGATGAAACAAACGAGGCACTAGGCGGAGCAACTATGCAACTCCATAGGAAAACACATTCAGAAAATTATTCGACGGAACAGATAAATGTGTTATAAATATCTATTCCAATACATTTAAGGCAATTTCCATCAGAATATGTCAGTGACTTTCATTTGTATCGCCCATGTAGTTCCTCATTGCATCTCGTAACTCTTAAGTTTTTTTTTCTACTTCCCCACCTTTCTGTCCTATTTCTCCGATGTTTTCTTCCTATGACTAATTTAGATATAGGTATTCTTACATTGTAGCAGTTTCGAATAGTTATCGATCGTTTTCGTTACTCAGGGTTGAACACCATGCAGTATTCTAAATCTTGTTGCAAGTTAACATCAATGCATATGCGTTAACAAAGAAGCGACTCCAGTATACAATTTACGTACGAAGTCGGAGAGCTCATATTTGTGTATTTTATATTTTTATATGTTTTGTTCTGGAACGGTAGGCACAAAATGATCGGTGAAATGAGTGATCTCTCAGACTCTAAACATGGGTTCAGGGATATGGGAAGTTAAGGAAATAGTATTGACGCCAGCCACACGTTATTGCCAAGGAAAACATGCATTTATTAGGATAGTCTTACAGTAACCAATAGCGTATTTTTACTTTAATATGTACAGCCTGTGCGGCCACACGACCTTTCCTCCAGCTCCACTTCAGACAGTAGTGGAGTCCATTCCACATGGTGATGCGTCACTTCTGTGCGCTCTCGGCGACCCTTCACATTACGCAAGTGAACCACTTTATTTACCGCGCGGGTGTGGCCGTGCGCTTAGAGGGTGACACGTTGCTGTCGGAGGTTCGAGTTCTCCCACAGGCGTGTTGCGCTTAGTATAAGTTAGTTTAAGTAGTTTAGAGACCGATTATCTCAGCGGCATGGTCCCTTTTGGTTTACGATCATCTGAACAAATTATCTTCTTTGGCTCCTCAGTGTAGAAGACAAGAAAACAGTTACTGACGCAACAAAAAATGTTCAAATGTTTGTAGCACTTATGGGAGTTAACTACGGGGTCATCAGTCCCTAAGCTTACAAACTACTTATGAACTACCTTATACTAAGGACGGCACAAATATCCATGCCCGAGGGGGGATTCGAACCTCCGACCGTAGTGGCTGTGCAGACCGTGACTGAAGCGCCTCAGTCGCCGCGGCCGCCGCGGCCGGCCTAACGCAACACATGCTGACCATTTTCGTGTCATTGCTCACAGAGCATATGAACGTGACCACTCCAAAACATGCACCTGATGATGGCAGCTTGCTGCCGAAACGCTTTGTGAGAATAAAGTATTAGTAAAAAGAGCTAATGTCCTCAGACAGGTATCAACTGGGCATCTTCCTTCATTTGCTTGTAACATCTTTCTTTCTTCAGACCTCTCATCATTCTAAACTTCTTCTTCCTCTCCCGCTTTTTCCTTGTACTTTCCCTCCATTAGCCATTGCAGTAGACAGTTCCTATGTAACTTGTCCCACACAAGATGTTTTCCTCTTCTGTATCATCCTCAGGAAGATCCGTTCCTCTTTTACCTTGCTCAATACCCCTTCACATTTCACTTTATCCATTCTTCTCCATAGCCACATTTCAAAACTCCCTAAATAATTTTTGTTCTTTTTTTCTAACTGTTCATGTTTCAGATCCATAAGACACCACGCTGCGCACAAAACATCTGGCGAACCTATGATTTCTGGAGATGCTCGTGGTTATCAGTATCTCACTCTCCCCGCTTTCTTTCACGTGTATATTCTGCGTTTCACTTCTTCAGTACAACTTGCATTTTAATTTATCAGGTTTCCCAGATACTGAAATGATTGAAACTGTTGTAGTTTTCTTCCGACTAGTGATATATTGATTCCGGTACCTTCTTTTCTAGTATTCATCACTTGGTCTATCGATATTCACTTTTATTCTGAATTTTTTTTCTCACTTTACAATATTCTCCATCATTACCTGTAGCTCTGCTTCCGATTCTGCTATTACAGTCATATCATCTGCACACTTCAAAGTTTTTATTCCTTTTCCTCCGACTACAAGTCCGTTTGCTTTTTCAAGGAATTGTTAATTAGTTTTTCAGCATATATATTAGAAAGTGCTGGTGAAAACAACCCTATCAGACACCTCTTGCAATCTACATATACATGGGATACTCTGCAAATCACATTTAAGTGTCTGGCAGAGAGTTCATCGAACCATCTTTATACTATTCATCTACCATTTCATTCTCGAGTAGCGCGCAGGAAGAAAGAACACCTGAATCTCTCCGTTCGAGCTCTGATTTTTCGTATTTTATTCTGATGATCATTTCTACCCATGTAAGTGGCAGTCAACAATATATTCTCGCATTCCGAGGAGAATGTTGGCGATTGGAGTTTCGTAAGTAGACCAAGCCGCAGCGATGAACGCCGTTGTGGTAATGATTCTCATCCCAGATCCTGTACCATTTCTGTAACGATGTATTCCCTGTATCGTGACAATACGAAACGAGCTGCCCTTCTTTGGACTCTTTCGATGTTCTCCGTCAAACCCACTTGATAAGGATCCCACATTGGGCAGCAATACTCGAAATAAGGGCGGAAAGCGTGGTGTATGCAGTGTCTTTAGTAGTTCTGTTGCATGTTTTAAGTGTTCTGCCAATAAAACGCAGTCCCTTCTTCAGTTTCATCTTCATCCATTCGTACTACTTTCTGTCCCACATAGAGTTGTTTTATCAGCCTTCTGTACTTAAATCAATACCAGGATCTTTTTAGAATCCTCAGCAGAGTACGCCAGTCGATATCAAATGCATTTTCCCAAATGACAAAACAAACATATATTACTCTGAATAAAACTGGTTACATTCCATAATGGTGACTGACACGGTAACAGATTATGAATTTATCCCGAAAGTCAGTCTCAGCTGCAAAATTTTCTTCATTTCAATGTTGCATTTCGCTCTTTTGAGGCATCATCAGATATTCTGAAGGCAGAAAACACTTATGGTGTGGTGCATACTACATATTTACACAAGAATTATAACAGTTATGAAAAAATAACAATAAATCAAGAGATGGGGATCGAGATTACCATTTATGCCTTAGTTCTATTCTTTACGAACGATAACTGTAATTTATAGGAATCAAAAGAGAGTAAACTTAGATAAACGGTATATGGTAAACACTGTCATCATTGCAAAATAAATCATTTAGGGCTGAAACCAATCGACATAGCCGTTTAAAATTTAGGCCTGAAATGGGAGAATGCAGGTACATATGAACTGATATGCCATGCTGGTAAATAGGAATGCGCGATATCATGACAAAAATGGAGTAACGTACGTCAGGCGAAACCAAAGTCATGTTGCGCACAGCGGAGTGGCCTAAGTTTTAAACGACTATGATGATAGGGTTCCATCCCAAATAGTCTATTTTGCAATGATCGAAGATAGCTCGCCGTATATCGTTTACGCAAGTTCATTCTCTTTTACTTTTCTAAAATTACAGTTATCGTTCGCACAGTATACAACTAGGCCATATATGGTAATCCCGATCCCCACGTCATTTGTTACAATTCTTGCACATTTACAATCCGGGCCATTAAAATTGATACACCACGAAGATGAAGGGCTACAGACGCAAAATTGAACCGACAGGAAGAATATGCTGTGACATGCAAATGAGTAGCTTTTCAGAGCATTGACACAAGGTTGGCGCCGGTGGCGATACCCACGACGTGCTGTCATGAGGAGAATGTTCAAACGATTTCTCATACACAAACAGCAGTTGACCGGCGTTGCCTGGTGGAACGTTGTTGTGATGCCTCCGACTTTGATAAAGGTCGGATTGTAGCCTATCGCAATTGCGGTTTATAGTATCGCGACATTGCTGCTCACGTTGGTCGCGATCCAGTGACTGTTAGAATATGGAATCGGTAGATTCAGGAGGGCAATACAGAACGCCGTGCTGGATCCCAACGACCTTGTATCACTAGCACTCGAGATGACAGGCATCTTATCCGCATGGCTGTTAAATGTTCAAATGTTTGCAAATCTATCGGACCAAACTGCGTGGTCATCAGTCCGTAGCTTACAAACTACTTAAACCTAGGTAAATTAGACTAAGGACAACACACACACACACACACATCCATGCCCCAGGGAGGACTCGAACCTCCACGGCGAGCAACCGCGCGCTCCGCAGCCAGACGCTTTAGACCGCTCGGCTACTCCACCGCGGCCGCATGGCTGTAACGTATCGTGCAGCCACGTCTCGATCCATGTGTCAACATATGGAGACGTTTGAAGAGAAGACAACAACCATCTGCACGAACAGTTCGTCGACGTTTGCAGCAGCATGGACTATCAGGTGGGTTATCCTTGACGCTGCATCACAGACAGGAGTGCCTGTGATGGTGTATGCAACGACGAACCTGGGTGCTAGAATGCTAAAACGTTATTTTTTCGGATGAATCCAGGTTCTCTTTTACAGCATCATGATGGTCGCACCGGTGTTTGGCGATGTCGCGGTGAACGCACATTGGAAACGTGTATTCTTTATCGCTGTACTGGGGTATCATCCAGCGTGATGGTATGCGGTGCATTGGTTACACGTCTAGGTCACCTCTTGTTCGCATCGCCGCCACTTTGAACAGTTGCCGTTACATTTCAGATGTGTTACAACCCGTGGCTCTACCCTTCATTCGTTCCCCACGAAACCCTAAATTTCAGCAGGATAATGCACGACCGCATATTTCAGGTATTCTGGATACGGAAAATGTTCTACTGCTGCCCTGCCTAGCACATTCTGCAGACCTCTCACCAATTAAAAACGTTTGGTCAATGGAATCCGAGCAAGTGGCTCGTCACAATACGCCAGTCACTACTCTTGATGAACTGTTGTATCTGTACCTGTACACGGCATCCAAGCTCTATTTGACTCAATGCCCAGGCGTATCATGGCCGTTATTGGTGCCAGAGATGGTTGTTCTGGGTACTGATTTCTCAGGATCTGTGCACCCAAATTGCGTGAAAATGTAATAACATGTCAGTTACATTATAATATATTTGTCAAATGAATACCCGATTATCATCTGCATTTCTTATTGGTGTAGCAATTTTAAGGGGCAGTAGTGCAGTAGTGTATATGTAGGTTGGACCACATAATAGGCGTTTTTTTTTTTTTTTTTTTTTTTTTTTTTTTTTTTTTGGGGGGGGGGGGGGGTGGTCAGGTTATCTGATGACGCTTGAAAAGGGCGAAACGCGTCACTGGAATCAAGAAAATTTTGCAACCCAGACCTTTCTTTCGATATATATATATATATATATATATATATATATATATATATATATATATATACGCGTTTCGCCCTTTTCAAGCGTCATCAGATAACCTGACCCCCCCCCCCCCAAAAAAAACAAAAAAAAAAAAACGCCTATTATGTGGTCCACCCTACATATACACTACTGCCCCTTAATATATATATATATATATATATATATATATATATATATATATATATATATATATACTTCTAAAACCCTTTCCGCTACTATCTTCAGACACCCTATAAAAATCTGTGTGGTAGTATCAAGGAACGGTGACAGCAAGATATTCGGCACCCTGTTCCTGCGCCCCGCATCCGAGAAAAGTGTTCGCAGCGCGCGCAGCAATGGGCAGAGCACGTGCGGTGCTCGCCATTCTGGGTGTCGCTGTGTCTGCACTCCGGGAGGGCGTGGGCCGCGCTGGTTGTCCGGGCGGCCTAGCCGGCAGGCGCAAGCGCCGGTGAAAGCAGGTCAGGGCCCCTTGTAATTGCAGTGCGGCAGGCCAGGAGCGGCGGCGCTCTCAGCTGTACTGGACAACACTGGGCGCGCAGCTGGCGTCTGACAGGAAGCGCACGCCGCCTGGGCGCGAACTGCGTCTCGGCATCAGAGGCGCCCTTGTAGGAATGTCGCCCGCGGCAGGTGCCCCGATTAGCCCCCTCTCTCCTCCTGGTTCCGGGGATTCACCTCTGGCAGAGTTGTTGATGTGAAAAATAGCAAGTAGCACCTTGTTTCGAAACACACGTTACACTGGGTATAGTCCAGTCAAGTTAGGGTTTCACCTCGGAATGAGAGGTAACAAGCTGAATATTTTCAGGAGCCTTTGTTTTTGCATTCTAAATGATTTTTCAAAAGTCTCATAAAATCTCGTGTCCGCGTCTTAAGTTATTAGAGGTCAAAGGTCACGAAAATCAGTTTTTCGCAAATATCTTGCTTCCTATGCGTTAAATGGTATTTGCATTTCAGATAAAAGTTGTAGAGCATGAAATTCTCTACAATTTTTGTTTTAAACATTTTTTGTGCAATTAATCGTTTTTTAGATAGAGCGCGGAGAACGCACAGGTCACAGCGCTCAGACATAGAAGACGTAATACGAGGTCAACTGCGAATCACAGTCAACGGTACGTTGAATAAAGAAATTATAATTGTAAATAAAATTTCATTATTTACGAATTAATACCCAATTTTAATAATACTTACTTATTTCAAGTAATTACAATGTCATGAATTCCATACTTTAAATATATTTTAATTCTGTTGCAATGTATCGTAACTATATTTATGTAGAAAATAATTTTAGTATTTTTTCTCTTAAATGTGTAAACTGTAGAACATTTCTAGTAATAAATTTATACCTGGAAATCTGCGTTGTTTATAAAAAGGCAAAAAAACTTTTGTTAAAAGTCAGTTGGAAGGTCGAAGGAAGGGAACGGCATACCACCTCCAAACAGGCTCATGCTTCGTAAAGCATTGTGGTGTTATAAACATAAAAAAATACCAATCCCTTGAGACAACATTGTATCATTATACCAAAGGTATTAAACATAAGGAGAGACACTGAATTAAAATTTATGCGGTGGCCGGGATTCGAACGCGGGACCTCCTACTTACTAGGTAGGTACTTTAGACCACTCAGCTACCACCGCGTTGTAGCCAAAGCATCTACACGGACTGTCTTAAAGCACGTCTCCCTCCACATCATATACTTAAATTCTGCCTCATGTTCCCAGTGAAATGCGTATCAAATTGTCAGGGCTCTCCTACATTGGAATAGAATCCCAGCAAAGAACGCGAATAGGGACTATCCCGCCTCGTCCCTCAGGCCGAGGTGATATAAATATCAACAAATAATACAATTCCTTGACACAACATTGTCTCATTATACCAAAGGTATTAAACATAAGGAGAGGCATTGTATTAAAATTTAGGCGGTGGCCGGGGTCGAAACCGGGTGTTCAAACAATCTTCGGATTATTAAAATTTTGAACATAGCCGCTATTGTCAGTGACTGTTACAACGTCAAAGGATAAAAAATGCAGCCCTTACAACGGGAAAAATGTCTACAGGGGGTATTTTAACCGGTTCTATATCATTTTCTTTCCTCCTCTATGTTGCCATGGATGACGCACAACAGTTTGTATTTGTAACCGCAATGACAGTGTATGCGAGGGTTGTAGTTACTCCCAACTGCACTGTGTGTAGGGTAGAAACTCTTAACGTTCACCAAACTGACGTCTTCTATAGATGTCCCCAGATGATTGCACCCAGGTCAGTTCTTGAAGAAGCTGTAGTTGTTAAACTATTGGCAGGAACTTATCTAATTACGGAATAATATTAGAGTCCTTGGATGCCAGCTAATTTTATTTAAAGAATGCAGAAAACTAGCAAACCGCATAATTACATCCACTTGACACACAGTGTCTTAACTGAAAGTTACATATAAAGTCATTTCGCGTCGGTCTGAGATGATTAAACTATGTCTTACGACCGCCTACGTATGCGACATGTTTTGAACCGAAGTGTGGCGGCTCGATGCAAGGCTGCCTTCCCCCATAATTTTGGGGCGCCAACATGGCCACCGTGCATCGTCCGTCTTATATTAATTGTTTTGTTTAATAATATTGCAATAGATAATATCTGTTATGTAGTCAGGGCGTAGCTTCGCTTTGAGACGTTTTCTTACTTGAATTTGACATGAAATAAATAATTGGTTTATAAAATATTAATAAAAATATGATCTCGTTTTGGCGCGTGACCGCCAGTACTACAGCCAATCGGCGTTCAGTGCCTGCCGCTCCGAGACTTCGAGTGTCTCTAGTGTTTACTTCAACTATGCTCACGCTTCCAACGGTTTCAAACTTAATTCACAAATTTGGGTAATCGCCAACACAACAGCAGTTTTCGTTGTGGTAGCCGTCACAAAAATGGACGTGTCCAAAGCACTGCGTCGAGATTCCCTCACGGAAACGACAGGCTGTGACCGGTAGCCATACCCAAACCCTAGCCCGCAAGATGACTAGATATGTCACTAACCCATAATATGTGGGATATGTTGGAACGGGGGTTGGGTTGTGACCAATGTCAACATTGTCCTTTGTGCTGTGGCGAAGATTATGCTAGCATTATTTTTCTGGCAGTGTTAACTATCAACAAAATAACGTGCAACCAATAAAATACCTCCATACAAACTTCTGTGGTGTGCATGAAAAACATGACATAAAAAAAAAATAGTTGGGCCAAAATTTTTGAAACACTAATTTTGATGTTTACTGCAATGTATTAATACAGGAAACGCTGAATTTTAATTTATCCAAAGCTGATTTCGTAATGTGGGACTGAAAGGAGTAAGGCGCCTTGCTGCGGAGTGCACGGCTGCTACGCGTCGGAGGTTCGAGTCTTCCGTTGGCATGGTTGTATAAATTGGTTTAACTAATGGGAATCTTCATAAGCAGAGGAGCCAAGATCGCTAGTTTATTTGACCGGTTTCGGCAATTCTATTTTGCGATCTTCAAAAGTGAAACGCCAAAATCGCACAATACTTATTTATTAAATGACGACCGGTTTCAGTGGGCTATGTCATCATCATCTCGTCGTATCAGATATTAAAAGTTGGTCATCTTTTTAAAAAACTGGAGATTAAATAATACGTTCAGCTTAGCACTTACAAGGGAACCTCCCCATCGCACCCCCCCTCAGGTTTAGTTATAAGTTGGCGCATTGGATATGCCTTGAAAAACTGAATACAGATCAATCGAGAAAACAGGGAGAAGTTGTGTGGAGTTATGAAAAAAATAAGCAAAATATAAAAATTGAGCAGTCCATGAGAAAGGTAAGTAACGTAGCACCATAGAACTGTGGCTAGCTCGAGGCACTGCAGAGTGTTAGGTCCGTTGTTCGAGCCTTCCCACAGGCGAAAATTTTAATTTTTTTTCGTTTTCAGACTGTGAAACTGTTGTATTCATTTGTTGCACTTTATGTGACAAACTCTTATGTTTTCAACTCATTTTTGGGAGTGATTATAACATCCACAGGAAAACCTAAATCGGGCAATGTAGAATCTCTTTACCATTCACCAAGTGTACAAGTTAGGTGGGTTGACAAGAGATTCCTGTCATATGACGCACTTACCGTAATCAGTCTCGTATAGAATACATCATTTTCATGTGAAGGACTCGGTTGACATATCACCTTCCGATGAAATGTTTTTGGTTCCCATTGCAGAGGCACTTCCTATCGTCTGCTAATCGCACGATTTTGCGGTGCGGTCGCAAAACACAAACTGATTACAGCGAACAGAGACGTCAATGAACAGACGGACAGGTCATAATTTTGCGAAAATAAAAAAAAATCAAAGTTTCGTTTGAGGGAATGTTAGAACCAAGGACCTCTTGTTCCACAGCTCCTCAGGCTACCCCAGGACCACAGCATTCCTACCCCCAAAATCTACTCGACGTTGCCTATCTTTCGCATGGACCGTTCAGTTTTCATATTTTGCTTATTGTTTCATAGATCCACGCAACTTCTTCCAGTTTTCTCGACCGATCTTTGTTCAGTTTTTCACGGCCTATCCTCGGCTGCAGCTTATAACTAAATCTGAGGCGGGCGCTATGGGGAGGTTCCCTTGTTAACCTAAGTATAAAAATATATAAGTTATAACATCCCAGCTTCAAAGCTGTGGAAACTGTAATATCAAATGAACCTCAATTAAAGCAATTTGAAACTAGCGATCTTGGCTTCTCTGCTGATCAATATTTCCATTACAAGATATTAGATCGTATCCCTGGGTTGAATTATTTCAAGTACATACAATTAGTTTAAGTTATTTGCAAGTCTAGGTAAAGATGAGACTGCAGTTTCGTCCCATAGCTTTACAAACAATGCATTATGGATTGCTATACTACAGGACGCCATTCGCGCCTTACACACGTCGGTGCCACCACGCATGGAAGTAATCAAAATATCCACAGGTGTACTGACGGTCTATAGTGTCCAACGGGCACAATATTTCGGCGATCATACATGTCGCCATCATCAGTTGAACTGACGGACTGAGCTCCTGGAAACGCGCCGGCACGGAGATCCGCACGCTACGGCTGCTCGAAGGGAACTGGGTTCTAGCCCGGTAGCGGCCAATTTAAATACCCTCGGCCCACGGAGCGACCCCTCCGCGGTCCGCGCCCCGTGCGGCGGTGGCGCAGTGGAACCGATTGCGACGGCGTCTGAGAAGACGTCGGTGTGAGGGCTCTGTCCGCCGTGGTCGTCACTTCGTTACGTTTGCTAGATTTACTCTTAATTAACCCAATCGCTGGTTCCCAAGCTTTGCTAAGATTATAGCCAGAGTCACGGTTTATGAAGTCGTCACTTGTGCGAATTTCAACGGCGTCTCTAACGACGCAGTCCCAGTATCTCGACGTCTGTACCAGAATCCTAGTGCGTTTATACTCCATCGCGTGAGTCTCCGACAGACAATGTCCAGCGACCGCCGACTTGCTCGGATATATCAATCGGGTGTGCCTCTGGTGTTCAACGCATCGATCCTCGACGGTACGCGTCGTCTGTCCAATATATGACTTGCCACACTGACACGTAATCTGGTACACGCCGGCCTTCCTCAAATCTAGATCATCTTTGGCGCTCCCCACCAGTGATGATGGCGACATGTATGATCTCCGAAATATTGTGCCCGTTAGACACTATAGACCGGCAGTACACCCGTGGATATTTTGATTATCAAATACGCCGGGAGAAACTCAAGACTCACGCATAGAAGTATTAGGAGCCACGGCGGACAGTGTGCTTACTAGGCAACCGCGCACATGCTGAACCGAGGTTACTGAAATGCTGATCATTTCTTCCGAGCATACTAATGAATATGTCCTGTGAATATGGACTTCCTATCTCTAGCCCTTCAAGGTTTTCTGTTCGTTCTGAACACGGGTATAGGTAAGTAATACTGTAATAGAGAGGATAATGCTAAAAACGTAGCCCGTTTATAGACGTTTCCCCTTAATGCCGAATATTTTCTTTTTCTTCTTCCTTTGACAGCGAATAGTGCAAGTCACGTACGTTAATCTCATTGGAGAACGTAAATAGATAAACTTTCTCGGCCTCCGAGAGGCGTGCTGCGCATCCGGTTACCTTGTTAGTCTAAATATTAAAATACACTAGTGATCTTGGCTCCTTTGCTGATGCATATTCCCATTACAAGATATTAGATCGCATCCCCGGGTTGAATTATTTTCAGTACATAAATTAGTTTAAGTAGTTTGTAAGTCTAGGTAATGATGACACTGCAGTTACGTCCCACAGCTTTACGAACAATACATTATGCATTGCTATACTACAGGATGTCATTCGCCCCTTACACACTTCGGTGCCTTCACGGGAAGTATTTATAAGGACCCATGGCGGACAGTGTGCTTACTGGGCAACCGCGCACATGCTGAACCGATGTTACTGAAATGCTGATCATTTCTTCCGAGCATACTACAGAATATGTCCTGTGTGTATGGACTTCCTATCTCCAGCCTTTCAAGGTTTTCTGGCCGGCCGCGGTGGCCGAGGGGCCTGAGGCGCTCCAGTCACGGTCTGCACAGCCACTACGGTCGGGGGTTCGAATCCCCCCTCGGGCATGGATATTTGTGCCGTCCTTAGTATAAGGTAGTTGATAAGTAATTTGTAAGTTTAGAGACTGATGACCCCGTAGTTAAGTCCCATAAGCTTAACAAACAAGGTTTTCTGTTTGTTCTCAACGCTGGTATACGGTAATAGAGAGGATAATGTTAAAAATGTAGCCCGTTTATAGGCGTGTTCCCTTAAAGCCTAACAGTTTTTTTTCGTCTTCCTTTGACCACGAATAGTGCAAGTCACGTACGTTAATCTTATCGGAGATCGTAAATAGATAAACTTTCTCGGCTCCCGGGGCGACGTGCCCCGCATACGAGATGCACTGCGGTGGAAAAACTACACGAAATGGCCCGTAAGTGGCCCGTGGCGGGCAGCCAATGCAAACCACGGAGGGCCCTGCATCAAAATAAGAGGCGGCGAGGCGCGAGAGAAATTAAAAAGAATAAAACGGCGCGCCGGCGACCCTGCGATTATTCACTGCTCTAATGCCGCGGCTGCAAAAACAAGTGAGGCGTGCCGCCGAGGGCAGGGGTGTTTGCAATTCTAAGGCCTTTACGCAAACCCGCCTTGCATCGGGCGTGCAAATTAACCCAATAAATCACGACGGAGTCCGCCGACAGCGGCAAGAAGTGGCCGCCCGGTGCAAGTGTCAGAGGCGGCGTATCCGAGCGCTGTTCACTCACTGCTGGTCCATTCATCAGTCCATCCGCAGCTGGGGAAATAAATTAATGGAGCCCATCTCCCTGTGAGAAGAGCCGTTTGCGTAACAGTGTAGAGTTACGCTCGTCTGCCGGATGTGTTGTTGTTGTTGTTGTGGTCTTCAGTCCGGAGACTGGTTTGATGCAGCTCTCCAACCTAATCTATCCTGAGCAAGCCTCTTCATCTCCTCATAAGAACGGCAACCTATATCCATTCATCTCTTGGTCTCCCTCTGCGATTTTTACCCCATATACTTCCCTCCAACGCTAATTTCACAATTCCTTTATGTACGTTGTTCTCGACGGCGAGTGTTCATCAGAGACGAGTGTATCGTCAGGCGTGCCCCAGGGGAGTGTGATAGTACCGCTGTCTGATGGACAGATTAAGTTGTAATTTGCGGCTGTTTGCTGATGATGCTGTGGTGTATGGGAGGGTGTCGTCTGTAACTGACTGTAGACAAAATTTCTCGATATGAAATGGAACGAACATGTAAGGACAGTTGGGAGAATTTTGGGAAGATGTACTTCATCTGTAAAGGAGACAGCATACAAAACGCTTTTACGACCACGTCTTGAGTATTGCTCAAGTGTTTGGAACCCGCAGCAGATCAGTTTAAAGGAAGACATAGAGGCGGTTCAGAGACGAGCAGCTAGATTTGTTACCGGTAGGTTCGACCAATGCGCGAGTGTCACGGAAATGCTCCGGCAACTCAATTGGGGTTCGCTGGAAGAAAGACGACGCTCTTTTCGTGAATTTCTGTTAAGTAAATTTAGAGGGCCGGAATTTGGAGTGTAGTACGATCTTGCTGCCGCCTACTTACATTTCGCGTAAAGATCACAAAGACAAGATAAATTAGGGCTCGTACGGAGGCATATAGGCATTCTTTTTTCCTCGTTCAATTTGGGAGTGGAATAGGAAAGGAAATGCCTAGTAGTGGTACAGAGTACCCTTCGCCACGCACCTTAAGGTGAATTGCGGAGTATGTAAGTAGATGTAGATGTCTAAGAATGTGTCCTACTAATCGGTCCCTTCTTTTAGTAAAAGTATGGCAAAAATTCCTCTTCTCCCCAATTCTGTTCAGAACTTCCTCATTAGTTACACGATCCACCCACCTAATCTACAGAATTCTTCTGTAACACCACATTTGAAAAGCCTCTATCCTCTTCCTGTCCACACTGTTCATCGACCATATTTCACTCCCATACAAAGCAACACTCCACGCAAACGCCTTCAGAAATGACTTCCTTATGCTTAGTGTTCGATTTTAACAAATTTCTCTTTTTCAAAAACGCTTTTCTTCCCATTGCCATTCTGCATTTTATGTCCTATGTACTGCGAACATAATTTGTTATTTTACTGCCCAAGTAACAAAACCCATCTACCTCTTTATTGTTTCGTTACCTAATCTAATTCCTTCAGCATCACCTGATTTTCTTAGACTGCACTCCATTACTCTAGTTTTGCTCTTGTTAATGTTCATCTCCATGTCAAAAAAAAAAAAAAAAAAAAAAAAAGATTATATTTGTGAGAAAGTCGGAATGAAAATAGAGGCAGCTGGATCTAAATTGTCTGTTAATAGTCTTTTAAAAAGTAACATGTTTTTCCTTTTTTGCTATCCGAGAGGAGAGTTCCTTAGTTGTTGTTAATATACTCGGGTACACATCTGAAGATTTAAAAAAATAAATAAAGAATACTGACTAGTTTCTGGATCGCTGTTAACGTTCAGTGCGACATTGTCCTACTTCATTAAAGAACTCGGTATTACTGATGGAGCATTGCCGTCCATTACTCAATAACTCACTCACTCTAAGAGAAAAATACATATCAACATCCATCATTCACTAACTCGCTCAATCTAAGAGAAAAATACATACCATCAGGCTTCACCATATAATATATATATATTTTGCTGATCGTGTAGAAATTCAGCAAACACTTACCTGAAACAAGAGAGACGAGAATTAAATATAATGAACAGTTAGGTACAGTTGATTTACAAAATATTACGTATTTCTATAAACACAATGCTCGCATGATGAAATCTTAATTGTGTCATATACTGAAGCCAGTAGTGTCTGTGTAATGATACTATGTATTAATATATAAAATATTTATTTCATCATTGAATCAAAAGCCTCAGCCACCATTTTTATTACCAAAATATGACTAGTTTTGACAGTCTAAGCTGACATTTTCAATTGTCTCACATTCTGACTTACAATTTAAAAAAAATAAATAAATAAATAAAAATAAAAAAAAAATAAAAAAAATGCTGCTCTTCAGCCGACGGTCTTTAAAAACAATGTACATGATGAACTTAAAAACTGATACGAATTTAAAATAATGGAGAATTAAAATATTAGGAAGCTGACGATGTTAGTGGAATACATGTGGACTGATGATGAAAACAAGTAGCCAGTTTAAAAACATTGCACCACGGTGGCGTTAAAATCACAGAAACCACGACACTTGATACAACGAAAAACTCGGAGACACTGGATAAAAAGAGACGAGTTGCGACACTTATGTGTGATTTGCGGACGCACTGATTAAAATCAAACTCATGCACTGGATACTCAGACACTTGTCGAAGCACGCGATTAAAAACGACGGTGCTGAGTAGACTTGCGCATAATAGTTCGCGATCGGAAGCGCTCACTTTAGTTAGCGGCTCTGCCGCCAACTAGTTCGCTCTTTTAGTTCGTCCGCTCCCAGTGACGGCTGAGCGGCGTGGTCTGCGCGTGCAGGTGCAGGGAGAAGTTCCCCCACCTAGCAGCTTCATGCGCTTGCTGCTTGAGCCGCCAACGATATCACGCAAACCAAAAGAAGCAGTTTGTGGATCATTTCTCGCGTTTAAGTTCAGAGTTGTTCAAACAACTTACGGGTATGCTGCCGGGTGACGTCGTCGACAACTGCCGATATTTCGGGAGGAGGACACCCTGCCATTCTCAAGGCACAACTGCAGCATACCCGTAAGTTGTTTGAACATTCATTACGTCGGGAAACGTTAAAGTCTCACAAGTTCAGAGTTATCTCTATATCTTGGTATTATGGAATTTCTTAGTCAGATATTGCAGAGTGCAGGACACGTGAAAACAGAAATTTTGTAGCAGTGAACTATGTAATCTAGCAGGCAGACGCTCACCTCGAAGGAAAGCATGTCATTTTTAATTCTGCTACGCGCCCTCTCGCTATTGCCCGTCAGTCTTCGGAAAAGAATCCAACGAACTATGAAGCGAGAAACGTTTGGCATAATCGTCCGCTGCTCCTAGTTCGTCCGCTGCTCCTAGTTCGTCCGCTCTTTTTGGCTTTTGCTACCGCTCCTAAAGGAGCTGTTTTTTATGCCAGTTTTTTTATATAATGAATCAGTGTTGCCAAAGCGTGTGCTATTATCCGTATTTTTGGGCAATTTAACATCAAATACTTAGGAAAATAAACCAGTTATTTACACGAATGGTCGGCCGCGGTGGCGGAGGGGACTGAGGCGCTTCAGTCACGGTCTGCACGGCCACTACGGTCGGGGGTTCGAATCCCCCCTCGGGCATGGATATTTGTGCCGTCTTTAGTTGTAGGTAGTTCATAAGTAGTTTGTAAGTTTAGGAACTGATGACTCCGTAGTTAAGTCCCTTAAGATAAACAAACATTTGAACTCAACAAGTCAGGTTTGGTTTGCCCATAAATTACTTTACTTGCCCATAAATTACGTTACTCTAAAAATTGTCTTATAAGACATTTCCATTACCACCGCAATGGCGTCCAGCCGAAAGTCCATACCTACCCGCGCTTGCAGCGTTCGTATGTCTTGTTATCTTTACAAGGTTTTTGGCAGTCGTAGTGATGCCAACTCCCCCCGTCTTCGGCGATACAAAATGCGATTGTCAGTTTCAAACAAATGAAAACACTGTGTGATGCCATTCCTGCCTCCAGTGACGTGGTTCAATAAACGCCGTCTAGCAGGTTCCTGCACTAGTCAAGAAAAGTGAAAGACGCGCACATAAACCATGCTGATAGTTTACGATGCGTTCCACTGTTCCACTGCATCCTAGCGGAGGAGAACGCCAATCTGCCATGCAATTCCATCCCGTCGCGTTCTCCGCGTTTCCGTGAAATATTCTGTAAAGTTTAGACACTCGTCGCACTGCCGAAACACTTCTACGCACCAGAGGAGAAATTTCCCGGATGTATTCATCATTTTCTCTCTTGCAGATAATGTTGCTTCATTCAAACTGACTGAATTGACGGTAAGGTTTGCTCGTACGTCTATGAAGTATACTACATGACTTCTCAGGTCACACTGACCCGTTATCTTCTGTTCACAGGTGACAACGAGAGTAGTAAGCCCATTTTACTGGCAGGTAGTGCTGCCCTGCGATAGCGATACTGACTTCGAACCCACGACCCCACATATATGATACGGCAATTGTACATACTAATGTACACTACTGGGCATTAAAACTGCCACACCACGAAGATGACGTGCGACAGACGCGAAATTTAACCCACAGAAAAGCTTAGCTTTTCAGAGCATTCACACAAGGTTCGCACCGGTGGCGACACTTACAACGTGCTGACATGACGAAAGTTTCCAACCGATTTCTCATACACATCAGCAGTTGACCGGCGTTGCCTGGTGAAACGTTGTTGTGATGCCTCGTGTAAGGAGGGGAAATGCATACCAGTACGTTTCCGACTTTGATAAAGGTCGGATTGTAGCCTATCGCGATTGCGGTTTATCCTATCGCGACACTGCTATTCGTGCTCGTCGCGATCCAATGACTGTTAGCAGAATATGGAATCGGTGAGTTCAGGAGGGCAATACGGAACGCCGTGCTGGATCCCAAGGGCCTCGTTTCACTAGCAGTCGAGATGACAGGCATCTTATCCGCATGGCTGTAACGGATCGTGCAGCCACGTCTCGATCCCTGAGTCAACAACCTTTTGCACGAACAGTTCTACGTTGTTTGCAGCAGCATGGACTATCAGCTCGGAGACCATGGCTGCGGTTACCCTTGACGTTGCATCACAGACAGGAGCGCCTGCGATGGCGTAAGCAACAACGAACCTGGGTAAAACGTCATTTTTTCGGATGAATCCAGGTTCTGTTTACAGCATCATGATGGTCGCATTCGCGTGTGGCGACATCGCGGTGAACGCACATTGGACGCGTGTATTCGTCATCGCCATACTGGCGTATCATCCGGCGTGATGGTATGGTTACACGTCTAGGTCACTGTTGTTCACATTGACGGCACTTTGAACAGTGGCCGATACATTTCAGATGTGTTACGACCCGTGGTTATACCCTTCATTCGATCCCTGCGAAACCTTACATTTCAGCAGTATAATGCACGACCGCATATTGCAGGTCCTGTACGGAGCGTTCTGGATACGAAAATGTTCGACTGCTTCCCTGGCCAGCACATTCTGCAGTTCTCTCACCTAATGAAACCGTCTGGTCAATGGTGGCCGAGCAATTGGATCGTCATTATACGACAATCTTGAAGAACTGTGCTATCGTGTTTAAGCTGCATGGGCATCTGTACCTGTACACGCCATCCAAGCTCTGTTTGATTCAATGCCCAGGCGTATCAAGACTGTTATTACTGCCAGATATGGTTGTTCTGGGTACTGATTTCTCAGAATTTATGCACCCAAACTGCATGGAAATGTACTCAAATGTCAGTTCTAATATAATATATTTGTCCAATGTATACCTGTTTATCATCTGCATTTCTTCTTGGTGTAGCAACTTTAATGGGCAGGGGTGTATATGTCTTGTGACTAGGACATTCTAATCTGTGTTATCTCTATCATGCTTTCTCTGTACATCGAAGATTGTGTGGAAGAGTCGCTTTTTTAATGTAAACGAACAGCTCAAAATCTAAGGATGAGACTGGGAGAGTATCTCTGATGGTTTATGTGCGAATGCTCTGATATCTGACGTGAAACATTTTGGATACATTCCTGTAAAATGTAAAAAAGGACACCATGAATTCGCCGACCTCGCAGAGAGAAATTTTATTGATACATTCTTGATGCTGTATACAACACACGATCAGACCCAAGGAGTCATACGTAAGTGAGTACATTCACTGGAGCAAAAATGTTCAAATGTTTGTAGAGTCTATGGGACTTTACTACGGCGTCATCAGTCCCTAAACTTACAAACTACTTATGAACTACTTACAACTAAGGACGGCACAAATATCCATGCCCGATGGGAGATTCGAACCCCCGACCGTAGTGGCCGTGCAGACCGTGACTGTAGCGCCTCAGTCCCCTCGGCCACCGCGGCCGGCCTTCACTAGAGCGTGCGCAAAGTCGACGCTAGTAGCGTGTATACCCTCCTTTTGCAGCGAAGCAATGCCGAATGTCCTGCTGCTTCAGGTGGGCCAGATTTCGTGCAGACCGGGCAAGATGGCGTTTCATCCGGTCCCAAACACGTTCAATGGGGATCGTGTGGCCAGGATAGTTGACGTACACCTTGAAGAGCACGTTGGGTGGTAAGGGTATGCATTATCCTGTTGGAAAAGCATATCACCTTGTTGGTGCATGAGCGGTACCAAGACGGGTTGATTGATGGTTTCAATCAACTGTGCATTGTTAAATTTTCTCTTCATCTACATCTACATAGATACTCTACAAATCACATTCAAGTGCCTGGCAGAGGGTTCATTAAACACTTTCATAACGTTTCTCTACCATTCCATTCTCTAATAGCGCGCGGGAAGAAAGAACACCTAAATCTTTCCGTTTTCGATCTGATTTCTCTTATTTTATTGGGGTGGTCATGTAAGTAGGTGGGTGCTAGCAAAATATTTTCACATTCAGAACTAAAAGTCGGTGATTGAAACTTCGCAAACAGATCACGCCGCAATGAATAACGTCTTTCTTTTAATGATTTCCATCGCAATTCGTGCAACATTTCCGTGACGCTTTCCCCCCCGTAACGTGATAGAACAAAACGAGCTGCCCTTCTCTGAACCTTATCAATATCTTCCGTCAGTCCCACCTGGTGCGGGTCGTACAATGGGCAACAGTACTCCAGGAGAGGACGCACAATTGTGATGTAGGTAGTCTCTTTGGTGGAGCTGGCGCATCTTCGAAGAGATTATTATGTTTGTTAAGCTTATGGGGCTTAACTACGGGGTCATCAGTCCCTAAACTTACAAACTACTTATGAACTACTTACGAACTAGGACGGCACAAATATCCATGCCCGAGGGGGGATTCGAACCCCCGACCGTAGTGGCCGTGCAGACCGTGACTGGAGCGCCTCAGTCCCCTCGGCCACCGCGGCCGGCACATCATCTTCGAAGAGTTCTGCCGATGAAACGTAACCTTTGGTTCGCCTTCCCCACAATATTTTCTGTGTGTTCTCTCCAGTCAAAGTTGTTCGTAATTGTAACTCCTAGGTATTTTCTAGAATCTACGACCTTAAGGTTTGACTGATTTAACGCGTAATCGAAGTTCAGCGGATTTCTTTTAGTGGTCATGTGTATTACTTCACACTTTTCTTTATTTAGTGCCAATTGCCAATTTCCGCACCATGCAGAAATTTTGTCTAAATCGCTTTTCAGTTGCTTTTGATCCTCTGTTGACTTCACTAACCGATAAACGACAGCATCATCCGCGAACAATCTAAGGGAGCTATTCAGATTGTCTCCTAAATCGTTTATAAACACGAGGAAGAGTAGGGGACATATAACGCTTCCCTGTGGAACGCCAGATATCACTTCTGTATTACTCGATGACTTACCGTCAATTACAACGAACTGTGTTCTTTCTGATAGGAATTCGTGAATCCAACCGCACAATTGTGGAGATATTCCATAAGCACGCAATTTCATAAGAAGCCGCTTATGGGGTACAGTGACAAAAGCCTTCCTGCTATCCAGAAATATGGAATCGATTTGAGATCCCTTGTCGATGGCACTTAACACTTCATGTGAATAAAGGGCAAGCAGTGTTTCGCAAGAGCGATACTTTCTGAATCCGTATTGACTACTGGTTAATATGTCGTTCTCTTCGAGGTAGTTCATAATATTCGAACAAAGTATATGTTCCAAAATCCTACTGCAAATCGACGTCAATGAGATAGGACTGTAATTTTGGGGATCACTCCTATTGCCTTTCTTGAATATTGGAGGAACTTGGGCAACTTTCCAATCTTTGGGTACGGATCTTTTGCTGAGTGATCGGTTGTAAATTATAGCTAAGTACGGAGCTATTGCATCAGCATACTCTGAGAGGAATCTAGTTGGTATACAATCTGGCCCGGAAGATTTATTTTTGTTTAGTGACTTAAGTTGTTTTACTACTCCAGGAACATCTACTTCTAAGTTTCGCATGCTGGTAGCTGTTCTTGGATTGAATACTGGAGTGTTCACTTCGTTTTCTCTGGTGAACGAATTTCGGACTTGACGATCACCAGAGGAGAACGGCCCGTGTAGAATACGGCTCCTTACACCCTGGTGCTGGTGTTGGCCCCCTGTGCCTCTGTCGTATACACTCCAGATTTTCGCACTCCCCTGCACGATGCTACACGACTGTACGACCATCATTGGCACCGGAGCAGAAGCGACTCTCGTCAATGAAGATGTATCCATTCGTCCTTCCATAAGCGGCGATCGCGACGCAGCTTTAGGCGGAATGAAAGATGTTGAGCGTGAGCGGAAGATGCCGTAACGTGACGCATGATCATGCCTCATGGTGTAGGTAGACTTATTCTACAACGGGCGTTCTCCTTTGGTGATCATTGAGGCTCACTGAACAGTGCACGGTACATTGAAACCATCATTCAACCCGTCTTGCTGCTGTTCATGCACCAGCAAGGTGACATGGTTTTACAAGAGGACAATCCACGGCCCCATTTATCCCGTACCATCCAACACGATCTTCCAGATGTACGACAACCACCGTGGCTAGCCCGATCCCCCATTGAATATGTCTGAGACCGGATAAACTGTCATCTTACGCGGTCTGATTGAACGACACGAAATCGTCTCCATGGGAGAAATGCATCTTGCATTGCTGCAAAAGGAGTGTATACACAGTACTATAGCTCTTGTGACTGTACTCTACGTGAGTATGATTTTTTCTGTGTGCTCGTGTCTTGTGTGCATCCTCAAGGATATGTCAATAAAATTTCCCTCTGCTGGGTCAACGAATTAATGATTTATTATTTATTTATTTATTATTTAACATGCCCCATTACATAATAATATTACATATTTGATGGTTTGATTCAGGCGGTTACATCAAATATTTTTGCAAACACAAGTACAGTATATAAGTTGACAGGGTTTACAAAGGAACAATTTTATACATTAGGAAATCTTATTGAATTACAAAAATTGTAAAAGTCTGTAGTGTATTTATGTACTAAGTCATATTTACTGACGGGCCATCCTCCTCCTTTGGCAGCTATTTTTTTTTTTCATGAGATGGTCCTTCTCTTTCAATAAATTGCAGCAGTCAAAAAGCACATGGTCAATAGTTTGGACAGCACTGTTACATGTTCACGTTCCGCCTTCATTTATTTTGAACCGCTGATAGTAGGCTTTCAGTTTCCCATGGCCTGTTAATATAGCCGTAAAATTCGGAGATATTGGAAGTTTAATCATTATGCGTTGTCGGATCGTAGGAAAATACGGTTTAGTGCTTCCCTCGTTTTTTGTTCTGTGCCACTCAATGTCGTTCTTTTTTCTTTTTCCAGGAGTGTATAAACCTGATCTGAATAATACAAATATTCTCAAAAACAGAAGTATGAATATCGAAACATTTGTCGTTTTTACAGGGTAAAATGAATTAGATTAGGTGATGAGACAATAGAAGTAGTAGATGAGTTTTGTCAGCCGCGATGGAGTAACCAAGCGGTCTAAAGCGCCTCGCTACGGAGCGTGCAGTTGCTCGCCTTCGGAGGTTCGAGTCCTCCCTGGGGCATGGGTGTGTGTATCTTGTCCTTTGGTTAGTTCACCTTAGTTTAAGTAGTTTGTAAGCTAAGGAATGATGACCACGCACTCTGGTTCGATAGATTTACAAACATTTGAACATTGAGTTTTGTTCAAAAAAATGTTCAAATATTTGTAAATGTATCGGACCAAAGTGCCTGGTCATCAGTCCGTAGCTTACAAATTACTTACACTAAGGTAAACTAACTTAAAGACAAACACACACACACACACACACACACACACACACACACACACACACACACACACACACACACCCATACCTCAGGGAGGACTCGAACATCCGACGGCGAGCAACCGCGCGCTCCGCAGCGAGGCGCCTTAGACCGCTCGGCTACTCCACCGCGGCTGAGTTTTGTTATTTGGGTAGCAAGATAATGCCTGATGGCCGAAGTAAAGAGGATATAAAATGCAGAATGGCTATGGGAAGAAAAGCGTTTCTAAAGAAGCGAAAGTTGCTAACATCCAAAATTAATTTAAATGTTGGAAAGTCCTTTCTGAAAGCATTTGTCTGGAGTGTAGCTTTGTATGGGAGTGAAACGTGGACGATAAGGACTTCAGACAAAAAGATGATAGAGGCTTTTGAAATGTGGTGCTACACACGAATGATGAAGATTAGGTGGGTAAAATGTTCAAAAGTTTGTAGAGTCTATGGGACTTAACTATGGGGTCATCAGTCCCTAAACTTACAAACTACTTATGAACTACTTACAACTAAGGACGGCACAAATATCCATGCCCGAGGGGGGATTCGAACCCCCGACCGTAGTGGCCGTGCAGACCGTGACTGGAGCGCCTCAGTCCCCCTCGGCCACCGCGGCCGGCTTAGGTGGGTAGATCACGTAAGTAACGAGGAGGTACTTAACCGAATTGGGCAGAAGTTTCTGGCATATCCTAAGAGAAGGGACAGATTGGTAGGACATATTCTGAGATATCAGGGAATTGTCAGCTTAGCATTAGAAAGAAGTGTGTGGGGTAAAAATCGTAGAGGGATACCGAGGGCGAATACTAAGCAGATTTAAAAGGATGTAGAGACTTTCACAGGACAGGGTGGCGTGGAGACTGCATCAAACCATTCTGCGGACTGAAGACCACAACAACAACAGGGTAAAAAGCGTGACGATTAGAATATTTAGCAAGTTTGTAGGAATGTAAGATGCGTCTTAAGGAAGAAATCATGAAGAACTACCAAAGACCAAGTGACACATTTCACTATTGCGATACATTCAGCGAACTCGAGAGCCTGACATGTTGCACAAATTAGAGAAAGGCTGTTTCATCAGAGAGCCCATAAGGGCAGCACAGAAAGCGGCGAAGCAAATCAGGGATCTGTCGCAAGCGGTGCAGCTGTTCCTACTCACTGGGGCACAACTCTGAAAGCGACAAGTGGCAAAAAGCTACTCATGCTCATTCATACAGCGTAATAAAAGTTGTAATGAGGGCGCGCAAAAATAAGAACAAGGGTACCTCTAGGCTGCCTCTCTACTTTCATAGCACTCGCGAGTTCAAGAATAAAAAACAGTCAACTCGTCGTCACTAACGAATGGGTTGTAAATGTCAAACGCATGCGAATGAGACAAGGAAATTATCGAGTCTTAAATGGAAATCATAATTTCTAAACATATGCGCTCATCAACCGCAAATGACTTCAACAGATTTTTTTTGTTATTGGCTATACTAACGAAAGTTCGTAACGTCAGTTATGCAAATGAAGTTTCCTTTTAATTGTCTTCATCTAAAGTCCTTAGATTCGAAAGTACAGTTTAATCTGGATTACTAAAAAACGAACTTTCAATTTTTAAATTCACAAGAACAAAATCATTCTGTTGTTACCACCCACTGTCATAAAGTCAATTTCTCTTTTGTTATTCATCGGACAGCTTTTGAGCACTATCTATAGCCGCAAATTGTAGGCTTCTATTGATACTGCCATTGGGCAGCATTAACTTTTTCGTATTCTGAATACTTCCTCACACACATTTTAAACCGTCAGCTGGCAACACTGTTAGACACCACCACTAACAAGGAATTCCTCCGACATGTTCACCTAGCTGTTACATACACACTAAAAGGCTCCAACTGTATTAATCAAGATCTGTCCATCTCCTTTTTTTTTTTAAATAATATGTCATATTTATTGGATAGTTTTCAAGAAATTAGGCTGTCTTGCACAATATACAAATTTTCAAATGTTTGTAGAACGTATGGGACTTAACTACGGGGTCATCAGTCCCTAAGCTTACAAACTAGTTATGAACTAGCTTAGACTAAGGACGCCACAAATATCCATGCCCGAGAGGGGATTCGAACCCCCGAACGTAGTGGCCGTGCAGACCGTGACTGGAGCGTCTTAGTCTCCTCTGCCACCGAGGCCGGCGCACAATCTACAAAATAATAATTACAGTATCCAAACAAAGAAAGGTAGTCATCAAGATTCAAATGATATGTAACCTTAATACACTCATTTAATTCAAACCTTGATTATAAACAATATTACTGGTTAATTGTCGAAAATCTAATTTGAATGAAATTCTTTGGGGAGCCCACCCTGAGCAAGCGACATGTAATTGTAATAATGAGAAACATGGAGATGTCATAACCACTCTGCAGTATTTAAAATATTGCCCTGTGATTTATTAATCGTAATAGAAAATTCAAGTCTCACTGTAAACTATAGACCCTTGAAATTAAAAGGTAGATTTGCCGGAAATAATGGGTATTTGTTGAATGTACACTGTTTCATTCTCTTCCTTTCCCTGCCAGAAGTCTCTTGCTTTCGGCTACAGCCGAGTACGTTTCACAGTTGGTTGACTGTCGTCAAAAGCACAGTCAGCTTTCAGGAATATTTTTTATCTGACTGGAATACAGATGTGTCTTAGTAGTAAATACGTAAATGTAGTAAAATGTGGTTTTTACCCATCGCAGTGTATACGATCTCATTTTATTGAATTATGAGTTGTAAATTTGTATAATTTTGTACGTATATATTCATTTGTATAAGTGCTGCATGTCGGTAAAATCTGTTACGAATTCAGTTACTAGTAAAGAAGTAAAAGATTAAAATCTGGTGAGTGATGAGACGGTTTTCTCTGAACGTTACTGTTTATGTCATCTTACCTCATGAACAACGTGCCGTTCTGTGAAACTATTTTGAAGGCACATTCAGCTATATGTCTGTATACTGTCTGTAAAATTTCCTGTGGCTATAATTTGTAGTGTAGAAATTATAAACTGCATACTGAATGCCGTAGTTTAGTCGTGGAACAGCAGAAAAGTAGTAAGCGAGAAACTTTTCTCCTTTCAACATTTTACTGTGGTTTTCATCGATAAAAAGTGTAATAAAGATTTGAAATTATGTTTAATGTGTGTTGCAAGACGCTAAGTACTCTCATTCTCATACAGAGTCTCATAACACTATGTGGCAGTTTTTTTGCGATTCCTATTGTTTCTGAGGTCATATCTCCTGATTCATGTGTCGTATGTCTTACCATTACAGCAATTGGTACTTTTTCGTTAAGGAATATGTGTACCAAATTTGGTTGAAATCGGTCCAGTGGTTGAGGGAGAGGAAATGTGTGACATTGTCGCTTAATGAAGTAGTTTTTCGCGTGTCTCATTGTTTATGATCATACCTTGTGGAGTATGTGTTGTACGTGATTCTTACACTAGCGATTCAGCAGGGCGTTACGTATTGCCCTCCTGAACCCACCGATTCCATATTCTGCTAACAGTCATTGGATCGCGACCAACGCGAGCAGCAATGTCGCGATACGATAAACCGCAAGTCCGATAAGTTACAATCCGACCTTTATCAAAGTCGGAAACGTGATGGTATGCATTTCTCTTCCTCACACGAGGCATCACAACAATGTTTCACCAGGCACCGTCGGTCAACTGCTGTTTGTGTATGAGAAATCGGTTGGAAACTTTCCTCATGTCAGCACGTTGTAGGTGCTGTCACCGGCGCCAACCTTGCGTGAATGCTCTGAAAAGCTAATCATTTGTATACCACGGCATCTTCTTCTTGTCGGTTAAATTTAGCGTCTGCAGCACGTCATCTTCTGAGTGTAGCAATTTTAATGGCCAGGAGTGTAAAACAGGTCTAAACAGATAATACACTTAATTGAAAATTAATCGCACTTCCCGATGCTCTACTTCAAAAGGAGACAAGAAAAATTATTTAAAATATGAGAATATTATCAGATAAATCAAAAAATAAGAAAAAATGGCCATGATGGAGGTTCGAATCTAAATCTTCGACAGTCCAAGACCTGCACCACTCGGCGCTCGGAAAATCGTACGAGTATCCAAGCTACAGCCTCAAAACACAAAAACATCAATTACTCGAACGTCATTAACTTTTGACCGCATATATCATTATGTAAATACGCTAACACGAAAATTGTGATACAGATTACTAATTTATTCATACAGGAAGGCCAATGAAAGTTACATAATTCTAAAGACTGTTTGTCGTATATTTCACGAATATAAATATTATGTGTGCATTTAGCCATCAAAAGTTGTAAAAGGAAGTAGAAATCTTCCTATCTACAGCTTGGATCAAGTTCTACATTCTCCAACAATCAGCTCACTGATTGGCTATTCGCCTCGACCAAAGACGCTGTAATGCAGCGCATCTGCGGTATTACAATAACGTATTAAAATAAGTGAATATCGAAACGTGGAGTGCTCCCAACTCACTTTCTTGTGCCGTTCAAAAGCTTCATTTTCGCAGAGTGGTTAAAGGAAATGGATGTTTTCATATGACTGCCGATATAAAGGATGATTCGCCGGGACAGGCATCTAGCGGTGCTCGGGTGGAACTACGAAGTCGAGAATGCCGATATAAATGATGCGCCGGGAGAGATATGTAGCGGTACACGAGTGGAACTACAAATACGACGTATTGTCAGCTCTCGAATTCTGAATATCGCAGTATCGAAATAACATTATTTCTTGGCGTTATATAAATATACGAACACCGAATTTGTATTTCCATTTCAAATATTAGGCTAATGAAAGTTATATAATTCGAAAATGGCATGAGAAGTATATACTTCCGTTTTTATTTGTTGTTATTGTGTTAGGCATTTTCCTTAACACATAAAAGATAACGTTACATACCTCCGAGTGCCGGTTAAATTTTACCAAATATCCCAGCGGCCTCCTATGATAATGTAGGCAACAGATGCTGAATAGTGAGAATCCTGTGAGTCTTCATTTTAGCCAATCGCTTGACAACGCTGATGTTTTCTCATGGAATCTTCGCTTTAAGAGGCCAATTATTTTTACTGATCGGACGAGGTGTACATACTTCATGGTCTGTACGATTCGAACAAATGGGCAAAGATTTTCTATCGTGTTGTTGATGTTGCCAACATAATCACGCGAGGCCGCCGACATGATACGTAAAATTTTACCTCCAGTGATCATTGTAAACACGATTGGTCGATTTTCGATCACAGGCAGTACCAGTACTGATAAAAAAAGCTCATCTTCAGACGATTTCTCTAAGCATAGCGTTGATGCGCAATATTCCATCTTCAGTTTTGACCTTGATATTTTCGAGGTACTGGCTAGAAAAAAGCGGATACACAAGTCTCTTTATATTGAATATAGGAAGTCCATGCACATGTCATACCATTTCCTTGGGTGCATCTCCAAGTCTACATTTGCTGCATGGGGTCAAATCGGGTAATCCCAAAGGACAATCGAAGCAATCGCATTTCCATCTAGAGGAGAGCCATTTCATGTATCATTATCGTTGGCCAACATTCCAACCCCTAAAGTGCTACTGAGTGTACTATCACACAGGACGCTAGTCACCTGGCACCATCTCATGGAAGTTTTGTTTTCACGGTAGACTTTTACCAGCACTGCATGTGAGGGAGTAAATGTATTCAATTTCTCCACATTCTTCAGTTTTTTTTTTTCACCGACTTCGATGGTCTCATCGGTTTTAACAAAACACTCCATGTATTCCGTCTTCTTGATGTACAGTCGGAAGCCAAATTCTCCGAATCCTTCACTCCATTCTTGGGTCTGTTCATTTGCCAGCAAAACGTCATCAGCAGAAAGGAATGACCGAATGTGGGGTGACTGAAGGTAGTATGCCCATGCCCATGCAGAGCATAAACTGTAGAGGTGACAGTCTTGATCCGTGATGTAATCGACTGCACATCGGTCATCGCTGGAAAAATTTCGATACAGTAGCTGGACCCATTGGATGTAGGCTTCAAGGATATCGGACGATCACATATGTACAAGAATGCTAAAATGTTCAAATGTTTGTATAGCTTATGGGACTTAACTACGGGGTCATCAGTCCCTAAACTTACAAACAACTTATGAACTAACTAAGACTAAGGACGGCACAAATATCGATGCCCCCGAACCCCCGACCCTAGTGGCCGTGCAGACCGTGACTGGAGCGCCTCAGTCCCCTCGGCCACCGCGGCCAGCTACAAGAACGCGTGTGATAAATGTAGATATCTAACACGTAATGAGAGTAATTTACAAATTGACGTCTCTCAATGATTTCCCTAAACCACAACTGATACGGTGACGACTGAAGATGAAAATAATGTGGAAGACGAGTGCTCCGAAGCTGCTGTCTCAAAAGTCGGAATGGCCCCAGTATTATTTGTAATTAGCAATAGGATGACTGCAAATATTAAAAAATCTTGTTTGTGGGACTATACCAGAGAAGAGTGCAAGTAGAGCGTGAACTAGCAGTGAAATACACACGACTTGCCAACTTCGATGGTAGTTACAAGAATAAGCTGTCAAATACCGACAATATTGCTCCGGCAATATAATGGCGTAGCATCTTCCTCTACTTCATTTTTACGACTGTAGCGCTGCAGAATGTGATGTTAGAAGCAAGATACGTTATCCGAACTTAAAAATCGGGCGCAATTTAGGATCCAAGAAAAGTTCCACATAACGCGGGATGGTGTGTCTCCTTTCAAGAATATATTCAGGGCGTCGAGTTTCCTTCAAGAAGTCGTATTGGGAGCATTTGCGTTTTACGCGGGGGAAAATGCTTCTGAGAATTTTAAGACGGCTGTAACTGCACTGCACTTCGTTCTCCTTTTGACTGCATTTCATCGGTTGTGTGCTGTGCGCGCAGCTTTTAAAACGGAACCTCATATATGAGAAAAGAATAAAAATTTTATATACTTACGCGTTGTTGATTTCACGAATACCATACCTGACACATAACCAATGCACATTTCATCTATTGTCTTGCAGAAATCGACAATAAGAGCTTATAAGTGTAGCTACACTTAGGACGTTGTGAAATCATTCTGACAGTACAAAAAAAGCTTTAAAATTATAAACGAAATTTTCATTCCGCAACAATAACGTAGGGAGGCAGTGCGAATCCAAAAGCTAATACTGGCTGTATTAGCTGTATCTTGGAATACAGCAGCCAGTCGGCTTTAATGTGGAATGTTTTTATTAAAATTTTCCCATTACTGGTTTCGATATGCCTACCATAACTTCATCAAATTCATCGTCAAATGGTAAGACAAATTTTACATTATATTTGGTGTACGGTAGGATTGACAGATCTATGATAGTGAGCAACATAAAATAAGACTACTATGAGGTCATAATTATTATCATAATAATGTCGACCAAAGTCGCTACTTACAATTGGTAATACAGTATCACTGAATATATTGTGGCATGGTATTTTTTCTAAGTCTGCTGTGTTGATTGAGGTGACCTGTTACGACAGATGCATAAATATCGATGACATCAGATAAAATACTGAAGCCTTGCGGAGTTCCAAATAGTTTGTAGTGTTGTATAGTTGTTTCCGCTTAACATTTATTCCAACTCCGCTGGACATTATATTTTGAACCTAGTTGGCGTGTGTTTTCGCATTACAATTACTTTTCGCTACAACTTTTGTCGGATATGGGTTTGTCTGGTTAACCTCACACCGCTATAGACAATTTACAATAACAGAAAGGCTCTAAACATATTGTTTCCCGTACACATCTCCAAATCCCACAGTTCCTATATTACGTCAAAATTAAGATATTAGCATATTAGTTGAAGCAGCTAAACGAAAAATTCCTGCAATTGTCAGTATGTACTGTCACGGCTTATAACTAGATGCTGTTTTTAAGGCACGTAAAACCAACAGAACCCTTAAATATACCACCCTACCGCTAAGCCGCTAGTTACGTTCAATAATAATAATAAAAAAATAATAATAAAAAAAATTGTTCAAATGCTTGTATAGCTTATGGGACTCGACTACGAGGTCATCAGTCCCTAATCTTACAAACTACTTATGAACTACCTTATACTAAGGAAGGCACAAATATCCATACCCGAGGGGGAATCGAACCCCCGACCGTAGTGGCCGTGCAGACCGTGACTGGAGAGCCTCAGTCCCCTCGGCCAACGCGGCCGGCGCTAGTTACGTGCTACCCAAGATTTCTCTGATGTTAATCGTCACTTGGAAAAGTTTCAGAGCTCTTAATTGCTCATTATCCAACCAGAAATAATCGCTAGTTACGCAAAATGGACTCTTCTATAGTAAACGAGCAACTTACACTGCGGGTAACAAGTTATCCAATACTCTTTGGCTCCCTGCCACTAATTTAGCAACGTAATAACTCATTCGTTTGCTTTCTTACTTCCTTACACCTCTGTCAAAGCTGACATTCTCATTCATTACTTATAGTCAGATTACGTTTAGTACTTTCGCAGCCAAGAAAATATTAACAACATGTTGGACCTGTTTGGACGCATTTACCACAAGGACCTCGGAAAGAGTTTGGCACTAATGCCTTGCGTTACATGTCGATGCTTACGACAGCGATTGGAAATAACTTACGTTTTTTTCGTTGTAGGGACATTTGTTGCATAACAATGAACAGTACACCAATGTCAGCTATTTTTGAGCATTATTTCTGTAAACATTCAATCATTTGTCATACCGCTACAAGTTTCGCAATCCCTTGGGCCTAAAACTCTGCCACCAGTGAATGGCGCTGATTGATTTGTAGAAAATGCTCTAAGAGTTCACAAATGGTAAAACGACGATTTTATGCGACCATCTATTTCAACAAAGTTCATCATTCACAAGAGACGATCGGCCACGTCTTCTTTCGTTTACGTCAGCGCGTCCGTCATGAAATTCTCAATACAACGTTGAACGATTCGTCACTCATAATGTCCCCGTTGACTTGAGGAAACTCACGTACAGATGTTGCTCTTGTCATTTCTTTTGCATACATACACTATAGGCCTTAAAATTAGTACACCAAGAAGAAACGCAGATGATAAACGGGTATTCATTGGACAAATATATTATAGTGAACTGAGGTGTGAATACATTTTCACGCAATTTGAGAAATCAGTACCCAGAACAACCACCTTTGGCCCTAATAATAGCCTTGATATGCCTGGGCATTGAGTCAAACAGAGCTTGTATAGCGTGTACAGGTACAAATGCCCATGCAGCTTCAACACGATACCACAGTTCATCAAGAGTAGTGCCTGGCGTATTGTGACGAGCCAGTTGCTCGGCCACCATTGACCAAACTTTTTCAGTTGGTGAGAAATCTGGAGAATGTCCTGGTAAGGGCAGCATTCGAACATTTTTAGTACCCAGAAAGGCCCGTACAGGACCTGCAATATGCGGTCGTGCATTATCCTGCTGAAATGTAGGGTTTCGCAGGGATCAAATGAAGGGTAGAGCCACGGGTCGTAACTCATCTAAAATGTAACGGCCACTGTTCGAAGTGCCTTCGATGCGCATAAGAGATGATCGAGACGTGTAACCATACCACACGCCGGATGTTACGGCAGTATGGCGATGACGAATACACCCTTCCACCGCGATGTTGCCAAACATGGATGCGACCATCATGATGCTGTAAACAGAACCTGGACTCATCCGAAAAAATGTTTCGCCATTCGTTCATCCTGTTTCGTCGTTGCGTACACCATCGCAGGCGCTCCTGTCTGTGATACAGCGTCAAGGGTAACGCAGCCAAGGTCTCCGAGCTGATAGTCCATGCTGCTGCAAATATGGTCGAACTGTTCGTGCAGATGGTTGTTGTCTTGCAAACGTCCAACGTCTGGAATTGATTTTCCTACTCATCTGTACCACCTTACACTTTTATACATTTAGCGGTAGCTATTCCTTCAGTAAAAACCGTCTTGATCGCAGATTGTTTTATTCTTTAATGACGCGTTTCGCCTTTTAGCAGGGCATCATCAGATTATAATGCGCTCTCCGTGGTGTGACATCGTAAGTTGTTTGCGGTATTTCTATATTTTGGAATTGTGGATTTTCTTGTAGCCCTTGTAGCGGCGGTCCCTGATGACACAAGATAAGCCCATGTTTACAATTGCGCTCACGGACGGTGGGCGGGCGTGGTGTGCTGCACCGCCGACTTGTGCAGACTAGTTAGTCTTTTTTGTCATCAGGGACCGACGCTTCTATTAAGGGCCACAAGGAAATCCACAATTTCAAGATATAGAAACACCGCAAAGCAACTTACCGTGTCACACCACGGAGAGCGCATTATAATCTGATGATGCCCTGCTAAAGGGCGAAACGCGTCATTAAAGAATAAAACAATCTGCAATCAAGACGTGTTATTACTGAAGGAAAATCAATTCTAAAAAGTTCGAACACAACATTAGTGGTGTGCTGATTGAAACAGTCGCTTTCATTAAATACCTAGGCTTAACGTTGTCACACCACGGAGAGCACATTATAATCTGATGATGCCCTGCTAAATGGCGAAACGCGTCATTAAAGAATAAGACAATCTGCAATCAAGAGGGTATTTTAGTGAAGGAATATTTATTCTCGCTCATTGCTCTACACCATGGACTGAAAATCATTTTAGAGGTAGCTGTCATTTTTGTCGAAGTCACCTCGCATACTACTACAACCATTCAATGACGACACCTTCCCATATTCCACAGCGTCGTCAGCATATTGCAACTTGTTACTCTCTCTCTGTCAGCCATATCATTTTTACGGATAGTAAATAATGGCCCTGTAGCATGTCCCAGAGCATTCCTGACGATTCCCTTGTCTCTGATGAACACTTGCCTTCGAACTGTGTACACATCTGAAGCTTTACGACTACAACCTCAGCACTCTTTATTCTTTATATTAAGACAGTTTCTATACTTTTTCTTCGGGTGTTCTAATGAAAAGGTACGAAAAAACACTGTGGGTATAATTGAAGATAGTTGAGCTCAGGTCTCTACTTTATTCAAAAGTAGAGGCCTGAGCTCAACTATCTCACTGTTTAACAAGCCCAAGGATTCTCTGTTTCCAGAATTCCTGTAGCTGTGACAATAGCCAGTCCTCTGCTGTGTCCTTCAGTTCGTCCTCCCGAGTAAAAGCGCTTCCCTTTGAAATGTTTTTTAGCTGACATGTCAGGACTGTAGGGCGAATGCTCAAGCTATTCCCACTTGAACTCGGCCTGTAAACTATGCGTGACCCTGGAGACGCGTGGAGGCGCGTTATCATGGAGCAGAATCATTTCCTCCATGAGCATACCAGGCAGTTTGCTACTGATGGACTTGCGTAGGCTACGGAGTGTCGCACAGTACACGTCAAGTGTTAACGGTTTTTCCTTGCTCGAGGAATTCGATGAGTATGGGACCTCGGACGTCGAAGATGGAGAGTATCATCTTGCTGCTGAGGGCACAGCCTTGAATTTTTTATGGGGAGGTGACGACGCATACTGAGTCTTAGATGTCGCACTATGTTAACCCAAAGCGTCATATTCAATTTTCAACCGGTTTGGTTGTTAAGAAGTTTCGTACCTTTCCATTTGAACACCCCTCGAGGACTGACGGGCGTACTGAACCAAGATACACAACGGTTCAAAACTGACGACGATAGCGCCACTCATTTTCGTGACTTAACCCTTTCAGACCCTCTGGCTACATAACTTTTACAGTGTCTAAGGCAGATCAGAAACATTTTTTCTCAATCGGAACAACATGTATATGACTATGAGTGTTCAACCTTTTCATCGTGGACACTTACTGTCAACTGCGGAAGATCACTATAAAAATGCCAAATAGTCAGTATTGAACTGCGCTGCAGCTTGTGAACTACAGAGAACACGCAGGTTGTGGGTTACTTGTATTCCACTGTACAACTGAAAAGTAGTAATTTTCGTTCTCTGGGGCCCGCAGTGTGGAGTATGTCTTTGATTGACATGTTCACATTTTAATTATTTTAACACTGCTTTAAACTTTATTAACTCACTATAAGCTTATTTCGGCCTTAGGCCATCATCAGGTGTTCTGTAATACAAGTAATACAGAAGAGTTGTTACATATATTCTTATAACATAATTACATAAATTTTTTACAAAGTTTTACTTACATTACTTATAATATTGTTGTTGTTTATTTGCTGCCCAATTGATTATAGAAGCTGATGTAATGCTTATCTGTATATGTGCAGCAGCACTGGTTATATGATTAGATTTTTTACCAGTTTTTCATAGTGGCAGTCTGTAGTGGCAGCATCCAACGATATTATAAGTTTACATGGTTACCAGTAATTTATACATTAATATCTTTGGTTTATTGGTTTTTGTACTGGAGTTTTACTATGGATTTGGAGTCTTTGGTGTTTATCCGTTCTCTTGTTTGTTTATAATGTGAATAAAATTTTCGATGTATTTTTCATGTTTGAGTTCGGTTTGTTCATTTAGTACACCGTTCTGGTTGTTGTGTATATGTGAATATAGTTAGATTTCCTCGAGAATATCCATTTTTGGCACTTTTTGTATAATGTGTAAAATACATTAGCGAAAGACACACCAACAAAGAAAAAAACCGACATTCGCACCTACAACATACATAGGAAACCCATCGGACAAAATTAATAAAATATTCAAACACACAAACGTCAAATTTGCCTATCAAAAAAAGCACTGTTTGAACCAAAAAATTTTAAAAAAATTTAAAGGAGCCAGACACACAATAAAATACAATAATCAGGGTAAGTACAAAATTACGTGTAACACCTGTCAGAAATATATAGGCAAACTGGCAGAAATTTTCAAGCTAGATACAAAGAACACACAATAAACAGTGAAAATAATCCATCTAAATTCTATCAATATTTAATCACGGAAAAACAAGATGTAAAACCTTTAGAGGAAGTCTTAAAAATTTTACACATTATACAAAAAGGGCCAAAAATGAATATTCTCGAGGAAATCTAACTATATTCACATATACACAACAACCAGAACGATGTACTAAATGAACAAACCGAACTCAAACATAAACAATACACCGAAAATTTTATTCACATTATAAACAAACAAGAGAACGGATAAACACCAAAGACTCCAAATCCATAGTAAAACTCCAATACAAAAACCAATAAACCAAAGATATTAATGTATAAATTACTGGTAACCATGTAAACTTATAATATCGTTGGATGCTGCCACTACAGACTGCCACTATGAAAAACTGGTAAAAAATCTAATCATATAACCAGTGCTGCTGCACATATACAGATAAGCATTACATCAGCTTCTATAATCAATTGGGCAGCAAATAAACAACAACAATATTATAACTAATGTAAGTAAAACTTTGTAAAAATTTATGTAATTATGTTATAAGAATATATGTAACAACTCTTCTGTATTACTTGTATTACAGAACACCTGATGATGGCCTAAGGCCGAAATAAGCTTATAGTGAGTCAATAAAGTTTAAAGCAGTGTTAAAATAATTTATAATTATTGTGGTATTGAAAAGTAGTAGTAATTATTTTGCATGGCAACTATTGAATGATCATTTTATTTAGTACAAAAGTTAGTGCTATAAAATTATTTTTTTTCCTTAAAAAGAACCCTTGCTTTTCAGCATATGCAATTTTGTAGTAGGTAAATGGATGCATACAACAGCGTAAATCTTGCTTCTAAAATCTTTAAAAACGTAACTTAAGACGAATACAGCAAATAAATTAATTTCCTTCCCCAAGAAAAAAGCAGGCCTGAAACGGTTAAGAGACCGAAAGTTGTTTTCGGAATCTCCTTCGTATAGTGTGTGTCTCATTTATCTTGAACACCCGAAATATCTCTGGAACAACAACTATTGTAAAACGACTTTCACCGGTATCAATGTAAGACTGGGGCTCATGAATGTAAATATTTTGAAACATTCTAAAACTAAAGCATATGTAAAAGACATTAAAGATAAAGGTGAAGCAATGAATAAAAATTTGTGATGCGGCCGGGAATGTCGCAGACATGTTCGAAACAAATAGTCTCAGGGTTTGTGAATTTCTATTTACACTGATATTTATATCACCTTAGCCTAAGGTTAAATACAGGAATGTTCCAATATCTCAATTGCCGAGGTGCTATTCCGCTGCATGGAGAGCCTTGGCAGTAGTGGCAATATTGTATGGAACACAGAAGCTGATTTAAAAGTTTGTGACGTTGAGGAAAGTCGTACTTAAGACTATTTCGAGGCGTCTTAATCGCTAGTGGTGCGGTGAGTAACGTGCCTTACCCAGCAATGGAAAGAAATGCTGTCAACTGGATTAAAGGACAAGCAATACACTATATTATGACGGAAGGTGTCAAAAGCAAGGAAGACTTCCAGCTCTATCTCAACAACAGCACCGAAGAAACAGCAAGAAGCTCTTCGCTAATTTCCTACGACATACTGTTCAATGACAACTCGATGAGACAAGTCACTGAATGCACTGAATTACGGAAGAATCTACTTTTTGTATAGATATATTCCACTCAATTTTAAAAATGAATTTTTTCTATCATCAGGTTGCAGAAGAGCATATGTTTCCTTTCCTTAATAATATGAAGGACATCGGTGTGCAATAAATACTCGCAAAAAGTTGTGTAAATGGTATAAAGTAGTTGCACATATTAAGTACATAAATTGTATATTTTATTGTTTGTGTAAAAGAAGTTGTTAAATAATTAATTTTTTCTATAAAAATAAATAAATAAATGGTAAGATGTCTGCCTAGTAAGCATGTAGGTCTGGGTTCGATTCCCGGCCGCATCACATATTTTAATTCTTTGCTTCACCTTTATCTTTAATGTCTGTAACAAGTTCAAAACGAAAAAACAGTCTCAGGTTTTGTGAATTTCTATTTACATTGAAAGCATGTGTGTTTTGAAGTCGACGCCCTGTATAATTTCATCAGCAATCTTTAGCATAAAAAATCACATAAACAATGGCGTTGATCGCATCGCAATAAGCCTACTACATCCCGAGATATTGCGAAGCGAAGTTGACGCTTGAAATACGCGAAACGCGCGGCTAGCGCTATTCCTGAGAAGCAAGGGGTTGTCGCCTGAGTCTCAGGACGTGCGCTAGCCGCGCGTTTCGCGTATTTCAAGCGTGAACTTCTATTCGCAATATCTCGGGATGTAATAGGCGTACTGCGATGCGATCAACACCAACATAATTTTGTGTTAACATCGCATATGCTTTCGTTTTAGAATGTCTCAAAATATTTACATTCCTGAACCCCTGCCTTACGTTTCGTAATAGCTGTTGTTGTTCCGGGGATATACTGAGTGGTTACGATAAATAGGACACCCTTCATACATGCATTGGGATACTATGTAAACATCTGAAGTAATTTTATCAATCTAATTTCTAACCTTTTAGACTGACGTGGTAAGTACTTTTGTCTTAATATAAGCAGACTACAACAGTAGTTGTTCAGTGGATAGAGTAGGTCTAATTTGACAGCGTTGTAGTCTGCTAGGTCATACTTGTGTGGCTGCCATGTACAGTGAATGCCTAGTTGAAGACGACCCTCCTTTGCAAAACTTACAAGGAAAGTACTTAGGCTCGAACAAACAGAAATACACCAAAATCGTATGATAGATAATGTAAAGGTCTCTTATTGCACTAGTGATACTCCCGCATCTGCAAAACTCTGCAGTTACTCATTAGAGGCCTCTACGTGTGCCATGCCGCATTGCACTTTGACCTGCCGATACGCCAGTAGTGACGGTGCAGTGTGCCTCTGAAGTTGCGTTTTGTGGCGTTTTGTGTGGTGAAGTGTCGGATGGGTCGACAATTGGTAATCAATCCTGCTAATATAGTGTGACTGTTTGAGGTGAAGTTACGAAGAAACCTTCTTCGTGTAGATGGTATTGGTGTAGAAGATGAATCATTCGCATGTTACCTATAATCTATTATAGTGTTTCTAATCTATGCTCATATTTCTGCACTATAATAGATAACAGAAAACATGTGAATGATTCTTCTTCTACACCAAGACCATATGCACAAAGAAGGGCTCTTCGGAATTTCATCTCAACCAATTACAATACATTAGCAGGATTGATTACCAATCGCCGAGCCATCTGACGCTTCACTACACAAATAACGTCACAAAGCGCAACTTCAGAACCACACTGCGCCGTCACTACTGGCGTACCGGCAGGTCAAAGTGCAATGCGGCATGGCACACGCAGGGGCCTCTAATGGGAGACTGCAGAGTTTTGCAGATGCGGGAGTGTCACTAGTGCAATAAGGGACCGTTACATTATCTATCTATGTGAAAAAGTAACGCAGTTCTTGACTCTTAATGGTTTGAAACGACAGATCTAAATGGCACGGCCTTAAATAATAACAACTGCACAACTGCTGAACATGTGGAAGTATTGCATAAAACCAATCAAAGAATAAATCATTCGTCGTACACTTTGCTTTAATCGGAAATTGTACTTTATCCTTTCGTAAGGTCACATATCAACATCTCCGTTTTATTATGGCGTATTTTATTATGATGTATTTTTGTTTGTTCGAGACTAAGTACTTTCCTTGTGAGTAAATCTGCTTAGCGTGGGGCGACGCATACTTATTTATTCGTCGCCAAAAGTCTGGCTCACAGATTTTCTCGAAATCTTCAGCTCGTGAAGCCAACTGAAGTGGTGCTTCGGAGTGAGTGTCAGGTTTCTGGGAAGGCCATAGTTGTTCTGCTCATGGACCGAACCTTTCGTAGTTCAGCTAGCGTATTATTATTAGTTTCAAATTACAGGCGCTTCCACATAAACATATTAAAATGCTTAGAAGATTCTTGGAAAGTACCAATTTCGAGAAAGACTATGGAACGAAATAACAAGTTCCCCCCGGACAGAACAGCCCTCTCTTCACGTTCGCTGAGGTACGATGAACGCGTTTGAGTTTCATGGCCAAGCAACGCGCCGCGGTTCCTTGAAACTATCCGCCAAATGTGTACCAAGAACTGTTGTCACGAGGAGTAACGGTTGTTCAGAGATCAGACCCGAAGAAATGTTAAGGTCTAGGTCCTTAGGTATTAGTGACTGCAAGGCTACAATGTTGTTTCTTACTTTTTGCCACATACTGAGCCATTGAATACAACGAATATGTATCGTAGCCTGCGTTTAGTTACTGGAGAGGAACCTTGAACGTTCATTATGGACAACAGCCTTCATCTAAATTATGCTTCTCTCTCTCTCTCTCTCTCTCTCTCTCTCTCTCTCTCTCTCTCTCTCTCTCACACACACACACATATGATAGGATGACCAGACGTTCCGATTTTCACGGGATCGTCCCTTATTTACCTTAAGTGTCAAGTAAATACTTTGTCCCGTTTTTCGTTAACCGTCCAGTATTTTTAAAAGTCGTGTTTTTAAATAACACGCACAATAATAAAACGGAGAACTCGATATGGGATCTTACGAAGGGATAAAGTACACTTTCCGATTAAAGTAAAGCGTACGACGAACGATTTATTCTTTGTTCCGTATTATGCAAAACTTCCACATGGTGAGCAGTTTCGCATTTGTTATTGTTTTAGGACGTACCATTTAGATCTGTCGTTTCAAAACATTAAGAGTCAAGAATAGCGTTACTTTTTCACATAGATACCATATCGAATTAAGGTGATATTTCCGAAAATGCAACAGCAAAGGGAGAAACAACTTTTACGTTGAATAGAAGAACTTTTTCGCTCTTCAGTGGAGTATGGTTTGACTTCGTGCGACACACAAGGCTTATTAGCTCTTTGCGGCAAATCTTCGTCATAAAGTATATTGTCTTTTGTTACAAAACGTGAGAATCGGGTCACCATAAATGATAAAGTAAGCGTCTTGCTGCTGAGGAAGGCGTCCTTGCTTTCCACGCCGCGAAACATATTGTTCACTCAAGTCAATGGAGTTTTTTTAGGTGAGAAATCTTAAAAAAAGTAGTATGTTACACGGTGAAGCAAGGATTTATAAGTGCTGGGTTGGTGAAAAACATCTCTTCTTATTTAATGTCGTGATATCTGCTGCAAAGTTTGCAGCTCATAATAAACTTTGAGCAGTGCCTATCTGACACCATTTTTTTATGGACTGATGTAAAAAACATATGAAGTATCCTAAACATGTGTCTTAGTTATAATTATATCCTTAACAATTTCAGTACTCAATTATCACAAAACTGTATTTCATATTATCGAACTCCTGAAAGACGTCCATTCTTCGCTGGCCGCGGTGGCCAAGCGGTCTGCGGGGCACCAGTCACGGTCTGCACGGCCAGTACGGTCGACGGTTCGAATCCCCCCTCGGGCATGGATATTTGTGCCGTCCTTAGTATTAGCTAGTTCATAAGTAGTTAGTAAGTTTAGGGACTGATGACCGCGTAGTTAAGTCCCATAAGCTGTACAAACATTTGAACATTTTTGCATTCTTCTGAAAAATATAATTGAGGGAGTGAGAAATAAATAACTTCTCGTACATAATAATAACTGCCAGCCCTAATGAAAGATGTCGTTATATGACACTGACATTCTGTGTTTGCATGTGATAACAATAAGAAAATGTATGGTGATGTACGTAGCTGTAATATGGACGAAATATTTGACTTCATGCCGTATCTATTTTACTGATACTGTATTTACGAAACATTCCACAAAATGTGGCTTCATTTCAACTTATAATTCTTGTCCCGTATTTGGATTTTGGAAATCTGGTAACCGTAACATACGAGACCTGACCAATTACGATGCGCATATGGAAAGTAATTTTTCCTATTATTTTTTTAACAAAGACGTCATTGTCACATGAAGAACTTTATTGGAAACAGATAGACAAATGATATAAAAAAAAAAATTCAATTCCTTCTCACACACATTGTCATATTATACAAATTGTATTGAATATAAGGAGAAGCGTTGAAATAAAAATTGTGTTGTGGCTGGGATACGAACCTAAGACCTCCTGCTTACTAGGCAGACACTATAAACCACTCAGGTAACACAGCATTATGATAATGTGGCTACACGGACTGTCTTAAAAAGCACTTCTTAAAAAAGCCGGTGTAGCTGCATTAAGTCTGAGTTAGCTGAGTGTTTAAGGCGTCTGACTAGTAAGTGGGGGATCCCAGGTTCGAATACCGGCCACAGCACAAATTTTTAATTCAGCACCCCCTCCTTATATTCAATACCTTAGGTACAGTAATTTTTGGGCTTATTTTCCGACGCAGTTACCAAATGAATTGAGACGCTTGTCATATCATGGGAAAAACTGTTGTACTTCTCTCTCATATAAGTCTGCCCCATGTGGTTGGACCCAGTGCGTGACATTCATTTTCAATTCTTCGTCGTTGTCGAAACGCAGGCCAGAAGACATAAATTTCTTGAGGTGCAAGAAAATCTGGAAATCGCTGCGATCAAGAACAGGACTGTTCGATCTGTTCCCAGCCGAATTCGAAACACTTGATATGCACAGCGCCGTATGGGGACAAGCACTGTTATGGAGCAACATAACACCTGCAGTGAGCATTCCAGGCCTCTCCTTCTGAACTGCACGTCCTTAGACCGGCGTTTTGATGACGGCGTGGTCTGAATACGACTGTCACACATTGGTCCCTTCACAGGCGACAGACATCACTGACACATGTTGCCGATGGTACACAACCTCCAAACTTCATTGGTACCCCAGGTATAACTGGTGATCTTGTTGTTCTGGTCTTCAGTCCGGAGACTGGTTTGATGCAGCTCTCCACCGTACTTTATCCTGAGCAAGCCCCTTCATCTCCACATAAGAACGGCAACCCACATCTGTTTGTATCTGCTTACTGTATCGGTCTCTTGGTCTTCCTCTGCAGATTTTACCCCAAACACTTCCCTCAAATGCTAAATTCACAATTCCTTGATGTCTAAGAATGTGTCCTACCAATCTATCAACTTCTTATAGTCAAAATTCCTTTTCTCGCCAATTCTGTTCAGTACCTCTTCATTAGTTATGCGATCCATCCCCCTCCCCCAATCTTCACAATTCTTCTCTAGCACCACACTTCAAAAGCCTCTATCCTCTTCCTGTCCGCTCTGTTTATCGTCCATGTTTCACTCCCATACAAGGCAAGACTCCACACAAATATTTCCTTACGCTTACATTACTTTTCGATGTTAACAAAATCTCGGGATAAAATTAAAACTTTCTGGTCAGTCGTGAAGGAAGTGTCTGGTCAGCAGCAGCAGGTAGAAGATATAACGTCAGTGCGTAGTAGAAATGTTTCTGTTACTGACAGGTTAGATATATGTGCAATATTCAATAATCACTTTCTGAATATAGTAGAGGAACTAAACAAAACTCTAGTTTCTACAGGTAATCATATAACGATTTTAGAAAATGCCTTTCCGAGGCTGTTACCTGAAATGTTCCTTCATGATACTTCCATAGGTGAGATTGAGTCAATAATTAAATCACTAAAGACTAAGGACTCTTGTGGATATGATGGGGTATCTAGGAGAATTCTAAAGTACTGTTCTCCATATGTTAGCCCAGTACTAAGCCATATTTGTAATTTTTCCTTTCAGAATGGTCAGTTTCCTAACAGATTAAAGTACTGTGTAGTGAAACCACTTTATAAAAAAGGAGAAAGGGGTAATGTACACAACTATAGGCCTATTTCTATGCCATCGGTTTTTTCTAAAGTTATTGAAAAGGCTGTATATTCAAGATTAATTGATCATTTCAGTTCACATAAATTATTGTCAAACGTACTGTTTGGTTTTAAAAGTGGTTTAACGACTGAAAATGCTATATTTTCGTTTCTCTGTGAGGCACTTGATGGGTTAAATAAGAGGCTACGGACATTAGGCGTCTTCTTTGATTTAACAAAAGCGTTTGATTGTGTTGATCACAAAATATTGTTGCATAAGTTGGAACATTGGGGAATACGGGGAGTAGCCCACAACTGGTTCACCTCTTAGTTTAATAATAGACAACAGAATGTAATTCTCCGCAGTGTAGAAAATGGCTAGCGGTGGCCGAGGTGACTGAGGCGCTCCAGTCGCGGTCAGCACGGCCACTACGGTCGGGGGTTCGAATCCCCCCTCTGGCATGGATATTTGTGCCGTCCTTAGTTGTAGCTAGTTCATAAGTAGTTTGTAAGTTTATGGACTGATAACCCCGTAGTTAAGTCCCATAAGCTTAACAAACATTTGAACATTTGTAGAAAATGGCTATGACGTGCAATCCCAATAGGGCACAATTTAGTATGGGTTGACCCAGGGGTCTGTTTTGGGGCCGTTGCTGTTTCTTATTTATATAAATGATATGCCTTCGAGTATAACAGGTGACCGTAAAATATTTTTGTTTACTGATGATATTAGCTTGGTAGTGAAGTATGTCGCTCGTACTACTGACATAGTATCAAATGATGCAGTTAAAGAGATAAGTTCATGGCTTGTAGAAAACAAGTTGATGTTAAAACACAGTAAAACTCAGTTTTTACAATATCTAACACATAATTTGATGAAAGCTGACATTCTTATTACACATAATGGGCATGTGATAAGTGAGACTGTACAGTTCAAATTTCTAGGTGTTCATATAGACAGTAAGCTGTCATGGAAAGCCCATATTCAGGATCTTGTTCCAAAACTAAATTCTGCTATATTTAACATTAGAACAATATCGGAGATAAGTAGTTTATTACGCTTACTTTCACTCACTTATGACGTACGGCATTGTTTTTTGGGGTAACTCGCCTGATGCAAAAATGATATTTCTGGCTCAAAAACGGGCAGTTCGAGCAATATCTGGTGTAAGTTCGCGAACGTCATGTCGACCCCTTTTCAGTAGTCTGGGAATTTTGACTCTGGCGTCACAATACGTTTTTTCTTTAATGTTTGTTGTTAATAATATCAGCTTATTCCCACGAGTTAGTAGCTTTCGCTCGGTGAATACTAGACAGAAGTCGAATCTACATTTGCATCACACCACCTAAACGCTTGTGCAGAAAGGGGTACAGTATTCTGCGGGATCCATTTTCAATAAGCTGCGACCAGAACTAAAGAATCTTAGCACTAATCCACACGCTTTCAAATCTAAACTGAAGAGTTACCTCATGGCTCACTCCTTTTATTCTGTCGAGGAACTCCTAGAAAATTAAACAATTGAGCTAATTAATTTTTTCTTTATTGATTCCTTTCACTTTGTCTTAAAATTTTCGTGTGCAAAGGACTACCCAAAATTTTCTATTACCATTCTTGTGTAACAATTAATGTATTGACTTGTTCCATGACCATGGAGTCTCACTCCTCAATTGGGTCCTATGGAACAGAAAAAAACCAATAAAAAAAAATAAATAAAACAAATATCTCTTCTTCAAAAACGCTTTCCTTCACATTGCCATTCTGCATTTCATGTCCTCAGTACTGCGACCATCGTGTGTTATTTTACTGGCCGCGGCGGAGCGGCCGAGCGCATTGAGGCTACGAAGCGCAAGGCCATCCCCCGTCGGGGGTGGCATCCCCCCTCGGGCATGAATGTTTGTGCTTTCTTTAATATAACTTAGTTTGTAAGTTTAGGGAATGATGACCCCGCAGTTAAGTCCCACATCTTCACAAACATTTGAACATCAGGATAGAGTAGGGCCGAGAGCTGCATGAAATCAGTCTCCGGGCTGAAAACCACAACAACAACAATACTTATACAAAAATTCCGCAAACAAATAACGAAAACAACAGCTACATGGACAAGAACTGTAACACCAAATTTGACCTAATTTCACCATAACGTCGAACATTAAGAGAGAGAGAGAGAGAGAGAGAGAGAGAGAGAGAGAGAGAGAGAGAGAGACCTGAAGATACGGTTCAAATTTGACCAAGAGAAAAAAATTTGCAGAAAGTACTAGCGAATTTGAAATTTGACCGGAAGTAGCGGAGAAGTTAAGTCCCATAAACTATACAAACATTTGAACATTTTGTAGCGGAGAATTTGACGGAAATTCGGGAAACATAGGATTTGTCAAAACACCGAATTTCTACATCTCGTACATCTACATGGGATACTCTGCAAATCACATTTAAGTGCCTGACAGAGGGTTCATCCAACCACCATTATACTATTTACCTTCCACGGGAAGACAGAACACCTGAATCTCTCCGTTCGAGCTCTGATTTCTCGTATTTTACTCTGATGATCATTTCTACCTACGTAAGTGGGAGTCAACAATATATTTTCTCATTCGGAGAGAATGTTACCGCTTGGAGTAGCCCACGCCGCAGTGATAAGCACCGTTGTTGCAATGATTCCCATCCCAGATCCTGTATCATTTCCGTAACGCTGTCTCCCCTGTATCGTGACATTACGAAACGAGCTGCCCTTCTTTGGACTCTTTCGATGTCCTCAGTCAAACCCACTTGATAAGGATTCCACACTGGGCATCAATACTCCAAAAGTGGACGGACAATCGTAGTGTATGCAGCTTCTTTAGTAGTTCCGTTGCATCTTTTAAGGGTTCTGCCAATAAAACGCAGTCTCTGGTTCGCCTTTCCCACGACATTCAATTGAAGTCTGAAGTAATAGTAATGTAGGTATTTTGTGGAGTTTAAGGCCTTCACGTTTGACTGATTTATCTTGTAAACCAAGTTTAACGTATTTCTTTTCGTACTTATGTGATCGACTTCACAATTCTCATTATTTAGAGTCAATTGCCAATTTTTACACCAAACGTAATATCTTATTCAGATTGTTCTGAAGTCGGTCTTGATCTTTAGATGATTTTACTAGACGGTAAATGACGGCGTCATCTGCAAACAACCTAAGAGAGCTACTTAGATTTTCCTCTAAATCGTTTATTTAAATAAGGAACAGCAGAAGACCAATAACACTACCCTGTGGAACGCCCGGTATCACCTCTATTTTAGTCGATGCCTTACCATCGATTACTACGAAGTGTGTCCTCTCTGACAAGAAATCCTCTATCCAGTTACACATTTGGGGCGATATACCATAACCACGCAGAGAAAATGAGGGTTGTGGCAGTAATTAATGGCGAATTTAACATAAAACTGGCAATAATTGAAGCTGAGTTTTGAAATACACAATACCAAATGTAGCTTTAAAGCAAAAGGGTATGTGGTACGGACTAGTAACTGGAAGATGTGCAGCAGTGCCGGCTTGTCGGAGCCTCTGGTGCAGGTGTTAGGCGGCGTCGCGGCAGCCGCGACAAAGGCGGCTAAGCCGACTGTGTCTGCCGGTAGCGGCGATGGCGTCGCCAGATAGCCGAGCAGCCGCGGTCTAACGAGCCCCGTGATTAATGCCGGATCACGCAGGGCTCCAGCCCTCTGCCGCTGCTCCAGCTGCCGACGAGTTCTCGATAAGACGCGTCTCCCAAAAAGAGGTAATTTAAAAGTTTCCAGCAATGCACACGCTTTCTTCTTCGCTCTCATTTCGCGACCAGATTTAAAACTCCGAAATTGCGGAAGTTTATGTCTCTTTAGCGTCCCACTGGTAACGTCTTTGCCCCTATGGAATACTCCAGCGTACGTAAGACAACCAACTACTACACGTTTCTCGCACTTCTGAAATTTTTCCTCGTCGCCATTTTCACCTTAATCAATTCTCGATTAAATGTTTGGAAAGCTTATGGGACTTAACTACGGGGTCATCAGTCCCTAAACTTACAAACTACTTATCAACTACATTATACTAAGGACGGCACAAATATCCATGCCCGAGGGGGGATTCGAACCCCCGACCGTAGTGGCCGTGCAGACCGTGACTGACGCGCCTCAGTCTTCTCGGCCACCAAGGCCGGCAATTCTCATTTAGCCACCATCTACATCTACATGTACATGTACATGGGATACTCTGTAAATCATATTTAAGTGCCTGGCAGAGGGTTCATCCAACCACCATTATATCATTTATGTCCCACTCCATTCTCGAGCCGGCCGCGGTGGCCGAGGGGAATGAAGCGCTCCAGTCACGGTCTGCACGGCCACTACGGTCGGGGGCTCGAATCCTCCCTCGGGCATGGATATTTGTGCCGTCCTTAGTATAAGCTAGTTCATAAGTAGTTTGTAAGCTTAGGGACTGATGACCCCGTAGTTAAGTACCATAAGTTCTACAAACCTTTTTTTCCATTCTCGAATAGCTCGCGGGAAGAAAGAACACCAGAATCTCTCCGCTCGAGCTCTGATTTCTCGTATTTTATTCTGATGATCATTTCTACCCCTGCAAGTGGGAGCCAACAACATATTTTCGCATTCGGAGGAGAATGTTGGCGATTGGGGTTTCGCAAGTAGCCCACGCCGTAGCGATAAGCGCCGTTGTTCAAATGATTCCCATCCCAGATTTTGTATCATTTCCGTATCGCTGTCTCCCTTGCATCGTGACTATACAAAACGAGCTGCCCTTCTTTGGACACTTTCGATGTCCTCCGACAAACCCATCTGATAAGAATCCCACACTGGGCTGCAATACTCCAAAATGGACGGACAAGCGTATTGTATGCAATTTCTTTTGTAGTTCTGTTGCATGATTTAAGGGTTCTGCCAATAAAACGCAGTCTCTGGTTCGTCTTTCCCACGATATTATCTACGTGTTATTTCCAATTTAAGTCTGAAGTAATAGTAATTCCTAGGTATTTCGTGGAGTTTACGGCCTTCACTTTTGATTAATTTATGTTGTAAACAAAGTTTAACGGATTTCTTTTCGTGCTCATGTGGACGACTTCACACTTCTCATTATTTAGAGTTAATTGCCAATTTTTACATCATACTGATATCTAATTCAGATCGTTCTGCAGTTGGGTTTGATCTTCAGACGGTAAGTGACGGTCTCATTTAGAAACAACCTAGGAGAGCTACTTAGATTTTTCCCTAAATCGTTTATGTAAATATGGAACAGTAGAGGACCAATTATACTACGCTGTGGAACGCCCGACATCACCTCTGTTTTAGTCGATGCCTTACCATCGATTACTACGAACTGTGTCCTCTCTGACCGGAAATTCCCTATCCAATCGCAAATTTGTGGTGATATACCATAACCACGCAATTTGGTTAAAAGCCGTTTTTGAGGTGCAGTGTCAAAAGTTTTCTGGAAATCAAGAAATGCGGAATCGATTTGCGAACCCTTGTCAATAGCACCCATCACTTCGTGTGAATAAAGTGCTAGTTGTGTTTAGCATGAACGATATTTTCTAAATCCGTGTTGACCTTGGGTCCATTCTGTTCGAGATATTTCATAATATTTGAATACAGGATACCAAATGCTACACTTACATCTAGACAGGAAAAAAACGGTACAATTTGGAATAAGATCATCCCTCCAGCTGTGATAATGTTAGAAGTTTTTAATTAGTAGTCATTTCAAATTTTATTGCAAACAGGTGAATGTACCAGATGCGCTCAAAAGACGTTTTTGAAACAAAATTTGGTTATTTAGGAAAAACAAATGTTTGTGAATATTATGGGACTTAACGTCTGTTGTTATCAGTCCCTAAGCTTACAAACTACTCAAACTAACTTAAGCCTAAAGACAACACAGACACACTGGCGGACTAAAGCTGTCGGAGGCCCGGGGCGACGGCAGAACAACATGAGGCCACAGAACGGGAAGCCAAGGGTGCTAAAAAAAAGCTTCCGAGGTTTTTTGGGGCCCCCCAAGACGAGAGGGCCATGGCGGTCCACCCCTTCACCCCCCCCCCTTAGTCTGCCACTGAAAAGACACCCATGTCCAAGGGAGGACTCGAACCCCGACGGCGAGCAACCGCGCGCTCCACAACATGGTGTTATTTAGCCTTCATATATTGGACTACATCACTATAGGCCATTAGGAAACACTTATTCAATTTTAAGAAAACTATTTTGTGAATATTTCCCTAAATGGTGCCGGGCAAATTTAGAAATAGTTCTTCTTGTCGATTTCTTTCCCATTTTTTATCAAAACAATCAAGCGTGGACTCCACCTATAAGCCTAATGACCACACTGTGCTCTGACAAGGCTATTTTTGAGCTGGTTATTTCATTAAGAATTGGAGGTTCCAAAACAGTTCGACCGTTTCGGGGCGTTGAAATAAATTGAACGGCGATGTTGAAAACTTGTGGTGGACCGGGATTCTAACCCGTGATTTGTCACTTCAGACCAGCGGTCACCTTACCCTGTTAGGCTATCCAGACACGCTTCAGAAATGTTTTGTATAGCTTATGGGACTTAACTACGGGTCAGCAGTCCCTAAACTTACAAACTACTTATGAACTAGCTAACACTAGGGACGGCACTAATGTTCATGCCCGAAGGGGATTCGAACCCCCGACCGTAGTGGCCGTGCAGACCGTGACTGACGCGCCACTGTCCCCTAGGCCACCGCGGCCGACCCAGACACGCTTCTTGTCAACCACAAACACTCAGCTTAGAGCAGGATACGATGGTAGTACCCCATGTCCATTAGTTCCTACTTTCGGACAGGTCCGGGGAAAAAAAACAGACGCTGTACTCATAATTTGTTATTTCAATAACTCTTTCTGAAATGTGACTCTTCTCGTGTTCTCTTTGCCTACTGCTTGTATCCTTTGGTTCGCTTAACAGGCCTATACTGCTCCGACTGTATGCTTGCCGCTACAGAGCGTCAGAGACATTTTGGAAATGCCGTTATTCAGCGGTTCGGCAGTACCCCTCCCTAATTGATGGCGCCGCTGCCGCCGCCGCTGCCACAAAAGCTAACAGAGAGCCGCTCCCAGGAAATCCTCACAGAGACCGGCATATCTACTGCTTTACGAGTCCTCCTCACACTGGAGGCGCGGTTGTTAACGGTCTCGTCATGCAAAGCGCCGAGCTACGTCCTAACAGAAGTGCCTCTGTACAACACATTCAAGAGTCTCTCAGGCATTAGATTAGTTATCGTAGCAAAAGCCAACGCGTGCACAATGGGAGCGTAGCAAAGCATCTCCAAACTGAATCGAGGCAGTTACGCAGCTCCCTACAGATCTACATTCGGAGTGAGGTAGCAAATTAACAGGCAGCTCGAATTCTGTCGCTTCGACTATTGTCATAAATCCACCAATACGCTGTAATAAATTGTTGAAAGGCAGTGTGCAGACTCTTAGTTTTCAGGTGGGTTTGTGTTTTTATATACACTCCTGGAAAATGAAAAAAAAAAGATCACCATGAAATCATCGAGCCAGCGGAGAGAAATTTTATTGAAACATTCTTGAGGATGTATACAACACACGATCACACAGCTAGATCCATACGCAAGTGTGTACAGTAACCAGAAAGTGTGCAACGTCGACACTAATACCGTTTCTACCCTCCTTTTGCAGCAACGTAAGGTGCAATTCTCCCATGGAGACGGTCATAGAGGTGCCTAATGTGGTCCTGCGGAATGGCTTGAAATGCAATTTCCACCTGTGCCTCAGTGGAGCTAGGTTTTGTGCCGGTCGTGAAGATTGCCGAAGATGACATTGCATCCAGTCCCAAACACCGATCGATGGGAGACAGATCTGAGGATCGGGCTGGCCACGGTACTTCACGTAGACCTTCAAGAGCATGTTGGTTGGTACAGGATTGCACTATTAGAAAAGCATATCGCCTTGTTGGCGCATGAACGGTAGCAAGTTTTGTATCCCATCCTCGTCGCCACTTTTGTATGCCAGGCTCTTCGCCACTTTTGTGTCTCGTTTCCGCCGGTTGTCATAGGTGTCGGTGGCCGAGTAGAAAGAGACCGACACAGGAATAAAGGATGCGCACGTGTGCAGGTACGGAGGTGACCAGCCAGTGGGACAGCAGAAACTAGAAACACTAATCTAGATTAGAACAAGTTGTATATTTCGCAGAAATAAGATAATACTTATATTTTACAAAGTTCTAGACTGCAGAATGCTGATACATAGTTAAACTAGATAGAGGCCTGCCTACTGATGAATCCTAGTGCCTATGCGATAGCCAAGTATTAATTGGTGCCTATCTGATTCCCAAATGAACGATGCACTTCAGTGGTGGCCACGATCGGGATTGCAGCAGAGGGCGTTCGTGGCTGACGTAAGAACGCCGCGCCGTGCGTGCATGGCGGCGCGCGGCGAAAGTACGTGGCGCGCACTTCATACTTGTGCGACACCACAGCAAGGTACTTTGAACAATGGTTTTGATGTACTGTGCACTGTTCTTTGTTCCCTCGATGGTCACCAGAGGACAACGGCCAGTGACTCCTCACATAATGACGCACGATCATGCGTTCTGTTAAACGTCTTCCACTCACGCTCCAATATTGTTAAGCCCGCCTCCAGTGGAGTCGCGATAGACGGTTATAGAAGAACGAATGGTGACCTGTCGTCTTCAACGATAAATTTCGCTTCTGCCTTGGTGCCAACGATAATGGTATGCATGTGTGGCGTCGTGCAGGAAAACGCGCAAATGTGGATTGTATACCACAGAGGCACAGTAGGCTGACACCCGGCATCATGGTATGAAGTGCCATATCCTACACCGGACTTCTCCTCTGGTGGTCATTGAGGGAACATTAAACAGTGCACGAGACACTATGAACAAACAAGGCGATATGGTTTTCCAAAAGAACAATGCACTTTTGCAAAACGACATATTGACCGCATGTATATCGTACCACCCAAAGTGCTCTTCAGGAGGTACGACAAACTGACCTGGCCATCACGAGCCCCTTATCTGTCCCCCATTGAGCATCTTTAGAACCATATGAACCGTCATCTTCAGCGGTCTGTATGGTATGCATGAGATCAGGCAGAACTGAGGAACTAGGTGGAAATTACATGGCAAGCCATTCCACAAGACTATTCGGCACCTCTATGATCGTCCCCGTCGGAGAATTCCAGCTTGTATTGCTGTAAAAGGAAAGTATACCACGTACTAGCATCAAAAATTGTGCACGCTTTGGTGGCTATACTTACGGTGTGTGTGTGTGTGTGTGTGTGTGTGTGTGTGTGTGTGTGTGTGTGTGTGTATGTGTGTACATGTGATCTTGTGTTGCCTGCATCCTTAGGAATGTGTCAACAAAGTTTTTCTCTGCTGGGTCGAAGAATTCGTGGTGTTATTTTTTCCATTTTCTAGGAGTGTATTTGACTAGCAAGGTGATATTAAAGGAGGTGAAAACAAAATAAGCAGTTTAGCGTATGCAGATGACTTAGTTGTGATGGCAGATTCGATTGAAAGGTTGCAATCTAATATTTCAGAGCTAGATCAGAGGTGTAGGTTTATGGTATGAAGATCAGCATCTCCGAAACGAATGTAATATCTGTGGGAATCAGATTTTAACAGATTGGCTGCCGAACAGGAGGAACAAAAAACAGATAGATAGGTTCAAATACCTAGGATGTATTTTCTCACAGGATGGCAACATAGTGAAAGAACTGGAATCGAAGTGTAGCAAAGCTAACGCAGAGAGTGCTTAGCTACGATCCACTCTCTTCTGCAAGAAGGAAGTCAGTACTAAGTCTAAGTTACAAATACAACGCTCTACCTTTCGACCAAATTTGTTGTATCGGAGTGAAAGCTGGGTGGATACAGGTTACCCTATTAATAAGGTTGAGGTTTCAGATATGTAAGTAGCAAGGATGTTTACACGTACTAATAGATACGAACATTGGTAGGAAGTCCCTTACTGAGGAAAACAAAGAAAGACGGAGAATGAACACCATAGAGAGTTAAAGGCCGGCCGCGGTGGCCGAGGGGACTGAGGCGCTCCAGTCACGGTGTGCACGGCCACTACGATCGGGTGTTCGAATCCCCCTCGGGCATGGATATTTGTGCCGTCCTTAGTCTTAGCTAGTTCATAAGTAGTTTGTAAGCTTAGGGACTGATGACCCCGTAGTTAAGTCCCATAAGTTCTACAAACCTTTGAACATTTTTGAGAGTTAAAGTGGACAGGCGGAGATGGTGGGGTCATGTTACATGTACGGAAGAAGCAAGGTTATCTAAGAGACTCATGGGTTCAGCGGTGGAGGAGTCGAGGTAGACCAAGCAGAAAGTACTTAGATTTGATCAAGAATGATTTTGTAGTAACAGGCATCAATATTAACATCGAATAGGGAATCATAGAGGAATTTTTTTTGGGGGGGGGGGGGATTACGCTTCAGACTGAACGCTGAAGAACATAATCTCTAATGATAATGACAATTTTTTAATTTTTAAGCTAGGAATAAGGAGGATTAAGGTTTCTGTTTTAGCCCAGAACAACGCTCATTTGTAGAACCATTGGAACGTATATCTTACTGAAGCCATGTTACAGTATAAAAGCAAAATTTGAACGAAGAATCGCATCTTGCTTGCAGTTAAATTGTGCGACTCGATTTACGTCCAATAAACGTCTACTCTTTATACTGCTACGAATAGGTAGTAACTTTAGATAAATAGATAAATTTATAGTGAAATCGTATTGCATTATAATAGACAAATATGTTACTCCTATAATGGTACTCATACCACGCAAAAGAGTTTGCTTAGTTAAACAGACAAACTACGTTTTAACCAGAAGATAGAAATCAAGGACAGCCGGCTTCAATGAAAAATCTATGCACCATTTGTTGGCTCCTCTAGGTTCAATAAATTTGAACCACGCCAAATCTCATATCCATATTAATGATTGATAGAAATATCATTTTAATCTGCGTAGTTTCTTCGAGTGTGCTGTCGGATTTTGAAGTCAAGCTTTATTACGGCGATCCATCTCTTCGCCATCTTCAGGAGAAAATGCTGTGGCTGAATCCCACTGATGACTGAGTCCGACGGCAGAAATCGCCTTCGCCGGCCGCGGTGGCCGAGGGGACTGAGGCGCTTCAGTCACGGTCTGTTCGGCTACTACGGTCGGGGGTTGGAATCCCCCCTCGGGCATGGATATTTGTGCCGTCCTAGTTCGTAAGTAGTTCATAAGTAGTTTGTAAGTTTAGGGACTGATGACCCCGCAGTTAAGTCCCATAACATTTACAAACATTTCTTCAAATCGCCTTCGTGTATAGGGCCGTGTGCGGTGTATGGCGCATGTGCCTTCCACCATAGGTACTACACATAAAGGAGTCTTGCGGCGCCTGTGGTGCCTGCGAGATATTGCACTCACATGATGTCTGCCAACCCTCTGGAGGGTTGCATAGAAGAACTATGTTCTTATCTGTCTGATAAAACAGGGTTCCACGTCCTCCTCAGTAGAAAATCCTTGTCTCTGTTGATCAAATTATCCGACAACCCAATACTCCTTGTAAACACTCTCCCAAAAACAGTCGTACCGGCTACTATAAGAGTCTTGTCAGACATCATCCTATGTCTCTCGTTTGAACAATGTTCCGCCACGGCTGAGTTTTCGGGCTGTAGGAGCCCCATGTGACCGCGATGATCTACACATCTGTCCTCAGCTGTGCGGATCAACCTTCCAATGTAAGTACACACAACGTTTTTTAAGTCCCACCTCATCTTTAATAGATCCCTGAACGGCCTTAATTTTCGTTGGTGGACGGAACACTCAATGGATATTAAATATCCTTAGGATTCTGCCAATCTTGAAAGATATGTCCCCTGCATAAGGAATGAGAGCCATAGATTTATCCTTCCGGAATAGTGCAAAGTCCAGAGCTGGACGAATCTGCTTCTCGGAGTATCTATTCTCCTTAAACAGAGGAGCGATGTGTCGATGTGTCGATTCATGTGGTAGACCGTTCGCATCAGAAACAAAATTGAAATGTTTGTAATTCTATGGAACCAAACTACGTTGGTCATCAGTCCCTAGTGTTACAAACTACTTAAACTAAGGACAACACACACACATCCATGCCCGAGGGAGGATTCGAATTTCCGACGCGGGAGGCCTCGCGATCCATAACATCAGAAATAGCGTAAACTCTGTGTATCAGTTTTAAGCACGCCACTGTCTTGCTGTGGTGGATGACAGCTCCTGGTATTCAGGTATCGATCCACATCTGTGGGTTTGCGATTAACACTGAGTCCCAGAGTACTCCAAACCATGCGCCTTACACCACGCTCGCACCTACATTATATGACAATTTCTACCATCGTCGTTGTCAGCGGGATTCGGCAGCGGCAGTTTCTTCTGAAGATGGCGAACAGATGGATCTCAGAAATAACGAGTATGCTTAATTTTGACGTTTGGTAGCAGACCCAAAAAAACTACGAGTATTATTACGGGAAAGCCTATGAAACTATGCTTTTACTCTGCTTTGTTCGTTTATCTACATCTACATAGATACTCTGCAAATCACATTTAAGTGCCTGGCAGAGTGTTCATTAACCACTTTCATAACTTTTCTCTGCCGTTCCATTCTCTAATAGCGCGCGGGAAGAAAGAACACCTAAATCGTTCCATTTTAGATCTGATTTCTCTAATTTTATTGGGGTGGTCATGTCTCCCTAAGTTGGTGGGTGTTAGCAAACTACTTTCACATTCAAAAGAAAATGTCGGGGATTGAAACTTCGCAAACAGATCACGCCGCAATAAATAACATCTTTCTTTTAATGATTTCCACCCCAATTCGAGCAACATTTCCGTGACGCTTTCTCCCCGTAACGCGATAAAACAAAACGAGCTGCCCTTCTCTGAACCTTCTCAATGTCTTCCGTCAGTCCCACCTGGTGAGGGTCCCACAATGGGCAACAGTACTCCAGGAGAGGACACACAGGTGTGATGTAGGCAGTCTCTTTGGTGGAGCTGGTGCATTTTCGAAGCGTTCTGCCAGTGAAACGTAACCTTTGGTTCGCCTTCCCCACAATATTTTCTGTGTGTTCTCTCCAGTCTAAGTTGCTCGCAATTGTAACTCCTAGGTATTTGGTAGAATCTACGACCTTAAGGTTTGACTGATTCATCGCGTAATTGAAGTTCGGTGGATTTCTTTTAGTGGCCATGTTTATTATTTCACTTTTTTAAAATTTAGTGTCAATGCCAATTTTCGCACCATGTAGAAATTTTGTCTAAATCGCTTTGCAGTTGCCTTTGATCCTCTGTAGACTTCACTAACCGATAAACGACAGCATCATCCGCGAACAGTCTAAGGGAGCTGTTCAGGTTGTCTCCTAAATCGTTTATAAAGGAAAAGTAGGGGACCTTTAACGCCTTCCTGGAGAACGCCAGATATCACTTCTGTTTTACTCGATGACTTACCGTCAGTTACAACGAACTGTGTCCTGTTTGATAGGAAGTCGTGAATCCAATCGCACAATTGTGGAGATATTCCATAAGCACGCAATTTCATTAGAAGCCGCTTGTGGGATACAGTGTCAAAAGTCTTCCAGAAATCCAGAAATATGGAATCGATTTGAGATCCCTTGTCGATGGCACTTATCACTTCATGTGAATAAAGGGCAAGCTGTGTTTCGCAAGAGCGATACTTTCTGAATCCGTGTTGACTATTGGTCAATAGTCGAGGTAGTTCATAATGTTCGAACAAAGTATATGTACCAAAATCCTGCCCGACGTCAATGAGCTTGGCCTGTAATTAGGCTATTGGTACTGGGATTGTTGCAGAGTGACCGGTACATTATTCAGTATCCAGAGATAAGCGAAGACAGACAGAGACAGTAGTTACCTCTCGCAATCACGCGCAATGCTGCGCAGACCTCAGCGTAGGATAGTGAGTAGCGCTGGTGCACGGGATTCCAGCGAGCCACTCCCCCGACGCACACGGCTGTGGCACTGGTCGGCGCGGCTGCGGTGAAGGTTTCCTGGAGTCCGCGCGCCGCTGACGTAGTCGCTTGTTGCTGACTCGGAGTACGGCGTCAGCGCTGAGCAAACAGGTGGCTGCAGACGCGAAAGCTGCGCACTCACGGCGCTTCCTCGACATCCGACCAGAAGGACGGCTATTAATAGATTCTTTCTCTCCCGGCGCTCAGAAAAAGTCACCGCCACTCAGCGACTGATTACGTGGAACAGGTCGGACGGGAGAATGCTTTTACATATCAAAGGTGGTGTGTGTGTTCTTCATGTTTACGTTACGATCGCGTCACGGCTCATTTTTCATCGCAGATGCGGAAAAATCGTTTCGACCTATTGTAGGAATTTTAATGGCAAGCATAGAGAAATATAGGTATAATTTTACGACGCTTCTCGCCGGGCTCCAGAGCTTATGTTGGCAACAGATGAAACTTCAAATGTTCAAATGTTTGTACAGGTTATGGGAATTAACTACGGGGTCATCAATCCCTAAACTTGTAAACTACTTACGAACTAGCTAATACTAAGGGACGGCACCAATATCCATGCCCGAGGGGGGATTCGAACCCCCGACCGTGCAGACTGTGACTGGCGCGCCGCAGTTCCCTCGGCCACCGCGGCCGGCGGCAACAGATGGTCAATGAAGTGTAGAATTGCGTTAATATTTTTCAAGAGCTACAGAGTAAATGTAGTTGACAAGTTCTTGCCTGTACTCTTGTTCGTTCAGAAAAAAATAATTTTCGTTTCAATTGAAGTTGTCACGAAGGGACTGATGACCCCGCAGTTAAGTTTAAGTTTAACCAGCATTTGAACATTTGATGTGGTCATCTGAGTTGCCGTCATTACCATTAGTGCCAACATAAACACAGCCCGGCGAGAAGCATAGTATAATTTAAACGAAATATAGACGATTGGGACGTACCCCCGCAGAGTGCAAGATGTGAGAAATTGGGACGGACTAGAGTCTTGCTATGGATAGCTAGATGGTTAAGATGACCGATGACCCAAAGCGGTAATCCCGGTTTAGAAGCCGGCCGCGGTGGCCGAGGGGACTGAGGCGCTTCAGTCACGGTCTGCACGGCCACTACGGTCGGGGGTTCGAATCCCCCCTCGGGCATGGATATTTGTGCCGTCCTAGTTCGTAAGTAGTTCATACGTAGTTAGTAAGTTTAGGGACTGATGACCCCGTAGTTAAGAACCATAGACTATACAAACGTTTGAACTTTTTTTTCCGGTTTAGAATCCCAGAACCCCTGATGTAATTATGTAGCAACTGCAGTATCGCGTATTGTGAGTAAACAAAGACTACAACTACACCAAACCGATATTGCCATGGAAACGCAGATAGCTGACAACACGAGTTCCCGCGCAGAACGAACTCGATCTGATAGGCTAGTCACACAGTCTGTAGACAGACTGTCTCGTTTTGATTCAAACTGCAACTTCTTCCTACAGACAGTGAAACGTGTTCATCAAGTGCGTGCCTTGAGTTAGCGATTCTACTTTCCAGCAGATAGATTTCTACGAATTACGAATAAGTGTCACGCTATGTGGAAAATTGTCTCAAGATTTATCTCTTTATTGACGCTTTGAAACATAGGATAGGAAAAGAACTTTGAAGTTTAAAGCAGGAAGCCTGTACTTTTATCAGTCTGCATGTACTTACGCAACACCACGTTGAGTATTCATTTCATTCTAAAAGTTTCTCGTGTGTTACTGAATCTGTGGTATCCGCATTCCTACCCAGTAACATTTCCACAACACCGACAGGACTAATTTTTCGGACTGATTTTAAATACGCGACCGGTTTCGTCACCACATTAGCGTCAACGTCGCACCTCATTGACGTCATCCATCCTGCCGTATACGTTTGGTAGTAAAGCCGTATTTCTCCGGTATTTGCAGCTCCTGAACATCCGTAGGTGTGCTCTTCACGTATAAGACAGTAACTGTCAAACGACCCTTTAGAGTATCAAGGATTAATATAAAAAAGGAACAACTTCCTGATGTTCTGCAAAAGTTTTTTATTGGTCACAAACCGGCTTTCGGCTTCTTAGGCCATCATGAGGTGACAACTGAATGTAGTACACATGTTTTCAAAGATGTTAAGATTTACAAAGATGTTATCACAGACAATCGATACTTCACAGGAAAGTTCATCGCAAAAACTTATTTATGAGACTTATTAACATTTATATAAAAATATAATAAATATGTATAAAGAATCAAAACTAATAGGATTATTTTTGTTGAAAAGGAAGGTTGAAAATAAAACTTATTTCAGTAGAGGTGTAGAGGGGAACTGGATCTGATCGTTTAATACTAAACTAGCATCCTGAGCCAAATGTTTATTGATTTCCAATATTTCCAGTAATGTCATCTTTCTGCTTTTCTTCAGGGGATGTAGAATCTCACAGTTTACATCATAATCATGGCCTTCTCTGATCATATGTTCAGCAAAGGTTGAATTTGTCTTTTTTAACCTCCAGCTTCTCTCATGTTCTGATAATCTAATAGCTACAGCCCTGCCAGACTGACCAACAAACAGTTTCGCACAATGTTTGCATGTGAGATTTTAACTTTCTACCAATTTGATCTGAAATTTTACCTAAATATGGGATGACACACCAGTTTTTCTTACTATTAACTTGTTATTGTTGGCCAGCATATAAAAGTGTTCTGGTTTTTCTGATTTTCTTCTTATTCATTATACTGTCAATAAGGGCAGGGCTATAGCCATTACTGGATGCTATATGTTTGATTGTTTGTAATTCTGATTGAAATGCAGAATCAGATAATGGAACAGATATGAGGCGATGGACCATTGAATGGAAAGCTGCATGTTTATGGCTGTGTGGATGCTGGGAACTAGCAGGGATGACTGTATCTGTAACTATGGGTTTTCTGAAAATGCTAAATAAATGTTTCTTTGTGCTAATGTCAATAGTAAGGTCCAAAAAGTTTATAGAAGATCCTCCTAGTTCCATAGTGAACTTAATTTTATTGTGTTGGGAATTTAAATGTTGTAAAAAGGAATCTAATTGTCTGGTGGTACCAGTCCATAAACACAGAACATCATCCACATACCTGAACCAATATCCAATTTTGCACCTCAGTGGTTCCTTCTGTAAGAAAATCTAGCTATTAGATTATCAGAACATGGGAGAAGCTGGAGGTTAAAAAAGACAAATTCAACCTTTGCTGAACATATGATCAGAGAAGGCCATGAGTATGATGTAAACTGTGAGATTCTACATCCCCTGAAGAAAAGCAGAAAGATGACATTACTGGAAATATTGGAAATCAATAAACATTTGGCTCAGGATGCTAGTTTAGTATTAAACGATCAGATCCAGTTCCCCTCTACACCTCTACTGAAATAAGTTTTATTTTCAACCTTCCTTTTCAACAAAAATAATCCTATTAGTTTTGATTCTTTACACATATTTATTATATTTTTATATAAATGTTAATAAGTCTCATAAATAAGTTTTTGCGATGAATTTTCCTGTGAAGTATCGATTGTCTGTGATAACATCTTTGTAAATCTTAACATCTTTGAAAACATGTGTACTACATTCAGTTGTCACCTCATGATGGCCTAAGAAGCCGAAAGCCGGTTTGTGACCAATAAAAAACTTTTGCAGAACATCAGGAAGTTGTTCCTTTTTTATATTATTATCATGTTCTGTCAAGTACCGACGGAAAAATCAATTAATTGTATCAAGGATTGTTTGACAGTGACTACCTCAAGTGCAAAGAGCTCACGCTTACAATTTCAGGAGCTGAGAACACCGGAGAAATACGACGATGGTGTCTCAGCCGTGGTCTGGGATGCGTTTTCCTGGTATGGAATGGTCCCCTAGTCATTCTAGCTTCGAATGGTCCGCCCATATACTCCGGAGCCCAGATTTGAACCTCAGGCTTCTTGTCATGAGTGTGTCCACGAAAATGCCGCGGCGGAGCGTCCAAGAGCTTTGAGGCGCTATACTGCGATGCGCGAAGCCTATCCCTGTCGGGGGTTCGAATCCTCCTTCGGTCATGGATGTTTGTGCAGTCTTCAGTAAAAGTTAGTTCATAAGTAGTTTGTACGTTTAGGGACTGATGACCCCGCAGTTAAGTCCCATAAGCTTCACAAACATCTGAACATTTGAGACGAGAATAAGCTGTGCGCATGAGTTTCAGAGACTCGTAGACTCACTCACACGTCATCTCAGTGCAGCTCCACACGTTATTATTGCCTAAGTCATAACATTTGCTAAGTAAGTACAGTGTGGCTGCGCGACCGATAACTGTCGGTGGCTTTGATGTATCGCTAGTTGCATGTGCCCTTCATGGTAACAGTCGTCTGCAGGATGTACGACGTTCACACTGCCGTGGTCTGTGATAAATGCACAATTTTTTGAAATTATGAATTTGCGGATTACATCTTAAACTAGCAAACCCGGTAACGCTTCGCAGTAGCTAATCTATATGGGTTATATACCCCAATCTCTCCTCTTCTTCTTCCTATGTCTATCCCTTCCCCCCCTCCTCTATTTTCACATCGCCTCCTCCCCCTGTCTTTTTTCCATCACCTTCACACCACTCCCTCTTATCGCGCACCACATCCATATCCTTCACCTCATCTCTGCATCATTCCCCCCTTTTAAATCCATTTCATTCCCAATCTCAATTTCCTCCTCCACCTCCCTCTGATCTTATATATTGTTATTGGGACCCTGATTGGTAATATAAGTCAAAATGGATGGGTAAATCAATTGGAAACGAGTTATTAGAGTAACCTTTCGAGTTGCTTTATCTGTGAGGTTCGTAGCTTTTAATGATTTTATTGTACGAACAGGCGTGATTATACATTTACGCATAAAAAAACTTTCCTGTTTCATGTTATAAATGACTGGAAAAATGAAAACTAAACCACACATTTTAGCAAGTTTTTCTCGCAGCGAGCAGAATAGAAATGCTTTTTATAACTTGTTTATACCTTTTAGAGAGCCTATGAGTTGAATACAAAGTAATTATAGCATGATAATACTTTAGTAATAGAAAGTCCTTATGAATCAAAATAATTAACTAAAATACAAATACGTTTCGGGATTCTTTGTGTTGCGTTCATTGTAACGCTTGTTGAAGAATGCAATCTTTTGTCTTTCCGTCCGGAGAGAAAACGAACAGTGCAGGTGGTCTACCAAGTCTCGAACACGTCACGTAAAACTGCCCATGTGGAATACATGGCGATTCAAGATTTAATCCACAAACTTCCAACGACAGGTCATGCGCTTTATTCATCTTCATTGCGAATGCAAGGCGAATGGTAAACTGGACACGCTTAAATTGAAACACGGTTGGAATCAGTGGTATTCTTGGAATCAGAACATCCTCCCTTTGAAATTTCCTGTGATTTTCGTTTGTTCCAATCACTTTGTTCATCAGCTTCTTCACAGAGTGTCTTGTTCCATTGCATAGTTTCGGTTGGCTTAGATTGCGTACTATGGTTATCACAGACCCAACCTTGATTTACAAATCGTGCGGTGGTATTCCTAGCAAATCCAATGATTCAGGAATTTTGTTGGACAATTGACGACTTCAATAGGATCGGAAATGGAAACCATGGAAGTAAATGAATGCAAATATCAACAATAATACATTTCGTTGAGGCAATATTAATAAACGTAAGTTATTGTCCAGCGATTTGAATTTTTATGTTGAAATCGTCTACGTCCTTATTTTTCGCTGCCAAAATGGCTAGTTCGCTCGATCAGATAGTAGGGTTCTGTAACTGGCAGCAATATTCGTCTGTTTCCTGACCTGTAAGTGAATAATGAACTCTTCTTATTAGGAATCTAATTGAAACACGATTAACAACATTGCTATATACCGGTGTTTTTTTTTTCATATTATACACCTGTGCCTTTTTCCATTCGTTTGGAACTTTGCGCTGGATCTTAAATTTGCCATAAATACAAGCTAAGTAAGGGGCCATTAACGCAGAGTACTCTTTGCAAGACTTATTTGGAAGGATACCATCTCGTTGATGATGTTGTTATTGGCGTTTATTGTAGTTATTGACCATCGTAGGAGAGTGAAGAGTCGCTATGGATCTACGTTCTGAGCACTTAATTTCTCTGAAGAAGACGACGACTGTTCGGCACACTAAGATTGGGTCTTTTTCTGTCTATTTCTTGTTTATGCGGTAACTAAGGGCTTTAATCTTCACTGAGAATCATAAAAAAGTTTACGGATTACATTGTTATTGCAGTAAAGAAGCAAACAAATAATGATCGAAACACTGAACTGCTAAGGCAGTTGTCAAAATATTATGATAAAATGAAATCCCATATACTGGCCGAAGGCGCAGGACGTATTACGTAAAAAACACGAAAGATAACATATTGTTAAGTCAGCAGGTATTGCCTTCGGTTTCAGGTGCGATAATCGGATTCTCCTTTCATAACAACCTTATAGCACACTCAAAGTCCGTCGATTGTTTGTAATCTCTCGTATCTCGTCAACAGATGTTATCTAACAAAAGATACTTGTTTGCACACACCCAAGTTCAAGTACGTTGCCACTTCAAAGTCTCAAGAGTGCGTCGGCAGAATCTTTGAGCAGTCATTTATTTATTTATTTACTCATTTATTTAACCTGGCAAGATTAGGGCCTTTAGGACCTCTCTTAGACCTAACCAGTAGCTATTGTAAATCTTAGACTTGAGCATGTCGCTCAAAAGTTAACGTCTCATAATTTTAATCTTCCGATGAAGGCACCCTTAGTTGGTGCCGAAATCTAGATCAAGTATCTAAAGAGTGCAACTTGTTGGGCTGTTTTTACCATTGTTGTAAATTTTGTACGTTGCTGCAATTTTTGACAAGACATGTTTAAAATCGTCTTTTCATTTTGTTACCAAAGCCCGCTTATGAAAAATGCTTGCTGCGATTTCTCCCATCATTGAATGTTGTTTCGATGTGACTGTGCTTTGGTTGTGTGCAGTAGCCAAATTATTCCTAGAATGTATAAAATCTGTATATTGTGATGATACTGGGCAGTATTCCCAGGTTTTCGTTCCAAAGCTTATATCTGCTCCTAATACAGATCAGTTTCACATAAAACTAAAAAATATGATGTACTGTAGATCTAAGGTTATTTTAAAGCAAATGGAAACCGTAGTATTAAAAATCCGTTTTTTTTTTTCAATATTCCTCCGTCACTACTACAGTAACAGAGTTTTTTTTTTTTAATCTTTGCAGTTGTGTGATTGTGTGTGTGTGTGTGTGTGTGTGTGTGTGTGTGTGTGTGTGTGTGTGTGTGTGTTCCGGGGGAGTTTCTACCTGTTCTTCAGAGTACAGTTTTGGTTATACAGTTCCAGTGATAAGAAATATATTTTGATAGGTGAACATTATGGCTATTTATTTTGTTGGCGCGCTGGTTCCCAGAAGTCACGTAATTTTTACGTGATTCGGTAAGTACTCTCTGTTTCGGCCGTCACACTTCGTGATGTGTGGTCTCGATTATCCACAATTATATTTGATCCACTTTTCACATATCTGTTACATGATAAGCAGATGTATCACATGTCTTATCTGTAATAATTACCGTCGTATTAAAGTACATGACTCAACATGCCGATTACGTGACTCGATGTCCACAGATGCGCAACCAGTAGAAAAAATAAGAGGTTTCGTTATACGGTTATGAGCTGTTAATATTGACATCTGGTTTGAAGTCCTGTGCCATGATGATAAGTGGCATGCAGTTATTTTCGGGTAAATGGGTAAATGTATGTCATTTTTTATTTCTTGTTGTTCAGATATGCACTAGATAATGATGTGAAACCTTAACTTTTCCCGGCGTAATGAATGTTCAAAAAACTTACGGGTATGCTGCCCGGTGACGCCGTCGACAACCGCCGATATTTCGGCAGGAGAATACCCTGCTATTCTCAAAAAAGAAAAAAAAAAACATTATTCACCTCTACGGGGAGGAAATGCATCGGTGTTTACGGAAGTTGGGTAAACTTCGCAGCAGTAGAGTAAGGTTGCAGTGTGCTTTGTCGTTCTTGTTGAAGTGTCGTGATCATAATATTGTTCCTACGTTTGCTAAGACCCTTTGCAAACCGAGGTATTAAATACGCTTGCACATTGCTTCCTTAAGTGCAGTTGTGCCTTGAGAATTGCAGGGTGTCTTCCTGCCGAAATATCGGCGGTTGTCGACGACGTCACCCGGCAGCATACCCGTAAGTTGTTTGAACACCAGATAATGATGTTCTAGGCGAAGAAACTGGTAGCGCCAGGATAAAATTTGGAAATCTGACAGCTGTTAGCGGAGGTTTCTTTGAAATATCTTTCTTACAGCGTCTAATAGCGGCAAGATACACCTCAATAAAAAGGTTCTTTTTTGCCTTTGTGATATTTAGTTAGCCTTAAAAATCGTGTAAATATAATCTCTTTCGAGTGTTACCGAGACTATGGCCCTTGATGCGATTACCGAAGAGCTATCTTTGAAGTTGTTAATGCGGTTCTACCAACCCAGTTCTCTTTCCCAGGACGTAACCCGCTATAGATTTCAGTAGTGCATAACAAACGTAATCCTACAGCTGATCATTTAGGACACTGATTTCCAATTTGGTCTATATAGATCCCCAGGGGTCTATTCCAACCTGCAAGGAATGTTGCAACCAAAATTCAGAATTATTCTCACAATGCTGTGGCTTGGTCCTGTTTTCTTCATTGGATAAGCGAGAGAGTGGAGAAAATCTGTATTTTCAGTATCCTGCTGCAAGCCCGTAGTGAGATTATTTTTATTTTTTATAGGGGATGGGGGGGGGGGAGATAAGACAATTATGAGTATATATTCTAACTTATAAAGCATGTTTTTTCACTCCACCCTCTTACAGTTAAAGCTATCAAAGTTAGTAGCACCATTTCAGACATGAAGACACATTTGAAGTTAGGAATTCTTTAAAAAAATATGTAAACGAAAGGCAGGGGGTCTACACAGAGCAGAAAAATTTGGCAAGGGGGGTACGGGATAAAAAAGTTTGGGAATCCTTGATTTAGGAGAAGAAGCCAAGGGCATTTGTGTTCTTTGCAAGTAAAATATCTGCTCCAATTCTATCTTTGCATTTGTACTTGAGAACAAAGAAATTACTCTTCTCAACGTTTTAATTGAAAGCTATCACAAAAGGATGCCAGAGAAGCGTTAAATTTAGTGACAAATATAGTCTCTGACGGCACTGGGTATCCTCACCGAGTGATGGCGACCTCTTTAGTCTCGCAGTGGGACTGCGTGCAGTCTTTGATGTTCACGTTCATTAACACAGGTAATAGCCGACTCTCAGTGTTGCAGCTTCGATCGGAATCGCCTTGCCTCAACAAAACAAAAACAGTGCCAATTTCAAACGTGGGCGAATAATATACACAGGCAACCGATTGCGTAAACATAAAATTTACGTAACCGGTTGGATGTATTACATTTGGAAGAAAAAAAGAAAAAGGTCAATTACCCGTAGCTCTACGTCATTAATCTATTTATTTATTATTAGCTTCTAGCATAAACACTTCTTAGCCATCACAGGCTGAAAAATCTCTCCCAAACAATGGAAAACTGCATTTGACTTTATTTATACAATCATTTTAGAGTACACAGTGTTGATGTTGATGTCACATTGAATGCAGAAACGCAGTTGTACTAAGAGATTTAAGCAGGCCAGTGTATTAAAGTAATGAAATCAAATCCTCAATTCAATTCCACTTCTTTCATACCTTCTAGATTAACTGATTAATAAGGATAGGATCCAACTCACTGTAGAGATCACTGATCCACAGATTGGCACGTAGAGAAGCTAATCACACGAACTTAGCCCTCCACCCCTTCCACCGGAGCCTTCATCAGAACACTGCGCGCACATACGTGGAACTTAGTAGTGGCAATTATGTACTCACGAAAGATATTGTCCTTAAAAGTAGTCACCAGCGTTATTTAGAACCCGTTGCCAGCTAATTGGACGGCCTTGTATACCGTTAGCATAAAAAACGTTCAAATGTTAGTATAGCTTATGGGACTTAACTACAGGGTCATCAGTCCCTAAACTTACAAACTACTTATGAACTAGATAATACTAAGAACGGCACAAATATCCATGCCCGAAGGGGGATTCGAACCTCCGACCGCAGTGGCCGTGCAGACCGTGACTGGAGCGCCTCAGTCCCCTCGGCCACCGCGGCCGGCCCGTTAGCATAGCCTGTTCTGTTGAAGGTGCGACTGGAGCGGTGTACTGCCTGTCGAATCTCTGAAACAGTTCTGAAGCGAATGCCACGAAGTGGTTCCTTCACCTTCGAAATCAAGTCACAAGTATTTAAAACTTTGGAGTATGGTGGATGGCACAGTACTTCCCAGTCCATCGACGGAACAGAGCAGCCACAGCTTGCGCTGTTTGCGCCCACGTATTGTCGTGTAAAATGACGGGTGGGTTGCGCAGAAAGTGTTGCAGCTTCTTTCGCATAACTGGCCGCAGGTGATGCTCCAGAAACGCAGTAATACTGTGCATTGACGGGCTGCCGTGGAGGAACGTAATGCGTTACCATAACACCATCACTTTCGCACCCAACATGTCCCTGCGCACACAGTGTCTTCTTCAGAGACGCTAGGACAACGTGCCCAATGCATGTCTGCTACCGTTTGCCGAACTTCGTTGAATGCTTTTACCCCTCTGTTCTGTACGGCAATGCCGATTCGGCGCACACTTCTTGAAGACCTTGATGACACTGTCGTGCTGTACGCCCTCTGCGACATTCAATCTTGATCCAACTCTGTTGTTCCTGTTTCGAAAACGTAGTGACAGCGTTATGTTAGCGTGACTGTGTTTCCCTCGATTATGCGCACGCCGGTAACGTGGGACGGGCGAGTCCATTTGCTCGGAGGTAAGGTAAATATGTCAACAACGTGTGCTATCAGCGACAGTAATAAGATTCCATTGCATAGTGTCTCCACAGCAGTGTTGCAACCCTCGTACAATTAAACAGGCCCAACTCACGCACGCATGTCCACCGCATTCTTCTGCCGCTTCTCTGGTGCATGAAGGAAGCACCCAAATCTGTTGGTATTTGCGACATGTCTTTACCCCGATGTGTAATGCGCCATGTTAGCATTTCAGAGCAGACCCACATTAAGGGGCCAATATCGCCCCCTTTAAGAGCTATGCCAAAGGGTAGGTTGGGGGCTAGACTGGGCGTACTGGAATTGTTCTTTCGAGCAATTTTTTTTTCTCCTATGCTTCTTCAGTAAGCCTCATAAAATGTAGCAAGCATTTGCAAGCACGTCTCGGAGCTGGACCGAGGACGATTAGCTGCGTATAGGGGTTGCGGGTTATCCTTCAGAGAAATCTTATCTGACGTAAGCAAGCAACTGTGTTGCGGATCTGTAACCGCTGCATGCAGGACGGAACGGCGGACCGACAGGACCCGTTGCACCCACCTCTCTGCACCCCAACACGCGATGAGTGGCATATGGTGAGTAAGGCAGTGGTGAATCTCTCGGCTACATCATTAACCGATTACAACAAATTCGGTTGCGAGTACAATTTGCAGCAGAGCGAACTGTTCGCGAGGTATCCGTTGCAGAGTTTAACACTAAGTCAACGCCTCAGGCTCTTGCGTCGGCAATGGTTTGATGAACGAAGGACATGGACCACCAAATGGAACAACATTGTTTTTACCAACGAATACAGATTCTGCCTGCACCACCGTGATGGTTGGATTACTCTTGAGACACCGAGATGACAGACTGTTGATCTGATGCCTTATCCATCGACACTCTCTCCGGAACCCGGAATTGTGGCTTGAGGTGATACTGGAAGCCTCTCCCTCATCTCCCTAGTATGCGCTTTTGGTGTACTAAACCATAGTCCCAATCTCACGGGGCACGCAGTGTTCAAGGCTTCTTCGTCATTCATCGGCTCACACTGTTGCCTTGGCTTCCACTTCCTCGCCAACTCTCGCTTGTTGAAGACGTCTGATCGTGGTACACTGTGCGCTATTACGCCACATCAGCGCTGGCTATAACCTAACAACACATCCACAGACTAAATACCGAGGCGTGTAGCAGTGGCTACAGCCAGCCATGGCAGTAACATTCAACACTGGTTTCATCATCTGCCTCACTTCACATGCGTCTGTATTTTCCGTAACGTGATCTTCGTACAACGTGATATCTGACAAATAAATGCGGCTGTGGTAACTCCGGTTCTTCTTCGTGTTGCATTTTGGATAGCCAGTAGTGTACTTGAAATACGTGCTGTATTTCACAAATGTAAGATATGTCTTTTACACAAGAATTTACAAGTTACTAGTTGAACCCCGCTGCTTCGCATGCGTAGGCTTGTTGGTCTGCACCAGTTGTTTCTTTTTATTCCTGATGAAGAATCCATATCTTAAGTTTCGTAGTTATAGCTTGAAATTAGATTTAACAGCACCATATTTTTGAAAATCAATTTTTGCTCCTCGTATTTCACCACCTTATTAGTGTAATTTCCAAAAATACCGAAACACGTGTCTTATAATTCGAACCCCGAATCCAAATCCGAAAATTTGTAGTTCTAACTTCAAAATTACCTAAATAGCAACATATTTTCAAAAAAACAACCCCTTTCCAATTTAACCACGTTGATGGTTGAATTTCCAAAAATACCAAAACGCGTATTTTTTAACGTCTAACCGACTATACAAATATCAATTTTTGCAGCTCTAGCTTCAAAATTGTAGCAATAGCAACGTGTTTTCAAAAAGAATTTTTGATCCTGTATTTAACCCTCTTATTTGTTGAATTTCCAAAAATACTAAAAATCATGGATTTTTAATCCTAACCAAGATTGCATATCCGAAGTTTCGTAGTTGTAGCTTAAAATTTAAGTTAACAGCAACATATTTTTGAAAATAAAATTTTGTACGTCACCAATTTTACCCCCTTATCTGTCGAATTTCAAAAAATGCCGAAACACCTGGCTTTTAAATTCGAACCCTGAATTAAAATCCGAATTTTTTTTAGTTCTAGCTTCAAAATTGCCGAAATAGCTACGTATTTTCAAAAAACGTTTCATCCCTTATTTCACCCCCTTACGAACGGAATATCGAAAAATCGCTTCTTAAATGATGCCTACAGAGTAAGATCAACACCCTCCACAAATTTCAAGTTTCTATCTTCAGTGGTCTGGGCAGAGCGATGATGAGTCAGCCAGTCAGTCAATCAGTCAGTCAGTCAGTCGGGACACTTCATTTTATATATAGAGATTAGAGAAATTAGTAACAACATCTAGCTGCCATAAACAGAAAATTTTGCTGGTGTAGGCCTATCAATTTCACCAGCGTTTCAACTATTAACCTACCGCGGAGAAGTTGCTATATGACGAAAATACATGTTCTCCCCAAATGCCGGCAACCGTGATTGACCCTTTTGCAAACTGAAACGTTTTGCAACCTTGGTCCTGCGTCCTTTAGTCCCAACCAAGGATCTTCGTCCAGCAAGGGAGGGGCCCCGAGCTAATGCAGTCTTCCTTCCTTCTTTACTTCCCGGACTGCATTTCCTTTCCCCCCTCCCCTCCTTCCCTATCCTCACTCCTTCCCCTCTCCACAGGGAACTGATAACCTTAACAGTTTAGGCCCCCTAGCCAAACCAAACAACCCAACCCCAAGGATCTTCGACATCTCACAGATCGTTCATATAACGCGCAAATCCACAAATAAATTTGATGGCATCAAAACTGCTACGATTTTACAGGTTCTTTCTCTGAAAATATACTCATGAACAGGACAGCTCGATACTATTAAGATCGAAAAACGGAGTGTGACAATGAGCAACGATAATTAAACCGTACAATATTAATAATTCTTGAATTCGACTACAAATTCATAAATATAGCAGGTTCTCTGATAATACGAAATTAATAAACGAAACAAACAACTGAAAGACCAGAATGTGATATGGTATATCTTCCGCAATTCTTGCAGACTGCTGTCAATGAGTTACTGTTCATATTATATTTAAAAAATGTATAAAATTAATCTGCTATATTAATAAACGTTTTCGTCTTTGGGCTATACTGACTTTGCATTTTGACCTAAGGCTTTATGTTTACTGCATACATGGTATTCGACGCATATCGGAAGTAGGACTCAACTTTCATGGGCCGTGTTCAGACTTGAATTTCAATTTTATTTCCCCCAAACAAGCGAACATCTGCTGATTTGCATGAAATTTGTGACATTTATTGGTACAAAACAACGTTAAATGTCGAAAATGACATTTACTTTGTATATCGGCTGAGCTACTTCGTAATCGTACATTTTCTTTAACTATTGTAGTGCTTAAAATCGTTCACATTATTTCTTGTTTTCGTTTTTACGAAGCTGAATAGTAAGTTTTAATGTTACGCGACTCTACCGTTTTAATTAATCTTAATTTATGTTCGGAAATTAAATAAATTAATGTAGTGCGACGGTAGAGACGAGTGAATTAATGTAACTTGGTAGATTAATAAGGAAAATGGAAATGTGTTTGTCATACAGCTGCAGGCAAATCTCTCTTATATTCATATTAGTAGGTAGGGAAACTTTGGATGTACAAATACACTAATACAGAGTGAAAAATTTCTAGTACTTTTGTCTTACTTATAACGCATGTGAATTAGGGAGATGTAAAACGGGAAAAAAAGAAATTGATTCATAGCCTTCAATCACACATGTGCACCAACGTTTATGGAAATGTGGAAAAATTAACAATTTTTTACATTATACAAAATTTTTCACCACAATTGCTCGAATTGTGAAAGATTTAGAAGAAACGAAAAAATGTTGTCAAAATATTGATCTTAGCTCTTAAGTTGTACTTATGGATTATGACGACAATACGGAATCTCAGTCCTCAGAAACTTTGTAATCCGACCCAACTGCAGATAAAAACTATAGATAGCTCAGTGGTAGAGCGCTTGCCCGCGAAAGGTAAAGGTCCCAGGTTCGAGTCCCGCTTCCGGCACACAATTTTAATCTGCCAGGAAGTTTCATATCAACGCACACTCCACTGCAGAGTGAAAGTTTCATTCTGGAAAAAAATGTTCAAATGTTTGTACGGCTTATGGGACTTAACTACGGGGTCATCAGTCAATAAACTTACAAACTACTTATGAACTAGCTAATACTAAGGACGGCACAAATATCCATGCCCGAGGGCGGATTAGAACCCCCGACCGTAGTGGTCGTGCAGACCGTGACTGGAGCGCCTCAGTCCTCTCGGCCACCGCGGCCATAATTCTGGAAACATCACTTAGGCTGAGGCTCCACCATATCCTTTCTTCCAGGAATGCTGGTCTTGCAAATTTCGCAGGTGAACTTCTGTGAAGTTTGGTAAGTATGAGGCGAGGTACTGGCGGAATTCAAGTTGTGGGGCGGGACCGTGAGTCGTGTCGGGATACCTCAGAGGTAGCGCGCTTGCCCGCTATGGTCCCCCTCAGTCAATCGTTTTAAGCGACTTCAATCCCAAATTAAGATTTCCTAATCAATAAACAATGTTCCATGTCAGAGAGACGGGTAATATGGGATGAGAGCGGGAGGGGGGGGGGATGAAAATGGACCGAGGGGTCAGTGAAACATGAACAGAGTGAGGAGGAGATGATTTATAGAGAGGGACTATTGGAAGAAAAGTATATTCTAGTATTTTATTTATAGCGTACTAATCCAAGTACATGTAACAGCGGGCTGCACGAGGCTACTAAAAAGCTTTCGCCTGAAAGTTGGCCTTCACATGATTGCTAATTGAGCCGACCCGCTCCGACGCAAATGCAGTACAGTGCAGATGTTCTTGTTGGGACTGCTGTCCAGGCATTTCCGGCGGTCATACCAGTCTCCTCCTGCCGCTTCCACTTTCAGAGGCCAGAACCCACGCAGCTGTCAAGGTCGTCAAGCGACGTCCAGCAACCACACTCACCACCGTGGAATTTCGTATTCTCATTACTGAAAACACGCCTGCATTCGTGAGGGCCAAGGACTCTGACACAATCTACTGCTGGCCTGCTGCCGTCCCCCCTTATATAGACACTTAACCACTATCCGGTGTTCCCAGGACCTCTCCAACATTATAGTCGGATACATGCGCCTCGGTTGCACAGTGGTAGAGTGCCAGACTACAAATACAAAGGTCGAGGGGTTCGATCCCCGCCAGGTCCGAGGATTTTTATCTGTCACTTTCCATTTCTTTCACTTCTGGCAGTGTTGCTCGTGTGAAAACTACCGAGTAGCACCTTGGTTCGGAACCCACGTTAAACTGTAGGTCCCCCTATAACTGGCTGGGTAAGTCAGTTCGAAGGTCGGATGAAGGCAACGGCATACCACCTCCAAGCAATCTTCGGATTGTTGACTGCTTTACCTTACATGGTTCTATTTTGGGTATCACTATCACTCCCTCCTCCAACTACCGTCAACTTTAATGATGCGCGAAACTGTAGGATCCGCACAAAAGATGGAGCCCGTTTGATTTCTGATAAGTGTGAAAGTATCATGGAGATGATCGGCCAACTCCAGTGGCGAAGACGTTCTGCTTCGCAGCATACACTTGTAGAAGAATAGACCAATTTATTGCTTTCTCCCGTGTACAATTCATTTCAAGACCATAATGATAAAATGAGAGAGATTATCGCCCACACGAAGGCTTACTGGTAGTCTTCATTCATGCGAACAACACGCAACTGGAACAGCAAAAGGAGGACGTGTCACTGGTACAAAAAATGCCCTCCGTCACACACCGCCATCTTGCTTCTGCCGTGTGTCTGTTATAAGGGTTCTACTGCCTTACATCTGAGTTAATTAGAATTTCTTTTCAATTAAGTTCAACTAAAAATGAATTTAGGAGGTGTGAATTAAAATAAATTGATTTGATATCACCGACAAGTTTATTCCATATCATAAAACTTCAACACAAGTAAGTTACAACAGCACTTCAACAGAACATAAGTCAACCTAAAACCAAGACCAAATCTTGGCGCGAAATAACATCGGTTCATACTATTTAAACAATTACTATCATTGTTATACTCAATTAAACAATTCAATTAGTAATATCACAGATGTTTTCGAGCAGATTACGATATACAATAATAATACAGTTCGTCAGAATTCATTTCAGTTAGTAAATTATCTTTCACATGATTTTAATATCGCAAATATCATTTAGATATTAGGTACAATTTAATTCGTCTAATTAGCCTCAAAATTACATTCTTAATTTAGATATTTATAATTGAGCAATTTTACAAAGTTGGTTTGCATAATTTAATTTAATTTGCAGCTGCTTAATATTCACGGTTGTTACAAAGTAATTAGTCCATTTGTATAAATATTGACAATGAGAAACAATAGAGACTTCTAGAAAGTTCCACATTGTATAATTAGTTCATTATTCAAAATTTATGATTTTACTCTTTGATAATTGTTTTGTTTAGTACAAAATGACTTCTTGAGGTTAATTAATTACTTATAAATTCACATCATGCCACAAATGCCATGTAATGTATTGCTGTACAGCTGGAAACTGGAAACGCAGCATAGGTTTAAAATGGACAAGGAGAGTGTAATGGAGAAACTTGACATCAAATAAGGAAAGCTTTTGGGGGAAAAAAATCGGAAGTGCAGGACGCCACAAGCACGATCTATAAAAGTATTTTGAGAGGTAAGTCACAAGATTCGGGTCAGGTGGATTATCTCTTACGGTCAACTGACAGGAATGACTGAGTGAGAAAGGATAAAATTTACTTGGTAGAAATAATAACATACAAACTGAATGAGAAATAAGCATGGCACAGTAGAATAAATAAACCGATGAAAACATATCACGTTACCATAAACACTTATAACAGTAATAATAATAATAAATAAGTAAATAAATAGCCACCTCAATAGCCACAAAAGTGAAACGCTACAGTCGCACATCCGCAATTAACTTATGCTGCCGTATTTAAAACAAGGGACACTGTAGCAGTAGACAGATTACTCAAAATAGTAACAACCATAGAAAGAATAGACATAAGTTAAAAAATGCCATAAAGTCGAAATTTGGAAAATAGCTTGAATTGAAACAGTTTAGAAAGAAATAGAACTAGTGACATATCGATAAAGAATCGGATCTCTTTCCTAGGACATTTGAGGAGAATTACAAAAAATCGAATTAGCAGCAGAATAATCGGAAAGTTGGAATAATAAGAGCGGCATTAGATGGATCATAGAAATGAAGGAGGAAATTATAAAATTAATGAAAACGATGGAGGATTTGAAAGGTAAGATATACTTGCTCAAGATACATAAGGAGTAACACATCTTACTACTAATAAAAATTAACAGATGCTATTAAGGGTGATTTCCGAAGAGAGAAGGGCACTTTCTGAAAAGATGAAAAACATTGCGCCAACAAAAAAGGGAAGAACCTAATGCATAATAGCAACTAAAGTTGTCCATTCCTGGCCATACAAGAAACCAATAGGGCATGGTAGACAAAATTTGAAAACTATGTTTTGAGAAGAAATTTCTCCCGAAAACATTCGGACAGCTTAATTGCCCGCGAAAGGCAAAGGTCCCAGGTTCGAGTCCCGGTTCCGGCACACAATTTTAATCTGCCAGGAAGCTTCAGCTTAATAGATGTTGTCACTAAGTTCGCAAAAATGAAATATGAGTAAGAAAAGTAAAAAGTAAATGATATTTTCGTATAACAATAATAAAGGGTGTGATTACAATAAAGTGTCATAATACTAATCATGAAACTTCCTGGCAGATTGAAAATGTGTGTCACATCGCGATTCTAACTGAGGACCTTTGCCTTTCGCGGGCAAGCTAACTGCGCAGACCTCTCGGTCCGATTTCACAGCTTTAGATCCGCCAGTACCTTTTCTTCTGGATTAATAATAACAACAATTTGTTGAATCCGTTTCAGGAATGGCATCAGCAGACTAACAAATCGTAATTTTTAATTATGTTTCGGCCAAGCGACCGTCTGAATATCATAGAAAACATCACAAAAGTTTAAAATAAAGGTTTCTAAGCTTCAATTATTTTTAACAGTGTTTAATACATCACGTAAGCGTAACGTCCAAAATATTTCAACCGGATGTACACATCTGAAAAGCCTATGCCCAAAAATTTGAGTAGTTCACTTGGAATGCAATTTATTTTAGAACTACAATAGTAACAAGGTCTCTAGTGTGCCAGTTTCATAATTTACTTAGCCTAAATCACTAAGCGCTGCAGAAGAGTGTGTAAACGAAATGACTTATTTCTTTCAAGCATTCCCGCCTACGTTAAGAAAGTTTTTTTTTCCTTCCTGTAAAATCTTTCCGTTGCTTACTCAGCTTCCTGTGCTTTTACCGGTCTTTCTTATAGATTCAAGAGCAGTGTTGGATTTGTTGTACACATAAAGGTTATAGGTTAGATCGAAAACTCCCATAGGCGGCCAAACTAATGTTATCGTATGTTATGATATCGAATTTTACACGTACGTTGTAATTTATAAAATTCATTGCCTTTTTCCAGACTCTTAATTCACATATAGCTATATACTCTGAATTTATTATGCACAGGGAACTTCGTTGTTCATAATTTTTCGTCCATTTGTGTTGCATATCAACACTGAACGTTTATTGAATTCTAAGTTTCTGTTTCCCACGTTTAATGAGTATTTATGCATTCTTTATAGATAATCTAATATAAAAATTTCTGATTAACACACCCTTAATCGGCATTGAAACAAGATTACTTACCATATTTCTACTACAACCGCTTTCGCTGTACAATTTGTGTTCGTTTTTATCTGTTGAATTTCAAAAATAGAAACGCTTCTACTGAACTGCAGTCAATAACACACGTAAAACTTTGGGAGGCACAGTAGTCCATGACCATTCATTGTGTCATGACCCAGAAATTACTGATTTTATGTTACTTTTCTTTGATTGTCTTAATTGCATAAAATTTTTTGAGCAGAATTACCGACCAAATCCTCACAGTAGTTATCTTCAGAATCTCTCATTCTGCCGCACTGCATGAGAATTACTTGTTGCATTGCAGCAGTTGAGAGTTTCTGGATAAGGCTATAGAACAGGCGAAACAGGTTATTCCTTTCAAAAACCTTAGCCAACAAGACAATTACTTAGTGAACACGACAATTAAATAAAAAGTTATTTAAATCACATAATCACTTTCAAAATTGTTAGTTTATATTAAATTACTGATATTAGAGGGAGTATGGTCACAGTACCTCTAGCTTTTATAGTAGCAAAATGACTAATATAAAGAGACGCAAAGTGCAAGAAAGGGAACCCCACGTCTGTTGAGAGATCGTGAAACGATTCGAAAGCGATAGGGTGACTCACGATTTAAGAAGTTGAAAAAATATCCTTAAGATAGACAATCTAACAAATTACGACCAACATGTAGAACATTACTTTGTGTGGTTCCGTCCAAAAGAACAGGCACCACATCTGTGTTCCTGTGTATGCACCCAGCAGGCAAAAAGACACTTTCTGTGCGGATCACAAATACGCTCGATACCTTGCGACCACGTGGGAATAGCCGATCGGTTCTATGTCCCTGTTAAGGGGTGCGAGTCTGCTCCGCCGAATGTTCGAGTCCTCCCTCAGGCATGGATGGATGTGTGTGTGTGTGTGTGTGTGTGTGTGTGCGTGTGTGTGTGATCGCTTTCGGGACTGCAGTGAAAGCTGCGAGCAAGAGGAATTAATGGGCAGGAGGATGTCTATCGTATTTTGCAATAAGTTGAAAATTTGCGCATGAGAGAAAGCCTCTCAGCATATATTCTTCAAAATGAAATGCCAAGATCGCGAATTAATAATTAATTTAATGATGATCGGTTTGGGTGAACTGTGTCACCATCATCTGGTCATGTATATTTTATAGCCGGTTATCTTATATAAAAGAAGGGATAGAAAATAATAAGTGCAATACAGCAGTAACCATTTAAAAATACACAAGTTAAAACATAACAGCCGGTCATCATTAAATAACTGATTAATTCGCGCAGTTCACCGAAACCGGGCTCATTAAATAAATTATTTAATCGTGGAGTATTTTGTAAGCTGTAATTTTTTTAACTTGTATATTTTTATATGGTGACTAAGTGCTATATTGCACTTATTATTTTATCTCCGTTTATTAAAATAAGATGAGCAACTTCTAATATATAAAGCAGAGTGTCCGTATGTTTGTACGTGTCGCATACAACTCTACAGTTTGGTCCAATCTTTCTCAAATTTTGTACACGTAAGCTTCAATCCATGAGGACGGTCGCCGTAAGTGTAAGAATCACATACGATATATAGTTCACAAGATATGACGTCATAAACAATGGGATGCGGGAAGAACTGCAGCATTTTGCGACAAAGCTGCTCATTTTCTCCTAAACCATTGCACCGATACCAACCACATTTGGTACACACATTCCTTACCGTGAGGTAACAATTGCTGCTTGGTTAAGAATCACATACGGCACATGTTTCAAAATATATTACGTCATAACCAAAAGCACTCGCAAAAGGTGCTATATAATGCGGCGAGACTTTCGAAATACACTGTATGTCAATGACAGTACTTAGCGACGTGCAACAAACTTTAAACACAATTTCAAACCTTTATTAAACTTTTTCTCGCTGGCAACCACAGTAAAACTATGAAATAAAAATCGTTTCTCGCTTACTACTTTTCCGCTGTTTATGCAGTAAAACGACAGCTCGCGGTATGATGTTACCATTTATAATTTCTACACTACAAATTGTAGCCGCAGGACATTTTACAGACAGTATACACGAATACAGTTAAATGTAGATTCTAAATTGTATCACAGTACGACACGTAGTTCTTGCGATATGAGCACAGAAATGGTAACGTTCTTGGAAAACTGTCGCATCACGCACCACGTTTGAATCTGTTACTTCTTTACTACTAATTGTATTTCCAGGAGATTTTACAGACATACAGCCCTGATACAAATGAGTATATACCTGGAAAATGTCAGGAATGAATAAATAAATACCCGGGGAACGCCGGGTTTTCAGCTAGTATAATATATATATATATATATATATATATATATATATATATATATATATATATATATATATATATATGACCAGATGATGGTGACGCAGATCACCGAAACTGGTCGTTATTAAATAAATTATTAATTCGAGATCTTGGCATTTCATTCCGAAGAATATAAAACTGTCATATCGCCTCCTAAACCGGCATTGTAAGGCAATGTTATCCTCTCAGCATAGCTAAATGTTAAAGTTCGAATTTTCACAGAAGAAAAAGAAAAAAAGTTTAATGCAATCGCTGGTACAAAGCAGGAAATCTGGGGCCGAATCCAGGTCCAACACAAATTTTAAATTTCTCCACTGAATTTTTATTTCAACACCCTGTAACTGTCGAGATATTTTAATATTTCAGATTCGTATTAGACTATTTCATAAATGATTTCCATACCTTAAAGTGGATGAATTATTTTCGAAGACAATTCAGTTTTCTACTATGCAAGTCCCCTGTTGCCTACAGACGGTGGTCGGCTATTAGGTTTCTCGTTCGTAATAATTTAACACGTAAGGTGGTGAAAGAAAAGGTGAAATTTTTTTTGGAAATAGTTTACTTCAAATGTTGTAGATCTATCGGACCAAACTACGTGGTCATCAGTCCGTAGCTTACAAACTACTTAAACCTAGGTAAACTAACCTAATGACAACACACACAACCATACCCAAGGGAGGACTCGAATCTCCGACGGCGACCAACCGCGCCCTCCGCAGCAAGGCGCCTTAGACCGCTCGGCTACTCCACCGCGGTGAAATACTTTATTGTATTTGAGAAGTTTTGAAGCTACATCTATGCAGATCATTCCGTCTCCGCGATCGAAGCAGTGGCTGCTAAGCTAGTTTCGTATACTGAACACGGGGCAATGAAATCTGAAGGGAACTTTCCTCTGAAGTAGTGGCCGGTATTTCACCTGACAGACATTGGCTTCCGAGTAGGAAGCATGCATAAGAAATGAAGCGGATGATTGCCGGCAGAAAAAATTCCATGAATAGAGATGAAACGCTGGGCCGAAGCAAACGAGCCGCCTGAAAGCCCTTCATCGACGTTCCTCTGGCCGCTGAAGTCCGGCAGTTAGTTCGGAAAATGAAAAACGAAGGTGGTTGCAACCGCCAGTGATTCGTGTCGAACTGGATGTAACAGTCAAATTATTCCCACAGTTTCAGTCATAACTCAAAATATATTACTGCGAATAACGTGAAAAATCTTACAGGTAACTGTTACTTGTTGTTTTGAAAATGTCTGGTTACAAGACATTTAGTATTCACAACTATCTACAGGGTTTCCATTTATCTTGACCACCAAAAATATCTCTGGAACAATAAGAGCTAATGTAGAAAGACTCTTTTCGACATAAATGTAAGGCAACGGCTCATGAATGTAAATACCTACATCCATTTTAATCTACTTACTGAATTCATCTCTTGGTCTCCCTCTGCGATTTTTACCCCATACACCTCTCACCAACGCCAAATTCACCATTCCTTGATGTCTAAGTATGTGCCCTATCAATCGATCCCTTCTTTTAGTCAAGGTACGCCAGAAATTCCTTTTCTCCCCAATTCTGTTCAGTATCTCCTCATTAGTTACGCGATCCACCCACCTAATCTTCTGTAACAACACATTTCAAAAACGTCTATCGTATTCCTGTCTGAACTATTTATCGTCCACGTTTCACTCCCGTACAAGACAAGACTCCACACAAACGCCTTCAGAAAAAGACTTCCTTACATTTAAAGTAATATTAGATGTTAGCAAATTTCTCTTTTCCAAAAAAAGCTTTTCTTCCCATTGCCATTCTGCAATTTATATCTTCTGTACTGCGACCATCATATGTTATTTTACTAACCAAGTAACAAAACTCACCTACTATCTCCATTGCTTCGTTACTTAATCTATTCCTTCCGTATCGCCTGACTTTCAGAGTGCATTCCATTATCTTTGTTTTTCTCTTGTTAATGTTCATTTTATGCACTATCTTCAGCACACTGTCCATTCCTTTCAACTGCTCTTCCAGGTCCTTTGGTGTCTCTGACAGAATTACAACGTCATAATCAAAAAGCAATGTTTTTATTTCTTCACTCTGAACTTTAATCACTGTTCCAAATTTTTCCTTGCTTTTCTTGCCAATTGAGCATTGGATAAAGGCTACAACCCTGTCTTACTCCCTTCCTAATCATTGCATCCCTTTCATGCCCTTCGACTCTAATAACTGCTGTCTGATTTTTGTACAACTTGTAAATAGTCCTCAGTTCCCTATACTTTACCCCTGCTGATTTCAGAATTAGAGTCTATCCCAATCAAGAGTGCCAAAAGCTTTCTCCAAATCTACAAAAGCTAGAAATGTAGGTTTGCTTTTCCTTAATTTATCTTCCAAGATAAGTCGTAAAGTGAATATTGCGTCCCGTGTTCCTAAATTTCTCCTGAATCCAAACTGATCTTCCCCTGGGTCATCTTCTACTAGCTATTTCAACCTTCTGTAATTAATACGTGTTAAAAACATGAAAACATGACTGAATAAACTGATGGTTCTGTAATTTTCTTACCTGCCTGCACCTGCTTTCTTTGGAATGGGTTAATTACATTCCTCTTAAAATCTGAGAGTATTCCCCTGGTCTCATACACCAGGTGAAATAGTTTTGTCATGCCTGGCTCTCCCAGAGACTTACATTGGTCTGAGGGAATTACCATTCTTTTTGATCCAGTTTCTTATTACACCATGAGCTACAACGATGGATTTTTTTTTCTTTTCGGGTAGTTCCGTTCATTACAGAAGTGCGATCGTGATGGTTTTAGGTTGATCGACTGGACCGAACGCGTTGAGCTAGCACTCCGGCATAGTCCAAAAATCCAACACTCTGCCATTGAGCCATATAGTTTATTGATAGTGCAGATAATTCAGGGGTGTTCACTGTAAGGAGAGACGGGACCTGATGAGCCGGTAAAAGATCCTAGTGGGCGTGGGGAAGCAGTGATTTCAAGAATCTTGGATAAAATTCCACAACTTGGTTCCTTATTGCATCAAACATTTAGTTTCCTTAATTGGAACACATTAGTTTGCGGTACATTCTCTTGAAATCAAATGTTGCTACTGGCTATCCCATTTATCTTGACCAACCAAAATATTTCTGCAACAACAATAGATATTGTAAAACGAGTTTCAGTGGTATCAATAAAAGGCAGGGGTCATTAATTTAAATATTTTGAAACATTCTAAAAGGAAAAGATGTGATTTTAACACAAAATTATGTCAAAGACATTTAAAGATAAATCTGAAGCATTGAACTAAAATTTGCGATGCGATCAGGAATCGAACCTGTGCCTCCATGCTTACTAGACAAACGTCTTACCGCTATACCACGACATCACTAGCAACTAAGGCGCCTCAGAATAGCCTAAAAACAATTTCATTCACATTAGTTGCTAGTGATGTGGTGGTCTAGCGGCAAGACGTCTGCCTAGTAAGCATGGAGGCCCAGATTCGATTTCCGGTCGCATTACAAATTTTACTTTAATGCTTAGATTTATCTTTAAATGTCTTTCTCATATTCGAGACGAAAACCCGCCTCAGGGACTGTATATTTCTATTAACAGAATTATGTGTTGTTAAATGGACTCCCTATATTTTTTTCATCAGCAATCTATAGCATGACAAATCACATAAACAATGCCGTTGATTGCATCGCTATACGCCAATTACATCCCGAGATATTGCGAAACGAAGTCCTCAGGACGTGCGCTAACCTTGAGCTTCGCATATTTCAAGCGTCAACTTCGCTTCGCAATATCTCGAGATACAACTGGAGTATTGCGATGCAATCAACGCCATTGTTTATGTGATTTGTTATGCTATAGATTGCTGATGATATAATATAGGGTGTCCATTTAAAAACACTTGTTTATGTTGAAATCAAATATGCTTTCGTTTTCGAATGTTTCAAAATATTTACATTCATGAGCCCCTGCCTTACATTGATGTTGGTGAAAATCGTGTTACAATAGCTGTTGTTGTTCCAAAGATAAATGGGATACTCTGTATAAAAATGATGTTTATTGTTTCTCGAAACGCATAGTGCCAAGAAAAAAGGTAGAGAATAACATACAACTGGGTTACCGTGTTTTATCCCAGATTCTTCACTGACCTCACACTCAACTCCCTGCTTCCCATGAAAACGTACGCTAAGAGGTCGCTGAATAAAACAACGCCTCTCCGATTTCTCTCGCCCGGTGAACTATGGGCTCGCGTAGATCTCACATCTTTTCTGACGCTACTCGGCTACTTGGCGACCGGCCCGCCGGTATTTTGTACGTCGTACAAGATGTACCTCGCCAGGGTAACCGTCAGGATAGGCAGCTGCGGCAGCAGACGCATTACGCGGGCCCATCAGTATTTTTTACCATGAGAGACGGTTTCGCTGCCGGCGATCGCCTATGCATGAAGACGTGGCTGGTACGGAGCGGAACTGTCCGCAAACAGTTCAGGGCCTCCAAACGACGCCGCCGCCACACGCAAGTCAACCTGCCGGCTCCTGCAACTGCGTCCATACTCCGCGAGTCACCTCGAGGTATAAATCAGAGGGTATTTTGTACACCACTGGCACTTCTTCTTCGTATTCCAGTTGCGTGTGGTTCACGGAAGAAATGCTATGCCTCCATGTGGGCGCCAATATCTCTGATTTTAACCTTGTGGTCATTTCGCGAGATATACTAGGAGGAACCAATATATGGTTGACTCTTTGAGAATCGTACGCTCTCGGAACTTTTATAGGAGCCCGTACTGCGATACAGAACATCTCTTTACATCTATTGATAAATCTGAAGCATGAATTAATAGTCTTGGAATAGTCTATATACGTTTTCCCTCCACTTCACAAACTTTAATTCAGCTTCTGTGTTCCAAAGATAATTGCCACTACTGCCAAGGCTCTCCATGCAGCGGAATAGCACCTCGGCAATGGGCATGGTGGAACAATCCTGTTAAGGCGATATAAATATCAATTAATACAAATAAACAATCCCAGAGACGGATTAACGTCTCGGTGGCCGAGGAGACTGAGGCGCTTCAGTCACGGTCTGCATGGCCACTACGGTCGGGGGTTCGAATCCCCCCTTGGGCATGGATATTTGTGCCGTCCTAGTTCGTAAGTAGTTCATAAGTAGTTTGTAAGTTTAGGGACTGATGACCCCGTAGTTAAGTCCCATAGACTATACAAACATTTGAAACATTTTTGGATTAACGTCTAAAATATATCAAAGACATTATTGATAAATCTGAAGCATTGAATTAAAATTTGTGGTGCGGCCGGGAATCGAACCCGGACCTCCATGCTTACTAGGGAGACGTCTTAACCATTAGACTAGCTTGTGATGTGGAGGGAAATCATACATAGACTATTCCAAAGCGCCTTAATTGTTAGTGGTGTGGTAGTCTAACGGTTAAGACGTCTGCGTAGTAAGGATGGAGGTTCGGGTTCGATTCCCCGCCGCTCCACAAATTTTAATTCAATGCTTCAGATTTATCAATAATGTCTTTGACATATTTGAGACGTAAATCCGTCCATGGGATTGTTTATTTGTATTAATCTTTACATCTACCTCCAAATACGAGGGCAAAAAAGGTAAAGCAGTCAACAATCCTAAGATTGGTTTGAACACCACAGTGCTTTACTAGGCATAGTCCTGTTTGGAGGTGGTATGCCAGTTATAGGGGGGACCTACAGTTTAACGTGGGTTCCGAACAACGGTGCTACACATAAGCAATAAAGCCAGAGGTGAAAGAAGTGCAAAGTGACAGATAAAAATCCTAGGACCTGGCGGGGATCGAACCAGCGACCTTCGTTTCTTCTTTTTTTTTTCTTTTTTTTCCCCCTTTTTTCCCCTCCTTTTTCTCCACCTGGTAGATTTGTGGTTCGCAGTCGTTGGTTTAGTTCGTTCTTGGTTGTTCGTTGAACGGTTGGCTCACATTATTTATGAGACAGGGCGTTTAGCCCCCTGGATTTGTAGTCTGACACTCTACCATTGTGCAACCGAGGCGCACAATACGAGGGTAGGAACTTAAATAGACGCAACTATTTATTCACAACCAATACAGAAGCATTACATATTTGCATCTGTTACTGTCCTTCAAAGTAGTCAGCAGCGTTGTGTACAACTCGTTGCCAGCGACGTGGAAGACGCAGTATAGCGTTAGCAAAGCCTCTTCTGTTGATGGTGCGAATGGAGCTGTCTACTGCCCGTCGAATGTCTGGAAGAGTTCTGAAGCGAATGCCTCGAAGTGGTTCCTTCATCTCTGGAATCAAATCAAAACCACTAGGTCTTCTGTCCGCGGAGTATGGTGGATGGTACAATAATTCCCAGTCCGAACAGAGCAGCTTGCGCTGTTTGCGCCCGCGTAATGTCGTGCTAAATGATGGGTGGAATGTGCAGAAAGTGCTGCCGCTTCTTTCGCAAAGGAGGTCGCAGACGATGCTCCAAAAACGAACAGTAATACTGTGCATTGACGGTCTGCCGTGGAGGAACGTAATGCGTTAGGATAACACCATTACAGTCTTACACGAGAAACGCCAAAATTTCCACCTTCCGTCTGGAGTCGATCACTGTCTAACGCGGCAACAGAATGCACTTCTTTTACAGAGACGCTAGGACGACTTGCCCGATGCATGTCTGAAGTCTGCCACAGTTTTGTCGACCTTTCACTCAACGTGCCACTGTTCTTTACGGCAATGCAGAGTCCCCGAACGCCTCTTGAAGACCTTAATGACAATGTCGTAATGTACGACCTCTGGCACATTCAATCTAGATCCAACTCCGTCGTCCCTCTTTCGATAACATGCGTTAGACCGGTCGCCCACGCCACGTTAGTGTGCCTGTGTTTCCCATGACAGCTTCGCAAGAACCGATCAGCTGTTTTCTAAAATTTGGCACCCGTAAACCGTACAATTATGATAACTGCATAATAAGAAAATAAAATTCTATTTACTTTAGGAAATAAGGCGTAAAAAGAGTGCTGTGCGTTAAATTTACAAAGCGAGGAATGTTCATGGACTATTTCATGCATAGCTTCAAATACGATTTTACGGTGGCTCGAGCATGAACTACTTCTTTGTTCATGGAAATTAGTGAGAAAGACGTTTTTCTGGGAACAACCTGTCTTTCACGAGATACGTTCTAGATTACAATTTCACCCATAAAACATAACACACTATTGCAATTGGTAATTTTAATGGCATACGTAAATCATTGTTAGTAAGAGTGTGTTAAATATAAATTTCGATGTTGGTGACTTCTTGTTCAGCGTTAGGTAAACTTTAAGCACAATAGCGACTGTTATAACTAACATCTGCCGCATTTTGTTAATAGTTTAAATGACGCGAATACTTCTACGTTACCGCAGGCAATAACATTAAGCTCAGAGATGGAACAAAAAAGAACTGGACCATTACAGCAACGTATCTCAGGAACAAGGGGCCGAGAGGAAGAAAGAGAGAGAGAGAGAGAGAGAGAGAGAGAGAGAGAGAGAGAGAGAGAGAAATTAATCTTCAAAAGGGGTCCATGTAACGGAAAATCCGTGCTCGTCAAGGGCATTAGTGAATCAAGTGTGTTTTTTTGCTAAGAGATATCTCGAAAACAAGTACATAAATTACTTTATAATATCAATTTCATGTTATTAAATTGAATAACAGTCCGTGCGCGAGTCTGGTATGTATAACATCATTCGATTTTCAAGGAAAACAAGACCATGAGATTAAAGCAACTGAGATAATCTCGTGCCAAAGGTTACGTACACCAAGCTGAAATGAAAGCCAGTCGTCCCACTACCCCGCGATAATAAAAATTCAATTATTTCGTTTTGAAGAACATGCGCCATCTGTGATCTTCCCCGGCAAACTAGTAAGCATCACATACGTAGTTAAGGGGAACAGAGGTAACACGGTGTAAGGCAAAACAGATTATACGGGTCGGTAGACACGTAACGTTTCTGGCTCTTGCAGCTACGATTTTCAAAGTCTCCTACGTGCTACAGCAAGCAGCTGACGTCAGAAAGTGCTGATCTGTGATGCGAAAATGTCATACAACACGACAGCTTTATTTTGCTGAAGTGTCAGGGGCGGAACGGTTCTAAACTGTGTTTGCATACTCGGGTATTCAATGCGTGCTAAAATTTATTGTCTGTTAAAGTAAGTGACAAATAAAAATTTATGTAAGTGTCATCAATGTAGTCATTTCTACGTACTAATGAAAATATTGACACAGCCTCGGCGGAGCGGCTGAGCGCATTCAGGCGCTATGCTACGATGAGCGAGGCCGTTCCCCGTTGGGGGTTCGAATCCCCCATCGGGCATGGATGTTTCTGCCGTCTTTAGAATAAGCTAGTTCATAAGTAGTTTGCAAGTTTAGGGGCTGACGACCCCGTAGTTAAGTCCCATAAGCTCTACAAACATTTGAACATTTGACTGACACAAACACAGGAAAACCTGCGGTGGAATGGCCGAGCGCTATAAGGCGCCTTGCTTTCAGTTGGAGGTTCGAGTCCTCCCTCGGGCATGGCTCTGTGTGTGTGTGTGTGTGTGTGTGTGTGTGTGTGTGTGTGTGTGTGTGTGTTGTCCTTATTTTACGTATAAGCAGTTTGTAAGCCTAGCGACTAATAACCACAGTACTTAAGTCATATACATTTACAAACATTTGAACATTGTTTTAGCTTGAGGCACATCTTGTTTAAACGAACGACGTACCAAGGGAATGATTCGAGCTGTTAGTAAGTGAAGTTAAAAGTTTCAACGTAGCGAGTAAAGTTGATTATTGGTGGGTGTGGAAATTTGATTTTAGATTTTGTTGGCAGTTTGAAGGAATATATTTCATGCCAGGAACAATGGTGAGCAGTTACATAGTAGGATAATTTTGTCTATTGTTCATTTCTGTATGAAAAGCCAATTTATTAAATGTGCTGATGAATTTGGTTGTAGGCTGTATATATTCAGATAGGTCTCAAGACCTATTAGGTCTACATCTATAAGGGATACTTTAAAAATCACATCCAAATACCTGGCAGAGGGTTAATTTAATTTAAAGAGGTATTTTCACACTGTTAATTGAAAAAGGAATGATGCAGTGACGTCACTGAATTTCACATCATTGCACTAATAAATAAATGAAGCAAATACGAATGTTATATTACAAAGAAAGGCAAGACAAAAAAACGAAGTTCATGTAGGCAATGTACTACTGGAAGAAGTTAATACATTTACTTATCTGGACAACAGTATAACCAGTAGAGGAAAGATCAAGACAGAAGTAAGAAGCAGAATTGCTAGAGTAAAAGCTGCTTTCAACAAAAAGACCTGAAGTAAGGAAAAGATTTCTGACGACATATGTCTGGAGTGTGGCATTCTATGGCTGTGAAACATGTTCTGGGAAGTGACGAAGAAAGAAATGCGGTGACATAGTGTCGAATGACGCGGTCCTCGAAAGAGTGGGCGAAAAGAGAAGTTTGTTGTGACTGATTGTTAAAAGAAGAATACAACTTACAAGCCATCTAATGGGACTTGCACGACTCCTGTCAACAATAACAGAGAGGTATGTCCGGAGGGGGTGGGGGAGGTAATACCAAGAGGAAGACTATGCCTGAGGCACGTGGAACAAATCATGAAAGAGATAGCCGGCCGCGGTGGCCGAGGGGACTGAGGCGCTCCAGTCACGGTCAGCACGGCCACTACGGTCGGGGGTTCGAATCCCCCCTCGGGCATGGATATTTGTGCCGTCCTTAGTGTAAGGTAGTTCGTAAGTAGTTTGTAAGTTTAGGGACTGATGACCCCGTAGTTAAGTCCCATAAGCTTAACAAACATTTTGAAACAAACAGCAATAGGTACTATTTAAATCCGTACTTACGCCCAAAAAGCTGCTTTCCGGCACTCACCTGAAACAAAAGGAAGAAGGTATAAGGAATACAGGATAACAGTGGCATGACGTACAAATATGAAGAGTGGTAATCTTAGAAATATCTGTAACGTTAGGGAACGGAGTGCTCCTCAGTAGGAGGTAAGATACAGAAACACTCTTAGGATTCAATTCGGTTACAAAAGTATAGCCAAGTACTGTTATTTTATACACCTGATTAATTATACCTAAACTGGAATAACATCTATTATTGACGCTAAGCGAAATAAAAATTAGTCATACTAGTTTTAAGTTCTATGTGGCATTTAGATATGCTACAGATATTTTCGAGACTTGAACTGTATAGACTACGTTCATGAAAAAAAAAAAAAAAAAAAAAAAAAAAAAAAAGGTAAACAAGGAGACTGTCGTTATGAAGGAATGCTAACAGTTTACATGTACAGAGGATTGAGTAATTTTTTTTTTATCTTTCCAGAGAGTTGTTAAGGCAGTAAAGTGGAACTCGTCAATAAACTCGACGTTCTTATGGCCAAAATTGCTGTGAACACTTTCTAGCGGCAGTAATAAAAATTGCATTCACCTCATTTTCCGTCAATGTTTACCATTAGCTTAGAAAAGTAAAACAGGCGTCTGAATGGTCTGTGTGGAGCAGTTAATTCTTTTGTAGCATTTAGTACCAAATGTTGCCAAGATCGCTATTTCATTGTCTGGATGACTAGTTTCGGTAATACACAGTTACCACCATCGGATCATCTGTTTCTCACACAACATTTTTGACAATTAGCGAAAGCACTTGTATTTTCGATAATTGTCAACAATGTTCTGTCTGAAACAGATGATCCGCTGATAGTAACTATGTATTACCTAAACTAATCATCCAGACAATAAAATAGCGATCTTGGCAATATTTGGTACTTAATACCCCCCTTAAAACACGATAAAATTAATTTGTAGCATCTGTTACCACCATCGGATCATCTGTTTCTCACACAACATTTTTGACAATTAGCGAAAGCACTTGTATTTTCGATAATTGTCAACAATGTTCTGTCTGAAACAGATGATCCGCTGATAGTAACTATGTATTACCTAAACTAATCATCCAGACAATAAAATAGCGATCTTGGCAATATTTGGTACTTAATACCCCCCTTAAAACACGATAAAATTAATTTGTAGCATCTGTCTCGGTAATTAATTTTGGCTCTTCTTGATTTTGATTTTTATCTACCGTTGCCTTTCCCACAGACTGAAAATTATTGTTGTAGAGCAAACAGCTAGGCCATCCTATAGATCATCGAAACTAAAACGAAAACGAATTTCTCCTGTTTTTAATATAATTGTAAATTCTTGCAAAATGGTTTATTAAAACTGTCCAAATCCCAACAGCATTCGTAACAGATCACGAACATCTTCCATTAGAACTGCGAAGTTATTAGCTTTACTGTTCCGATTATCCAGCAACTAAAATCATCAACATTCGCCTCAAAAGTGCAGAAGATTCTCAACTCTTGCTACGTGGATTTTTCAATATATACGGACGGCAACGCGAAATCAAACATCGAAACGGAATCCCTCCTTCCCTAGGCGGTTAGGGAGTTTATGTGATTTTGGCTTGACGTGAACTGCCCCGCGCCTACGCCGATGTTTGCTTTGTATAGGTTCGGCGAGATCGGCCCAAACGCACTCGCTTATTGGCCGCTTACGGCGCTACATCAGTCCTCTTGAGTGGTACGAAAGTACTGATACCGCTGTACGTTGAAATCTTATAGTTGCTTACTTTTCTCCTTATAGTTGGTATTGAAACAAATATTAAATAAGTTTTTCGACTAAATACTCGGAAATTTTGACTTTTGACCTTTCTACTAACCCTATCTTACTGAAATTTGGCACACTTTCATTCTCCTGCTTCGTAGCTAAACTGTTGTAGTACTAACCATATAACTTAATTCTAAGAGGCACTTAACCTACAAAGTTGTCATATTTTCAAAAAAAAAATTTCACTTTTCTTGATAATTTGTGATGTCAATAAAATATCATTAAAATACTTCTACAGTTTACATTACACCAGACGTAAATCTAAAATTTTTGTTTTGTAGCATTGACTCTATAAATGTTATGCACGGTTGTGCAATTGTTCGTAATTAGGCTATTTTGTAGGTTTAACCTTGTGTGGATGGGATTTTATGCCCAGTTGTGCAATCTTTGGTAAGTGTAGCTATGTAGCAGTTGCATGTACTGCGATATTCATGTTGCATGTGGGAAAGTGTTTACTGTTATTTTAATTACTTCTTTGTAACCTATGTCATGAACAAGAGACAACTAACCGACTTATGAATGCATAACTGCGTCAAAATATTTTTGCTCCTGTATAAATTAGGAAATTAAACTAATTCCTTTGTTTCGTTACTGATTCTTTTTACTTAGAGTTAAGATTGTCATGTGTGTAGGACTAATTTAAGTACTTCTATTGCCAATCTTGTGTTGAAATTTCATCTACTACTGACTTGTTCCAAGACCATCGAGTCTTGCTACTCAATTAGGTCCAGCGGAACAGAAAAACTTATTATTTTTAGTACAATTATTGTTATTATTGTAAGGGTCACCTGTGAGAAAATACGATTATCCTTGTTTGCCGGTGTAATTAATACGAACGTGGAAACTTTGGTTATTTCAGGTCACAGTGCATTTCGAGCTTTTGTGAATAACACTTTTACTTCATTTTAAAACAATATAGCCTCGGTGGAGTAGCCGAGTGGTTGCCCACCGTCGGAGGTTCGAGTCCTCCCAGGAGCATGGGTTTCTGTGTTATCCTTAGGTTAGTTTACCTTAGTTTAAGTAGTTTGTAACCTACGAACTGATGACCACGCAGTTTGGTCCGATAGAATTAGAAACAAACATTTAAAACAATAACTTGATCACTGTAAAATATAATACGAAACTTATTTCTGTTTAACACAAGAGAATGTATTTATCCTTTATGCAACACTCACCGTGTCAACTAAAAGTTTTGTTCACGTGAGCAAGCTGGCAGAGGCGTGGATCCTCTAGTCAGAATCCAACGTCAGAGCGGGAACAGAGAGGACAGTCACTAATGATGGAATTATTCCCAGAAAAATGGGCACCCGGATGTAGACAGTATTTGCAGTCACTCACTATTGTCCTCCTTAAAATCACACGAACGTCTTAAATTTAGTCCATTTCCAAGTACCGTATACAACTCGTATGAACCACAATATGCACACATGAACGACTGATCTCATTCGTATGACTACTACTACGTTGCTACCATCCCTTTACAATCTGAAAACGAAAAAAATCTCATATCCGAGAAGAGCTTGAAGTAAATGCATTTTGTGTAGAAATTAGTTTCGATCCGTGGGCCTGGATTCTCTCATAAAATACCTCTCTTTAGACAGGAAAAGTTAATTACTGCAAAGAACATATTAAACAACGAATGTTTGCAATTAAACGCGAAAACGCGGGAGCAACAGTTGGTGGCGGAAATGAAAGTTTAATTAAAGAGAATCTTATAAGCTTACCAACGAAATACGCGTGGTTTAACAATTTCGAAGAATTAGAACGTGCGTGTTGTACCTAACATTTATTGCGTTACAAAGAGATGAGAGTTAATTAAATGCCAGTTAAGAAATAGTGTACTAGCAATTTTATAGCAGTGTATCAAAGACAATGGATGGCTGTATCTTGGAGGCCTCCCGTAATTCTCGGTAACGTAACGATCACTAAATGGAACGTAATCGGTCGGACCGCTATCGAAGGAACCATTCCAGATTCCACGTGAAATGTGTTAGCGGCAGGACCGATATCTAAATATAAAACCAAAAGCACTGGATCACTATGTTAACTAGCTCGGAAATTACACGCCTCACTGTTCTGACAAGGGAAACTCTATATGACATCCCCCTCAGATATATATGGGTAAGATGGTAAAGTAGATACCCCATCCAAAACTCAAAACATCAATCATGAAAATGGGAAGGCCAGGTAGATGAGCACATTATTTAGAGACTGTGCATTTCACCCAGTGAGGTTAAGCAAATGCGGCATCTCGTGAGTACTGCACTTTCGTTACAACCGAATGCAATAACTCGAAATCTACGGCAATATGGAGGAGGCTGTGGAAAGGAAATGAGATGTGAGAGACAATTATCACATTTAACCCTCTCTCTCTTTCATTCTATATAACAATGTTGTCTTCCCCCTGCTGTACACATATACAGCAATCGGTTGAAAGTAAGTTATGAATCGCGAATAGCTTTCAGCAACAGTATTTGCCCTATAATTACCGAACTTGGAAATAGAATGCTACTGAATCACACAGCTGCAAACCGAATTTAATAGTCTAAGCGTTTGTAATATAACAGTACTATCAATACATATTACCTTTGAGTTTCAGTAATATATTTTCTTCATTGACACACTTTACTTTTCGTGAACCCAGTGATCTCAGCTCACAATAAATAAATAATCAAAGCGTTCTCTGCTCTAAAAAATGTTGGGAGTCGCTGCTCTAAGTCGACCGTTTCCTTGTCTACGCTTGATTCGGCAATACTTCACTGGAGGATACGTCAAACTGACAAATTAGCTGTAAAGAATTAAGACCTGATTTACGTAATATATATACCATCTAAAGAACATGTATACTGCAATCATTGCAGTCATTATAATCAATTATACCTCCACGATGCTATATGGAAATAGCCTGATGATGGCCACAGAGCCGAAATAGGCCTATTGCGATAATAAACAGTTTTTTAACATCTATAAAGTGAAGCAGCATTTTGGCTTTTCATAGATTAACAATATGTCCTTAAAAGACATACACAATGCTGCAGGCCCAAATGAAATGAAATGAAAACAATACCATCAGCTGTGTTCAATACATTTATTTAGTAACCAGTTTCGACGGTCAATGACGTCATCTTCAGACCCTTAAAATAAGAAACCTGCATATTGTTGGATTAAAGTCAATATTTCAGTACCAAAGAAGCTTGAAGGTTTTCAATGAGTAAATCAGTCAAAAATTGCATTAATCATGTATTCAAGTAATGCCCAATTTCGGCCTGCTAATGGGTCATCTTGTTATCTGTAAATAGAATAATATACTATGTTTTAGAATTAAGTCAGATAATTCTGTGTAAGATAAGAGTTAAAGTAGCATTGTCTATGTTGGTATCGTACATTTGTCCAATCTTACAGCAACAAGGCATAACAGGGTCCCTGTTGTTCCTTGTTGCTGTAAGATTAGACGAATGTGCGTACCAGTTATATTGACTTTAATCCATCAATATTCAGGTTTCTTATTTTAAGGAACTGAAGATGATGGCATTGACCGTCGAAACTAGTTGCTAAATAAATGTACTGAACACAGCTGATGGTATTATTTTCATTAGAAGATATACAGCTGAAGCTCCTGGTCCATAATTAAGATGGACGAAGTTAAATACTTCACACATTCTTGCCAACATCGTCCAAGAATGACATCACTTCTATTTCAGTGTCAAGTAATTTGCCGATTATTCCAAAAGATCCATGTTCTTTCTCAAATGCTGACATCAGCGTATATTGTTCATGCGCATCTGTGTGAAGCATATTGTACCCAACTGAACACACGTGACAAAATTGGCAACGATTGTGTGGTCCAGTATCGACACGTCTCCTGTTTACTATGCTTGGCAGCTCCGCGGTCAGATAGCCCGGCAGTGTCACGCAGTATCCAAACGTTACTACTCTGCATATTCAGTCAATACCTATATGAATATCAATTTGCAACCAATTTGCATAGCTACATTTTTTTTTCCTTGGCGTGTTTGCGATACCGACTGCGAAATGTGTTGCGAGCGTAGGTAGTAGAAATAAATTAAAACGCCATGTATAATACGGAATTCAATGCTATTGATTAAGAACTCTCATTCTGCAATGCGAGATGACCGTACAGGGGGTTCACAGAATGATATCAACAACAAGTAGTCTATTACATCTTGTTTCTTTACATCACAAAAGTAGTTACATAAATATTTTCAGTTCACAACGAGAATAAATTAAATTTTGAAACTCATCATAATAAGCGCGAAAAACTGCATTTGAATAAACAGTAGGTGCGAAGGTTGATGGGAGTAATCATAAATTACAGTGGTGTCCATCAGTCACTGCACCGTATGGCAACTTAGCACGAACTATAAACAACGAAACGCGAACTATGCATTCCAATAAACGCAAAAAAATTCAAGCAACTTTACTAACTTCTTAAACACAAGTTGAAGTCGGAAATCATGCCCGCTTCAATTTATGTCAATTACGTAAGTTTTGACTCCTCGAACAAGCTTTCATGAAATGTAAACCGCGGGAAAAATGCAAACATCTTAACGCAAAAGCCAGTGTCAAAACTGAACCGACACAAAATTGTGTAAAAGGTGGGAAAACGGAAAAACCGCGAACGTAAAAGCAAGGTTTTCCTTTAAGTGAAATTGGAAAAAAAAGTCAAGGTTTTTGAGTAAAATGCAAGGGTTTTTCCCGTTTTTTCCCCGTTTCGAAAGTTCAATGTTTTTTTCCAGGTTTTCAAGATTTCAAGGTTCGCTTGACACCCTGTTGCGGTTTGCACCACTGCTTAAATGTTAATAAAAAAACGTTCAAATGTTCGTAAACAAATTGGACCAAACTGCTAATGTGATGATGCTGATTTCGTGTGGGGCTTGTGGTCGTTAGACCCTAACAGAAGTCCAGCCTGCCTGATGCATGTTTTTTTTTTTTTTTTTTTTTTTTCCTGATGTCACTTTGGCGACTTGCATGTCAATGATGATAAGGACAACGTCCAATCCCCGCCTGCATGGCAACCCAGCACGTTATTCACTAGACTACGAAGACAGAAAACAGCTATGGTCATCAGTTTCTAGACTTTCAAACTACTTGAAGTAACTTTCTCTAAGGACAACTCTCTCTCTCTCTCTCTCTCTCTCTCTCTCTCTCTCTCTCTCTCTCTCTCTCTCTCTCTCTCTCTCTCTCTCTCACACACACACACACACACACAGATGTCGAAAGGCGGATTCGAACTTCCGGCGGGAACTGTTTCCCAGTCCGTAGCATGTCACCTTAGACCACTGGACCATTCCGCGCGGCCACGTATTAACAATGAGACCCGACCGAAGTGTACAGTTGACGTACGAAGTTCTGGACGTTTGCTTGCAGTATGCTAAACTATTGGTTTTGCAGCGATCAGTACATATGATCAGTGAAAAGCTCGATATCTTACAAAAAGGCCAACTAGTTACTGCACAATTAGTGGGAGCATTTGTGTTGAATATAGCTGTACTGTTTAACGTTTCACTAACGACAGTATCCCTAGCAATGAGAGTGTACACAAAACAAGGCAGAACGTCATTGGCAAAGAGGGACAGGGCGACAACCACCGACGAGCATTAAGCACTATTTTTGACCAGACAGCAAAACTACCACGACAAATGGGACTACAAAAATTAACACTCACTTGAGTAATTTTAGAAAGCACACTGGAGATGAAACAGCGATATTGATACGATAGTTATAATTAAAAACAGTCCAGATCGCAAAAAATGTTATTTTTATTCCCTAATCGATTTCGGTATATTGTAGACCATCTTCAGATGTATACCAGCATAGCAGTGACGTGAACCTCTGCGGTCTGCTGTCACCGCCACCGCCTGCAATTATGGAGGTATCCATCTGATGATGGTCTGCAATAAACCGAAACCGATTATGAAATCGCAATAACATTTTTTGCGATCTGGACTGTTTTTAATTTTAATTATAACTCACTTCATTCCATAAAAACACTACTACGGCTGAAGCTGGAGTCCAAAGAAACGCTGCAGTTGCTAAACCCTTAATAACAGAAGCCAACGAAAACTTGAGAGGATCTTGTTCCATGATGATAAAACCTGGACACCTGATGACTGGAAGAATGTGGTATTGTCCGATGAAAGGTCGTTCATGGAAGAATGTGGTATTGTCCGATGAAAGGTCGTTCACATTTCTTCCTGGAAAAAACCGGGTTTATACGTAGAAAATTCCATAAGAAACTTAGGATACAGCAGGCCTCCTTCCTACAGTCAAACATGGGGAGTTTCCGTCATAATTTTGTCATCTGTATCGTGGTATTCGATTGTTTTTATCACTAATCTCACTGGCCGGTAACTGTGACTTAATATCCCACAATTTTATGCAATTAACTGCTTACTATGACTGATATAATCCCAACAAACACTGCCATATTCGAAAACGATAATGCGCCCTCATACACAGCCAGGAAGGTATAGGGGTGCGTTGTTCAGCATCGGAATGCTCAGTGGGCATGTCTTACTTGAACCGATTAGAGCAGATAGTAAGGACCAAATATCCAGCTCCAAAATCGAAGTAATTGGTGGGTGTTTTGATAGAAGAATGGACAATATTCTTTTGTGTGAAGGAGATATTTGCGTAAAATCATACGAATGTATTAACGTGAAAGTGTAATTCTTCATTTTCAGGTATTATTATACTCTATGAAATAATATCGAAAGGAAAATTAAGGAACTATTGCTTAAGGTAAGTATATAAATTTTTTGTATTAATTTATAGCACTGTGATGTATTAGTTGTGACCCTGGAGTTTTCAGTCAGTAGAAAAACAAAAACAAAGACAAACAAAACAATAACGAAAACAAACAAGGTATCGCATGCTAAATTAAATTTTATTTAATGCATGAAGCAAAAATGACGAGCAAAACTAAACTTATTTCCCTCTTTATAAGAGTCAAGTTGCTCTGTTTATACTTTTCTTGTCCCCTTCAGCCATGACCAACTTAACACATAGAGTGTCAAGCCCGTAATATTACGTTGCTGTCGTTTCTTCTAAGATTACCGAGCCTCTAATATTACGTCCGCTGTGTCTTTACGAGAACTGCCACTCCCTTAATATTACGGACGGCTGTTCCCATGCGATTTCTTGCTTTCTCGCTCAGCATAAATTTGGTGCCGACCTCAATGACCAGTAAATATCTTATAAGAAATTTTATCATTACTATACTCAACGAAATAATATCGACAGGAAAATTAAGGAACACTTAGTTAAGGTAAATATATACACTTTTTGTATTTATTTATAGCACTGTTAGCATTAGTTATGGCCATGGAGGTTTCAGTCAGTAAGAAAAACAAACAAAACAATAACGAAAACAAACAAGGTATCGCATGACAGAATAAAATTTTATTTAATGCATGACGCGAAAAAGACGAGCAACTAAACGTATTTTCCTCTTTATATTTTTTTGTCCCCTTCAGCCATGATCTATTTAACACAGAGTATCATGCCCGTAATATTACGTTGCTGTCGTATATTCGAAGATTACGAAGGCCCGTAATAATACATCCGATGTGTCTTTACAAGAACTGCCGCGCCCTTTATATTACGGACGGCTGTTCCCATACGATTTCTTGCTTTCGGCCGGCCGCGGTGGCCGAGGAGACTGAGGCGCTCCAGTCACGGTCTGCACGGCCACTACGGTCGGGGGTTCGAATCCCCCCTCGGGTATGGATATTTGTGCCGTCCTTAGTATAAGGTAGTAGATAAGTAGTTCGTAAGTTTAGGGACTGATGACCCCGTAGTTAAGTCCCATAAGCTTAACAAACATTTGATTCTTGCTTTCGCGCTCAGAATAAATTTGGTTGTCGATCTCAGTGACCAGTAAATTTCTTATAGGATATTTGATCGTTCAGTCAAGTGGTGGTGAAAGCTATCATTTTGATGGTAATTTCAAATGCCTGTTTTCTGTACACTCAGGTGATAAAGGAAATCATTTCTACCAGGTAGTTAGTTATTACTGTATGCGACTACTTGTCATCGCGACGCTGACTTTCAGCCTGGTGCAAGTGCGCTTTCACGACTAGATGCAAGCGGTCGAGCGCATTGAGGCGCTATGCTACGATGCGCGAGGCCGTTCCCCATCGGGGGGTTCGAACCCCGCCTCGGGCATGGATGTTTGTGCAGATTTTAGTATAAGGTAGTTCATAAGTAGTTTGTAAGGTTAGGGTCTGATGACCCCGCAGTTAAGTCCCATAAGCTTTACAAACATTTGGATTGACTATATGTAACATTCATTGCACCAGAGAAGAAGAAGCCACAAAAGACTCGTAGATTGTGCTTAGACAGGGAAACGAAAGCAGCAGGAGTCACCAGATGCAAGGGTACTTCATTTCAGAGTGCAGTAAGGAAAGTGGGGTTTTGTGTCCAACGCAGCTTCCAGCTACACCACTCAAAAAAGAACTATTTGCAGTATAAACCGCTTGCTGATGTATAATATTCATGAGCGATGCATGTAATTACATAAACATTTCCATTTTTGCAAACGTAGGTCCTAGGATTTTTATCTGTCACTTTCCACTTTTTTCACCTCTGGCAGTACTGCTCATGTAAAAATACTGAGTAGCACCGGGGTTTCTGAACCCACGTTAAACTGTAGGTCCCCCCTATAGCTGGCTGGGTAAGTCAGTTCGAAGGTCGGAGGAAGTCAACGGCATACCACCTGCAAACAGGACCATGCCTAGTAAAGCACTGTGGTGTTCAAACCAATCTTCGGATTGCTGATTGCTTTACCTTAGGCTTCCGCGGCTGTTGTCACTATCAATAAAATTCTTCCGGGTATGAGACCGCGTCGTCATTTTATAAATTCCACCGACGTTTCGGCCACTGTTGCAGGCGGCCGCCTGCAACAGTGGCCGAAACGTCGGTGGAGTTTATAAAATGACGACGCGGTCTCATAACCGGAAGAATTTTATTGATAGTGCTTTCCATTTTTATTAATAAATTATAGTACGTAAAACAACGTTTTCATATCCGAAAACAGCGTTTCTTGTCTTTACTGTTGTGATGATAGTTTACAAAATAGGACAAGGTACGGCACAAGTATTTGAAGAGGAAATTTTATTTCTTACAAAGAAAATATATTTATGATTATTCTTGAATCTGTACCAAAAGGACGAAATACTGTAAAATTGCTGAACTAAGGGAAGGGTACTGATAAAATGGGCTGGCACTGGAGGAAGTCGATTCGCATATATGCCTGGCACTCAAAGTGTTAAATTAGCTCAGTTGCTGTAACAACACAAATCACTGGTTGCCCGTATTTTGTTGTTCTGCCATCTGTTTGTAAAATTATTTGGTATTGAGCGAGTGAGACGCATTGATCGAAAGCGCTGCCAAATGACAAGAACTGAGCAGTTTTGTCAGGCTCCAGTACTGTATGAACTAACTACTTCATTTGAACGCTTCACAGTAAAGAGTGTGAATGAGTGAATTGGTTCACATGAATGAACTGGCCTGACCCACTGCCACGACGTGCGCGGCTGCTTGATAATGCAGCAGTGTAATCGCAAATGGCACGTTCTGTCGGCACAAACAGTATCAGCACAACCCTCACTGAACTTACGCTGTATTAAGTCTTTTGGGGTGTCAGAGGCAGCATCGGTCGATTGTGCTGCAGTCAGTAATTGCGCTGGACGATGGAGACAAAGCGGCATCCCAGTGGTTGTAATCGCTGCCACGACCTGCCATTAGCAGCACGATAGCTCAAGCGGCAAGTGCTGTATCACCAACGAGCGAGTTCTTAAGATAAGAAAATATCAAATTTACTAGCTTACTTTAAAGTACTTCAGATTTCTTCGGAATATAAACTTAAGGAACGCTTGATAGGAATAGGAATACTGTTCCCCGTCGGAGGTTTGAGTCCTCGCTCGAGCATGGGTGTGTGTATTGTCCTTAGATTACGTTTAAGTAGTTTGTAAGCTTAGGGACTGATAACCATAGTAGTTAAGTCCCACAGATTTACAAATGTTTGAACATTTTTGATAGGAATACTTCGTGCACTAAAAAGTGCTGCTATAATACACTCATCAATACTACCTTATTTCGTACTTAAAAGCTGATACCTGGATACTTGCTTTAGTAATTATGACAGCTTGGAACCCGGCGATCGGAAGGTTGAAGCGGGCGCGGCAGGCACGCGACCAGAACATTGCGCCGGCTGCGGTGGCCGCGGGGACTGAGGCGCTCCAGTCACGGTCTGCACGGCCACTACGGTCGGGGGTTCGAATCCGCCCTCGGGCATAGATATTTGTGCCGTCCTTAGTATTAGTTAGTAAGTTTAGGGACTGATGATCCCGTAGTTAAGTCCCATAAGCTATACAAACATTTGAACATTTGAAACATTTGAACCCGGCGATCGGAATGTTGAAGCGGGCGCGGCAGCACGCGACCAAAACATTGCCTTTTATGGTCATGTCGCGGAGCACCAGTGACGTCACAGCCCGCAGTGCAACTATATAAGGACGACAGCAGCAATCACTCGACACTCAACCACTTGACGATGGCCGAGGAGATGTCGGCCGAAACGTCGTAGACAGTAAACCACATGACACGGCTGGAAGCCCGAGAAAATTTTATGAATTAGTTTTATTTATTGATTTACGTAGCTCTCCGGACCATTTTCATTTGTGTTTTGATGGTAGCTCGTAAAACGACACAATTACTACTAGCGATGTAGTCTCTCGTTATGAACAAAGTATTAGTCTCTTTTAATTTCTTAAAATTGTTGCAAGAATAAGAAGACTATTCTACAATATGAATAACCTGTCTAAGAACGTCGAGCTTCTGAAGCCATAGGGACAGACGCTAGTATCCGTTACTCAGGTGTGGTGAAAGGGAACAATAATGTAACTGCATCGTGCTTGGGCAATGCAGAGGTCAGAGTACTGCTTTAAGCAACTAGTCTGGCACGCAGCTTTAATCCACTACCAAGGTACCGTGTAAACATGTTTACAGACACGCAATCGTAAGTCTAAATAAAAACCCCAAGTGCTATTTTGAGGTCAATCCTCGGCACAGTAACGGCGCTAGAAAAGTAACGCCAGTCACATTGTAACACCGGAGGGAGATAGATAGGGAGAGAGAGAGAGAGAGTCCGTCACTATTTCGTAGCATTTTATCGAATGTATCACTGATACTACATTGAAATTTCTTGGCAGATTAAAACTGTGTCCCGGAACCGGAATTCGAACCTAGGATGGATCTAAAATGGAATGACCATATACAATCAATCGCCGGTAAAGCAGTGCCAGACTTCATTGGGAGAATTCTAAGGAAATGCAGTCCGAAAACAAAGGAAGTAGGTTACAGTACACTTACTCGCCCACAGCTTGAATACTACTCAACGGTGTGGGATCCGTACCAGGTGGGATTGACAGAGGAAGTGGAGAAGATCCAACGGAGAGCAGCGCGCTTCGTTACAGGATAATTTGGAAATCGTGAAAGCGTTACCGAGATGATCGCTAAACTCCAGTGGAAGACTGCAGGAGAGACGTTCTGACGCTCGGTACAGGCATTTGTCGAAGTTTCGAGAACATACCTTTACTGAGGAGTTTAGCAGTATATTGCTCCCTCCTAAGTATATCTCGCGAAGAGATCGTGAGGATAAAATCAGAGAGATTAGATCCCACACAGAGGCATACCGACAATCCTTCTTTCCGCGAACAATAAGTGACTGGAATAGGAGGGAAAATCGATAGTGGTACTCAAGGTACCCTCCGCCACACACCGTCGGGTGGCTTGCGGAGTATGGTTGTAGATGTAGACCTTTGCCTTTCACCGGCGAAACTTCACAGAAGTTCTCCTGCGAACGTTGCAAAACGAGCACTCCTGTAACAAAGGGTGCAGATATGATTTAGCCACAGCCTAGGGGATGTTTCCAGAATGAAAGTTTTACTCTGCAACGGAATGTGCGCTGATATGGAACGTTATGGCAGATTTCTTTCTGGTAACATCCCCTAGGCTGTGGATAAGCCATGTCTCCTCTATATACACTCCTGGCCATTAAAATTGCTGCACCACGAACATGACGTGCTTATGTAGAATAAATATCACCATACTAGCTTAAACCCGCGGCTCCGCTCGCGTGTTGGTTGATTATCTATTTATCAGGAACGTAAGTAGTGTAGATCCAATCACAGTTAAAAATGCACTCGTTTCGAAGAATCCAATCACGAAATTCAAAAATAATGATTGTAATAATATCACAGATCGATCACTTGATGTAATGCGCGAAACGTTAAATCGATTTTTTTTTAAAGAGATGTATTTAAAAAATTTGTTTTTTACTGCTTTATTTATTTATTCTTATATTTCCTTATTCGTACGCTTATCCTTACAGAGAAAGAGCTGAAGACATTGTAGCACACATAGACCAAAGATATGGTCTGTGGCATCACGTTTCGCTGTATGTAACGTCGTTGCTACAGAGTCGCAAACGTCATCGCTAGGCTTCAGCCCGAATATTTTTGTAATTTGACGACTTTAAACCACCATATCTTCCACCCACTTACAGCTATCGGCATGGAACTGGTATGATGTACAACGGGAGACTTCGGACAACAATTATACACAGACCATTCGTTTGCGTTATGTAGTTTTCGCTGCAGAGCGAAATATTAACACACACACTCGTAGAATTTTATATACACCGATAACTTTCCATTTCAATATACTCCACCCTTTTATCATTATCAACCCTCAAGCAACAATGAAACCAATAAAACAATTTTCAAAGAGTAAATATAATTTCCAAAGAGTAATTCTTGTTCCGCATTTCACGTTATATTCTTCAAATTGCTAAATATTTATCAGATGGCTATAAAACCGTGGCTAGAACCTGCATCAGGTATAAATTAGTAACGGTACAAATATTTAAGTCTTTGCGTCTTGCCGTTCGTACGTGATAAGCGTACACCGAACAGAATTCACCTTAATATATATCGTTGCAGTTGGCCGGAAAACACAACGTTTCATTTGTTAACTGCAGCGTACCGCCTGCCATCTGTTGAGTGCATTTGCTGCTACTTTCGTTGCAGTTTACGTACGCTATTTATACGTGGCAGTTCGAGCCTTGTACACAAAATAGGGCTTTGTATCTAGATCCCATTCTACACAAAAGTCAATGTTTTTTCTTGCCATGGTACTTAGAGCATATTTTATTTAAAGTCTTCAATTTATATACATACTTCCTTCATTTGTTACAACAAATGAAAATGAATGCGGCATAAACGCCAACATTCAGATTTCTTGTGTATGTAATTATATATCAGTTAAGCCGTTTTGGCAGTATTCAAGAATCTTTTTGTATATTCGAAAGTAAAAAAGATAATAACAAAGAAAAAAATTTCACTATAGCAGGAAAGGAACCATTGCCCAAAAAACGGATATTTATAACATGACGCGTTAACCCTCGTGGCTAAACATGACATACCCTATAGAGCACTTCTGCTGTTGTATTAGAAGCTACTTACAACCGTTACGTATTTCTATGGATATATTTCAAATAAATAACTTGTAATAAATATTTTGAAAAGTAGCCTATGTCCTAATCCAAGACATACGAAATCTCTATATGAAATTTCATGTAAATCAGTGCTGTAGTTTTAGCGTGATGCGGTAACAAACATACCAACTTTCGCATTTATAATATGTATAGGATCATGGCGGTGGACGAATGGTATGGGCAGGAGACAATATTGGCGGATGTACGGACCTCTATGCCGTTAAAAATGGCGCTTTCACAGCTCATAAGTATAGATTTGAGATCCTCCAACAATTTATATATTTTTCGTGTTCAAACCACCATCCTTTACAATCTAGTTTGAGTCCATGTAATGAATTTTAGAATTTAGATGTTTCTTGACCAGTAATCAGCCACACAAATGGCCTTGTCATTAGTTAGCTGTAAGTCCAGGGTGGTACAGCATGTGCTGAGGTTTGGGCACGTCAGACAGTGGTCGTCCGTCTGGACATTCCCACAGTCGCACAGAGGTTCTCCGTTGAGATAGCCCCATCTGGAAAGGTTGAACTTGCTCAGGGCAGTGTATTAGCTCCGGTGCTGTTCAACATACACACTAATGACCAGCCAGTGTACCCCGATGCCAGGCAGTTTACATATGCTGACGATACGGCTGTAGTCGCCCAATGTAGCACCTTTGAGGAAGTGGAGGAGAAGTTAACGAAAGCTCTGGAATTACTTGACGATTACTATCACCAGAACCTTCAACAATTTGTTGTGCCTTACGGTGGCACCGCAGAGATAGACTGTTGGACAGCATACTTGAACCTTAGGAAACTGAACGAGTGGCCAGCTTACATACTTGAACCTTAGGAAACTGAACGAGTGGCCAGCTTATTCAACGGACTTAAACCCGATTGGGCAGACCAGCACGTTCCATAATTGTTGCATATCTGGGTATTGTACTCATGGAAGAAATACCGTTCATGAGCCGATTGTTAACCTCATAGTTCCATGCCACGCAGGTGTGCAAGTGTACTGGACGTACAAGGTGATCGCACAGCTTATTAGAGGGCAAGGACACTGAATTTTTCACTAATATGGTACCCCCATGGTGCCTCGCTCTAAGCAAACGCCATGTAATCCTCAAGTAAAGAGTTGGTACAGCAAAATATCGTACTGTATCAAACACAAATTGTAATTGCAACCATTATCTGAATAAAATACCTTATATATATATATATATATATATATATATATATATATATATATATATATATCATTTGATGTCTTTCCGGATCACGTAATTGTTTTGAGCACTGTATCACTTACGAATTCTTCAAGTCACTCACGTATCCGGCAACGTACATTAAGCACTTCTTACAAGGAAAGTACTTGGGCTCGAACAAACACATATACACCAAAATCGTATGAGAGATAATGTAAAGATCCCTTATTGCACTAGTGATACTCCCGCATCTGCAAAACTCTGCAGTCGTCCGTTAGAGGCACTTTGACCCATCGGTTCGCCAGTAGGGACAGTGCAGTGTGCCTCCGAAGTTGCGTTTTGTGATGTTATTTGTGTGGTGAAGCGTCAGATGGGGGCGGCGATTGCTAATCAGTCCTGCTAATGTACTGCGATTAGTTGGGATGAAGTTACGAAGAACCCTTCTTCGTGAAGATGGTATTAGTGTAGAAGATGAATCATTTGCATGCTTTCTCGTATCTGTTATCGTACAGAAATATGAGCATACGTTACATACTGCTATTAAAACTCATAATAGGGATGATAAAGACGAACAACTCATTGCAAGCGGTAGTGCTACGGTAAGTGCGGGAAGAGGCGATGGAAGCAGTGGCAGTGAATACCAACAGTCTTTCGGGAAGAAGGTTAAAGTTGCAACTATCATAACAATTCGCAATCATGACAATTCGCTAGAGCCGCGGTGGAGTAGCCGAGCGGTCTAAAGCGTCTTGCTGCGGAGCGCGCGGTTGCTCGCCGTGGAGGTTCGAGTCCTCCCTGGGGCATGGGTGTGTGTGTTGTCCTTAGGGTAGTTTACCTAGGTTTAAGTAGTTTGTAAGCTACGGACTGATGACCACGCAGTTTGGTCCGATAGATTTACAAACATTTGAACATTTTATGAATTCGCTAGAGAACATATACGATGATTATTACATAAGTTATAGTTAAGATATCTGCATTACGTATGGCATCTACAATTACATCTACATTGCAGAGCTTTGCAGGAAAACGACACCCACCAGCACACTGAGGTGTACGTAGAGATCATGTAACCAAACGCTCATACAGATATGTTTCTTCGAGCCCATATACTTTCCTTGTTAGTGACTCACTGATGAGCATTTGTTGCCTACTTTTGCCCTTCATCCTCGGCTCGCAAGATACCACGTGGGAAAATGGCAAGCTGATGTTCAGAAGAGTTGTGCTTTCTAAAGCCGTACCGATGCATGAGCAGAAAGAGTTTCGTGGTGAGAAAATTTATTACATTCGAACAGAGTGTGTATTGAAGAATACTGCATCAATATACGAAAGCGTCTTTAGTCCGTCCAGTAATGGTGACAGTATATGACACGAATTTACAATCTTTTAAGATGTGTTACGATTCAACTGCACACCCAGATGTACTGTAGTCCCACTACAAATGAGTGGAACAAAGTGGTAATATTTGTAGGGAAATATGATACAAGAGAACAGTATGATCTATTGACCCAAGGTCTACACGGATTTAGAAAATATCGTTCATGCGAAACGCAACTAGCTCTTTACTCACTCCAAGTGATGAGTGCTATCGACAAAGGTTCTCAAATTGATTCCATATTTATTGATTTCCAGGAGGCTTTTGACTCCGTACCTCACAAACGGCTTTTAATCAAATTGCGTGATTATGGTATATCGCCCCAAATTTGCAACTGGATAAGGGATTTTCTGTCAGAGAGGACACAGTTTGTAGAAATCGATGGTAAGGCATCGACTAAAACAGAGGTGATATCGGGCGTTCCACAGGGTAGTGTTATTGGTCTTCTGCAGTTCCTTATTTACTTGGGAGAAAATCTAAGCAGCTCTCTTAGGTTGTTTGCAGATGACACCATCATTTACCATCTACATCATCTGAACATCAAAGCCAACTGCAGCAACGATCTAAATAAGATATCGCTATGGTGTCAAAATTGGCAGTTGACTCTAAATAATGAGAAGTGTGAAGTCGTCCATATGAGTACAAAAAGAAATCCGTTAAATTTTGTTTACAAGATAAATTAATCAAAAGTGAAGGCTGTAAACTCCACAAAATACCCAGGAATTACTATTACTTCTGACTTAAACTGGAAAGAACACGTAGATAATGTCATGGGAAAGGCGAATGAGAGACTGCGTTTTATTGTCAGAACTCTTAAAAGATGCAACAGAACTACTACAGAAACTGCATACACTACGCTTGTCCATCCTTTTTTGGAGTATTGGTAACCAGTGTGGGATCCTCTAAAGGCTTTGACGGAGGACATCGAAAGAGTCCAAAGAAGGGCAGCTCATTTTGTATTTTCACGATACAGGGGAGAAAGCGTTATGGAAATGATACAGGATATTGGATCGGAATCATTACAACAACAGCGCTTATTGCTTCGGTGTGGGCTGTTTACGAAATTGTAATTGCCAACATTCTCCTCCGAATGTGAAAATATATTGTTGACTGCCACTTACATAGGTAGAAAAAAATCATCAGAATAAAATACGAGAAATCAGAGCTCAAATGGAGAGATTCAAGTGTTCTTCTTTCCTGAGCGCTATTCGAGAATCGAATGGGAGATAAATAGTACAAAGGTACACCAGGAAGAGTGCGGCAAACAGATATGTTTTCAGGAAGTCACTGTACTGGCAAAACAACCCTACACTTTGAAGAGGAAAATCAGGGAAGCAATAGAAATAGTTAAGCGACCCGAAATATGAACAGAGAAGACGGGTATAGACTTCCCGCGTCTTGGTTGCCAGCAGTAGCAGCGCTTCGCGACGACACCGCGCGCAGTGCAGTCCATAGGGGCCCGCCCGGAGACAACAGCGGCCGCGCGCTCTAGCCGGTGCTAGGCATCACTGCTACGTCACTGCTACCACCGCTCCTCATTCGCCAGTTTCAACCAGTGGCAAACATTAATATAAACACCAATCCTGGACTTCCTTTTTCCACCAATAGGAAGAAACAAAGCAAACACCAATGATAATTGGCAACATTTAATATTTAAGACACCAGCGTTCCCTCATCCAGCAGTAAATGTAACACCCAGAAGATGGCCGCTTGCTATAGTGGCCGAAGCGTCGGTGAAATATTTGATATATTGACGATGCGGTCCAATAACCAGAAGAGTTTTATCAACAACGGCCGCGGAAGCCTTCGTTTACAGTACAAAGGTGGTTCAATGAATCCTCTGCCAGGCACTTAAATGTGATTTTCAGAGTATCCCATGTAGATGTAGATGTGTGGAGGTGGATATTTGCTCCATCACCCGTCTGAATCCATTCTCGTCAGTCAGTCCGGAAAAAGCGTAAAACTCTCTCCAGGCGACAGTGCGGACCAGATAGTTTCCTGTCAACACACGCGCCACCGCGGGGTGAAATCTTCGTTTGGGAAGTTTCACTGCGGTCAGATTTGGGTGATTTGTGTGTTTGTCAGTGGTGGACTTATGTAAGTACACAAACCGTTGGACAAGTTACAGCCGACCCGTGGCCGAGCACACGTGTCGTCCGTGTTGACCGAGCGCTGGCGGCCGAAAGCGAGTGTTCTATGAATAGGCCTGCCGGCACAGGAATAGCGGAGAGTCTTCAGCGGTGACAGCTGGCGCCGGGCTCAGCACGTGGTCGGCCTTCCGGGAGGAAGGGCAATGCCTCGACACGCGACACGCTCCACCGGCCACACGACCACTGTGCAGTCTGTCTCCTGCCCAGGCAAACAGCCGGCTTAACACTTACACCCAAACCTTCAGATGTCAGACACTCAGATCCGTACCAAACGTTGTATATCGATAGAGTATCAACCGAAACTTCTACAGTGAACAACTGTTCATATAGACAGTAAGCTGTCATGGAAAGCCCATGTTCAGGATCTTGTTCCAAAACTAAATTCTGCTATATTTACCATTAGAACAACATCTGAGATAAGTGATTTTTCAACACGAAAAGTAGTCTATTTCGCTTACTTTCACTCACTTATGACGTACGGCATTGTTTTTTGGGGTAACTCGCCCGATGCAAAAAGGATATTTCTGGCTCAAAAACGGGCGGTTCGAGCAATATCTGGTGTAAGTTCGCGAACGTCATGTCGACCCCTTTTCAGTAGTCTGGGAATTTTGACTCTGGCGTCACAATACGTTTTTTCTTTAATGTCTTTTGTTGTTAATAATATCAGCTTATTCCCACGAGTTAGTAGCTTTCACTCGGTGAATACTAGACAGATGTCTAATCTACATTTGCACCACACCACCTTAACACTTGTGCAGAAAGGGGTGCAGTATTCTGCGGCATCCATTTTCAATAAGCTGCCACAAGAACTAAAGAATCTTAGCACTAATCCACATGCTTTCAAATCTAAATTGAAGAGTTACCTCGTGGCTCACTCCTTTTATTCTGTCGAGGAGCTCCTAGAAAAGTTAAACAATTAAGCTAATTCATTTTTTCCTTATTGATTCTTTTCACTTTGTCTTAAGATTGTCGTGTGCAAAGGACTACTTAAAATTTTTCTATTACCATTCTTGTGTAACAATGTATTGACTTGTTCCATGACCATGAAGTCTTACTCCTCAAGTGGGTCCTATGGAACAGAAAAAACAAATAAATTAATTAATATTCGGACACTGTGATATTTCAATCTTGGAACATAATAACTTTATTTGTAATAAAACAAACAAAACATATAACCAATTATTACATTACGTGAAGTGTCTTGTAAGTAATAATATTAATTTTATCAAGATAACTTACATAACTTCCTTAATAATACATTTTAAATACAACTCTGTCCTATATTCACGTTACTTTAATATTCGGACAGTTTGCAGAACTAAGTATTTCAAGACAAAATTTTATGGAAAATAAATGTTTCAATATCTTGTTGGGTAGTCATTCTGTTTTATCACATCTTTCAAACGCTGCGGCATACTGCTAATGATATTTTTAAGTAGTCCGCACGTAGACCGTCACATTCTTCTTTTAGTCGACGCTTGAGACGTTTTTTGGAAGATATTGGTGTACTTCTAATACGTCGCTTCAGTTCTCCTCACACATTCTCAATCGGGTTGAGATTGGTGACTGAGGTTGTTGTTGTAGGACTTTGGGGCAGTTGTACAACAAATATTTACGCACAATGCGAGCCTTATGTTTCGGGTCATTGTCCTGGTAAAATATGAAGGTGTTTGACATCCCCATGGTTTCAGCACTTTTTCCTAAATTGTTCTTTAATATGTTCAAATAGATATATTTGTCCATAGTATTGTCGATGAACACCAATTCGCCCGGTCCACATGTCGATATACAGCCCCAGACAAGGGCGCTGCCACTTCCATGGTTTACAGTTGGTTTAATATTTGTGACTCTAAATTCCTCATTCTTCTTCCGCCACAGCATGCTTCGTCCATCCAACCCACAAACGTTAAATTTACTTTCGTCGGAAAAAATGACGTCATTCCACCATATTGCATCCTTCCTAATAAAATCCCTAGCAAAGTCCAATCTTTTCTGTCGATTCTGTTGATTCGCATACGGTTTCTTTCTAGCCACTCTTCCATTGTATCCACTTTCTATCAATGCTCTGCGAATCGTTTGAGGATGTACCTTCTTGCCAGTCTCGTTTAGCAGCTCACGTACTAATCTCGGTGCACTAAGTGTAGGATCCTTCTTTATTTTTCGTATTAGCTTCCTCTTGTCACGAGCATCCAACTTCTGTGGCTGGCCCATTTGTGATATGAAGTCCATACGGTCCTCGTTTTTGAAACGCCTGACAATGTCTGCCACAGTACTCTTACTCATGTTGAGCATGGCAGCAGTTTGTCGATATGATTTTCCTTTCGCATTGTGAAAAATCACAAGTTGTCCTATCTCAAAGCTGGTATTAGCTTTGCGTGGCATCGAACCGTCTGGACAGTAGACCGCGCTTGTAGGCACACACCTGCCTTCTGACTAGAAGCAGGTCTACTCACCTCGGCGTGAACGGTGACAAGTGCGACATTGCTATCTGTCCGGATATTAAAGTAACGTGACCATCGAAGAGTGGTTTATTTTAATCGCATTCTTTAACAACTGTTTTACGTTACGTAAACAACGTTCATACTGTTATTTACAAGACATGTACCTTCATATAATAATTGGTTATATTATATTTATGTTTGTTCAGAATACAGTTATAACGCAGCTAACTAAAAATATCTTAGTGTCCGAATATTAAAGTTATTCACTGTATATAATTCGTGATTTGTGCTGTCGTCCAGTAGAACGTGTATAAACTATAATAATAAGTAACAACTAAGCTACGGAATAGAGGAAAGGCGAATCTGTGGGGCATAATCACGTTACGCTTCCGTGGGTTAGTAAGTAGAGCATTAGATTGTCTTGCAGAGGGTCCTGGGTTCAAACCCCATTTAGGCCTTAAATTTTTTCATTGTTTAAACTACAGTACGTTGGAAACTGTTAAAAGGGGCAACGTGTTCCTCATATGTAAAAGGACTGTTTCCATTTTGTAACAATGTGTTATTGGCAGTTTACTCTTGCTTCGTTTTATTTTAAAGTAACTAATCTGTAGGGTTTATTCGTAGCCAGCCGCGGTGGCCGAGGGGACTGAGGCGCTTCAGTCACGGTCGGCACGGCCACTACGGTCGGGGGTTCGAATCCCCCCTCAGGCATGGATATTTGTGCCGTCCTAGTTCGTAAGTAGTTCATAAGTAGTTTGTAAGTTTAGTTAAGTCCCATAAGCTTTACAAACATTTGAACATTTTGTTTATTCGTAGTTTCACAGAATAAACAAACATAATCAGAACATATGAATAATAATAAAAAAAACAACTGCATCACACATACAGCTGTATTAATAGTAATAACAATAACAAAAAATAATAATGTTAAAAACAACAAGCGTAATTAAAGTAATAACACTGCACAGGTTTCCTACTTTCAAATAAAACGAAGCAAGAGTAAACTGCCAATAACACATTGCTACAAAATGGAAACAGTCCTTTTACATATGAGGAACACGTTGCCCCTTTTAACAATTTCCAACGTACTGTAGTTTAAACAATGAAAAAAAATTAAAGCGAGGTGGGGCTTGAACCCAAGGCCTTCTGCACCACAAGCTAACGCTCTACCAACTAACCCACGGTGGCGTGACTTGACTGCCCCTCACAGACCTGCTTTCCTCTAATCCGTAGGTTTGATGTTACTTATTATAAATTACGCACGTTCTACTGGACGGCAGCAAAAATCAGGAATTATGTAGATGTTTCGGTTGATACTCCATCGATATAAAACATTTGGTGTGGATCTGAGTGTCTGACATTTGAAGGTTTGGGTGTTAGAGTGCCATGCCCGTAATATTACGGTGCCGTCGTTTGTTCGAAGATTGCCGCGCCCGTAATATTACGTTCTCCGTGTCTTTGCGAGAACTGCCGCGCTCGTAATATTACGGACGGCTGTTCTCAAACGCATCATTATCCGTACGGCAGTTATCAGAAGGGAGGCAAACCCTTGTAGTAGACATCTCTGCCACTAGGAGGCGCCACAAAACTGTTCACTTTACGAAACAAGGGTTTGTGTCAGTTGACTGTGAGGTATCAGGGCGAGCGTTAGACGCAACATGTCGAGCAGTAGGCCTTTGAGCGACGCCGAGATTCGCCGCATTCTTGATGAATCGGAAGATTATCTGAGTGATGTTTTTTATGGCGATGACACGGATGAAGATCCAACTTATGCTGAATCAGGATCAGGTAATATAATTGCTGTAATTTTTTATATCGTTCACATATATTTTCGTTATAAGTTGTCATACGAAATATACGTATTATTTCAGAATCCGACAATGGCAGTGAAAGTACGATGCCAATTGCTGCTGCACGGCCCTCAGAAATTCTGAAGCGTTCTCAGCCCTCAAGTGGAAGTGGGAGAAAGCGTGTTAGACAGTCAGTGGTGGGAAATGAGGAATGGGACGTAAGAGATAATGCCCCAGGTACTATCCCAATTTATACTGGTGCACGTGGCAATATAGACACCCAAACAGGTTTGAAGGGTGACAGCCCTATCGCCGAATTTTTCTATTATTTTGTTGATAATGAGGTAATTGCTCACATGAAAGAGCAAACAAATTTACATGCCAGGCAACAAATAATGAGAAAGCGACGTCTGAATCAATTAGCTCCAAGTAGTAGGCTAGCATCATGGAAAACAGTTACCCTGGACGACATTAGGAACTTAATTGCCAACATCCTGCATATGAGTATCAGTAAGCGGCCTACTCTAGCAGTTGTGTCGTGCACTTTCTGTCCGAATATAACGAGCAGAAACAGATTCCTTCTTATACATTCAAACTTTCATTTGAGTGACAACAATCAAATGAAAGCTAAAGGTGAGCCAGGGTTTGACCCATTGTTCAAAGTGCGACCATTGTATGATACGACAGCGTAGCAAAAATGGATATCAGCCGAGTGGTGATATTACAATTGATGAAGGGATGTGTCCATTCCGGGGGCGCCTAAGTTTCAAACAATACATCCCACAGAAAACACATCGCTATGGCATAAAACTATATATGCTCTCAGAGGGACAGTAAGGTTACATTTGGAACTTTGAAGTTTTCTCTGGGTCGGACAATGTTGTGAACAATGTGGTGTTGAGACTGTTAGATAATTTAGCAGGCAAGGGTCGCTCATTGTACACTGATCGATATTATAGAAGTGTGGCACTGGCAACAGCTCTAGAAGGCAAATGTACAGGTCTTGTCGGCACTGTAAAGAAAAACAGGAGAGGAATGCCAGCTGCTTTGTCTAGTGCTTCTCTCCAACGAAATGATATTATTTTCCGCCGTAAGGGAAACATTTTAGCCCTAAGGTGGAAGGACAAAAGAGATGTTTACATGCTAAGCACAAGACATAGGGCTGATATGACATCCTATATAGACAGAAGAGGAAGAAAAAAAAACAAAAACAAACCAACGGCAGTGATTGTCTACAATAAGAATAAATTTGATGTCGACCGAAATGACCATAGAATGTCTTATGGGATATTTGATCATCGTTCAGTCATGTGGTGGAGAAAGCTATCATTCCACATTATCTTGATGGCAATTTCAAATGCACGTGTTCTGTACACTCAGGTGACAAAGAAAAACATTTCTATCAGCCAGTTTATTATTGCGGTATGCAAAGACTTGTCATCACCACGTGCCGCCGACTTTCAGCCTGGTACAAGTGGTGCTGCGCTTTCACGACTGGATGGAACACATTTCCTGGAAAGAATACCCATTCCACCAGGGAAGAAGAAGGCACAAAAAACTTGTAGAGTGTGCTCAGAGAGTGGCAAGAAAGAAGCAGGAGTCGCCAGAAGGAAGGATACTTCATTCCAGTGTGCAGTATGCAAAGTGGGGTTTTGTGTCCAGCCCTGCTTCCAGCTATACCACTCAAAAAAGAACTATTTGCACTAAAAGCCGTTTGCTGATGTTTAATATTCATGATATTTGCATGTAATCACATAAACATTGCCATGTTTATTAATAAATAATTTATAATTAAAAAAAAACAATTTTTTACCTACCCGAAAACAGCGTTTCTTGTTTTGATTGTTGTGATGAAGGTTTAAAAAAAGGGAAATGTACGGGGCAAGTATTTGAAGAGGAAATAGTAAGGTTTATTCCTGACCAAGAAAAATATATTAATGATTATTCCTGAATCTGTACCAATAGGACGAAATACTGTATAAATGGCCGGCACTGGGGGAAGGAGAATAAGAAAATGGGCTGGCACTGGGGGAAGTCGGTTCGCATACATGGCTGGCTCTCAAAGTGTTAAGAAGCCCGGCTCCTCATACTACGTGGGACGAGAGTTTATAACCTACGGGGAGAATGAATTGTCGAGAGAGGACAAATAAAGACTTTTTTTGGCCCCCTTTTCCGCAGTTGCTGTTATACAATTTGTATACGTTGTGGGGACCGTCTTATGCAACTATAAATTAGTCTACTTTAGACCATATTCACAGAATATATGACATCAACTGCGATTGGGCAAAGCTGAAAATGTGCACCCAGCCGGGAAGCCGGCCGCGGTGGCCGAGGGGACTGAGGCGCTCCAGTTACGGTCTGCACGGCCACTAAGGTCGGGGGTTCGAATCCCCACTCGGGCATGGATATTTCTGCCGTCCTTAGTATTAGCTAGTTCATAAGTAGTTTGTAAGTTTAGGGACTGATGACCCCGCAGTTAAGTCCCATAACCTTTACAAACATTTGAACATTTTTTTGAACAGACGGCACTTCTGATCCTGCAGTTGTTATTATTATTTAATATTTATTTAATGTTTTCAGCTTTGCCCAATCACAGTTGATGTCATATATTCTGTGAATATTAAATAATAATAACAACTTCAGGATCAGAAGTGACGTCTGTTCTTTCGGAACAGACGCCACATGTGTATAAACTTTAGACCAGACGCGTTTCGCTTTCTTCTAAAGCATCTTCAGTGGTCAGCTGTACAAGAAATGGTTTGTATTACATTATTTGTTTGAGTTTTTACTAAATTAGATCGGTAACAGTTCCATTGCAATTGGATTGTTTTGATTCTGAATAAATTGGATTACTAATATACTCACGAATTTTTATGTTTTCCTCTTCATGTGGCAATGTGCTACAAATCATACATGACTGGGAAAACATAAAAATTCGTGAGTAATATTAGGAATCCAATTTATTCAGAATCAAAACAATCCAATTGTATGAGAACTGTTACCGATCAAATTTAGTAAAAAATCAAACAAATAATGTAATACAAACTATTTCTTGTATAGCTGATCACTGAAGATGCTTTGGAATAAAACGAAACGCGTCGGGTCTAAAGTAGACTAATTTACAGTTGCATAAGACGGTCCCATAACCAATACAAAAAGACTTTTCGATTTGCTAATGATATCGTCATTCTGTCAGAGACAGCAAAGGCCTTCAAAGAGCAACTGAACAGAATATTAACAGAAGGGTATAACGTGCATATTAATGAGAGCAAAACAAAAGTAACGAAATGTAGCCTTAATGTATGACATTTTATCTGAAGCTATAAAAAATACCACGATTAATGTATAGCGCATAAATACTGAGAAAAATATTGAAAAAAGAATTCCTTAAAATTATTATGCACGACTAGCAACAAAAAGTTCATAGCTGTTCAGCTACATAGGGCTTCCATGATGTACTCCATGCAGTAAATGTCACTATTATGCCTGTAATCTTTCCAGAAAGTTACTCATAATACAACAGTAGTACGTGATGACTACTTTAACATGGCAAAGGAGGAATAGTAATGTAAACAAACGCACATGTTATGAGTAATTCAATGCAGCTAACTGTCGATCTGATTCAGTAGCACTCAAATGTTTGTTAATCTCAAGGGACTTAACTGCGGGGTCATCAGTCCCTAAACTTACAAACTACTTATGAACTAGCTAATACTAAAGACGACACAAATATCCATGCCCGAGAGGGGATCCGAACCACCGACAGTAGCGGCTGTGCAAACTGTGACTGGCGCGCCGCAGACCGCTCGGCCACCTCGGCCGGCATTCAGTAGCACTCTGCAATTTATAATCTGTAGGACGAGCTACTAGCATATGTAACACTATGTATACAATGTTATAAACGAATTTGTAGTAAAATGTTGATCAGTTTCAGACATAATGGAATAAATAAGGCATGTTGTTGATCAGCTACACTATGCATTAAAGGGTTAAGAAAATCAAGCGATATTAAAGGAATTATACAGGGTGAAGAGAAATTCGCGCACTCGCGCATCGCAGTGCGATTGCTCACACGGGAGCAAAAATATAAAAATACAATCGTCATGAGCATATTTCCGGTAGTAAATGTACATCTAAGAGATGGGTGTGTATTCCATACGGCAGTGTGTTTCAGAATTTCAGAATTACACAATTACAATAACTAACTTCTAGGGGATGTAGAGAAGAGACGCCCGTGCCCGGATACATCCAACGACGCTGCAGTTCGTCGAAGTTGCCGGAATGGATGTCTAGAGATAGGCGCCGATACCTGTAATTTGAACTCTCCGTGGTGTCGTTGAATGGTGTTCCTGGGCATGGGTTTCTATGTTCATTTTATTCCCCTAGACAACTGTGATTTTCTCAAACAAAGTGACATGGAACATATACCAATCACAGAGTGTCAAAATTCCTACCGCCCAATCTCACTGCTGTCCAATGTCAACTTTTTGAGAGTCAGATGACCATATCTTGTAATGCTGTCTTGGACCAGCATGTTCTCCACAAGACCTATTTAATTTTAACGACGAAGCTTCTAAAACAGTGGATTATTATTTTAATATCTGCATCTTAATCACCTGACACGAACGAACGAATGCACCAACAAGGCGATGTGCTTTTCCAACAGAACAATGTACGTCCACATGTATCCCGTACAACTCAAAGTGCTATTCTATGTGTACGTCAACTACGCTGCCCATCATTATCCCCAGATATGCCCCCTCCCCATTGAGCATGTCTGGAATCTGATGAAACGTCATCTTGGTGCGGTCTACAAGTCGGGCACGAGATCTGGTCCAAATGAGGCATCAGATGGAAACTGCATAGCAGGCCATACCGTAAGGCTTCATTCGGCACCTCTACGATCGTCGTCATGATGAAGTTGCACCCTGCATTGCTGCAAAAGGAAGGTACACACGATACTAGAGTCGACATTGTGCACACTCTGGTGACCGTACTGACGTGCGTATGGTTCTGACTGCGTGATCGTGTGTTTTATACATCCTCAAGAATGTGTCAATAAAATTTCGATCTGCTGGAATGACGAATTTATGGTGTTCTTCTTTCATTTTCCAGGAGTGTATGTGCTTTCTGATTATTCAGTACTTGAAAATAGAATAAGGTAGATCGGAAACCATTTGTACTGACCAAAAATAAGTTTTGTAATTGACAACTGGTGTGCTATTTGCCTCAATCTTTGAAGTAAATATACAGGGTGTTACAAAAAGGTACGTCCAAACTTTCAGGAAACATTCCTTACACACACAGAATGAAAATATGGTATGTGGACAAGTGCCTGGAAACGCTTAATTTCCATGTTAGAGCTCATTTTATTATTTCTCTTCAAATCACATTAATCATGGAATGGAAACACACAGCAACAGGACATACCAGCGTGACTTCAAACACATTGTTACAGGAAATGTTCAAAATGTCCTCCATTAGCAAGGATACACCGTCCGTCGCATGGAATCCCTGATGCGCTGATGCAGCCCTGGAGAATGGCGTATTGTATCACAGCCGTCCAAAATACGAGCACGAAGAGTCTCTACATTTGGTACCGGGGTTGCTTAAACAAGAGCTTTCAAATCCTCCCATAAATGAAAGTCAAGAGGGTTGAGGTCAGCAGAGCGTGGAGGCCATGGAATTGGTCCGCCTCTACCAATCCATCGGTCACCGAATCTGTTGTTGAGAAGCGTACGAACACGTTGACTGAAATGTGCAGGAGCTCCATCGCGTATGATCCACCTGTTGTGTCGTACTTGTAAAGGCACTTGTTCCAGCAGCACAGGTAGAGTATTCCGTATGAAATCATGATAACGTGGCTCCAGTGAGCGTAGGTGAAAGAACACATGAGGCCCAATCAAGACATCACCAACAATTCCTGCCCAAACGTTCACAGAAAATCTGTGTTGATGACGTGATTGCACAATTGCGTACGGAATCTCGTCAGCCCACACATGTTGATTGTGAAAATTTACAATTTGAACACGTTGGAATGAAGCCTGATCCGTACTAAAATTAGTTCTAACATGGAAATTAAGCGATTCCGGACACATGTCCATATAACATATTTTCTTGCTTTGTGTGTGACGAATGTTCCCTGAAAGTTTGGCCGCGCCTTTCTGTAACACCCTGTAGATGTAGATAGCTCCAGACTCCACTATTGTGAAACAGTGGTTGCGATAGTTCTGGCGTATGGCCACTTCATATTTCTGGCCGCTGGCCGTTTCTTCGTGTTTTAAACGCAGGAGAAAGGCAGAAGTGTATCATATGTTGAAATGTGGGGTGGGGAGCAGTAGCATATGGCACAGTAGGTGCTGGTTCCCGTGGGAAAGCCCGACTATGTTACTGGTGCTCTCCTCGCATTGGCTGCTGCTTTTCACGTCACGTGATTTGTTTTGAAATTAGTTTTGTTTATTATATACCAAATATTAATTATTCAGAGTTGAGAATTTATGATAAATATCTCTCAAGGACAGGCTAGATTTTGACAGTTTAAAAAGTTTAAGGTGCCTTCTCTTATTGTAACAAGAGAAGAGCGATTTTGCAGAAGGCGCGCGACGGCCCTGTTTTGGCGCTAAATAGAGCGTCAGGTGCCCTCTCGCAACGCGCCGCAGTTTCAGTCTCGAGCTGACCACTATACGCGCCGGACCGCGCCGGTCATGAGTAAAGTTTTGTGTAATTGTGATAATAGTCGAGGCCTCAACATGAACTACGGGCAACATAGGCCGTTTCGTATTAACAATAGTTGTTTAGATTTTATTATTTAGTTAATAAATGGCGTCCCTGACAATTAAAAATCTCGCGAGTTGCTTCTTATGCTTCCATCATACGGAACTTATATTAGCCTCGCTTGTATGATGTAGAAGAATCAACGACCTGTGTGCTGTCTTCTGCGCTGGGGACACAACTATAGAAGACAACAGGTTAGTCAGAACTCTATGCTTTCCATAATGACTTGTACAGCAACTACGGCACCTCGTGCGTACTGTAGGGCGGTACAAACGCACACTGCTACGCAACAGCATCCGCAAGGATGAGGAGGTTTTAGGGGACTTGTGGGAGGAAGCAGTACTAACTTCTCCGTCCGCAAATAAAACCACAGGAAGTTTGTATGGTCACTTGAGGCCGCACAGATAAATCGGTGTCATTCTGGTGGCGTTAACCTCTTGAGCCCCTGGGCCCTCTTGGGCGGACCCTCCCAGAGACCTTGGCGACCGCCGGCTAGTCGCCCACATGCCGGCCTACTTACCAGTCGGGCACACAGACCGCGCTGTGGCACTGGCGCCAGTAACGCGCTAGTATCACGCCAGTCACGACACCGCGCAGTCCGCGGAAACGCAGCGCTGCTACCGACGAGCGGCCTTGGCGCCAACGAGACGAGCAATCCAGGCAGCCAGCCAGCCAGACAGACAGACGTCTAAAGTACTCTCGATTGGTGGGAAATAAAGAGCGACCCACTTGCTTCTCGCGAATAAAGTCCCCGTGGCTGTCGGCGTATTCACAGAACCCTGACACCGAAGTGACAAGGCTACATGCGTGTGAAAAACCTTAAGGACGAATGTGGCTTTCGCATGATGCGCCATATTCAAGTAACACAGCACGATGAAACCCTACATCAAAAGAACTGCTGCAGTATACACTATATACACTATACACTATAAATCAGTCAAATCTAGAGGCCGTAAATTCAAATAAATACCTAAAAGTAACAATTAAGAACGACTTAAATTGTAAACAACACATATGTAGGTTTGCGATACACAGCGTGCCCTAATGTACTACCTCCAGCGAGAACATCTAAAAACGGCAGCCAGCTACTCTTTCCTATTTCCATTGTAAATGCATGTCATCGTATTTTTATTATATATGTACGTACTGTACAGTTCTGCTGTAACATAATGGCAATTTTTTTACCCTCCTAAGATCTTTTACAATGAGTTTGCACATGGCCTTCCTTAACACTAGAAGGACCGGATTTTTCTGTAGCCATAGTAGTACCATGTCGGCCGGCCGCGGTGGCCGAGGGGACTGAGGTGCTCCAGTCACGGCCTGCACGGCCACTACGGTCGGGGGTTCGAATCCCCCCTCGGGCATGGATATTTGTGCCGTCCTTAGTATTAGCTAGTTCATAAGTAGTTTGTAAGTTTAGGGACTGATGACCCCGTACTTAAGTCCCATAAGCTATTCAAACATTTGAAGTACCATGTGGGTCATTTTTACCCACACTGCCGCGGTGGAGTAGCCGAGCGGTCTAAAGCGTCTCGCTGCAGAGCGCGTGGTTCCTCGCCGTGGAGGTTCGAGTCCTCCCTGGGGCATGGGTGTGTGTGTTGTGCTTAGGTTAGTTTACCTAGGTTTAAGTAGTTTGTAAGCTACGGACTGATGACCACGCAGTTTAGTCCGATAGATTTACAATCATTTGAACATTTACCCACACTAGGAAACTACCAGTTTTTGCTATTTGGTTGGAATTTTGGGTTTCTACATATTCACATTACATTCAAGAAGACTCTAATGTACAAGAAAGATATTATTTTTTGTCAAAAATATTCTCATAAATAAATGTCAGTTTCATTTTACATCATACAGAAGAAATTCTACACTCTTGAATCAAATGTCATTCAAACAAGGAATAAAAGCAATTTTACTATGTTTATTTTTACAGCAAGATTGAAACAGAGTCAAAACATACAATTTATGCGACTAGTAATAGTATTTGTACCTTTACTGACATGTAAGGTAAGTACCGAGTAGTTCCAAAAAGAGTCTAAAATGCGACATGTTTTCTTGCTTACTGCAATCAAGAGATAAATATGTAAGAACAAACAATTTCAGTAACAAATAGTTGACAGTATTTTCTAGGCTGGGGTGGACTCACAGTTCAGACATAGGACGTTTCGGCTTGGTAGCTTTTGTACATATAGAGTTGAAAAATGAGATTGATGCTTCATTCTTGTGTTATTGTTAACAGGAAACATGATTTTGACAATGCCTTCTATTTCCATATTAGCCATTTCCGGTGCCAAACGATTGCATGGGGAGATCGGCTCCTCTCTTCAGTTTGCAGGAGGGAGGAATCTCATCAGCTACTCCGATATTGAATTCGGGCCGTGAACTCTCCTTACATGTACGTAACTTCCGAATATGCAGAATATGTACAACGTGGAAAATGGGAATATAAGAGCTAAACAACTGGAGCTGGTGCAAATTATGAATTTCACCACTGAACATTTTTTAAAGAATGTTTGCAAAAAGTGATTTTGTCGTAAATTTCGTTATTATTCTCAACCGCTGCCAGTCACATTGTGCTGTGAGAATATTGCATGCCACATGCAAGCATAAGAAAGTATTTAGTATCCCACATTCCAGGGATGTAGCAGGTCGTTTCAGAGCGTGCTGTAGCTAGGTAGACAGGACGTCAGGTCATGTTGGGCCAACATGACCCGTGTGATGACGGCTTAAAAAAAAAAAAAAAATTAAAAAATGTTCAAATGTTTGTATACTTATGGGACTTAACTACGGGGTCATCAGTACCTAAACGTACAAACTACTTGTGAACTAGCTAACACTAAGGACGGCACAAATATCCATGCCCGATGGGGGATTCGAACCTCCGACCGTAGTGGCCGTGACTGACTCGCCTCAGTCCCCTCGGCCACCGCGGCCGACGACGGCTTCAGCGGGATCATCAAATGAAGGTGTAAATGTAAACGAAGGCTTCCGCGGCCGTTGTCATTGTCGATAAAACTCTTCTGGGAATTGGAACGCATCGTCAATATATCAAATATTTCACCGACGTTTCGGCCACTATTGCAAGCGGCCATCTTCTGGGTGTTACGTTTACTGTCCATGGCCCGTGGCAGAAACGTTGGTGAAATATTTGATATATTGACGATGCGGTCCAATACCCAGAAGAGTTTTATCAACAAATGAAGGTGTATATACATGTGGCGTCTGTTCCGAATGAACAGACGTCACTTCTGATCCTGCAGTTGTTATTACTTAATATTCACAGAATATATGACATCAACTGCGATTGGCAAAGCTGAAAATGTGTACCCAGTTGGGATTCGAACCCGGGTCTCCTGCTTTCTAGGCAGTTGCGCTGACCCCTACACCACTGGGGACACAGTGATCACCGCCCCTGCAAGGACTACCTAAGCACGCCTCCCGTCAGATACAAATTCCCAGCTTCGCCCTGCCCACAGTACTCAAACTCGTAGTTATGAAACTAATTCCCGTAAGAGGAAGGGCTTCAAACTTGCCCTCCCCTCCCCACTAACGATAGGAGCATTGCCCGTAACCGGCATATTATATATATACATGTGGCGTCTGTTCCGAATGAACAGACGTCACTTCTGATCCTGCAGTTGTTATTACTTAATACTGAGCGCAACTGCCTAGGAACCAGGAGACCCAGGTTCGAATCCCAACTGGGTACACATTTTCAGCTTTACCCAATCGCAGTTGATGTCATATATTCTGTGTATATTAAGTAAAAACTGCAGGATCAGAAGTGACGTCTGTTCATTCGGAACAGACGCTACATGTATATATATATATATATATATATATATATATATATATATATATAATATGCCGGTGGCGGGCAATGATCCTGTCATGCCGGCCGCGGTGGCCGAGGGGACTGAGGCGCTCCAGTCACGGTCTGCACGGCCACTACGGTCGGGGGTTCGAATCCACCCTCGGGCATGGATATTTGTGCCGTCCTAGTTCGTAAGTATTTTGTAAGTTTAGGGACTGATGACCCCTTAGTTGAGTCCGATAGACTCTACAAACATTTGAACATTTCTTTTAACCTATTGTTAGTGGGGAGGGGGGGGGGGCAAGTTTGAAGCCCTTACTCTTACGGGAATTAGTTTCATAACTACGAGTTTGAGTACTGTGGGCAGGGCGAAGCTGGGAATATTTATCTGACGGGAGGCGTGCTTAGGTTGTCCTTGCAGGTGCGGTGATCACTGTGTACCCAGTGGTGTAGGGGTCAGCGCAACTGCCTAGAAAGCAGGAGACCCGGGTTCGAATCTCGGCTGGGTACACATTTTCAGCTTTGGCCAATCGCAGTTGATGTCATATATTCTGGGAATATTAAATGAAGGTGTGTTTGCACAGTCCTCCTGCACTCGTATCTCCCAGGTGGCATTTGCTGTCATCGGATTAAAACTGATGTCGTCTTTGAAGGTGTACCAACCTTTTTTTACTGAACAGCAGTGCAGGGACTGGCCGATGCTGGGCCCCCTCGCTGGTGATCGCCGGGTCCGCGGCTTTTCGCCTTAGGTGGCCGTAAGGCGCGGGTTAGCGGCATTCCGCGCGTGCCTGGGGCCGTTTTATGTACGTTCCTGCCGCGGCCGCCGAGGAAAATCCCGGCCGTAAAGGCGAACGGAACTTGCCGACGCGCATGCGCAGTCGCGCCGTATAAACAAAATGCCTGTTTATTACCCCACCGCGTCTACGCGGCCGGGTGGCTCAGCCTCTGACAGCTTTTAGGGGCCTTCATTCGCGGTGCCACAGGCGTACTCTACGTGATCAAAAGTATCCGGACACCTGGCTTAAAATGACTTAAGGGCCCTACACACGGTGCGATTTATTGGACCAATTCGTTGGTCACACGATAAATTGGGCGGTTTTAGGCGCTACCCGACCGACATTCCATGTCAGCCGGCTGGTTGTGCCTGGAAATGTGACAATTGCACCCAGTGACATTTGCACCCAACCCCAAATCTGCGACATTTGCACCCAGTCTGACCTGTTTACTACGTCACGACCTACCTGCAGCCCGTACCCTCGCTAAGCCGTCCCTGTTTTCGCGGTGATGCCACGCCGCCCAGTCCTCGCTCACCGGAAACGCTCTCTCGACACAGTCTGCCTGCAGTCCCGAGGTCCTTGTCCACCTCAGCGGATGACAGCTGTTAGTACGATTCTGGAGATCGTAGTGTTCGGTTCGTGCAGCTTGTGTGTTTGTGAGCTTATAGGTTCGATATGGAATTTGTGTCTGACGGAAGGCGTGCTTAGTTAGACCTTGCAGGTGTGGTGATCACTGGGTCCCCAGTGATGTAGTGGTCAGCGCAACTGCCTAGAAAGCAGGAGAGATGGGTTCGAGTGACAGCTGGGGACACATTTTCATCTTTGCTCATTCGCAGTTGATGTCATGTATCCTGTGAATATGTTTTTTTTTTTTTTTTTTTTTTTTTTTTTTTTTTTTTTTTTTTTTACAAACCATCGATGTTTTCAAACTGTCGATTTATCGTTTGCATCCCTAGTAATCAGTTTTTTGACTGATTTGATGCGACCTGCCACCAGCTCCTTGGCCAACCGTTTCATTTCAGAGTACTATTGCAACCTACAACCTCAATTATTTGCTTCATATATTCCAATCTGTTTTTTCCCTAGTGTTGTAAAATGCCTCGTAATTTGCAAGTTGGGGCAAATGTCTAGAATATATGCTTGGGCAAATGCCAAAAATTCATAAATACCCGGGCATTTATCGATTTAAAACATAAACTTAAAAGCAGTACCTACAAAAAAAAGTGATATTTTGTACTACTGTATAAACTACATCTCAAATGCTTCAATTCTCTTCTATTCTCATTTCCCAGCAGTCCAATTACGCAAACAAACAGTGTTGTACTGCAAACGTATGTTCTACGATATTTCTGCCACAAGTCCAGTACGATGTTTAACAGCAGTAGATTTCTCTTTCCCATGAATGGCCTCATTGCTTGTGCTAGTCTTTATATCCTTCTTGCTTCTTCCGTAGTGAGTTAGTTTACTGCAAAGGTAGCAGAATTCCTTGTATTCGTGTACATTGCGATCACCAATTCGGATGTTATTTTCTCGCTACTTTTATTCCCGTTAATTCTCATGACTTTCATCTTTCTTTAGTTCACCTTCAGTCCATGGTCTGTGCTCATTAGTCTTTTCATTCTATTCAACAGACCCTGTAATTTTCCTTCACTTTCACAGATGATAGCAATGTCATCAGCAAATCTCATCACAGATATCCTTTTATCCAGAACTTTTATCACAGCCTTGAACTTCTTCTTCATTTCCGACATTACGTCTTCATTGCGCAATTGAACAGTGATGCCGACAGTCCGCAACCTTTTCCTACCCCCTTCTTAATCTTAGCACTTCGTTCCTGACTTTCGACGTTTATTGCATCCACTTGGTTCTTATACAAACTACGTATTACCCGCCTTTACCTACAGCTTACTCCTATTTTTCTCAGAATTGCGAACATCATACAGCACCATTATCGAAGGCTTTTTCTGACACAAATCTTATATGTCTTGGTTCTTCTTCAGTCTCGCTTCCATTATAAATTACAGTAATGCTATTGCGGCCACGAATTGCCATAATGCACGGCCTGTGTCGATGCGACCTCACAGCCGTCGGCTCTTCTACCTGCCGGCCAGCGATCGGACGGGGAGATTAGCGGACCGGCCCTCCACTAGAACTGGGAGCTAATGTCACTGGTTGCAACTGTCACTGGGTGCTTTTGTCAGGACACCGTTGTGCCTGACCATCCGATCTCCGATTCTTCCATCATTTTACCGTGTGTAGCGCATCCCGACCAACTTCCATACCTGAGGTCGTCTGCACAGTGAACACGCGAAAACAAACAGACACCAGAACAGGGTGGCGGTGCGTGCAGTTGGTCGGAACGTGTGTAGGCTGTTACCAGGTTGGTTGGTACGTTGGACATCTTGTTGGTCGTACGATAAATCGGAGCGTGTGTAGGGGCCTTTAGGGCACACGCTCCAACTGACCAACGAACCAACTATATTCGTAGCAGCCTATACACGTTCCGACCAGCTGCCGCAGCGATTGCAGTGCCCCCCTGATCTGGTGTCCGTTTGTCGAAGTGTTTTCGTTTTCACGTGTTCGCTGTGCAGACAGGAGACGATCGCAGGGTACATACGCACAATCTGTCGGGAGGAGTAGTGGGGATGTCAGATGTCGGACGGTCGGGCACGACCAACCATCCGACAAGTAAAGTTGGTCGGGAAGCGTCTCCACACGTCCAATTTATCGGACCGCCGATAAATTAGTCCCGACAAATCAGAACGTGTGTACGGGCCGTAAAAGGGACCCAGACATGAAAATGACTGAAAAATTGCATGTATATATACAGGGTGTTTCACTAAGTGTGTTTGCCTCTGTAACTTATAAAATAATAGGTGACGGGAAATTTGAATGCGGTAGGTCAACACAAGAAATGTTACACTTTCTGCGGAGCTATGAACATAGTTTATTGTAACATTTTCCAAAGAGCTACAGCACAAAGATATATTTTTTTAAATGGAACAATAGTTCTTTTCTATCGTGCATTGGATTCACTTAAACCAGCTGCGTCCAAATCAATTTCAAGTTCAAGTGTTTGTTAAGCTTATGGGACTTAACTACGGGGTCATCAGTCCCTAAACTTACAAACTACTTATCTACTACCTTATACTAAGGACGGCACAAATATCCATGCCCGAGGGGGGATTCGAACCCCCGACCGTAGTGGCCGAGCAGACCGTGACTGGAGCGACTCAGCCTCCTCGGCCACCGCGGCCGGCAATTCAATTTAAACTACATTCCTATCACTGTTAGTTTGGGAGCTACAACGCTTCAAAGTTTAGGGGGCGGAGGCTACGACAGCGTAGTTAACTGGCTGGTGGTCATGAGACAGTGGGCCGTGCCCCAGGGGATAGCCACTCGGCCAGTTAGCTACGCTATCGCAGCCTCCGCCCCTGGAATTCTGAAGGGTTGTAGCTCCCAAACTAACACTGATAGGAATGTAGTTTAAATTGGTTTGGACGCAGCTGGTTTCAACGAATCCAATGCACGATAGAAAATACTATTGTTCCATTTAAAAAATTATATCTTTGTGGTGTAACTCTTAGGAAAATGATACAATAAATTATGTTCATAGCTCCGCAGAAAGTGTAACATTTCTTGTGTTGACCTACCGCATTCAAATTTCCCGTCACCTACTATTTAATAAGTTACAGAGGCAAACTTAGTGAAACATATATATAACAGGGATACCCGTCAAAACTAATTAAAATGTCCTCTGGCTTGACCAATATGTCATTTAATTTACTTATAAAATGCCCCTAATTCTTGATATAGCGGCCCACGTGCGGTCGTAATAGTGTTGTCAGTATGGTGCTGGGCCTCGATGACAGCTTCCATTCTCGTAGGCTTTCGTTGGATCAGCTGCTGAAACCCCAATCTTTACGGAGTGCTGCACTGAGGAGAGGTATCGAGTAGGCCGTTTAGGGCTGGCACGAAGTCGGCGTTCCAAAAGATCCCAAAGGTGTTCTATAGGATTCAAGTCAGGACTCTGAGCCGGTCAGTCCATCACAGGGATGTTATTATCGTGTAACCACTCCGCCACACTCCGTGCAATATGAACAGGCGCTCGATCGTGTTGAAAGATGCAATCGCCATTCCCGAATTGCTCTTCAACAATGGGAAGCAAGAAGGTGATTAAAACATCAAGGTACACCTGTGCCGTCAACAAGAGGTGCAAGACCCTTCCATCACACGAACACACCATAACAGCACCGCCAGATGACCTTCACCGGGCATTCGCCATACCCACACCCTGCCTTCGGATAGCCACACTGTGTACCGCGATTCGTCACTCTACACACCGTTTTTCCACTGTTCAATTGTCCAATGTTTACGCTACTTACAGCAAGCGAGGCGACGTTTTTGCATTGACCTTCGTGATGTTCGCTTATGGGCAGCCGTTCAGTCATGATATCTAAGTTTTTCTCACCTCTAGCCTGTCATAATACTTGACCCTGATGCGGTTTGGAACTCATATGTGATGCTCTAGATAGATTCCTGCCTGTTACACTGTACGATCCTCTTCAACTGTCGGGGATCTCTGTCAGTCAACATACGAGGTCGGCCTGTACGCTTTCATGCTGTACGTGTTCCTCTACGTTTTTACTTAACACTATGACATCAGAAACAGTGGACATGGGGATGTTTAGGAGCATCGAAATGTTCGCGTATGATAAGTTTGGTATTTGTAAACATATGTGTTATTCTGCTTGCTTTTATTTATTTGTTCTAATAATCCTCCATTTAAAAGTTCCAGAAGTTTGCTCCTTGCACAATGACTAAAACGAAAGTGATGTCGTATACTTGAGTACGAAAAAAATCCGTTAAACTATGTTTACAAGATAGATCAATCGAAAGTGAAATACTTCAGACTTAAACTGGAAAAGAACACGTAGATACTGTCGCGGGAAAGGCGAACCAGAGACTGCGTTTTATTGGCAGAACCCTTAAAAAACGCAACAGAACTATTAAAGAGACTGCATACACTACGCTTGTCCGTCCTTTTTAAGAGTATTGCTGCCCAGTGTGGGATCTTTATCAGGTTGGTTTGACGGAGGACATTGAAAGATAAAGAAAGGCAGCTCGTTTTGTATTGCCACTATACAGGGGAGACAGCGTTACGGAAATGATACAGGATCTGGGATGGGAATCATTACAACAACGACGCTTATTGCTGCGGCCTAGGCTACTTACGGAACTCCAATCACCAACATTCTCCTCCGAATGCGAAAATATATTGTTGACTCCCACTTACATAGGTAGAAAAGATCATCAGAATAAAATACGAGAAATCAGAGCTCTATCGGAGAGATTCAGATATTCTTTCTTCCCGCGCGATATTCGAGAATGGACTGGGAGATATGTAGTATAAAAGTGGTTCGATGAACCCTCTGCCAGGCACTTAAATGTCATTGCAGAGTATTCCATGTAGATGTAGATGAAATAATTTTATTAGATCAAATGGAGATAAGCAATTCTGTTTCCGCATATATCGTACGGCAGAATTCTTTGTAAAATACATATTTAATTAAGACCAACTTTTCTGAATTGCTTTGTACAATAACCACTTGTCTGCCAACGGTAGACTCATTGTCATTTGTTGGGGAATTTCAGAAACTCTTTAGAAATTCGCCAGGAAAAGTAGGCATGCATTGTCATAAACGGGAACCCAGACAACGAATTCCTTTGTTCAAAAGAAGATATTTTGTAGTGAAAGTATTAATGAAAAACTTGACCTGATACTGTCACATATATGTTCTTTCAAATTAACGCCCATCACTTCTTGTCATGTAGAGCGCTCATTTTATACCTACAAAAATATTTCGACTGAAGGAATCTCATAGAAATATTTACTAATCGTGTTAGTTGTTGATAGTACAAAAGGAAAGTTTATATGAGAACGAAAATGTTACTGAATATTTTCGTGTATTTTTTTAATTGATTGTGCACGTATTGTAGTTGGATAGTGCATGAATGCATGGATGCATATTTCAGATTTAATAGTGTATGAAATTGACGTCTACCCTCCCGTCGGAAGTGAAACTGGAGCCTTTTGGAAGTGTTACTGCTACTGCCACGCAATACGTAATCTTAAATTCAGCATTCCTCGCCGTAATGAAAGGCGTGGTACGTCCGGCATTCTCGAGTCTGAGTTCAGGTCCACTGCTTCCGAAATAGAACTGTGAAACTAGGGCGAAGCCGTGTTTCACTCAGTGCGAACATGCAAATGGTCGTAAGGTCACTCTTTGATGCATTCCGCCAATGAACGGGTAACCCATTTGCCAGCTTCACTAATTAAGGAACGTAAGTTAATCTTGGCTAACGACTAGGATTTAAGGACAGCCTAAACAGCGGAACGAGGGAAGAAGTAAACTGCGGACGAGGATGCCGAGAATTGGAAATTACTGCTTCTGCTAAGTGGAATCTTACTCGCGTTCCAATTTGTGCAACGGAAGCCGCAACGCAGACGAAAAAACCGTTTTCTTTACAGAACAATAAGTGGATGAAGAGATCTTTGAATACTGCAAAAAACTAAATGCAGCATGCAGACGTGATTGAAACATATTTCATCGTACATATTCCCTTATGAATTTTTTTCTGTAATTATGAAACAAATGTCGCAGTTTATTTCCGGTAAGTGTCTGTCGTTATCGTTTTCTTGTTGAGTCGTAAGCGTTCAATGAGCGCTCTTTCACTCTCATGGCATAGTTGTTCGATGATGGTATCTAAATCTGAGAGAAAGGTCACAAATTATAACATTCTTACACGTAGTGCTCCGCAATTCCTATAGAAGAAAATGTCATCAGTTTATTACTCCCACTCCTCTCTCTCTCCATCTCTTTCTACCCTACTATCTATCCCTTTGTTTCTTTTTCATTATGACGTTATATATCCTGAAGTATGTGAGGTACAATAACGTAATATTCCACGTTCGTAGGAAATGCTCACGTGTTTGTAAAGCTAAGGGACCAAACTTCTGCCAGCCACAGTGGCCGAGCTGTCTGCGGCGTGCCAGTCACGGTCTGCACGCCCGCTGCGGTCGGGGGTTCGAATCCCCCCGTCGGGCATGGATGTTTGTGCCGTCTTAGGTATAAGCTAGTTCATAAGTAGTTTCTAAGTTTAGGGACTGATGACCCCGTAGTTACGTCCCATAAGCTCTACAAACATTTGACCACTTGGACCAAACTTCTTAGGTCATTGGTCCCTAGACTATTCAAATTCAAATGTTTGTAAAGCTTATGGGACTTAACTACGGGGTCATCAGTCCCTAAACTTACAAACTACTTATGAACTACTTACGAACTAGGACGACACAAATATCCATGCCCGAGGGGGGATTCGAACCCCCGACCGTAGTGGCCGTGCTGACCGTGACTGTAGCGCCTCAGCCACCTCGGCCACCGCGGTCGACTTCCAAACTATTTAAACTCATTTATGTTAAGACACACTCACACACACACACACACACACACACTCATGCCCAAGGGAGGACCGAAACATCTGACAGGGAGTGGCCGCGCAAACAGTGTCAAGGTGCGTTAGACCGCATGGCCATGTTCGTAGAGTGGAAAATCAGAAAAATTACTGCGAAATGTGTTCCGAATTGACTTGCTAGAAAAGACGTGACAAATAACGTCATGCATATTAGAGCAGATTTTTATGCATTTCATTGCTGTTGATTTCACATCTCCCGAATCATTACGTTTCGCAATAAAAGCCGTCAAAATGATTGTAAATTTATCGGACCAAACTGCGTGGTCATCGTCCGTAGCTTACAAACTACTTAAACTAAGGTAATCTAACCTAAGGACAACACACACACCCATGCCTCAGAGAGGATTCGAACCTTCGACGGCGAGCAATCGCGCTCCGCAGCGAGGCGCCTTAGACCGCTCGGCTACTCCACCGCGGCAAGCCGTCTGGGTTGCACAGTATTTTATTAAGTATTCAATGACGCGTTTCGCCATCATCAAATTATAATCTTATCTGTCAAATGTTCAAATATTTGTATAGTCTATGGGACTTAACTACGGGGTCATCAGTCCCCAAACTTACAAACTACTTATGAACTACTTACGAACTAGGACGGCACAAAATTCCATGCCCGGGGGGGGGCATTCGAACCCCCGACCGTAGTGGCCGTGCAGACCGTAACTGAAGCGCCTCAGTCCCCTCGGCCACCGCGGACGGCTCTGATCTGTCACAGATCTATGTGACAGATGAGATTATAATTTGATGATGGCCTGCTAAAGGGCGAAACGCGTCATTGAATACTTATTTTGTACTACGTAGCTTGTATAAAATGGCAAAAACTCTTACAATGCACTCTGCGTAGTGTGAGAGCGTACGTTGCTTCGCAGTCAGACATTTTTGAATTTTTTTAATTATTTTTTTTATTTATTTTTTATTCTAATAAAACCCCATGTCATTCCAAGCAAGTGTGTCAATTTTTAGCCGGCCGTGGTGGCCGAGGGGACTGAGGCGCTCCAGTCACGGTCTGCACGGCCACTACGGTCGAGGGTTCGACTCCCCCCCTAGGGCATGGATATTTGTGCCGTCCTTAGTCTTAGCTAGTTGACAAGTAGTTTGTAAGCTTAGGGACTGATGACCCCGTAGTTAAGTCCCATAAGTTGTACAAACATTTGAACATTTGTCAATTTTTACCTCTCTGTCTACATTATTCCGTGATTTACTAAGTTTTCAAATTTATACTTACTTTTTGATCCCCCAGTATATACAGTAAATACTTAAAACGTAAAGAAGAAGCGAGTGTAGTACTGGAGGTGGGGGATGGGTAGGGGGGCTGCAGCCACATAGCCCCTCTCCGGCTTCGCCCCTGTGCAGTGACATGAGATATTTTCATCCCAGGTAATCTCTCATAGTTTGTCATTGGCTATATGTCAAAATAAATCTTATTTCACACTAATGTAGAACAAAAGATTAAAATATTTTACACAGTGCAATCATTGCAAGAAGTTGCAAGACTCCTTATTACAATGACAGGAACGTTATATTCCTCTACAGCTGCAAAAGAAAAATTTAAACATTTACAGAAAATTTCGAGCAAAAGTAATCTTCTAATTTATAAAGCAGTGTCCGTATATTTGTACGTGTTGCGTAGAAATCTACAATTATGTTCCAGTCTTTATGAAATTTTGCACACGTAAGCTTCAATCCATGAGAACGGGCGCCGTAAGTGTAAAAATCACGTACGATACATATTTCAGGAGAAACGACGTCATAAACAATGAGATGCGCAAATAACTGCTGCATTTAGTGACAATACTGATCATTTTCTCCTAAACCACTGGACCGATTTCAGCCAAATTTGATACACATATTCCTTGCCGTGTGGTACAATTGCTGCAGGGTTAAGAATCGTATACAACACATGGTTCAAAAGATATTACGTCATAACCAATAGAAATCGCAAAAAATGCCATATAATGCGGCGAGACTTTCGAAATACACTGTACGAGAATGACAGTACTTAGCGACTTGCAACAAACTTTAAACAAAATTTCAAACCTTTATTAAAATTTTTCTCGCTGGCAACCATGGTAAAATGATGAAAGGAAAAAAGTTTCTCGCTTACTACTTTTCCGCTGTTTATGGAGTAAAACTAGGGCATTCGGTATGACGTTACAATTTATAATTTGGACACTACAAATTGTAGCCACAGGCAATTTTACAGACAGTACACAGACATATAGTTGAATGTACCTTCTACATTGTATCACAGTACGACATGTAGTTCATGGGATATGAGCACATAAACAGTAACGTTCATGGAAAACCGTCCCTTCCCGCACCAAGTTTTAATCGATCACTCTTTACTACTAATTGTATTCCCAAGAGATTTTACATACAACCCTTATACAAATGAATATATACCTGAAAAACGGCAGGAATAAATAAAATAAATACCCGGGCAATACCGGGTTTTCATCTAGTGTGCAATAAAAATATCGGCACCCGATATTTGCATTCTGAGATTGCGACGGAAAAAATATATCGATGTTTATCGATAGTTTTTGAAAAAAATAACGATTTATAGATACATATATCGATATTTTATAAGTCGTACTTCCAATGTTAATTTCTCTGAGTTCCAGGGGCCGAGTCGGAGCACCAGTGAGTTACGCCACAACAAGACGAGCTCTCCAAAGACATACGATGTCTGTGGAAAGCATACAGCAGCAGCCGTCGGCTGCCGTAACCAGCGACGGCAGCCGGAGGCGTCGCTTGTTGTACTGCCGAGGGTAGCCACGCGACCTCCGTAGAAAGCGGCGAGCCTACAGGAAAGTGAGGAGTTGACCTGTTGAATGAGGAGGGGCAGAGAGGTGGGGGTAGGCTGGCGACCAGCTGACAGGTCGACCGCGAGGGGAAAGTCCGCGCTCTCTCTTGCCTCAGACAGGCCGCTAGCTTCCCGCCCAGTCACACGCCTCACAATGACCGCGCCGCGGAAGAGACACAGGGGCGTCCACTGTAATTACTTCCGTGTCGCAGGGGTTCCCCAGTGAAATGCTACCTGTCGTACAGTCGGCAGTGCCTGTTATTGTCCCTTGAGCGGCTGACGTAACAGGTGCATTCAATGAGAGGGAGGAGGAAGGAAAGGTACCAGTTTGGTGACAAGTGAAAATTTGTACCCGACCGGGACTCGAACCCGGATTTCTCGGACCGCTTCGGGCACCCGAGTATACGTAAGGTTCATATAAATATTTGTCCGCAGATATTTGCTCACGAAGTTACGACTAACAGCCGTGGTGGAGTAGCCGAGATTTCCAAGGCGCCTAGCTACGAAGCGCGCCGCTGCTCGCCGTTGGAGGTTCGTGTCCTCCCTCAGGCATGGGTGTGCATGTTTTCATTGGCAAAAGTAAGTTTAAGTAACTTCCTGGCAGATTAAAATTGTGTGCCGGAACCGGGACTCGAACCTGGGACCTTTGCCTTTCGCGGGCAAGCGCTCTACCACTGAGCTACCCTGACACGACTCACGATGCCGCCTCACAACTTTACTTCCGCCAGTACCTCGCCTCCTACTTTCCAAACTTCACAGAAGTTCTCCTGCGAAACTTGCAAGACTAGCACTCCTGGAAGAAAGGATATGGTGGAGACATGGCTTAGCCACAGCCTAGGGGATGTTTCCAGAATGAAACTCCGCTGCAGAGTGAAAGTTTCATTCTGGAAACATCCCCTAGGCTGTGGCTAAGCCATGTCTCCACCATATCCTTTCTTCCAGGAGTGCTAGTCTTGCAAGTTTCGCAGGAGAACTTCTGTGAAGTTTGGAAAGTAGGAGGCGAGGTACTGGCGGAAGTAAAGTTGTGAGGCGGCATCGTGAGTCGTGTCGGGGTAGCTCAGTGGTAGAGCGCTTGCCCGCGAAAGGCAAAGGTCCCAGGTTCGAGTCCCGGTTCCGGCACACAATTTTAATCTGCCAGGAAGTTTCATATCAGCGCACACTCCGCTGCAGAGTGGAAGTTTCATTCTAAGTTTAAGTAGTTTGTAAGCCCAGGGACATGTTTGTATAGCTTATGTGACTTAACTATGGGGTCATCAGTCCCGCCCAGGGACAGACGACGAAAGTAGTTATGTCGCATAGATATACAAACATTTGAACAATGTTCAAATGTTTGTAATTCTATCGGACCAAACTGCGTGGTCATCAGTCCGTAGCTTACAAACTACTTAAACCTAGGTAAACTAACCTAAGGACAAACACACACACCCATGCCCCAGGGAGGACTCGAACCTCCACGGCGAACAACCGCGCGCTCCGCAGTCAGACACTTCAGACCACTTGGCTACTCCACCGCGGCACATTTGAACATTTTTACAGCTAGTTAAAATTCATAAAAGTTTAAACAGTTTACTTAAAAAATTGATAAAAATAGCCAAGCAAAGTGAATTTTTTTATTTACAAAGTGGAGACTAGTACCGACGCTTTAGTCATATACGACCCACTGTTTTTGACTGAATATGTAAACCAGCAGTGAATCTGAGCAGTCAAAAAATGTCAGTTTCATCAACTGACTGCTCAAATCCACTCCTGGTTTACATATTCAATCAAAAACAGTGGTTTGTAAATGGCTGAAAAGTCGAAACTAGTCACCACAATGTAATTAAAAAATTTCACTTTAGAGTTAGGCTATTTTTATCAATTTTAAATAAGTTGTTTAAAATTTTATGAATTTTAACTAATTGTAAGACCGCCCAAACTCCATGCTGACAATGTCACATTTTACAGTAATTTTTACGGTTAATAAAAGATTTTGCCTGAAATTCAGCAACCTCGCTAATTTCAAGGTGTCGCAAAACTGTACGAGGTTACAGTAAAGCAAAATTTCCATTTATTTTTCTGATATTGATCAGCTGAATCTAATAGAACATGTCCAAGACGTATATGTTTTCCAGAAATTCCAGAGAAGTTCTTTACACCTAGTTTATCTGTTGTCCTTGGATTTCTGATATGAAAGGACTAAGAAATTTATGGCTAGCGGTGTTAACGGCCACCTCTTTTAAAAGTGAATATATGTCTGCAAATCAAATGTTTGTTAAGCTTAAGGGACTTAACTGCGGGGCCATCAGTCCCAAACTTACAAACAACTTATGAACTACCTTAAAGCAGAGGCGACACAAACCTCCATGCCCGGGGGGGGGGGGGGGATTCGAGCCCCCGACCGTAGCGGCCGTGCAGACTGTGACTGGCGCGCCGCAGACCGCTCGACAACTGCGGCCGGCCTTTATGTCTGCCGTTACCTACTAGTTTGAATAAATGAAAGCGCAGTTGCAAATAATTGATGTGTTCGTTAGTAAACTCAAGAAACTTCTAATATTAACAGGTCTGCTTCTTGGTAATATACATTTTGAAACATATTTGGCAAGAAAAACCTAGTACGTATATGCTACACACAGGATCAAAGACATGACAATGAGGGCCTTTATATGTATGAGTAGCACTTAGACCACATGACTATCAAATTTTAGAATTTTTTTTATATTTATGGTACGTGAAGTTTAGAACTCAAACAACGATCTGCCCAAAGCCATTCGACAACTCTCAAAAAAATACTCCAGAAAATCGACTTTGAAGTTTTGCAAGTACACGTAAGTACCAATAATTAAAACACTTCCGGTGTAGCTCAGCTGGCAACGTTCTGGCCTCATAACCATAGAGTTGGAGCTTCGAATCCCGCTGTAATAGATTTTTTATTTTATTGTTTCCAAATTCAGTTATATAAAACATTTTGGGATGTCTAATTCCACGCGTTGTGTCAGTATTGGTTAATGAACACCTTGCCGTCACCAAAACCGATGGTTGAGCAAGTTAGCTAGTTGGAAAGCCTTTGGTAGCTATGAAGACGACTTTCCAAAAACAGCGTCGTAGATCTTCACAAACTGAACAATCAAAGACTACCGTCGTCAGCTAATACTGAAGGCAATATTGTAAGAAATGTAACTTACATTTTTATTGAAACCCTCATTATTAACAACCATTTACAACCATTTATAAAATACAGAATATTAAGAATAAAAAAATACTAACCTTTTCGTAAAAATTTCCATTAGATATTTAAAATGTGTAAGTATTCGAACGCAACTGAAAAAAAAAAAAAAAAAAAAAAAAAAAAAAAAAAAAAAAAAAACATCTTCACGACAGGATTTGAACCACCAACCCTATGCTTGTAACGCCAAAACGCTACCATCTGAGCTACATCGACATGCTACAACTGTTTTAATTACTGGTACTTGCAACACTTCAAGACGTGGTGGAGTAACCGAGCGGTTTAAGGCGCCTCGCTGCAGGGCTCACGGTTGCTCGCCATCGGAGGTTCGAGTCCTCTCTGGGGCATGAGTGTGTGTAATTGTCCTTAGGTTAGTTTACCTTAGTTTAAGTAGTTTGTAAGGTACGAACTGATGACCACGCAGTTTGGTCTGATAGATTTACAAACATTTGAACATTTTTGCAACACGTCAAAGTTGATTTTCTAAAGAAGTTTTTACAGTTGTGTCGAATGGCTTTAGCTGATTGTTACTTGAGTTCTGAACTTCACGTACCATATATATAGAGTTTTCTTAAAATAGCACAATGGTTGTTTCTATCATGCGCTGGAATTTTTTATACAAGCTGTGTACAAAGAAATTTGAACAACATTTATATCACATTTAGTTTGGGAGCTACAACCGTTCAAAGTTTCGGGGGCGGGGGCTAAGATAGCGTAGCTGACTGGCCGAGTGACTAGACCCTGAGGCAGGGCCCACTATCTCATGACCACCAGCCAGTAAGTTATGCTGTCGTAGCCTCCACCCCCAAAACTTTGAATGGTTGTATCTGCCAAACTGAAGGTGATAAAAATGCCATTCAAAATTCTTTGTACACAGCTGGAGTCAAAAATTTCAGTGCATGATAGAAACAACCATCGTTCCATTTGAAAAATTGTATGTTTGCATACAAAAAACACTTTCTAGGTATTTTTACAATCTGTTTGTACACAGCTGGTGTCAAAATTTTCAGTGCATGATAGAAACAACCATCGTTCCATTTGAAAAATTGTATGTTTGCATACAAAAAACACTTTCTAGGTATTTTTACAATCTATTTGTTGGCTAACAATACGAGTCCTTGTCTATCAATCCATTCTGTGAAAACCGCACATCAATCGCACTTTCCGTTTCCGCAATATTACCCATGTGGTCTCCCTGCTGGTCTCCAAGAATATTTTGTTTTTAACGTATTGAAATGTCTGAAATCGCGTACAAAAACTCGTGAGAATTAAAACATCAGGTTACAACTCAGTTTTATTCTTCAAGTACGAAATGTTCAAATGTTTGTAAAGTCTATGGGACTTAACTACGGGGTCATCAGTCCCTAAACTTACAAACTACTTATGAACTACTTACGAACTAGGACGGCACAAATATCCACGCCCGAGGGGGGATTCGAACCCCCGACCGTAGTAGCCGTGGACACCGTGACTGGAGCGCCTCAGTCTCCTCGGCCACCGCGGCCGGCTTCAAGTACGATTAATGCACTATCACTGTAAGCCATATGTCTCAAAATGCACTGGGGTTAACAGAAGACGGATTTTTGTACTGCATTTTCAAATTTGTATTACAAAATTCACGACCCCTTTTAGTGACAAGGAAGTATGAATGTCAAAGCGTTAGAAATAGCACGTTCTCAGTCCGTATCGTCTCCTCTGTTACTATATACAGCCCGCTTGAAGCGCTTCAACACCTCAGCTGACAAAAGGTTGCACTTTTTACCAATATTAGAGTTTCGCGACATTTTAGACTGCAACCTGTGTGACTGTGACCTTGCTACTTGCAGTCTATTATGTTCGTCCTTATCCACGTGTCAGTTAAACATCTCCCGCCATGTTACTATGAACGGCACTCATTAAGACGTATTTTTGCCCCTTAATGAACGGAAAGCAACCTCCGTGTGCTTCACATGTGTTTTGAGGCTACCGGCGCAGCTGCGGGCAATCAGACCCGTTTGTCTCAGGAATGTGGCGTCCCTTTATTGAGAGAAATTAGTCGGAGACATAGTAGATGAAAAGGCGGGAGGAACAGACGCCGGCGGCTGCCGCATCTGTCTTCATGAAACGGGATCTGTTTCTGTCGCCCCAAGCTTAAGAAGCCGCCAACTCGTTCTGCTGTTGCGGCAGTCTGGCCGAGGCAACTCCTCACCAATTAGACGCAACCGTATCTGAGAAACGTGTGGGGTGCACGACAGGAGGCGCGGCAATTGTTCCACGTGCCAAGTTCCAGACTCCAGGGAACACCGGTCTGAGAGGCACCATAAATCTACCGTGTGGGACCTCACTCGTGGTATGGTGGCCCTACCCAATGGGACCAGTCCGTGAAATGTGTTCGTAGAATGGTTCGCTATGCCCATACCTCAGACCAAATGCAACTCAACCAATTTTTTATTATTATTCTAAAGTTTCTAGAGATTGCTTGAATAATCAATAGATGTCATCAGTAGATTATTTATTCTCAATTCACAACATGTTTCCCACTTACAGGGGGAGGCCGCCAATTGTGAAATTCAGATTCGATTCATACTGCGCATAATGAAAGCTCATGGCCGTCGGTGTAATTTAGCATAGGGTATCGCACCAAGATGCACTTCTCAGACAGTTAAAAAAAGGCCGTTGCAGTGAAATACTCTCTACGATGAGTAATATTGTATAGAGGCGTGGCGTAGCCGTAAGCGCTCGGGTTCGTAATCCGAACGTCGCCGGATCAAATTTCGCGGCATGCAACTTTTTTTATAATTTTTTTTTTTTAATTCATATATATCTCGCACGAACCAGAGTGATAGTTGTTATAGAAATATGGAAAGCAGAAAACAGCACGACATCGAGCACATCTGATAAACGATGCGTTTTTACAAGAACAATTTTTTTTTTTTTTTTTTTAATTATCTGTTGGGAAACACAAAAGACTGACGTTCTGAAAAATTGTTCTATCGTTCGTCAGGTTTGGTTTACACTACACGTATTCGTTTCGGAATATCGTTTATACTTCTCCCGTTAACTATACGTGGTAAACATTATGAAGACAATTAATAACATTTGTGAAATACAACTTTGTTTGCGGAAAACATAATGATGTTCGAAGTCGCCAGTTGCGTACAATAAGTTGTTTGAAAGTCGTTTGTCGTGGAAAAACTGGCGACTTCGAATAATATGTGTGTGTGTGTGTGTGTGAATACATTTGAATTACAGAAACAAATAAAAAAATTGCATGCCGCGAGATTCGATCCGGCGACCTTTGGACTACGAACCCGAGCGCTTACCGCTACGCCACTGTACAATATTACTTATCGTAGAGATCGTAGAGAGTATTTCACCGCAACGGCTTTTTTTAATTGTCGATTTTCTCGGCAAAGGCTGAGAAGTGCATCTTGGTGCTTTGCCAAATTACACCTCTGGCTTTCATTATGCGCAGTATGAATGGAATCTAAATTTCACAATTGGCGGCCTCCCCTTGGTAGCCCATCATCTGTTGATCTGTGAATGATACATATAGAGCCGATAAGTATATAAACAAAATTATTTGCAATTTATAATTAACAATTTAAATATTTTTATAGTTTTACATAATTTGGAATTACATACTGATATTATATTAATTTAGATTTGATGCAGTCGAATTTCTCATGTAAATTACTGTCGTTATATACTGACAAATAAGAATAAACATCAGTTGTGATTAAGATTATATGTATATAATATTTTAGAAAATAAAGATTCTATAGCAAATTATAATGTGAGTAACATGGAAGTTAGAGTAGAGGCTGAACAGTTGTGAATTGACAAGAAATAATCTACTGATAACATCTATTGATTATTCAAGCAACCTCTAGCAATTTTATAATCATTAAAAATAAAATTACAGTGACGGTTGCATACCTCTACCAATACTTTCAGTCTAAAATAAATAACTCCACCATCTGGTTGACCGGACACTCGACATAAGGTAACGTGGTACACTTTAGATCATTTCGGGCAAATGTTATTATAACTGGAAATATATTGAGAAAAATAATTTTAACCATGACACTTTTCTTGGATTTTTAATGAATGTGTAACACAAATATTAGACATTTACAAATGTTAGTATAAACACAAAAAAGGTTACAGAATTGAAAAAAATCGGTCGAAAATGTACCACACTAGGTACAATTATGATCTCCTCCAGGTACAATTTTGATTACGGGCATCTTCCACATAAAAAGCACATTTTCTCGTCAGGCACCGACGCATACTTCGTAGTACCAAACATTACATTTTTGTCTGCGAAACTTAAACTAGAAATTTTATAGGAGCAAGTTAGACTAAGTAGCTTCACTTACCTCTTAACAGGAAAAAATTTATAGTTCCTTAGCACAAAGTGGTGTATTCTTGGAAAAGTCAGGATGGTGTGTTGTGTTCATGAGTTGTCTGTTCACCAACAGGCCCAGTCCATTCGCAAGTATCAAGACCTGTTCTCTAACTTTTTCACGGCAACCCTGGTACATAGGGCCAAATATCACTCCACCAATAAAGCCTCCCATATCGTCAACTTCATATTGTATTTACTGTGTGAATTGTCTTCACGTTTTAGGCTACTTTCCTTTATTATCCTCATTTCCTTATGGGGGATAAGTATTCCTTTCTCTTAAGGATTATATGGATTTGCCTTTTCTTTAGCTCCCCTTAATCACCAAGTACCGGAGCTCTTCTTCCTAGAAGATGGTTTTCGTTTTAGTTTTCACTTACTGTCAGGGGTGTTCGTTTTGTTACATGGATGCTCGCTTTCCACAAACTGAGCGAATTTCCTTTTCTTGAGCATGGAAACGCTTTTTTGCTGTTTGGATTGGGAATTCCATCTGTACCCATACAATTTCTTCTTCTGTTTATTCACTATCACCACAACGAAGTCCGCCTTAAAGCTGTTTTATTACTTTACTTCTCGTAATTGAGTGATTTTTAATTTCTAAGAAGGTTTTGGTTTGTTCAGTTGTCATGTTGTGTGACACGAAGGGTTGAAGGGGTGGTAGAAGACCCAAAGAAAAAAGAAAAAAAGGTAGTAAAATTACGGAAAACCAGGTTTCCGAAACTTTGCTGACTTCCACTTGTGTGACTGTGGGCCGGCCGCGGTGGCCGAGGGGACTGAGGCGCTCCAGTCACGGTCTGCACGGCCACTACGGTCGGGGGTTCGAATCCCCCCTCGGGCATGGATATTTGTGCCGTCTCTAGTCTTAGCTAGTTCATAAGTAGTTTGTAAGCTTAGGGACTGATGACCCCGTAGTTAAGTCCCATAAATTCTACGAACATTTTTGTGACTGAGGTTGAAGGTCCTTAATTGTGAACACTGATGCGTTAAATCACTATGGCAGTATAGGGAACTCTGTACCGATTTTCCCAATGGTAGTCTACTACTTTACCAACCTTAGTTTGATGTCTTTAGTCCGTAAACCCGAAACATTTGCATTCCTGAAAAAGTAAACCGTCTCTGTTGCAAGTTTTTCAATAAACAATAACGCGTTTCTCGCTCTTGCAGCATCTTTAAATTTTCCGTAAATGATACATACTTGCTGTTACATAAGTTCTTCGAATACTCATGTATCTATCTCCAAATATGAAATGTATTAGTTAAAAGGAATTGACTAATTCACTTGCCTTAAACTGCCATTACTCGTGATTACATGCCGTCGAAGTAACGGCACTGAAGTGAATAATCGCAATCGTTTGTCTAATTATAATGACCTGAAATGGCAAGTGAAAGCGTATATCTGGATACTCTGATAAAAGGGATAAACCGCGTAGGAAAAAGGGTGGCTTCAAGAATTGATACAAAAAGCGTATTTTTAGCTCAGAAACGGGCTATTCGGTCAACATGTAGTGTAATCTTATAAAGCTGTTGTTAACCCTTCTTTAGTAGTTTGAAAATTCTGAAACTGACATATCAAAATGGTATTTTTATTAATTTCGTTGTTGTTAACAATATCGACTTTCTCCTGAGAGACCGGCCGCGGTGGCCGAGGGGACTAAGGCGCTCCAGTCACGGTCTGCACGGCCACTACGGTCGGGGGTTCGAATCCCCCCTCGGGCATGGATATTTGTGCCATCTTAGTTCGTAAGTAGTTCATAAGTAGTTTGTAAGCTTAGGGACTGATGACCCCGTAGTTAAGTCCCATAGACTATACAAACATTTGAACATTTCTCCTGAGAGTTCGCCGCTCCTATTAACACTAGTGAGGAATCTACTTTGCATTTGTACCTCCCCTATTTGACTCTTGTGCGAAAATGAAGTGCAGTAATAAGCTGCACGCAATTTCAGTAATTTGCAAAATAATTTAATAACCTTAGCACTCATCGACGCAATTTCCAGTCTAAACTGGAGTGTTTCCTGAACACAGTTTTAATAAGGCAGGAAGTTTCATATCAGCGCACACTACTCAGCAGAATGAAAATATCATTCTGAAATCACGCATCATTCTTCAGTTTCATCAAATATTTTATCTGTACGAGATGTTTTGGAACCTCCTTAACCCATTTTCGAATACTCATTAGGCTACGTCAGCATACGTGCTTTGTCACATAAACATATTAAAGAATAAACTTACTGGATAAAACTGTGCCTCTAAAAAAAAGAGAGAGAGAAATTTATCATTTGCTCATATGAAAAATGTTATAAATGTGAGAACGGTCGTTTTCCAATATTCGTGACTGATACTTACTTAGTGTCTAAATTATCTTTAGACTTCTTTTTTCCTGAAGCCTGAAATTCATGTACGAACTTAAAACTACAGTTTCCGTAGAATGAACTATGGTGTGACGTTAAAACAACATAGAGCAGAGCTTTCCAAACTGGGTGTCGCGACACCCTGGGGTGTCGCGTAGTAGTATCAAGGGTGTCGCGAGACTAACAAATTTAGACTCTGAACGAAAAAACTTGTCATAAAATAACACAAAATATCCTTCTCTTAAAACTACCCAAGACTTACCTGTAGCTATTTTCTTCATTCAGTGAACCACAGATCACGTGTTAAAGGAATGACTGGTCACCCAGTTATCGGGATTCGCGATTATCCGGATTGTCAACCGCGAGTAAATATCTTTGTTGTCTGGTCCGAGCATGTACAACATCACCCGCTGGAACTACCCACCGCATCCCACACCATCTGTGTTCCACGCGTTTCATTACTGTTTGAGTTAGACAGCGATACTCGATAACAGGCTAACAGCTCTTCCCATGCGCAGTTTGCTGTAACTGGCAGCTGCTTGAATGAACATTACTTGCATTCTGCTTTCCTTCTCAAAAAGCTGCACCTGAGCGTTTTTTAATGGATTTATCAAAGCCAGGTCACCCTCGGTAGCGTTTCTAACAATTAAATGTCAATCAATGACACGGTGGCTGTATAAGCTGTCACAGATTGTAAAAGCAGTCACAATTGTCCACTGACTTAAGCTATTCGGTAGCGATGTTTAGTATGGAGTATGGCCAGGTGATTAACGTAGAGTATTATTTTAAATGCAGTGATCGTTGGTTCGAACCCTAGTATGCGTTAATATTTTTTCTCTCAGTTTTTTGTATGTAACAGATTCTGGGTCCAGAAATGACATTCATATTCTTACTTGTCACAAATATTTATCAATTTTTACGAATATGTCGGGACTTCCGAGGTCGTGGTGAAGCAAGAACCTAGCAACAGAACTTAAATAATAATTCATCACTTTTGATAAATACATCCTCTTTATTTCTGAAAATAATGTGATAATATTGAACTGAAAGGGAACAATTACTGTGCTATCTTAATCATAAATCCGAGCAGCTAATTTCCAGATGCCGTTTTCAATCGATCCAGCAAAACCGTATCTGTCACTAACATGTACACAAGACAACAGGCATTGTTGTCTGCGGTGTTATTCTGTTGTAGTTCCTAATGTTTCCTTTCCTTGCGATGAGTGTGCGTAATTGCTGCAGGCAGGATCAACATTAAACATGTCATTGGGTATGAGGATTTCAGTTTCGTTTACAAACTCCCCCCCCCCCCCAGGCTAGAACCATCGAAATTCTACCATATGTATTTATATTAGTGAAAGGGTGTCGCGCAAAACTGTAAGCTATTAAAGGGTATCGCCATGAGGGAAAGTTTGGAAAGCACTGGCATAAAGATTGGCAAAAAATAACAACGAATTTGGCAATAAACACACCTAAATTGACACACTCATTGACAATCACACCAATACGACAATTAAAAATCACCAAAATTGATAAAAACAAACAGTGAGATTGGCGAAACATTAACTTTGGCAAAGCTACTAATTTGGCATAAAATCTTACCGAAAGAATCAAAAACTTGCAGTAATAGCAGTAAATAAACACCGTGGCCAAAAAACTGGCAAAAAATATCAGTCGGTAGAATCATAAATAACATTAGAGAGAGAGGGAAGGAGAGAGAGAGGGGGGGGAGGGAGGGAGAAAGGGAGGGAGATACAAACAGATCCATAGCTAGAAATTACAATCTAACTGAAATGAATCTCTGCGTGCGAGTAGCAACGTGGTCTAAAGCACCATGCTACGCTGGAGGTTCGAGTCCTCACTCGAGGATTGGTTGTGTGCCCTTGGTGTAAGTTTAAGTCTAGGGACTGATCATCATAGCAGTTTGATCCAAAAGATTTACAAACATCTGAACATTTGAAAAAAAATTCATGTAGTTGTACATCAAACATGAACACGTTATCACCTCTTGTCATCCTCAATGTTAACAGTGCGGTAGTATCAAAGTAAATAACAATTACACTTCGATTGTACCACGCATCATGGTTCTAATGGCTATACGAATACACGTGTTCTTGAGTCATTAGGAAGATTTTTTTTTTTTTTAATAGTGGATCAACGAGTGCTTCTATACATAGATTCTGTGTCATTATCGTACGTTTATTCATGGATTTAATTTGCATTTTGAATTGCTCTCTCGGGTTTCCAATTTACGTGTAAATTCCGCTCTTCTGATATTAATTGCGGTTTTGTTGTGCGTAAATTGATTCACTACTCTATCATTAATTGGTATTGTATTTTTTCAGTGGACACTAGAGATTAAATTGTTTGCATTTCGCCAAACTGACTAATGGAAACAGTTAATTCTTGACAATGAACGCCGTGTTTCACTGCCTTCATACAGATATAACATTTAGCCAAGTTTTCCGTGTAGTTCTTAATATTTTGATTCCTCCTTCGTGGAGAGAGTGCAATGTAATGTTTTATGAACTTTAGTTAATAGAGATATAAGCTTTACAAAGTTTAGAAAGGTGGTGACTATTTCTACTTACCGAGTGAAATGGTAAGCTGGAAGACAGGGGTTTAATACCGATTCAAGGATCCATTGCCGTTGTTTCCCCAAACTGATTATGGCTAATGCCAAGATGGCACCTTTGCAGAGGATGTGGCATGAGGCACAAGCAACGTCACTGTTTTGAATCTTCTAACATAGAAGGTGTAACAAAAAAGGCACAAATTGTAGGAAAAGTGGACGATAACATAATGTTGTGTGAACGTGGTTCCGGAAACGGTTTGTTTCTGTGCAACACTTCATTGTCTCCATAGCAGTAATCAAGGAAAACACGAAAACAACAGAACATACCAGAATGTCACATACAACTCTTCCTCACAGGAGATGTTCAGTACGTCCACCGTGAACAATGATAAACCTACCGTCGATGCTCTGATGTACCCCCTGTAGAACTGCGTTTGGTTTCACAGCCTTCTACAATACGGGCACGGAGACTCAACATCTCGTGCTGTGGTTCGATACATAAGAGCTTTCGACTTCGCCATAAATAAAATTCCAGCTGGGTTAGGTCCGGAGAGCGTGGAAGTCAACCAATTGGTACACCTCTACGTACCCATCTGCCATTAACCTCTTATTGAGAAGCCGACGGACATTGTAGAGCTGAGGCTTTTCCCAGCCAAAGATTCAATTGTGCCTCCTTGTACAGTCTTTATGACAAAGAGTATACATTAACTAAATAGTTATTAACTTTCCGATTACGGATTCAAAAGCAAACAAAATAATTTCTCAATTGACATTTCTTAAGGTACGACCCGATCAAAACTGTGGATAGTCAATAAAATTAATCAATAACTAAACCAAATAAAATTAATTTTTCCTGGCAGTTTAATGTCACAGCAGGACTGTAATCTCGTTAGGGCGCAGTATTTTTTTAATTATTATTGTTGTTGTAGGCTTCAGTCCGCAGACTGGTTTGATGCAGCTCTCCACGCTACCCTGTCCTGTGCAAGTCTCTTCATCTAAGAATACGTTCGGCAACCTACATCCTTTTGAATCTGCTTACTGTATTCGTCCCTCGGTCTTCCTCTACGATTTTTACCACACACGATTCCTTCTAATGCTACGCTGACAATTCCTTGATGTCTCAGAATGTGTCCAACCAATCTATCCCTTCTTTTAGTCAGGGTATGCCAGAAACATCTTTTCTCCCCGATTGAGTAAAGCACCTCCTCATTAGTTACGTGATCTGCCCATCTAATTCTCATCATTCGTCTGTAGCACCACATTTCAAAAGCTTCTATCTGAACTCCCTATCGTCCACGTTTCACTCCCATACAATGCTACAGTCCAGACAAATGCTAGCAGAAAGGACTTCCTAACATTTAAATTAATATTGGATGTTGACAAGTTTCTCTTCTTTAGAAACGCTTTTCTCCCCATAGCCATTCTGCATTTTATATCTTCTTTCTTCGGCCATCAGAAGTTAACCTGCTACCCAAATAACAAAATTCATCTACTACTTTTATTCTCTCATTACGTAATGTAATTCCTTCAGCATCGCCTGATTTTCTGACGTTGCATTCCATTACCTTCGCATTATTCTTGTTAATGGTCATCTTATATCTTCCTTTCAAGACACTGTCCATTCCCTTCAATTGCTCTTCCAGATCTTTTGCGGTCTCTGACAGAATTACTATGTCATCGGCAAACCACAATGTTTTTATTTCTTCTCCCTGCACTTCAATGCTCTCTCCAAATTTCTCCTTCCATTCCTTCACTGCCTGCTCAATGTACAGGTTGAACAACAGCGGAAAGGCTACAACCCTGTCTTACTCCCTTCCCAACCTCTGCTTCCCTTTCTTACCCTTCGACTCTAATAACCGCTGTCTGGTTTTTGTATAGGTTGAATATAACTCTTCGCTCCCTATATTTTACCCCTGCTACCTCCAGAATGTGGAAGAGTGTATTCCAGTTGACATTGTCAAAAGCTTTCTCCAAATCGACAAACGCTAAAAACGTAGGTTTCCCTTTCCTTATCCTATCTTCTAAGATAAGTCGTAATGAGAGTATTGCCTCCCGTCTTCCTACATTTCTCCAAAATCCTAATTATTATTATAAATTCGCAATATGGGGAACAGTCACAAGGGAGACTTACTTTTGTTAAGTGATTTTTGTTTGAATGTTCCTGGGGTACCTAGTTCTAAATTACGCGTGCTGGCACCTGTTCTTGATACGAATTCTGGAGGTTTTACTTCGGCCGTTTCCCGCATCTGCAGGACAGCAACCTAAGAAGCGCGAAACAAGACCGCACGTGCCGGAAACAATGTTAGCGATTCCTCTGCAGAGGTTGGCTGCAAGTTCCTACTTTTGGCGGCGGGCAAATACCGCGGTTCTGCATTCGCGATGACAAAAGAAGCGACAGAAGCCTTTTCGTCCTCAGTTGCTCGCTAGTTTTCAATGGTATCGGTTGAACTACTTTTGTACTGAAGTTGTCACCATTGTAGCAGATCTAGCTTCAGACGTAATGCAGCAGCCATGAACTTCGCCCGACCGCGAGTTTACGGAAATGCAACGATTTGCATATAAAATGGTAGGCGCGATTAGTTTAAACATGCTCTCGCTGTAGTACTGGGCTCAGTTGTTCATTTTATTGGTTAAAATGTAACTTCAATCTCGCAGCAAGACGTTCTCAGTACCAGGTTGTGTTTTATATCTTACATTGAAAATCTTGTTTACTGACTGCCTTATCAAGTGTAACAGGCTGCCTAACCTTTCAATGTGCCAATTTCAGAATATTTTGACCATTTACTTTAACTAAACTGTCCGATGTCTGGTCTGCAGTCTTTCGCTGTTGCTGCTATTTTATATCCATTAAATAACAGAAATCCTGCTAGAAGAGAGGTGGCTCGATGCTGGCAACGAACCAGAAGACTCTCAGGTAAACCTACCTGTTAATTTCGGGGCACTGGTTGACGAGTAACGAAAGTCACAACAGCTAAAACATGAACAATAAAACAAATAGGTGCTCCGTTGTTCTGGAAGTTATGCCTCCACACCTAAAGGTACATCTTTTAACAGAACTGGTAGCATGTTCTCTGTGAAATTATGGTAACCTTGTACGTTGAGCCTTGTACGTTGAGAACATGCGGCCCTACCAAACAGTCAAAAACTATTCTGGCCCATTCACTGATAGAGAATCGTTGTTGATGACTTGCTTCAACAGTTGCATCACGATTGACGTCTGCCCATACATGCCGATTGTGATAACTGACAGCCTCACCTCGCTGAAACGACACCTCATCCGCGTTGGAGACAAAAGAAGTGTAACGCGGAAACAAATCTTTTGGATCTATTTCATATACTACCATGTCTTCGTCTACGCGTAAGAAATATTCCTACAGTTTGTGCCATACACGTTAGTTACAACCTGTATCATCTCTGAATGCCGGCCGCGGTGGCCGAGGAGACTAAGGCGCTCCAGTCACGGTCAGCACGGCCACTACGGTCGGGGGTTCGAATCCCCCCTCGGGCATGGATATTTGTGCCGTCCTAGTTCGTAAGTAGTTCATAAGTAGTTTGTAAGTTTAGGGACTGATGACCCCGTAGTTAAGTCCCATAAGCTTAGCAAACATTTGAACATTTTTCAAATTTTCATTAGATATAATTAAATAAATATGTATTTCAGATAAAATATGATACCATGCTACTTTTTAATGTAGTCGTATCGTTCTTCCATCCGCTCTATGCCTTCTGCGTACTTAGTTGCCATCAAGTTGTTGAACCTCTTCGAGTTCTGCATCACTCCCGTAGCGTTGTCTACTCAAAAAAATGTTTTAATTTGTGGAATACGCGGTATTACTTGCGTCTACGTCCGTACTGTATGGCGCATTTTTGAGTGGAAGTCGGTCTCAACATTCTTCCGTTCGCCATTAAACGTAGTACACCAGGACTGACGCTTATTTCATCACCTAACCGCAAACGTCACTTATCTGCCTACAAATTTCGATGGCTCGTGTTTTTTGCATGTTTAAAAGCGGAAAAAATTGTCAATATTGCCACATGTTTTAAAGTTGTTCTCGTAATCAGCAATTGGATCGTGGCTGCCGTCAAGGTCGGTGGTCGGTGGGTGGGGATGGATGGAGTTTGGGGGGGAGGCGGAGGGACTAGTTCACGTGTCAAAACAAAACGTTCTTTAATGTATTTTTCGTCGAGCTCAGTTCCGTCTTTGGTGGTAAATAAAAGGCGTTTATTTATGGCTTACACGTTTCGGTTGTTTTATTTGTTATTAACATTTCCGCCGTATAACAATTTTGCTTGTTTTGGCCTGCTAGGTAAGAAACAACCAGTGTAGCACTAATTACTATGAGGTTAATTTGTTTCGCTTTGCATTCATTACGATTTACTGGTGCTGGGTAGTTCTATAGTAAAGTGGTAGTGGGTGACACCAGGAATCTAAAGGTCCTTGGTTCGACACCCCGTCAAATCAATCGTTTTTATGTCTCACTTTTCAGTTATTTCACCTCTAGCAGTGTTCCTGAAGAGAAATATCCCGAGATGCACCCCGCTCAACTATAGGTGTCCGTACCACTGTTGTGAGAGTCAGTTAAAACCAAGATCATGCATGGTAAAGCAATGTGGCGTTAAAACAGATCTTCGGATTGTTGACAGATTTACCTTGCTAGTTCACAAATGTCTTGCTAGAGTTGTATATAAACGATCACTATAGTGCTAACTTTTGGTAATTTATCTCGTAAGTCAGTCTCAGTTGAAAAATTTTCTTTATTTCAATGACGCGTTTCGCCCTTTTGAGGTATCATCAGATGATGTAAACGATATATGGTCAGCTATCTGTCATCGGTGCAAAATAAACCATCTGGGAAGGAAACGTATCGTCACAATCGTTTCCTTCCTAGTGGTTATTTTACAATGTTGACAGATAGAGCACCATATATTGAAATTTTGAACATAACTGCTATTGTCAGCGACCATTAACAACTTCAAAAGCAGCCCTCAGCCATTGTTTAACTTGTTTTTGGCAATTACTAAGATTGCCTTCATCAAAAATTATAAAATAAAGCAAGTCACATAATAAAATATACTATTCAGCTGTAAAGCTTACGTCACAATGTTTAAAAAGAAATGTTGAGTAAAGACTAGCTACTATGGGCTGCACGCCTGCACGGAGGCACCATATATAGTTTACATTATCTGATGATGCCTCAAAAGGGCGAAACGCCTCAGTGAAATAAACAATATTTTGTAACTGACTTCCAGGATAAATTCATAACCTGTTGCTGTACCAGCCACCAGTATGAAATGGACCCATTTCTACATTTATAATTTGTACAAATTTGTATCACAAATGTTCTGTAAGATGAAATTTTGAAACGCGACACACTAATAAAAGAGGCCTGCTTTGCGATCAAGAATTTACTAAGCCTGAACTGTCACCTGCCTCTATTATTAGATGATTATTTTCTTCAAATGAGAACCACAAATGGGAAATCTCTTAACGAAATCTGGTTCAGGAAACTGCCGTGTAAACACGCGCGCGTGTTTCTCATGCACAAACACACGACGGTGCTGCCACCGCGTTAAGGCTACCACTTCGCCCAGCCGAATAACACGTTTATCCCACACGCAGTCCGCCTCCGTAGTCCAGTGGACAGCGTGGTTGGTTGCCACGCAGGGGGCCCGGGTTCGATTCCCGGTCGGGTAGGAGATTTTCTCCGCTCGGGGACTGGGTGTTGTGTCGTCCTCATCATCATTCCATCATCATTGACATGCAAGTCGCCGAAGTGGCGTCAGATAAAGAGACTTGCACCAGGCAGACTGAACACGACCCCAGTTGGGGTCTAACGGTCATAAATGCCACACGATCATCATCATCCCACACGCAAGTGAGCGAATACGCCTGAAAATGTCGGTGCAAAATATTAGAAAAAAAATAAACTGACCTATTAGTCCCGAGTGAGAGGCGTCGCCTAGCTGGTCTGTGTGTGTGTGTGTGTGTGTGTGTGTGTGTGTGTGTGTATGTGTAAGGTGCAGCAGCGGAGTGCAATAAACAATATTTTGTAACAGACTGACTTTCGGGATAAATTCATAACCTGTTGCTGTACCAGCCACCAATGTGGAATGGAACCAGTTTTACATTTATAATTTGTAAAAATCTGTATCACAAATGTTCTGTAAGATGAAATTTCGGAACACGTCACACAAAATAAAAAAAAGGCCTGCTTTGCGACCAAAAATTTACTAAACGTGAACTGTCACCTGCTTCTATAATAGATGATTATCTTCCTCAAAAGAGAACCACAAATGGGAAATCTCTTAACGCAATCTGGTTCAGGAAACTCCATGTAAACAAGCGCGCGTGTTTCTCAAATCCACAAACACGACGTTGCTGCCACTGCTTCAAGACTACCACTTCGCTCAGCCGAGTAACACGTTTATCCCACACGCAAGCGAGCGAATACGTCTGAAAATGTCGGTGCAAAATATTAGAACAAAATAAACTGACCTATTAGTCGCGAGTGAGAGGCGTCGACCACCTGGTGTGTGTGTGTGTGTGTGTGTGTGTGTGTGTGTGTAAGGTGCAGCAGCGTAGTGAAATGTTCAAATGTTTGTATAGCGTATGGGACTTAACTACGGGGTCATCAGTTCCTAAACTTACAAACTACTTATGAACTAGCTAATACTAAGGACGGCACAAATATCCATGCCCGATGGGGGATTCGATACCCCGACCGTAGTGACCGTGCAGACCGTGACTGACGCGCCGCAGTCCCCTCGGCCACTGTGGCCGGCGGAGTGAAATAAACAATATTTTGTAACTGAGACTGACTTTCTGGATACATTCATAAACTGTTGCTGTACCAGCCACCAACGTGGAAATGGAACCAATTTTACATTCATAATTTGTACAAATCTGTATCACAAATTTCGAAACACGTCACACTAACAAAACAGGCCTGCTTTGGGACCAGGAATTTACTAAGCCTGAACTGTCACCTGCCTCTTCTTAAAATGAGAACCACAAATGGGAAATATCTTGAGGCTTGGTGACATTCTGAGTTGATTAAAATAACTTCTAGGGTATTCATTCACAAATTTTTTTTTTTTTTTTTTTTTTTTTTTTTTTTTTTTTTTTTTTTTTTTTTTTTTTTTTTTTTTTAAATCCAATGTTTAGTGTTATGCAGCGACTTCACACAGAGAAGCAATAGTTCTGCCACAACTCTTACAGCAACCAAAACGTTCATTCTACGGCGACTACGGCACTCACAAAACAACGAAACTGTGTCGTCGTGTAGACTAGCCTTTAACGAAATCTGGTTCAGGAAACTCCCGTGTAAACACGCGCGCGTCTTTCTCACGCACAAACACGACGCTGCTGCCAACGCGTCAAGACTACCACTTCTCCCAGCCTAGTAACACGTTTATCCAACACGCAAGCGAGCGAATACGCCTGAAAATGTCGGTGCAAAATAAGAGAAAAAAATAAACTGACCTATTAGTCCCGCGTGAGAGGCGTCGACCAGCAGGTGTACGTGCGGCGGCGGAGTGGCGATCGCGTGGTTGCTTGTGCGGCCGCGGCGGCGGCGTGGCGCCACCAGTCGTCGCGACCCCGCCAGGGCCTCGCATCTGGCAGACTGCGGGGCGCCAGTCCTCCACCGGCCGCCTGCGCTGCCTCCTCCCCCTCCTCCTCCCTCCCCCCCCCCCCACCACTGGCGATACAACCGGTTCTCCGCCATGATACGGCCGGGCGGCGCAGCGGTCGCAGACCCGCGGTTTTTCGCCCGCCCGCCGAGATCCCCCAACTGCTGGCGTTCTACGGCGGGATTCTTCATTCTGGGCGCGCCCTTGGCGGCCACTCCGCTGGAACCGATCCGCGGTCCGCGGTCCGCGGTCGCCTCTGAGGCACCTGCCGCGTGACTCATGCTTTCCTCGGCTCGCGTCCGCCGCCTTACTTCTGCCGCGCGGGCTATTTCTCCGCTCGAGCCGCAACGGTGATTCGCGATACCGTTTTTATGGAAACCCTGGATGAACGGGGCGTACTGCCGAGTTCACAAGCTGCGACATGGTCGAGAATTCAATAGTGATGAATCGAAGGACACGAAAGGATCGCAGTCGCTGGGAAGGGAGTACGACAGGGTTCTAGCCTTTCCCCGATGTTCTTCAATCTACATGTGCATTTCACATTTAAGTGCCTGGAAGAGCGTTCATCGAACCACATTTATACTAAATATTCCTTCAAACCGCCTTCATTGCAAATTATTTTATTAATTAATGACGCGTTTCGCCCTTTAGCAGGGCATCTTCAGATTATTGCAGCCCAGTGTGGGATCCTTATCAGGTGGGTTTGACGGAGGACATCGAGAGAGTCCAAAGAAGGGCAGCTCGTTTCGTATTGTCACGATACAGGGGAGACAGCGTTACGGAAATGATACAGGATCTGGGATGGGAATCATTACAACAACGGCGCTAATCGCTGAGGCGTGGGTTACTTGCGAAACTCCAATCGCCAACATTCTCCTCCGAATGCGAAAATATATTGTTGTTGACTCCCACTTACATAGGTGGAAATGATCATCAGAATAAAATACGAGAAATCAGAGCTCAAACAGAGAGATTCAGGTGTTCTTTCTTCCCGCGCGCTATTCGAGAATGGGAGATAAATAGTATAATTGTGGTTCAATGAACCCTCTGCCAGGCACTTAAATGTGATTTGCAGAGTATTCCATGTAGATGTAGATGTAGATGTAGATTATCTACGTGACAGAATTTACAAAAAATTACAAGGCGGAATTACAAACGGTTATAATGGTACATGGGTTTATTTTGTGTTAAGAAGACAGTACAAATTGTAAACAAAGCTTAGAATGCGCTCTCCATGGTGTGACACCGTAAGTTGTTATTGCGGTGTTACTATTTTTCCTGGAATTTTTCAAAAATGTTCAAATGTTTGTTTAGCTTGTGGGACTTAACTACGGGGTCATCAGTCCCTAAACTTACAAACTACTTATGAACTAACTAAGACTAAGGACGGCACAAATATCAATGCTCGAGGAGGGATTCGAACCTCCGACCGTAGTGGCCGTGCAGACCGTGACTGGAGCGCCTCAGTCTCCTCGGACACAGCGGCCGGCCCTGGAATGTTTTTTGGATTTCCTTGTCGCCCTACAAATGATCAGGTAACAACGAATTACAGTTGGAACGTACCGATTTTTAAGATTACCTTAATAGAAGTGGTCTCTGGTGATACAAAATAAGCCCATGTTTACAATTGCGCTCACGAGCGATGGGCGGGCGTGGTGTGCTGCTCCGCCGACTTGTACAGACTAACTAAGGGAGTGTGGGTAGGGAGTGACATAGGAAGCCGATGTATAAGACGGGACGGGTGAAATCTAGCTATCTGAATACAAATTTAACGAAATGGAGGTTATTAAGCAGGACAGAAGTTTATAATTTATGTTGATTTATAAATGAGAAGAACTTTATTTGAACAGAGACATCATAATATCTAGGAATGTTTGATCTGTTGCATGCCAACTGATCGTTTAGGAGGTCTGGGTGTCCAAAGTAAGCGCACTTCGCTATCTAAAACTCTTCCAGTAAATTTAACTTACGCCCATTCTGTACAATATGTAAAAGTTGCATGTTGTCAGTGGTAGGTTGTTGATGATCGGATGCTTTAGTATGTTCGCAAAAGGGGAATGTTTTTTGAGTTGGCCTTTTTGCAATCAAGATGGTTTGAAGGAGTATACCGTTTTTATGGAAACCCCGGATGAACGAGGTGTTCTGCCGAGTTCACGACCTGCGACATAGTCAAGAATTCAATAGTTATGAATTACAGAACTATCAGTTTAATAAGTCACGATTGCAAAATATTAACTCGAATTATTTCAAAAAATGTTCAAATGTTTGTTAAGCTTATGGGACTTAACTACGGGGTCATCAGTCCCTAAACTTACAAACTACTTATGAACTACTTACGAACTAGGACGGCACAAATATCCATGCCCGAGGGGGGATTCGAACCCCCGACCGTAGTGACCGTGCTGACCGTGACTGGAGCGCCTCAGTCACCTCGGCCACCGCGGCCGGCTCGAATTATTTACAGACGAATGGAAAAACTTGTGGAATCCAACCTCGGAGAAGAACAGTTCCGATTTAAGAGAAATGTAGGAACACGCCAGGCAATACTGACATTACGACTTATAAGATAGGCTAAGGAAGGGCAAACCTACATTTTTGGCGTTAGTAGATTTGGAAAAAAGCTTTTGACAATGTAGACTGGAATACACTCTTTCAAATTCTGAAGGTAGCAGGGGTAAAATATAGGGAGGGAAGAGTTATATTCAACCTATACAAAAACCAGACAGCGGTTATTAGACTCGAAGGGTAAGAAAGGGACGCATAGGTTGGGAAGGGAATAAGACAGGATTGTAGCCTTTTCCCCAATGTTGAAGGAATGGAAGGAGAAATATGGAGAGGGAATTAAAGTTCAGGGAGAAGAAATAAAAAAAAAATGCTGTTTGCCGATGACATAGTAATTCTGTCAGAGACCGCAAAAGATGTGAAAGAGCAATTGAATGAAATGGACAGTGTCTTGAAAGGAAGATATAAGATGAACATCAACAAAAGTAAAACGAGGGTAATGGAATGTAATGTCAGAAAATCAGGTGATACTGAAGGAATAAGATTAGGTAATGAGGCAATAAAAGTAGTAGATGAATTTTGTTATTTGGGTAGCAGGTTAACTTCTGATGGCCGAAGTAAAGTAGATATAAAATGCAGAAAGGCTATGGGAAGAAAAGCGTTTCTAAAGAAGCGAAACTTGTTAATATCCAATATTAATTTAAATGTTAGGAAGTCCTTTCTGAAAGCATTTGTCTGGAGTGTAGCATTGTATGGGAGTGAAACGTGGACGATAAGGAGTTCAGACAAAAAGATGATAGAAGCTTTCGAAATGTGGTGCTACGGACGGATGATGAAAATTAGATGGGTAGATCACGTAACAAATGAGGAGGTGATTAACCGAACTGGGGAGAAAAGAAGTTTCTGGGATATCCTGACTAAGAGAAGGGATAGATTGCTGGGACACATTTTGAGACATCAAGGAATTGTCAACTTAGCATTAGTGTTTGGGGTAAAAATCGTAGAGAGAGACCGAGGGACGAATATAGTAAGCAGTACCCAGGTTCCCGTTAGATCACTGTCGGGTATGGCTAGCACTTGGATGGGTTACCGTACGAGTCTGCCAAGCGCTGTTGGCAAGCAGAGTGCACTCAGCCGTTGTGAGGCCAACTGAGGAGCTACTTGAACGAGAAGTAGCGGCTCCGGTCACAAAAACTGACATGACGGCCGGGAGTGCTAGGCGCTGACCACGCCCCCCTCCATACCGCATTCGTTGACGCCTTCGGGCAGAGGATGACACGGCGGCCGGTCGGTATCCAGTGTGTCTTTCGTGGCCTGTCGGACGGAGTTTAGTTTGTTATCCAAGTATGTGCCCTTCTGCACATCTCTAACTTCCTGTTAATAGAATTCAATCAAAACTTACGTCTATTGGTATAAAAACTTTTGAATCACGACTTTGACCGGCCACAGTCCTACATCCAATACCGTATGGAGCTAGATCTATTTAGAATATAATTTTAATTTTTCGTGTAGAAAGTTTCTGATTACAACATCCACACTTACTATTTAATAGTATTACAACTCATTGGTTCGTAACTAGATATTGCCTCCAGGGGGCTCACGGTTCTTTTGTGAATATGTGCATGGCGATCACGGGGCCCCGAGCTAATGCAGTCTTCCTTGCTTCTTTACTTCCCAGACTGCATTTCCCTTCCCCTCCCCTCCTTTCCTATCCTCACTCCTTCCCCTTCCTACCGGGGGACTGATAATCTCATTAGTTTAGTCCCCCTATCCCAACCAAATAACCCAACCCAACTAGATATTGCAATTCTAAGAGGATCACTCCAAAAGAAATGCACACTATTTTTTTAAAAAAAATACAGTTTTTATTCTACATCTTTGAAAGTTTTACAGTGTGTAGATACATCCTTTAGGGACAATATTTTCATTTCTCCACATAATCCCCAACCCTCTAAACTGCCTTACGCCATCTTGGTACCAGCGCCTGTAATACCTGCACGGTAAAATTCTGGACCAACACGTAGGAGCCATAGTTTGGCAGCGTGCAGAAGGGAGTCATCATCTTCAAACCTTGTTCCACGAAGAGAGTCTTTCAGTTTCCCAAAGAGATGATAGTTACTTGGAAACAGGTCAGAACTTAAAATGTTCAAATGTTTGTAGAACGTATGGGACTTAAGCTTAAGCTTACAAACTACTTATGAACTAGCTAATCCTAAGAAGGTCGCAAATATCCATGCCCGAGGGGGGATTCGAACCCCCGACCGTAGTGGCCGTGCAGACCGTGACTGGAGTGCCTCAGTCCCCTCGGCCACCGCGGCCGGCAGGTCAGGACTGTAAGGCGGGCGTTTCAGTATTGTCCATCCGAGTTTTGTGAATGCTTCCATGGTTTTTTGACTGACATGTGCCCGTGCATTGTCGTGCAACAGCAAAACTTACTGCTTTTGCCGATGTGGCCGAACACGACTCAGTCGAGCTTGAAGTTCATTCAATGTCGTCACGTATGCACGTTATCTGGAGTTTGTGCAGTAGGAGGCCTGCCGCTGCGAGGACAATCCTCAATATTGCCGTGCCCGCTTTCATCACGTAACCTGCTTGCCCACCGACTAACTGTACAGCAGCATCTCCAAACACCTTTTTCAACCTCTTGTGGGTGTTTCCTACTGTCTCGTTTTGACAGCACAGAAATTCAATGACAGCACGTTGCTTCTGACCAAGGAGGTTAGAATAAAGGGAGGTGGCATTATCTGTGCAGAGCACATACGTCAGTTGAAGCCTGTCCGCCATCTTGGTCAGTGCTAGATTGCTATTTCTCCGTTAAAACTATGCGTTAAGTCGACCCTCTTACTGTTAATACACTGGACTGACAGTCATTGCGAAGTATGTGCTTTCAAACAATATACTTTCTTGAATAAATCATTATATAAATACGCTAACAAAATTGCGGTACAGATTACTAATTTATTCGTACAAGAAGGCCAATGAAAGTTACATACTTCTAAAGATTGTTTGTCGTAGATTTCACGAATATAAATATCATGTGTGCATTTAGTCATTAAAAGTGGTAAAAGGAAGTAGAAATTTTCCTATCTGCAGCTTGGATCAAGTTCTACATTCTCCAACAATCAGCTCACTGATTGGCTATTCGCCTCGACCAAAGGCGCTGTAATGCAGCGCATCTGCAGTATTAAAATAAGTGAATATCGAAACATGGAGTGCTCACAACTCACTTTCTTGTGCCGTTCTAATGCTTCATTTTAGCAGAGTGGTTAAAGGAAATGGATGTGTTCATATGAATGCCGATATAAAGGATGATGCGCCGGGAGAGGCATGTACCGGTACACGGGTGTAACTACGAAGTCGACATGTTGTCAGCACTGGAATTCTGAATATCGCAGTATCGAAATAACGTTATTTCTTGGCGACGTATAAATATACGAACACCGAAATTGTTGTTCCATTTCAAATATTAGGTCAATGAAAATTATATGATTCGAAAATGGCATGAGAAGTTTATACTTCCATTTTATTTTTTGTTATTGTGTCAGGATTGTCCTTAACACGTAAAAGATACCGTTTCATACCTCCCAGTGCCGGTTAAATTTTACCAAATATCCCAGCAGCCTCCTATGTTAATGTTGGCAACAGATAGTTGAATAGTTGAATAGTGAGAATCCTGTGAGTCTTCATTTTAGGCAATCGCTTGACGACGCTGATGTTTTCTCATGGAATCTTCGCTTTACGATGGCAATTATTTTTACTGAGCAGACGAGGGTACATACAAGAACCTGTCAACCGCAAAGCAGGAATAGCATTATTTGTTTACTTCATGGTCTGTACGATACACTAATCGAGTCATTCTACGTGGTTCGAACAAATGGGCAAAGATTTTCTATCGTGTTGTTGATATTGCCAACATAATCACGCGAGGCCGCCGACATGATACATAAAATGTTACCCCCAGTGACCATTTTAAACACAATTGGTCGATTTTCGACCACAGGCAATACTATTAGTAACAAATACTCAGCATATTATATTTGAAAACTTAATTTTAACGGCTAATTTGCACTCGTTTAACACGTTATACATCAAGGCAAAACCGTCGAACGATTTATTTCTGAAACTTCCTGGCAGATTAAAATTGTGTGATGGAACCGGGACTCGAACCTGGGACCTTTGCCTTTCGCGGGCAAGCGCTCTACCGACTGAGCTACCCCGACACGGCCCACGATGCCGCCTCACAACTTTACTTCCGCCAGTACCTCGCCTCCTATTTTCCAAACTTCACAGAAGCTCTCTTGCAAACATCCAGGAGTGCTAGTCTTGCGTGTTTGCAAGAGAGCTTCTGTGAAGTTTGGAAAGTAGGAGGCGAGGTACTGGCGGAAGTAAAGTTGTGAGGCGGCATCGTGAGTCGTGTCGGGGTAGCTCAGTCGGTAGAGCGCTTGCCCGCGAAAGGCAAAGGTCCCAGGTTCGAGTCCCGGTTCCGGCACACAATTTTAATCTGCCAGGAAGTTTCATATCAGCGCACACTCCGCTGCAGAGTGAAAGTTTCATTCTGGATTTATTTCTGTTTTAAGTGACAAATAACATTAGCTCTACAATACGAACACTTCTCCAAAACATAGCAATATGGCGAAGGCAGTCTTCACTTTTTCAGCCTAAGTGCGTCTCCCTGTATCCTAACCTCCTCGCTTCTGACGAACGTCAAGTGTAGCAGCCATCTTGTAGACATGCTGTAACGACGCCACTCACAGGAGCGGGTTGAACTAAGTTTGGAAACAAGCGGGAAGGATGTATCTACACACTGTAAAACTTTTTTTCTTTTTTAAACAGTGTTCATTTCTTTTCTAGTGACCCTCGTAATATAACATGGGTTAGTTGCGTGAAACAAGTTGCTTTTAGCTTTATACTTCCGTCCCAATGACTTCCAATAATTAACACATCTGAACTTAAGTAAATAAATGTAATATGCGATTGACAGAAAGCCTTTACACATAACTAGTTACGTATTTAGCAGCAGTGTTTGCTGCTGCAAAATCACGTACACATTTGACAGACCGATACAAGCCAAACGGGAACCATATGCAAACGTTGATATTGGACGGATCAGCGACCGCAGTTCGTGCTGGACATTCGACACACCAATTTACGCAGCCAACAGGCGTGTAATTCCCACATAGAGGCCGCATGCCGCTCTTAATTCTCTCATTTGCGACGGCACTGCGTTTTTCACGAGCCAACAATGTTCGATGAACTCATAATTGAAATCAATGATTATCTGCTGTGGTCCTATACAATTGCTCTCCGGTTCGAACAAAGCGTAACAGATGTTGATGAGGTACTTGAAGCCACTTTTGCACCTCTGGTTCCCTCGCCAGTGAATGATGGAATTACCTAGCACTTCACGTCTCTGAGTTAAATACCGGCCTTTGATTAGCAGACGCGGGTTCTATACTTTCACTTTCAATACAGTTCTATACAGTTCACTGCCGTAACTGTACGCCAAATTAAGATTTTATTTTTCTTCAGTGACAAAGGTATGGTGAGGAGAGCCGCGGCAAAGCGTGATAGAACCTCTGTTATTTTGCATCTACATACATGATCCGACGGTCAGAGTGAATGGCAACCTACAGCAGTTTGATGGTGATGCTTTGATGTATGGGCAAGTGTCTACACTGAATGACTGCAGCAGGATTCAGGATTACTGAGACAACATTTCTAGTTCTTGTGAGGAATGGAAAATGGTTCTAAATGTAGGAAAGTGTAAGATGAAGCGGAGGAGTATGAAAAACAAACGTTCGATTACAGCATTAGTAGTGAATTGTTTGACACAGTTGCATCGATTAAATATCTGGAGGTAACGTTGCAAAGCGATATGAAATAGAATGTAAGGACAGTCGTGGGTGGTCGACTTCGGTGTATTGGGAGAATTTTAGGATGATGTGGTTCATTTGAGACCGCGTATAAAACGATGTCGAGTAACTAAGTTCACAAGGTTAATATAATATACGAAATCGCAGGTTTTTGGTAGTGATGTAACAGAATTTTTGAAATGTAACGAGGTGTTTCGGAAAAAGTCACGAATTTTTATTACTGCACATAATGCGATTTTTTTTTTCGCGTTTGTGTGTGATTTAGTCCTATGTTTAGTTTTAGTAACATAACATACAGGTCAAGATAGTTATGCACAGTTTTATTCTTTCTGCAATAGACAACAATTTATAAGTTAAAATATAAATACTTTACTCACAAAAAAATTAATTCAGTAACAGAATGGACAAACTATACAAGGTACAAAAAGTTTTCCATAAATCATTCGATTTAAAAATAACCTGTAATTTAAACTTTTGATTACCAGTGAGTTAATTTCATGTATAAACCATGTCTCCACCATATCATTTCCTCCAGGAGAGCTAGCCCTGAGAAGGTTTGTAATGCTGCTTTCGTATTAAAATGGGTGTTACGTATTAAAGTTAAGGTTGGGGACCGCAAATGAAATTTTACCAGGTAGTGAAATATTTTTAAATGAAAATACTGGGCAATTTTGACAAGGAAGGGACAATTTAAACGAAATTATTGGATTCCGCCATTAAATGGTAGCGGTCGTGATGTCGGTAGCAAATAGAACACCAGAAAGCAACATTACAGAAGAAGTCGGCGGAATCTAAATTTTACCTTATTGAGAGCTGGTACTAATATTTCGCCCATATTCTGTAGTGATTCTAGCTGAGATGACTGGAATATTACTTTCATAAATTGATGCTGGAATTGTGCATTTCGTTTACTATTGTTCTTTGACCGTGTTGAAAATTAATCATGATAGTCGCCAAAAATTGCAAAATTATCGAACTTCATAAACATCGGGCAGATTTTTCTGCAGGCATTAAAATGTAATAAACCATTCATAGATACGAAATAAATCAAAGTTCCACGGAGAATGTCCTAGTACAATCGCGAAACAAATCGCAACAATACCCGAACATCACTTTATGAAGAAAATAAATAACTTTAAAATTAGTGAGAATGGAGAAGGGATAATAAGTAAGTAAGATATTTCGAATTAATATATACATGTGGCGTCTGTTCCGAAAGAATAGACGTCACTTCTGACCCTGCAGCTGTTATTATTTAATATTCATAGAATATATGACTTCAACTGCGATTGGGCAAAGCTGAAAATGTGTACCCAGCCGGGATTCGAACCCGGGTCTCCTGCTTTCTAGGCAGTTGCGCTGACCCCTACACCACTGGGGACACAGTGATCACCGCACCTGCAAGGACTACCCATGCACGCCTCCCGTCAGATACTCTTACGGGAATTAGTTAAACTACGAGTTTGAGTACTATGGGCAGGGCGAAGCTGGGAATTTGTATCTGACGGGAGGCGTGCATGGGTAGTCCTTGCAGGTGCGGTGATCACTGTGTCCCCAGTGGTGTAGGGGTCAGCGCAACTGCCTAGAAAGCAGGAGACCCGGGTTCGAATCCCGGCTGGGTACACATTTTCAGCTTTGCCCAATCGCAGTTGAAGTCATATATTCTATGAATATTAAATTTCAAATTAACTTACATTAATTAGGCAAAATCCTGGAACACATCCTAATACATCAAGGAGAAGAAAGTAAGTCACGAACAGTGAGTCAAAAATGATGAACGTGATAAATATCGAGTGTTTATCGATACGCTGGCAGAGAGAGGGCGGAAGTCTGCGACAAGCGTCGCACAAGTTATTTTGATAAAAAAAATTCATTAATGTATTACTACAGGTTCGCAGGAGAACTTCGGTGAAGTTTCCAAAGTAGGAGGCGAGATATTTTTGAAAGTGAAGCTCTAAGGACAGATTGTTTGGCGTGCCAGTGTAGCTTGCCTACGGAAGACCAAGGAGCCTGAAGTTTTATGTCAGCGCACACTCCGCTACAGAATGAAAAAAAAATCATACTGGCAACTTTAAATTTTTTTTTTTTTTTTTTTTTTTTTTTTTTTCGCTTGCTTACATTCTTAAGTCATCTTCAGAGTGATGTCTGATGCTTTTTTGTACGTGATAGGGCAGCCACTACAAGCATAGCGTCTTTGTCTTAAGTGGCAGTGGGTTTTCAAAACATACTTCCTCCAAAGTCGATAACACAGTATAAGTATTCGCTTTTCTTTTTTCTTTATTGAATTTTAATGACCTAATACAAGCAGGCTGGCATCAGACGATGATGCTGCTCTACAGCAATGGACAAACAGAATATAAAATTAAAGGTGATAAAATGGCGCTTTTATAATTACAAGATAAAAATATGGGAGAATGTTAAAAGACAACATGACAGTGGACAGAATATACATGGTTGTTAAAACAAGACATTGCCACGGTCGCTAAAAAACTCTCACCGCTGCAGACGACGAGACATAACATGACGGGGACATTGAGGTAAAAAAACACTAAATACTGGTTTCCCACAGGCGTGTACGCAACGTTAAATAACACTGGGCGACGAAACACTATACACACGAAGCACTGAACACTTAAAAACACTAGCATTCTAATGGCCCTGTAGGGGGAGGGGGGGGGATGGAGAAGGCGCGGGGGAAGGGAAAGTCTTCGCACTTAGAATTGTTACCCTCCAGAAAATCCCTCCTTATTCAGATGTGTATGTAAGCAATAGAGGTCACACTTCCGGAAACCTTACGCCTCCTATGACGTCGTCTAAGAGGTTAGCTTGCAATCTCGGTCGGCGGCGACAGGAGACATTAATTTGGCGACCCGCTCACCTCGAGGAGGGCTGAAAGGAGGAGCCAGGGGTTGTTGGGGGTGCGGGGTGTGTCGGTGCGGGTAATGAAGTGTCGCTCATTAGAGGGCGGCAGCGGGGTGGCCACGGCTCGGCGGACGTCGGAAGCGCCGCTAAAAGGCCAGCAGGTTTAACGACCTCTTGCCGGCCACGTGGGCCGACGGACCCGCTCTGCATCCACTCCTCTCCAGACTCACTGCGAGAGCTAAATTTATCTCACTTTCAAAACTGGGCTGACACCGGCCATCGGTAAAAGGCAGTGGCTCCCAGCCGCTGGGGAGTAGCCGAGCGGTCTAAGGCGCCTCGCTGCGGAGCGCACGGTTGATCGCCGTCGAATGTTCGAGTCCTCCCGGGGGCATGGGTGTGTGTGTGTGTGTGTTGTCCTTGCTAAAGTAATTAGAATAGGTAATAAGATAATAAAAGTAGTAGATGAGTTTTGTTATGTGGGTAGCAAGATAACTTTCGATGGCCGAAGTAAAGAAAATATAAAAGTAGTTTGTTCAAATGTTCAAATGTTTGTAAATCTACCGGAACAAACTGCGGGGTCATCAGTCCATAGGTAGTTTGTAGGCTACGGACTGATGACGACGCAGTTTGGTTCCTTATTTACATAAACGATTTACCGTCTAATAAAATCATCTGAAGATCAAAACCAACTGCAGAACGATCTGAATAAGGCATCAGTATAGTGTAAAAATTGGCAATTTACTCTAAATAATGAGAAGTGTGAAACCGTTCACATGTTCACGAAAAGAAATCTCTTAAACAGTGTTTACAAGATAAATCAATCAAAAGTAAAGGTTGTAAGCTGCACAAAAACCTAGGATTTACTATCACTTCAGACTTAAACTGGAAAGAACACGTAGATAATGTCGTGGCAAAGGCGAACCACAGGCCGGTGGCGGTGGTCGAGGAGACTAAGGCGCTCCAGTCACGGTCTGCACAGCCACTACGGTCGGGTGTTCGAATCTCCCCTCGGGCATGGATATTTGTGCCGTCCTTAGTCTTAGTTAGTTCATAAGTAGTTTGTAAGCTTAGAGACTGATGACCCCGTAGTTAAGTCCCATAAGTTCTACAAACATTTGAACATTTTTGAATGGATCTTATTGCTGCGGCGTGGGCTACTTACGGAACTCCAATCGCCGACATTCACCTCCAATGCAAAATATATTGTTGACTCCCACTTACAGAGGCAGAAATGATCATCAGAATAAAATACGAGAAATCAGAGCTCGAACGGAGAGATTCAGGTCTTCTTTCTTCCCACGCGCTATTCGAGAATGGAATGGGAGATAAATAGAATAATGGAGGTTCGATGAACCCTCTGCCAGGAACTTAAATGTGATTTGCAGAGTATCCCATGTAGATGTAGATGTAGATAGATTTACAAACATCTTAAAAACAAACTTTAATTATAACTTTGTAACATTAATGTCTTGAGCAGAGTAACGAGTCTCTGTATACTCGTATACCTGCAACATTTAATGCTGAAAGGTCTCCATAAGAGCCTCTTTATTTCTGTAAATTTTACATCACTTTCACTCGCCCCATTGCATCTCCGTTCTTCAATGCATACTTTATACATGGGAGAAGTTGTGTTTCTTACAATGAGCCACAATAGGTATATTCATATTAACTCTGGATACATTTACATGTACATATTCTCTGTACTTCCTATACCTGTCCCATACTTAATTATAATGTGATCCTTCTTTACCATTCCTACCCTCGAAGAATGACAAAGCTAGTGAATAGGTATGTAGAGCAGATTTTCTTAGTGTCTGATAAAGAGTGGAAATTCTTGTTTGCTAATGTGGCTGTTTATCCAAACTTTTGTTAGTCTATGGATAGTCAGAGATATTTCGGTCCCCTCTGATAGAACCGCTATTGTGCTTAAGTTGCCAGTGCGCGGTTTGTATGTCTTTGAGGTACGTCCTGCACTTGAATGTGATTTGTGGAGTATTCCATGTAGATTATGGAGACGCTGGTTTTCGGACGGGTGTTGGTTGTTGGTCCTGGGTCCCAAAGGCGTGAGGGGAATATCACTTTCGTCGAAGGAGACGGCTTTTCACTTTACTCGCTCCAGCCTAGATGAACATACGTGCACAAAAGCCACGCTTCAAAACTTCGGGTCAAGGATGTGGATTCGGAGGCAGAGGCTGCTATAGCGTAGCTGACTGACCGAGTGGCTAGCCCCTGGGGCACGGCCCACTGTCTCATGACCACCAGCCAGTCAGCTACGCTTTCGTAGTCTCCGCCCCCAAAAATTTGAATGGTTGTAGCTGCCAAACTAAACGGGATAAAAATGTCATTCCAAATTCTTTGTACACAGCTGGTGTCACAAATTCCAGAGCATGATAGAAACAACCATTGTTCCATTTGAAAAATTGTATGTTTGCATTAAAAATACACTTTATAAGTAATATTAGAATCTGTTTGTTGGCTAAAAATACGACCCCCTGACTACCAACGTATTCTGTGAAAAACGTACATCAATCGCACTTTCCGTTTCATGGTATTTATATGTGTGTAGAGTTTCAATAAGTTTTACTTTGGGAGAGATTTAAATAAGTTTCTATCGCATATTATGTTCAGCTTAATCAGACAAAGTATTTTGCTGTTCTTGAAGAATAAGCTTTTAGGACAAGTTTGCTAATTTCTGTGAATAATACATTTTTTCATTCAGACGTCTGCAGTGGGCATATGGTGTAAGGACCATGCTTAACTGACCAGGATTCATGTTTCTCAGTTTTCCGGATGTTGTGTCTCATGTTCCCTATTTGACTTTCACTAGGCATTTATGGGTTGGTTCTGTCTCTGCCATGTGTTTAATAACAGTTTCTCTGTGTAACCAGACAATCGTCACAGGTTAAACTAGTTTCATAGTGACCATGATTTGCTTATGGATGTAATTTACCGATTGAAACGAACTTTTGAAATTTAAAATTTTTTTCATATCATTCAAATCGATTTACACCTGACAGAAAATGATTATTCTGCAATATCTTGAAGCTGTATCATGGAATACGTCATATGTATGTGTAATGCTATAATTCATATAATATCTCTTGTGAATTTTTGCATCTACACTGAAGATGGTTATTAAGTAACGGAAATCAATTTGCGACAATAAATGCAAAAGATTTTTGTGACCAATGCTGCTTTTTTCAATATTTGTAATGAAACTAAATTAGGTTTAATTCGGTCTAGTTGTATAGCAGATGTGGTATAAAGTTACACACACATACACACACACACACACACACACACACACACACACACACACACACACACATCCACATTTATAATACACTAGCTGAAAACCCGGCGTTCCTCGGGTATTTATTTATTTATTCCTGCCATTTTTCCGGTATATATTCATTTGTATAAGGGTTGGGGAATACAGTTAGTAGTAAAGAAGTAATAGATTAAAACTTGGTGCGTGGTGGTGCGGTTTTCATTGAAAGTTACTGTTTATGTGCTCATATCTCATGAACCCACTCCCATGAACCACAGACATTGCCGAGGTGGGGTGGCTTGCGTGCCTCAACGATACAGATAGCCGTACCGTAGGTGCAACCACAGCGGAGGGGTATCTGTGGAGAAGCCAAACAAACGTGTGGTTCCTGAAGAGGGGCAGCAGCCTTTTCAGTAGTTACAGGGGCAACAGTCTGTAGGATTGACTGAGCTGGCCTTGTAACATCAGCTAATGTGGCTTTGCCACAAAGCTACTGCGAACGGCTGAAAGCAGGGGGAAACTACAGCCGTTGTCTTTCCCGAGGACATGCAGCTCTACTGTATGAACATATGATGATGGCATCCTCTCGGGTAAAATATTCCGGAGGTAAAATAGTCCCCCATTCGGATCTCCGGGCGGGGACTACTCAGGAGGATGCGATCATCAGGAAAGACAATACTGGCATTCTACGGGTCGGAGCGTGGAATGTTAGATCCCTTAATAGAGTAGGAAAATTAGAAAATTTAAAAAGGGAAATGGATAGGTTGAGGTTAGATATAGTGGGGATTAGTGAAGTTCGGTGGCAGGATGAACAGGATTTCTGGTCAGGTGAGTACAGGATTATAAATACAAAATCAATTGGGGGTATCACAGGAGTAGGATTGATAATGAATAAGAAAATAGGAATGCGGGTAAACTACTATGAGCAGCACAGTGATCGCATTATCATTGTCAAGATAGATACGAAGCCAACACCGACAACAGTAGTACAGGTTTATATGCCAACTAGCTCTGCCGATGATTAGGAAATCGAAGAAATATATGAGGAGCTAAAGGAAATTATTCAGACAATTAAGGGAGAGGAAAACTTAATTGTTATGGGAGACTGGAATTCGGTAGTAGGACAAGGAAGGGAAGGGAAGATAGTAGGTGAATATGGACTGGGCAAAAGGAATGAAAGAGGAAGCCGCCTGGTAGAATTTTGCACGGAACATAATTTAGTTATAACAAACACCTGGTTCAAGAATCACAAAAGAAGGTTGTATACGTGGAAGAGACCAGGAGACACCGGGAGATACCAGATAGATTTTATAATGGTAAGACATAGATTTCGGAACCAGGTTTTACAGAGTAAGACATACCCAGGGGCAGATATAGACTCTGACCGTAACTTGTTGGTTATGAACTGTAGGCTGAAACTAAAGAAACTACAAAAAGGTAGGAAAATAAGGAGATGGGACCTGGATAAATTGAAGGAACCTGAGGTTCTTAAGAATTTCAGAGGGAGCTTTAGGCAACAATTGACAGAAACAGGGGAAAATAAAACAGTAGAGGAGGAATGGGTAAAATTGAGAGATGAAATAGTGCAGGTAGCAGAGGACCAAATAGGTAGGTAGGCAAGACCTACAAAAAATCCTTGGATATCATAGGAGATACTAAATTTAATCGATGAAAGGAGAAAATATAAAAATGCAGTCAATGAAACAGGCAAAATGGAGTATAGACAACTAAGAAATGAGATTGACAGGAGGTGCAAAGTAGCTAAGCAGGAGTGGCTTGAAGGCAAATGCAAGGATGTAGAAGAATGTATAAATAGGGGAAAAATAGATACAGCCTACAGGAAAATAAAAGAAACATTTGGAGATAAGAAAAACAGCTCTATGAATATCAAGGGCACTGATGGAAAACCAGTTCTCAGCAAAGAAGGGAAAGCTGAAAGGTGGAAAGTGTATATAGAGGAGCTCTACAAAGGAAATGAACTTCGAGACAATATTGTAGGAAGGGAAGAGGATGTAGATGAAGATGAAATAGGAGATACTGTACTGAGAGAAGAATTTGACAGAGCCCTGAAAGACCTAAGTCAAAACAAGGCCCCTGGAGTAGATGATATTCCCTCAGAACTACTGAAGTCTCTGGGAGAACCAGCCATGACAAACCTGTTTCACCTGGTGTGTAAGATGTATGAGACAGGCGAAGTACCCTCAGACTTCAAGAAAAATGTTATAATCCCCATTCCAAAGAAAGCAGGTGCAGACAGGTGTGAAAACTACAGAACCATCAGTTTAATAAGTCATGGTTGCAAAATATTAACACGAATTATATACAGAAGGATGGAAAAACTTGTAGAAGCCGACCTCGGGGAAGATCAGTTTGGGTTCAGGAGAAATGTAGGAACTCGGGAGGCAATACTCACTTTACGGCTTATCCTAGAAGATAGATTAAGAAAAGGCAAACCCATATTTCTAGCTTTTGTAGATTTGGAGAAGGCTTTTGACAATGTTGATTGGAATAAACTCTTTCAAGTTCTGAAGCAAGCAGGAGTAAAATATAGGGAGCGTAAGGTTATTTACAACTTGTACAAAAACCAGACAGCGGTTGTCAGAGTTGAAGGGCATGAAAGGGATGCAGTGGTTGGAATGGGGGTAAGACAGGGTTGTAGCCTTTCTCCAATGTTATTCAATTTGTACATTGAGCAAGCTATAAAGGAAAGCAAGGAGAAATTTGGAGAAGGAATTAAAGTTCAGGGTGAAGAATTGAAAACCTTGCGTTTTGCCGACGACATAGTAATTCTGTCAGATACAGCAAAGGACCTGGAAGAGCAATTGAACGGAATGGACAGTGTGCTGAAAGTTGCATATAAGATGAACATTAACAAGAGCAAAACTAGGGTAATGGAGTGCAGTGTAAGGAAATCAGGTGATGCTGAAGGAATTAGATTGGGAAACGAAGCAATAAAGGAGGTAGATGAGTTTTGTTACTTGGGCAGTAAAATAACAAATGATGGTCGTAGTACAGAGGATATAAAATGCAGAATGGCAATGGGCAGAAAAGCGTTTTTGAAAAAGAGAAATTTGTTAACATCGAATATTGATTTAAGCCTAAGGAAGTCCTTTCTTAAGGCATTTGTATGGAGTGTTGCCTTGTATGGGAGTGAGACATGGACGATAAACAGTGCGGACAGGAAGAGGATAGAGGCTTTTGAAATATGGTGCTACAGAAGAATGCTGAAGATTAGATGGGTGGATCGCGTAACTAATGAGGACGTACTGAACAGGATTGGGGAGAAAAGAAATTTCTGGCATACCTTGACTAAAAGAAGGGATAGATTGGTAGGACACATTCTTAGACATAAAGGAATCGCGAATTTAGCATTAGAGGGAAGTGTGTGGGGTAAAAATCGCAGAGGAAGACCAAGAGATGGATACAGTAAGCAGATTCCGACAGATGTTGGTTGCCGTTCTTATGTGGTGATGAAGAGGCTTGCTCAGGATAGGGTATTGTGGAGAGCTGCATCAAACCAGTCTCCGGACTGAAGACCACAACAACAACAACATCTCATGAACTACGTGTCGTACTGAGATACAATTGAGAAGGTACATTCAACTATATGTCTGTATACTGTGTGTACAATTTCCTGTCGCTACCATTTGTGAAAAGAAGTAAGCGAGAAACTTTTTTCCTTTCATCATTTTACTATGGTTGCATGCGAGAAAAAGTTTAATAAAGGTTTGAAATTATGTTTAAAGTTTCTTGCAAGTCGCTAAGTAATGTCATTTTCATACAGTGTATTTCAAAAATCTCGCCGCATTATATGTCATTTTATGCGATTTCTATTGGTTATGAGGTAATATCTTTTGAACCATGTGCCGTATGTGATTCTTAACCATGCAGAAATTGTTACCTCACGCTAAGGAATGTGTGTACCAAATTTTGTTGAAATCGGTCCAATGGTTTAGAAGAAAATGAGCAGCATTGTCGCAAAATGCAGCAGTTTTTCGCACATCTCATCGTTTATGACGTCAACTATATAACGTGATATATAACTGTATAACGTATGATTCTTACACTTACGGCGACCGTCCTCATGGATTGAAGCTTACGTGTACAAAATTCCATTAAGGTTGGAACAAAACTGTAGATTTGTATGCAACAAGTACAAACATACGGACACTCTGCTTTATATATTAGATAGCCTACTAATATTTATGATGGATTCCCGATAAAGGCTAAACACGCCAGTAAATAATACATTCCTTTGGGATCTCTCTCATCCGATTAGCCCTGGAATGCTTACAGACTCGAGAACAAAGCATTACCTCGAATCTCGTCCGGGCGAAGGAATCCTTCGACGCTGGTCGGCTACAAACAAGACTGCCGGGATGGCCTAACCGCACGTGTCCCTGGTAATGACATTGGGCTCGGTGGCTTGAAAGAATTCGCCTCCAAACGCGAACGAGCTAAATGGCACTCGCCTGTGGGGGTCGCGGCTCCAGGCGAAATCTAATTCTGCGGCGGCTAACGCGATTACCCCGCGCTGTAGCCAGCGCCTCGGGTTCCCAAGAGAGGGGTGCTGCTGTGTTACGACCCACCCCACTTTTACCGAAGACAGCAGCTTTGTAACTAGAAAGTATCATAACGGCCTCGCCAAAGCGAAAAATACGCCAGGATCGCCGGATTAGCAGTGCGCATTCAGGCGCCGTGCTGCGGTGCATGTGGACGGTCGCCGTCGGGGTTCGAGTCCCCCCTTGGGTAGATTAGTTTACCTTAGTTTAAGTAGTTTGTAAGCTACGGACGAATAACCCAGTAGTTCGATATATTTACAAACATCTGACTTTTTACGCGAGGTTCAAAGTAGAGAAAGGGAAAAGCCATACACTTCGCAACAATGCAGATTGCGTGGCTGCTCCCGTCGGAGGTTCCAGTTCTTCTCCAGGATGTGTGTGTGTGTGTGTGTGTGTGTGTGTGTGTGTGTGTGTGTGTTGTCGCCGCAGAGAAATAGACGAGAGCACCAGGGCGCTTGTTGCGGTGCGCGCGGTAGTTCCCCACCGGAGGTTCGAGTCACCTCGGGCATGGGTGTATTTGTCTTCCTTAGTTTAAGTTCACGTAATTTGTAAGTCTACTGACTGATAATCAAAGTAGTTGAGTCCCACAGGATTACAAACATTTGAACTTTGTGTGTATGTGTGTGTGTGTGTGTGTGTGTGTGTATTGTCCTTAGGATAAGTTAGTTTAAGCAGTTTGTAAGTATAGTGACCGAGGACTTGAGCAATTTGGTCCCTTAGGTATACAAACATTCAAACATTTGTAATGTTTTCATTTGTTCCAACGACACTAAATGTGTTTTTTGTTACAAAGTCCCAACAAAACGACAACAACGAAAGTGCGGGTTTGGCGAACTAAACACATGAAACCATTTAAAATAGAAAATTTACTTGCAATGGCGAATTTCACTTGGTTACACAGTCTTATGTATAGATGTACTACCCTGTCACCACAGGCGACATACGGTACTTTGTGCCAGTTCTGGTAAAGTGTTCGGATAGTCGAATGGCAAGGAGCTCGCTCACGAAAAGCGGGAAATCTAGGATAGTCACGGCCCGGCACAAATTTTCGGAAGTTAGCGTCTCGCAGAACATCTAAGGCTAACGCGGTGAAGCTGGGAGGAATTCGCTATTGCGAATAAAATTTCTATATAAATTATTACCTCACCATCGGGAAATATTACAAATGCCTAAGCGACAATGATAATTTTCAATGTTGTTTTCATTCTCTTTTGAGTGGAAATACAGTGTAGGCTGCGATCACTAAGGAATGAATGTAGTGAACTATCGCACATGTCAGTGGTGTACGGAAGTTTGGGTCGGTCTGGAAATGTGTTCGGATAGCCGACTGGCTATCGGAAAGTGGAGCTGGGAGAAATTCGCTATTGCGAGTAAAATTTCGTATTAAATTATTTCCTAACCATCCAGAAAGACTAAAAAGCCTAAGCGAGGCAATGAAAATTGAGAACGTAGGGTAATGTCACGTTGCTCTCATTCTCTCTGCTGCGGAAATAAAGAGTGCAGGCTACGATCAGTGAGGAATGTCGTATACGTAATCAGTGTGGCATACGGAAGTTCCAAAATTTTCAAATATTTGTAAGACTATTGGACCAAACTACTGTGCTCATGAGTCCTTAGACTTACAAACTACTTAACACTAATTTATACTAAGAAAAACACACACACACACACACACACACACATATATATATATATATATATATATATATATATATATATATATATATATATATATATGGGATGTTACAAAAAGGTACGGCCAAACTTTCAGGAAACATTCCTCACACACAAAGAAAGGAAATATGCTATGTGGACATGTGTCCGGAAACGCTTAATTTCCATGTTAGAGCTCATTTTAGTATTTCTCTTTAAATGTAAATTGAAATAATTCGTGCAGACAATTTTGAAAATACCCAATTGTTTCGTTAGTATGTACTGTACTTCCTCGATTCACCGCCAATGGCCCATTTGAAGGAAGGTAATGTTGACTTCAGTGCTTGTGTTGACATACGACTCATTGCTCTACAGTAGTAGCATCAAGCACATCAGTACGTAGCATCAACTGGTTTTGCAGCCAGTGTAATGTTTACAAATGCGAAGTTGGCAGATGCCCATTTGATGTATGGATTAGCATGGGGCAATAGCCGTGGTGCGGTACGTTTGTATCGAGACAGATTTGGGTGCATACAGATTTGGGTGCATACAAATCAGTACCCAGAACAACCACTTCTGGTCGTAATAACGAAATTGATACGCCTTGACCATAGAGTCAAACGGAGCTTGGCGTGTACAGCTTCAACACGATACCACAGTTCATCAAGAGTAGTGACTGGCGAATTGTGACGTCGGCCGCGGTGGCCGAGGAGACTGAGGCGCTACAGTCACGGTCTGCACGGCCACTACGGTCGGGGGTTCGAATCCCCACTCGGGCATGGATATTTGTGCCGTCTTTAGTATAAGGTAGTTCATAAGTAGTTTGTAAGTTTAGGGACTGATGACCCCGTAGTTAAGTCCCATAAGCTTAACAAACACAAACACGTATTGTGACGAGCCAGTTGTTCGGCCACCATTGACCAGACGTTTTCAATTGGTGAGCTATTTGGAGAATGTGCTAGCCAGGGCAGCAGTCAAACATTTTCTGTGTCCAGAAAGGCCCGTATAGGACCTGCAACACGCGGTCGTGCATTATCCTGCTGAACTGTAGCGTTTCGCAGGTATCGAATGAAGGGGAGTACCACGGGTCGTAAAACATCTGAAATGTAAAGCCCACTGTTCAAAGTGAACAAGAGGTGACCAAGACGCGTATCCACCATAACGCCGGGTGATACGCCAGTATGGCAATGACGAATACACGCTTCCAATGTGCATTCACTACTATGTCGCCAAACACGGATGCGATCATCATGATGCTGTAAACGAAACCTGGATTCATCCGAAAAAAAAAGACGTTTTGTCATTCGTGCATCCAGGTTCGTCGTTGCGTACACCATCGCAGGCGCTCCTGTCTGTGATGCGGCGTCAAGGGGAACCGCAGCCGTGACCTCCTAGCTGATAGTCCATGCTGCTGCAAACGTCGTCGAACTGTTCCTGCAGTAGGTTGTTGTATTGCAAACATCCCCATCTGTTGACTCAGGGTTCGAGACGTGGCTGCACGATCCGTTACAGCCATGCGGATAAGATGCCTGTCATCTCGACTGCTAGTGATACGAGGCCGTTGGGATCCAGCAAGGCGTTCCGTATTGCCCTCCTGAACCCACCGATTCCATATTCTGCTGTCATTGGATCGCGACCAACGCGAGCAGCAATGTCGAGATACAATAAATCGCAATCGCGATAGGCTACAATCGGACCTTTATTAAAGTCGGAAACGTGATGGTACGCATTTCTCCTCCTTACACGAGGCATCACAACAACGTTTCTCACCAGGCAACGCCGGTCAACTGCTGTGTATAGAATTCTGTTACAAGCTTTCCTCTTGTCAGCACTTTGTAGGTGTCGGCACCAGCGCCAACCTTGTGTGAATGCTCTGAAAAGCTAATCATTTGCATGTCACAGCATCATCTTCCTGTAGCACGTCATCCTTGTGGTGTAGCACTTTTAATGCCCATGTGTGTGTGTGTGTGTGTGTGTGTGTGTGTGTGTGTGTCTGTGCGAATGTTATATTCTGAAATAAAGTCGAGCTAATACCTTGGATGCAAAGTGGCTGACGCCTGTCTGCATCGTTTGAGTTTCGAGCGCCGTGCTGTAGCGACAGGACGCTTCCGCTCACAATGCCATTGTGTGGCCGAACGGCGGAGGCTTTGGCAGCGTATGCGAGGCACAGCGGCCAGAGCTAACAAGGGACGTGCGGCTGCTGCTAATACGCGTGGCACATTACGCGCCGCATTCCGACGCGCTCCGCCACAGCGCTACGCAGATGGCTCCCATTTTGTCGTGGGAACGCCACGAGGCTTCGCTGTTGTTCGGTCGGCGCCGGATCGGCGCAGGGGAAGTCCCCGTATATGGGGCGTGGCTTTGACTCTGGGATCGGGGTTGGAACACTTGCGAGGAGTGACACTTGCGGGGAACCTGGGACCATTGGGGCGGCTGACAGCTTTTCCTGGGTACAGGCACACCAAGAAGTCTAGCTCTGCAGTTGTCAACTTTCCACACTGTCAACATAACACGAACCTCAGTCAAACTGCACAACCCTTTGCAAGCTGAAGAGCAATACAGTAACTTGTTTTAACTACATATTAATTCGTTGAGTGTTCCTCCTCAAAACAAAAAGGTTTTTCAATAGGGATAATGTTTGGAGAGTTATTAAGACATTCTCTGCTACAACAAGACGATGACTTTCCACAGTCATACCTCCTAAAAGCATATTATTCAGAACACTAAGCATTTCAAGACACCTGCGCAAGCAATAAATATATTAGCCATACTGCACAGATACGTTGATGTCATTGACCGTTATGTAGTTAACCCCGCCATCACGCAACTTCCATCTCTTTAAAAATAGCTACTATGCTGTTTAATAGGAGACGCAACCTTAAACCTTCAATTAAAAACGTTAATAATAAGTCACTGAGTATTTTACATACTTGAAGCGTTCATTCGTAGACCCCAAAACGATTTGGCTGTATTCGAATTACAAATACATCTATCAGATGTATGAAATACGGAGTGTGTAAGGGAATGTCACACACCGAAAAATGCTTAAGATAAATTCTGTTTTCTATCACCGTCATATAGAACCATTTTTACTCCGAACTTGGCATAAACCAACAGGGAGAAACAAGCTGCAAGACTTCGAGGAAAAATGAAGCGAAATTGGCAGCCAATAGTTGTTTATAAATCACATTGGCTGTTAACTGTATAAATATAAATTACGGAATACGCGGAACTCCTGTTCAGTACAGTCAAAAAGGTCTAAGATAATAGGCAGTGGTTTACAATCAGATATCCGTATCACTCTCCTATTCAAGAAGTCTGTGTGCAGATTTATATTCAGAACATTCAAGAAAAAGGCTACTGTGGTGTTGAAACTACGAGAAGCAGCTCATTTACTCAGGAAGGGAAAGCGTTATGATGCCCATAAATTTGAATGGCTGTATCTCTTGTTGTAACATTCATTTTTTGATAAAATGTTAAAATCCTCTGAATACGGCACAGTTAGCGGCTGGAGGGCGTGGAGTAGGGGTGGTGCATCCCTACTTCTGGAACACCCCGTTCACTACCTGCAGCGTCCGGGTCTCCCCGCAAGTGTCTACACATTCCCTTTCCCCGCAAGTGTCACTCCCCGCAAGTGTCACAAACCCGCCTTACCCTTTATGAGAGACTTGCGCATAATAGTTCGCTATCGGGAGCGCTCACTGTAGTTCGCGGCTCATTCTTTTATTTCGCTCCCAGTAACGGCTGAGCGGCGTGTTCTGCGCTTGCAGGTGGAGGGAGAAGTTCCCCCACCTACCTGCTTCAGCCGCTAACGATATCACGCAAACCAAAAGAAACAGTTTGTGGATAATTTATCGCGTTTAAGTTTAGAGTTATCTCTATATGTTGGCATTATGAAATTTATTAGTCAGATATTGCAGAGTGCTGGATACTTCAAAGCAGAAATCTTGTAGCACTGATGTAATCTAGCAGGCAGACGCTAACCTCGAAATGGCTCTCATCAGCAGAAGGCAAACACGTGATTTTTAATTCTGTTCGCGAGCTATCGCGCATATTTTAGTTTGCGACCTATCGCGCATATTTTCGCGACCTATCGCGCATATTTTAGATCGCGACCTATCACATTTTAGTTCGCTACCGGTAGCGCTCCTTTTAGTTTGCAGCTCGGCCGCGAAGTAGGTCGCTCTTTTTAGTTCGCCCGTTTTGGCGTTTGCTACCGCTACTAAAACTACAGCTGAGCTGCACCTCAGCTCGAAATGACGGCAACTGGCAGAAGGAAATCACTCGATTCTGCGCGCTCTTGCGTCCCGCCAGCCTTCGGAAAAGGAGCGGACGAACTAAGAGGCGAGGGATCTGCAAACTAGTTCCCGTAGTTCGCCTGTGGGAGCGCTCTTCCGAACTAGTTCGTTCGCGTTCTACAGAAGACTACTTTATGATGTTCCAGTGTACCGGTTATTTTCTGGAAGAACTGATTTTTTTATTATGTAGAATATTTCACAACAGCCAAAGTTGCAAACAGATTTTCATTTATAAACAACTAATTCGGCAGGGAATCATCAAGCCATCCAAAAGGTGACCAAGGGCCTCCGACATAAAGATTATACTCCTTCTTGCCTGACTCAGGAGTACTGTTGAACCTGTTTGCTGATGCGTTGGCCTTCTTTTCCTTCCAAAATCTCTTCATCTTGCTCAGCTACTTCCTACGCTCCCAGCAGTAGTGGTGCCTGTTGGGTTTGTCTTCAAATTGGTGATTGTGTCCTCGGAGTCTTTCGCGACGGCATTGTTCCATAAAAGATTTTCGGATTACTAGCCGCGTCATATAAGGGAACGTCTTAGAATGGGTCATCAATCCCAGCCGGGGTTGGCCTTCTTTTCCTTCCAAAATCTCTTCATCTTGCTCAGCTACTTCCTACGCTCCCAGCAGTAGTGGTGCCTGTTGGGTTTGTCTTCAAATTGGTGATTGTGTCCTCGGAGTCTTTCGCGACGGCATTGTTCCATAAAAGATTTTCGGATTACTAGCCGCGTCATATAAGGGAACGTCTTCGAATGGGTCATCAATCCCAGCCGGGGTATGATCCACTTCCTAAAGGGACACGGCCCCTACCCTACACACATCACACGTGTGGGTCTCAGTGGCACTCCATGCTGTACGTGTGGAGAAATTGGGACCCCAGAACACACTGTCAGTTCTACAAAACACGCACTCATACTATGTTTGACACGACTAAAGACCTAGACGAACTAATACGAGATAAGAACGGATGGGACATAATGAACAGGCTGACGCACGAAGTCTCAATATGAAAAAAAGACGAGTACACACAGAAGGTAAGACGTAATGCAGCACGAAACGCCCACAACAGAAGACAAAACACTTATGATGAATCTGACACTGAAAGCGCAAACAGTATAAATTACACCACAGATGGCAGCCCCGACACAGAGAACGATATAAACACATGCGAAATGTAACCTACAGAGTCATCATAGGAGTCTCCAAATGAGAAAACTCCAGGATGGCAGGGCTCGAAGTAAATTCCGAGGCCTCCCAATCTGGACTTTCCACTCTTATTCTTCAGTCACTCAAACCAATCTTTCCTATCTTCTATTATTCTCTTCTTAAAGTAGTTGATGTTTTTATCCGACATGGCGCGGCTAATAAACCAAGAATCTTTTATGGAAATTGGTGGTTGTCGATTGTCGTTCTCATCTATTTTGTACCATGTCTTCTGGATGTTGATTTCTTGGAGATCTGTTTAAATTTCTGGAAGACACTTCTTAACGAGAGGGCTACGTTGAAAATGCTTTTCATTCTGATAATGTGCCTGTAAAGTTCAATTTTTTTCCGAATTGTATGAAACATTTTTTGACAATGACGACGTATCTCAAGTGATTTTTTCCCTTTCCAGATTCCCTCCTTAGAAACCAGGCAAAAAAAATGTAAAATTTTTCTTTCTAGTTTCTCCAGGTTATTGGTTAAAATTGTGTCACCAGTGATTAAGATTTCCGGTGAATACAAAGCTTCAGGTTTAATTACTGATTCATAATTGCTAAGTTTCTCTTTCCGAGAGCTTCGTAATTTGCAATTTCTTTCTTTATTTGCATCTCTGTTTAAACCAGACAGCAATCCACCTATGCAGTACTTACAGGTCTTCTTGTCCTGCCGGTGGGAATCCCATACAATCCAGCAGGAATGAATGCAAAAATGTTTTCTGTAAACGGTGTCTTATGCCGATAAACCACAGCTTAGAAAAACTCTCCCAATCAACCAAAGTCGAGTTCCGCCTCACCACAACTGTCGTTACGTTGTCGTTCCATTTCATATAGCTTAACCCTTTATTTGGCAACGTTGTTATTATGCAACATCAAAATTGCGCGTAGTTTTCTGAAACATTTGTTAAGTTTCATTCTTGGATGGGCATAAGTGAAACTAACATTTAAGCTCTCCAATAAAGTTATGCTTCGTTGTCTTTTGCGAAAAGTTTAGCAATAAACTGAATCTTTAGTGGACACTCTAAACATAAGTTACCGAGGTACATGTTTGTTTCAATGCAGTGACGATATTTTCCTGATACATAGAAAACTGATTATAAAAGGGAAGGAGGAAGCCTTGAAGTGCAATTATTATGGAAAATTGTTGACGAGTTGTTATATGGGAGACTGAAAATGGACATATTTATTGGGAACAGGACGCCTAGTAAATCACAACAAAATGGACAATAAGTCCAAAAGCAGAACGAAACAACATCTCCTGTACCAGTCAATAATGTACGGTATGACAGATATGACAATATTGTATTCACTTACGGGCCAAAAGGAATTTGCAAGTTTTGTCTTCAGAGGTACTTGACTGTAAAATATGGAAATCATGGGATTGTTCTGAACCTTGCACCAGAAGCAACTTGTTTTCACACATTTCACATGAAATAGTTCAAGATACAATAATTTCTTCAGTCATAAGAACAACACTGTAGCATGTAAGGACAGTTGTGAGTAAGGCGGACAGCCGACTTCGGTTTATTGGGAGAATTTTGGGAAGATGTACTTCACCTGTAAAGGAGACCGCGTATAAAACGCTTGTACGACCACTTCTTGAGTATTGCTCAAGTATTTGGGACCCGCAGCAGATCAGTTTAAAGGAAGACATAGAGGTGGTTCAGAGGCGAGCAGCTAGATTTGTTACCGGTACGTTCGACCAATGCGCGAGTGTCACGGAAATGTTCCGGCAACTCAGTTGGGAATCGCTGGAAGAAAGACGACGTTCTTTTCGTGAATTTCTGTTAAGTAAATTTAGAGGGCCGCAATTTGAAGCTGAGTGTAGTGTACGATCTTGCTGCCGCCTACTTACATTTCGCGTAAAGATCACAAAGACAAGATAAGAGAAATTAGGGCTCGTACAGAGGCATATAGGCATTCTTTTTTTCCTCGTTCAATTTGGGAGTGGAATAGGGAAGGAAATGCCTAGTAGTGGTACAGTGTATCCTCTGCGACGCACCTTATGATGAATTGCGGAGTATGTATGTAGATGTATTGATAATGTACCACCATGCGAAGTTTTGGTACAAACCAGAAAATATATATTGGAAAAAAATCGTATAAATCTGTTTACATAGACGTTTAACTAACATAATAGATTTTCTTCTCGTGATTTCTGTGTGTGCCAAATAAAGGGTTAAAGTACACCTCCGGCAAAAGTAGTGCACGTGGAAAAATGATGTAGATTTTGATTCGATGACGGCAGATGCCATTTGGGGGATAGTGTATGTCTGTCGTCCACAGATAGCATAGAGTTGCCAGAGCGCCATTTCTGTGCATTATTTAGAAAGGAAATGTTTACACGAATAAGGCTCAGTGTGATACCAATGTGTGAATCAAATAGGCGTCATTTGTAATTCGTTTGGCAGAGGAAACAAGTCAATACCAATCTCCTCTGCAGCAACCTTTCTTTTATGACCACTACCTTGGTTGCCATTAAGTTGTTGTCTCCACTCATTAGGACCAGCAGAAAGACGTCGAACGGCTTTATTCTGCCGATGATAATACTTCATAAACTTGAAGTACAACTATTTTGAGCGGAGCACATTTGTAATACTATAGTTTCCAAATTATAAGCCAAGATAGCAAACTACCAATGTATTAAGTGACGACCGATTTCGGTGTACTATGTCAGCATCATCTGGTCATATATATATGATAATACTTCATAACCTTGAAGTACAACTGTTTTGAGCGGAGCACATTTGTAATACTATAGTTTCCAAATTATAAGCCAAGACAGCAAACTACCAATTTATTAAGTGACGACCGGTTTCAGTGTACTATGTCACCATCATCTGGTCATATATATATATATATATATATATATATATATATATATGTTATAATCTGGTCATCTTGTTAAAAAATTGGATATAAAATAAGAAGTGCAACATTGCACTTAGTCACTATATAAAAAAATACTTAAGTGACAAACATGACAGCTTACAAAATACTAATTTGTAATACTGTTGCTTGTATTCATACATTGCTGTAGGGGTGCCGGTGCCGCGCCAGAGTAGCCAAGCGGTCTGGAGCGCCACTTTAGGCCGTGTTTATTGCCCCCGGTTGCTCTGCAGCGGAGCAAACGCGGCGGTTTGTCGGTGTGCTGTTTCTCATAAGGCAGCTTAGTACCTGTTTATAAGCGAGTGCGGCGGCGGCCCCTCCGGTCTTGCGCTGCGGCGTCAAAATACCAGCGACTGCATTTCCAAACCGCTTACTCGGTGGCTAATAGGGCTGTTCAAAGCGCCATATGTCTGGTCGCCAGGTGGGAACAGGGTGCTCAAGGCCACTGTGGCTGAAACACCTGCTGTGTGAGTGACGAGTGGTGCCACCGCAAAAATCACAGCGGTTGCTCCGGTGCGGAACAACCGCGGGCTATAAACACGGCCTTACGGATCGCACATTGTCCCGCGTCGGGGTTTCGAATCCTCCCTCGGCCATGGGTGTGTATGTTGTCCTTAGGTTAGTTTTCCTTAGTTTAAGTAGTTTCTAAGCTACGAAGTAATAAACAAACTTACTTATGAACTAGCTAATAGCACGGCACAAATATCCATTCCCGAGGAGGGATTCGAACCCTCGACCGTACTGGCCGTGCAGACTGTGACTGACGCGCTGCAGAACGCTTGGCCACCGCGGCCGGCCGCAATTGAGTCCGATAGATTTACGAAGATTGAACAGTTTTGAACCTGTAGGGGTGTCTTTCGAAACTGGTTGGAAATATCACTATGTAGGTTCGAATGGGATGGTCATCGTGGAACCAAAGCCACGGTCAGCACCCCCAGAGCCACGTGCCACTCAAGCTGACTTACAGAGAGAGAGAGAGAGAGAGAGAGAGAGAGAGAGAGAGGCGCCGCATAAGGCGAGGTGTCCACTTGCGGATTCAGCGTCGGCGGCAGGAAGTGTGCGCCTGCGCACAACAGTGAGCCTCTGGCCAGAGCCACGCCTACGCCCGCGACAGGACCGAAGGCGGGGGCGGGGGCGGCGGCGCCAGGCGCTTGGCACACAGCGCCACAGTCTGCAGACGCCCGATTGGTATGGTCAGACGATCAGGGGGCGTGCGGCGGGAGACAACGAGGCGGCGAACGCGGTGGTGCAAGCGGCCAGCACACGGCCACGTTATCTTGTAAACACGAGAGAGAGTTGGTATTGGCCGGCCGCGGTGGCCGAGGGGACTACGGCGCTTCAGTCACGGTGTGCACGGTCACTACGGTTGGGGGTTCGAATCTGCCGACCGCGGTGGCCGAGGGGACTGCGGCGCTCCAGTCACGGTCTGCACGGCAACTACGGTCGGGGGTTCGAATCCCCTTCGGGCATGGATATTTGTGCCGTCCTAGTTCGTAAGTAGTTCATAAGTAGTTTGTAAGTTTAGGGACTGATGACCCCGTAGTTTAGTCCCATAGACTATACAAACATTTGAACATTTGGTTCGAATCTCCCCTCGGGCATGGATATTTGTGCTGTCCTTATTTTTGGCTAGTTCATAAGTAGTTTGTAAGTTTAGGGACTGATGACCCCGTAGTTAACATTTTTAGTTGCTATTGACTAGTTTGCGAAAGGAATTGCACAAGCAGTTCAGATACTGTAGCGAGCAGGTAGTGCAATGCAGCAGCAACGTGACTTACCCGTAGCTATGGTATGGGGAGCTACAGGAACGGTGGTAGCTGGACGGACACAGACGGAGGGTGTTGCATCTAATGGATAAAGTGTAGTCGAACAGTGTACGTCAATTCCGTGGCACTCTCGATCGAGAGCAGGAGAGGTTGAAAGTGAGGTATCTGCTGAACGGCAGAGGGATGCTGCATTTGTAATGGTCAAAACAATTAGCGTATCAGATGAGATATCTACCTGCTGTTGTCAACTGCAGAATAAACGAAACTGGTTTTTCGGAGTGGAGACTATTATGATCCGATTTTAGTCAGTAACTGGTCGAAAATTCGTTTCATTGAAAAGTACTTTAAGGGGCCGGTTTGTCAATGTCTCGTAAGTGCCAGTTAAGATTTTAACTTGTCGTTAGCAGAGAATTGCGTTTGTCAATGTTTCGTTATGAGTTAACCTGACGTTAAATGACCTCAAATTGGCCGTTAAGTTAACGAGTAGTATTCTGCTCGTTACACGGCTAACGACCGGTTAAGTGAGAATGTGTACGAAATTGACAGGATTACAAAACGCTAAAATACCGCAATATATTACCTGATAAAGACCGATTTATCGAAAAAAATAACAGAAGCACTACATGTATGAGAAACTTGTGCGGAAAGCACCTTTAGTGGAAAATTTAATCGTCATATTAATCGCCCCATCCAAGTCAGTAGTGATGAGTTTGATATATTGCAGATACGTAACATAACCTTAAAATTATTGTTACGATATAAAAATACAAGCTTACGGGTAACGGCTAGTTAAGTGAGAATCGGTATGATGAAAATGGCTGGAATATGAGATTTGGTTGACAATGAAGAGGATGTCAAACCAGCAAGCTAAAAGAATGCTCCTCGGTTTCCACGAAAATCAAAATCAAAGTCCATCCCGTAACTGCTATTTCTGTATTAAGAGTTTAACGGTATGTTAGTTAGTGTGGTGTAATTAGCAAGGCGTTCGACTGTCACACAGACGACCCGAGCTCAAATCCGACTTGGATTTTTTTTTTTTTTTCACTTGACATACGATTTGTTATGCGTGCATAATTAGTTATTTCGAAGCATACTTTTACGGCGACTGAAAGAGGCCGCAAGACTCACGCACCTACTTCTTGTAAAGTACGAGCTTTTTTCACGTTTGTTACGGTCTGCTAACCTCTTCCCTGTCAGTCAAATATGGCGAACAGCTGTTCATTCAGACGACACTTTCATTTCTTCTATTGCCAACATAGTCGAAATATATCATACCTTCTCGTTTTCTGCAGGTTAGCAAACGAGAGGTGTATCTGCCAATGACAAACGCAATGCACTTCACGAACACATTTAACTGGACGTTAAAGTCATCTTCTCGTTAACTAACGAGAAGATTAACGAGAGATGGACGAACCGGCCCTGAGTCGTTTAAGAAGAATACTGGTGTGTTGCATAGTTTGAAGTTTTGCCATCTGAACTATTATGGTTGGGCGGGGAAGGTCGTACGCTGGTATAATGTGCACTTTCAGTCGAACAAGGTACGTAAGCCGCAGGTTTATTTATTTGGAGACACTAATATAGGGAAGAGTAGTGTTATGGAGAAAGTAGTGAGTAGAAAGCAAGAGGTATTTATTCATTATCCATCAGAGTTTAGATTTAGTGATTATAACGGTAAAGTTCATAATGTCATTCTTTTCGAAGAATTTGAATGGGCTCGTTGGAAACATTATGCTTATATTCTGCAACGTGTTGTTGAAGGCACCCGAGATAGTGGTAATAACAGAAACTCGCCGCAGAAAGGGTTGGTACTGATATGGGTTTACCAAACGAATTACACAAGCAGTTGGGCTCAGGTAGATAGGGACCAGGCAGTGAAATGCAACGACAACATTGACTTACCCGAAGCTATGACATGGAGAACCATAGGAAGATTGGAAGCGGGACAGGCTATGAGGGACGTGGATGCAATTTTGGAGTGTCCCAGACTGTAATTTCCAGGACCTACATACGTTGTTGCGGTCTTGTCCGCAGACTGCATTGAGGTACCTCTCCATGCTACCCAGTCCTGTGCAAGCCTCTTCATCTGAGAATACGAACGGCAACCTACATTCCTTTGAATCTGCATACTGTATTCGCCCCTCGACCTCCCACTACGATTTTTACCCCACACACTGGACAAAGGCTACAACCCTATCTTACTCCCTTCCCAACAACTGCGAACCTTTCATGCACTTTAACTCTAATACTTGCTGTCTGGTTTTTGCTCCATAAATTTTATCCATGCTACCTCCAAAATCTGAAAGAGTGTCTTAGCGATGACATTGCCAATAGCTTTCTCCAGATCCCCTCCAGATCCACAAATACTAAAAAAATAGTAGATTTCCCTTTCCTTAGCCTAAGACAAGTCGTAATGCGAATATAGTATAGTCCCGAAAACTCGGCCTAATGTGTACCGAAGGTTGGCCGAGTTTGTGAAATTGCCGGGGTATCGGGAACGGTGTTAAAAAAGAATAAATAAGATTTTTGTTGTTGTTGTAAAATACTTTTACTGTTACTTTAGAATACAACACAATAACACAAAATAAATTTAAGAAAACATCTAAAAAATGATATTCATTACTTACGAGTAGGTATTCTAATATACATTTAGAAACCTACTTTAAGACGGCATACAGCCTTAAACAATGAAAAGTATGGACAGTAGTGATTTACTTCATAAACCATATTCCACTAAAATTCCCATCACGTCTAAGGTGATTTTAAAAGGCACTGTGAAAGAAGCACGCCCATAATTTTGATCACGACTGTTTTTTTAACATGATGACGCAGCTACATACCGCATTAATGGAACTCAAAGAATTTTTAAATAGAGTGTAGGTGGCAAAAGAAAATATGTCTATGCCCATTTATAGCAGAGTCTGTAACTGCTACACGCTACGATTTCAATTCTATCTTGCATTCAGTGAGCACGGAATACTTCCAGAGTGTGTACACTGTGCAGGAGGGCGAGTTACCGGACTGTCGGGTTATCGAGTGTCGAGTTTTTGGGACGCTACTGCATTGCCTCGCGTGTTCCTACATTTCTCCTAAATCCAAATTGATCTTCCCCAAGGTCGGATTCTACCAGTTTTTCCATTCGTCTATATATAATTCATATTAAACTGTTCTGTAATTTTCACATTTATCTGCGTTTGATTTCTTCGGAAATGGAATCACTATATTCATCTTGAAGTATTATTTCTCCTGTGTCATACATATTGAGTACCGCGTGGAACAATTTTTTCATGACTGGCTCCATTAACGATATTAGCAGTTCAGACGGAACATCATCTACTCCGGCGGCCTTGTTTCTATATAGGAACCGTTAAAAGAAGGCAAGGGTAAGGTAGTCCACGGGTAACATCACCAAGAGACGACCATTACTCCAGTTAACAGTCATTCCTGAATGCAACAACTGCACCGCACCCTCCATGAAGCAACAGGACTTGCAATATCAACACAAAGCGTCAGAAATCGCCTTTAGGAATATAGCCTCTAAGCACCGACACCTATGTTGTGTGTCCCATTAAAACCACATCATGTAGCCTGCGGAAACTGGGTTTCATCAGGATTGTAGTCGTAACGAATGGCGCCAGGATCTGTTCACAGATGAGTCAAACTTTTATGTTCAGACGGACAATCGTCGTTCCTTCATCTGGAGAGAACGTGAAACTGGTAACAATCCTATGTTTCTGCAGGAAACACTGTATTGTGGCGGACGGATGATGTGGGCATGAGTCAGTATTGTCGGACGTAAGGACCTCTATGTTGTTCATAATGTCACTTTGACTGCTAAAGAGGTATAGAGACGAGACACTTCGAGCCTTTGTTATGCCCTGCGCTGGTGCCGTAGGACATGGGTTCCTTCTGGTGAACGATCACGCTCGTCCCCACAAAGCTGCATAGCAGGACCAACTGAGGGAAATGAATGGAGTGACCATCTTGTTCACCGTCTTCAACCAGACTCAGCATGTCTGGGTTGCACTTGGCAGACAAGCACCTCCCACAAGGGCTGCAGAGCTGGATACGGCACTTACGGAGGAATACCCACATATCCCTCAAAACCTCTACCCGACATACTTATACCGGTTTGGGAGACAGCCAGTACCAGAAGTAAGGGAGATTAGGATATAAAATTCCGTCGACACCGTGGCCATTAGGTTTTGCAATGGATGGGAAAGGAAATCGGCCGTAAACTTTCAAAGGAGGCTACCCGTAATTTTCCTGGGGTGGTTTAGGGAAATCACGTGAAACCTAAATCAGGATAGGCACAGACGTATCTGAATTGCTGTCCTCCCAAATGCGAGTCCAGTGTGTTACCGATGCGCCATCTCGCATGGTACAACGCCAGAGACTCGCTGTGCGGCCACAGAGGGAACGCATGAGCATGTGATATGGTACGGTACTCTCCGAACAGAGACCAACTGCATAATAGAATGATACTTTCCTCTGCAGCGGAGTGTGCGCTAATATAAAATTCCCTGGCGTATTAAAATGCGTGTTAACCGGGATTCGAACCTGCGACCTTTGCCTTTTGCGGGCAAGCACTGTACCGTCTGAGCTATCCCGGCACGCTTCACAGTCCGTCCTGACAGCTTTGCTTCCGCCAGTACCTCGCCTTCTACCTTTCAAACTTCACAGAAGTTCTCCTGCGAACCTTGCAAAACTAGCACACCTGGAAGAATGGACATGTTGGAGACATGGCATAGCTCAACTACCAATCCCGCTTTCGGCATACAGTTTTAATCCGCCAAGAAATTTTAACTCCCTAATATCTTCATCCTAATTAGGAATGAAGAAGCATTAAATATCCTTTACACCCCTTAATTCAGTCTCCAAAATTCTCCTTGCTCGCGCAATGTACAGGTTTAACAACATTGGGGAAAGAGTACAATCCTGTCCTATTACTTTCTCCACCAAAATGACCCTTTTATGCACTTCTCTGTGCAAGTTGTTTGTTCAAATGCTTGTAAATCTATCGGTCTCAGCTGCTGGTTATCATTTCGTAGCTTACAAACTACTTAAACTAAGGTAAACTAACCTTGCCCGAGGGGGGACTTGAATCCCCGACGGCGAACGGCCGTGTGCACCGCAGCATGGCGCCCCAGTGCGAACGGCTAATACGCCGCCGTGTTTCCTATGTTTTACCCCTGTTATCTTCAGAATTTGTTAGAGTGTATTCCAGTCGACATTATCAAACGAATTCTCCAAGCCTACAAGAGCTAAAAACGTAGGTTTGCCATCGATAAAAGTATTCGACAAAAAATTATCGTCTCACCACCATCCGGATTCGTGAAGGGCTGTGGAACGACAGATGCAATCCATGCTGTTCGCCAGATTGAAAAACACCTCGAGAAGTCAAAACAACTACACTTTGCCTTCCTCTACGTCCAAAATACCTTCGACCGAATGCAACACGAGTTGATTTGGTTCGCTCTGCTAGAGCACGAAGAGGTGGTCAGACTGCTCTACTATGATGCGAAGAGCTGCATACAATCAATGCTAGACAACGACATTACTTTCGCATTTATGTAGGAGTCCGTAAGGGGTCTTTTCTCTCACCCCTCCTATTTAACACAGTCATGGATAGGCATCTGAAGATAAGACCGCATTGCAACTTCAAATTCAAATGTTCAAATGTTTGTACAGCTTATGGGACTTAACTACGGGGTCATCAGTTCCTAAACTTACAAACTACTTACGAACTAGGACGGCATAAATATCCACGCCCGAGGGGGGATTCGAACCCCCGACAGTAGTGGCCGTGCAGACCGTGACTGATGCGCCTCAGTCCCCTCGGCCACCGCGGCCGGCATTGCAACTTTCTCTCCAGAAGTAGGACTACAGCTAAAGGTAGTGAAAACCCATTACCTTATCACAGATTTAAACGACTCTTTTACCACCTCCGTAGTGGTGGTGTTTAATACAATGGTTTTCTATTTACTTGGACGTAGCAAGGCCCAGTACCTGTAGATATATCTTCTAAAACGTCGTCAAACGATCTTTTCCGTCCATCCAGCAAAAGTTACCTGTGTTGTGGTGTTGTGGTCTTCAGTCCGGAGACTGGTTTGATGCAGCTCTCCACAATACCCTATCCAGAACGGCAACCTACATCTGTCTGAATCTGCTTACTGTACCCATCTCTTGGTCTTCCTCTGCGATTTTTACCCCACACACTTCCCTCTAATGCTAAATTCACAATTACTTGATGTCTAAGAATGTGTCCTACCAATCTATCCCTTCTTTAAGTCAAGGTATGCCAGAAATTTCTTTTCTCCCCAATTCCGTTCAGTACCTCCTCATTAGTTACGCGATCCACCCACCTAATCTTCAGCATTCTTCTGTAGCACCATATTTCAAAAGCTTCTATCCTCTTCCTGTCCGCAATGTTTATCGTCCATGTCTCACTCCCATACAAGGCAACACTCCATACAAATGCTTTCAGAAAGGACTTCCTTAGGCTTAAATCAATATTCGATGTTAACAAATTTCTCTTTTTTAAAAACGCTTTTCTAACCATTGCCATTCTGCATTTTATATCCTCTGTACTGCGACCATCACTTGTTATTTTACTGCCCAAGTAACAAAACTCATCTACCTCCTTTATTGCTTCGTTTCCCAATCTAATTCCTTCAGCATCGCCTGATTTTCTTACACTGCACTCCATTACCCTACTTTTGCTCTTGTTAATGTTCATCTTATATGCACCTTTCAGCACACTATCCATTCCGTTCAATTGCTCTTCCAGGTCCTTTGCTGTATCTGACATAATTACTATGTCGTCGCCAAAACGCAATGTTTTTAATTCTTCACCCTGAACTTTAATTCCTTCTCCAAATTTCTCCTTGCTTTCCTTTATAGCTTGCTCAATGTACAAATTGAATAACAATGGAGAAAGACTACAACCCTGTCTTACTCCCTTTCCAACCACTGCATCCCTTTCATGCCCTTCAACCTTTTTTTTTTTTTTTTTTTTTTTTTTTTTTGCGAAACGCTAGGAACATAAATGTTTCATGGACAGGGGCGGCGCGATACATAAGCGAACTACACGGCCGTGGGTGGCGTAGTGAGGACGGGGGATGCCCAATACAGTCACTATAACCCCTTCAGTCCTGAATTATTTTAACCCTTTAATGTATAGTGTAGCTAATCAGCTACATTATTTTCCCATTAACTCTCTAACTGATCAACATCTTACCACAAATTCATTTGTAGCAGCTTGAATACATGGCGGCATATATGCTAGTAGCTCGTCCTAGAAATTATAAATTGCACAGTCCTACTGAATCATTTCGACATTTAGCTGCATTGAGTTACTCCTAACAAGCAAAAATAACAGAGTTTTGACGCGCTCCACTGAATTAACGAAAACCAACCGTTCGCAGATTCACGTGACATTCCTCGCCCAGAACTCTCTCTCGCATAAGCCATCTTACTTTGCGTATTTGATGATTTTCTTATTTTAACTTACACGTTTTCATTCCAAAGCAATGCCGCACTGAAGAATTAACAAAAACACGTCGTTCTTCGTACGATAAATGATAAGCTAGTGTCTACAAATGCCATATTAGCATCAGTTAATAACGACCATCAATAGTATGAGATTAAAGAGCGTGGCTTTTAAATGTTGGACGTAGCGTAGTGGGCAATGCGTTGAACTGTGACGCTATCTACATTTTTATTTATTTTTTCCTAAAAGGGTTTCAGACTTCTGTTCGCTCTAACTGCTACATATATGGTGTTCATACCCAGTTTTTCTTTAGTGGTGGAGTCATGTTACACGCATGGTAGAAGCAAGGTTACCTAAGAGACTCATGAGCTCGGCAGCCGAGGGTAAGAGGAGTCGAGGTAGACCAAGAAGAAAGTACTTACATTCGGTGCAGAATGATTTTGAAGTAACAGGCATAACATCAGACGAGGCAACAATCTTAGCATTGAATAAGGGATCGTGGAGGAATGTTATTAGAGGTACTTTGCTCCAGACTGAACGCTGAAAGGCATAATCAGTCTCTAATGATGATGATGATGATGATGATGATGGGTTTCAGACATTCTTATTAATTAATTTTTTGTTGTTTACATTATTATTTTGCCAAAATGTTTACTAAAACTTATAAAACTACAAATCTAAAGTGGGCCGTAACACGTCAGTGCGATTTTTTTAAATAATATGTACGTGTTTATTTTTAGTTTCGGTGACATGAGTAGTTTGCGAAGTATATCACTGTCAACCCATAAGCTGAACCCCCTGCTTAATGACGACATAGCAGACTAGACGCTAAGTCAGTGCCTTTGGCCAGGTACCCACCCTGGTTCACGCTGCATACGAGCACGCGCCGCCCACGCACCTTGGCCGTGCCGCGCCGTGCCGCGCTACGGCTTCGCCTCTGCGACGCATGCGCAGTGGAGACGTGCATAAACAAACGACAAACGCGCAAACAGCCCGAGGTCGGCGCACACGTGCGCCCCGCGTGAGCGGCCGCCAGGCGCATGATCCGGCACACACTGCAGCCAACACTCTGTGCGGCCGCCAAATGTTCCTAAAGCTACTGCACCAAACTGCTAGGGCCATCAGTCCGTAGACCCCATTGCTTTTATGATCAGATGAAGCGCCATTCTATCTACATTATTCCATTATTTACAAAGTCTTCAAATTTATACTGACTTCTTGATCACTCGGTATAATTTCCACCAGTGCGAAACTAAGCGGATCGCTAGTAACCTCTAAAGTTTTGACTTGTGGAGATGACCACTGATCATGGCGACATCTACATCAACGTAGATACTCTGCAAATCGCATTTAAGTGCTTGGCAGAGTGTTCAATAACCATTTTCACAACCTCTCTCTACCGTTCCATTCTCTAATAGCGCACGGGAAGAAAGAACACATAAATAATTTCATTTTCGATCTGATTTCCCTTATTTTATCGTGATGGTCATGTCTCCTTATGTAGATGGATGCTAGCAAAATATTTTCTTATTCAAAAGTAAAACCCGGTGATTGAAATTTCGCAAATAGATCTCGCTGCAACGAATGACAACGTTTCTTTAATGATTTCCACCTCAAATCTTGAAACATTTCCGTGACACTTTCCCCCTACAACGAGCTGCTCTTCTCTGAACCTTCTCAATGTCTTCCGCCGGCCGCGGTGGCCGAGCGCTCTGCGGCGCGCCAGTCACGGTCTGCACGGCCGCTACGGTCGGGGGTTCGAATCACCCCTCGGGCATGGATATTTATGCCGTCTTCAGTGTTACTAGTTCATAAGTAGTTTGTAAGTTTAGGGACTGATGACCCCGTAGTAAAGTCCCACATGCTCTACAAGCAATTGAACATTTGATTATGGAGTTTTTTTCTTTGTTCTAATAAGACCGGAAGTCAATCCAAGCATGTTTGTCAATTTTTATCTCTCTATGTACATTATTCCACGATTCACGAAGTTTACAAATTTTTGATCAGCCGGTATAATTTTCACCAGTGCGAAACCTAAGCGGGTCGCTAGTAACCTCTAAAGTTTTGACCTGTGGAGATGACCACTCATCATGGTGACATCTACATCGATTCTCTGCAAATCACATTAAAGTGCCTGGCAGAGTGTTCATTAACCACGTTCACAACCTTTCTCTACCGTTACATTCTCTAATAGCGCTCGAGAAGTAAGAACACCTAAATCGTTCCGTTTTTTATCTCTCTTATTTTATTGGGATGGTCATGTCTCCCTAAGTAGGTGGGTGCTAGGAAAAATTTTTCACATTCAGAAGTAAAACTCGGTGATTCAAAATTCGCAAATAGATCTCGCCGCAACGAATAACATCATCCCTTTAATGATTGCCGCCTCAAATCTTGCAACTTTACCGTGACGCTCCCCCCCCCCCCCCCCCTGTAACGATGTAAAACAAAACGATCTGCCCTTCTCTGAAACCTCTCAATGTCTTCCGTCAGTCCCACCTGGTGAGGGTCCCACAAGGGGCAACATTACTCCAGAAGAGGACGCACAAGTGTGAAGTAGGCAGTCTCTTTGATGGAGCTGTTGCATCTTCGAAGCGTTCTGCCGATGAAACGTAACCTTTGGTTCGCCTTCCCCACAATATTTTCTGTGTCTTCTCTCCAGTCTAAGTTGTTTGTAATTGTAACTCCTACGTAGTTGGTAGAATTTACCTCCATAAGGTTTGACTGATTTATCGTATAATTGAAGTTCAGCGGATTTCTTTTAGTGGTCATGTCTATTACTTCACACTTTTCATTATTTACTGTTAATTGCCAATTTTCGCACCATGTAGGAATTTTGTCGAAATAGCTTTGCAGTTGCTTTTCATCCTCTGTAGACTTCACTAACCGATAAACGACAGCATCAGTCTAAGGGAGCTATTCATGTTTTCCTAAATCGTTTATAAATACAAGGAAGAGTAGATGACCTATAACTTTTCTCTGGGGAACGCCAGATATCACTTTTGTTTTACTCCATCACTTACCGTCAATTAGTATGTACTGTGTCTTCTCTGATAGGAAATCCCGAATCAAATCGCACAATTGGGGCGATATTCCATAAGCACGGAATTTCATTAGAAGCCGCTTGTGTGGTACAGTGTCAAAAGCCTTCCGGAAATCCAGAAATATGGAATCGATTTGAGATCCCTTGTCGATGGCACTTATCACTTCATGTCAATAAAGTGCAATCGGTGTTTCGCAAGAGAGATACTTTCTGAATCCGTGTTAACTGTTGGTTAACAGGTCGTTCTCTTCGAAGTAGTTCACAATGTTCGAACAAAGTTCCAAAATCATACTGCAAATCGACATTAATGAGTGATCGGTTGTATCTGATAGCTAAGTATGGAGCTATTGCATCAGCATACTCTGAGCGGAATCTAGGCCGGCCGCAGTGGCCGAGCGTTCTGCGGGGCGCCAGTCACAGTTTGCACGGCCACTACGGTGGGGGGTTCGAATCCCCCTCAGGCATGGATATTTGTGTCGTCCTAAGTCGCATACGCTCTACAAACATTTGAATTGTGGGTATATATATATATATATATATATATATATATATATATATATATATATATATATATATATATTTCTCTTTTTGAGGAATTTAGTTGGTATAAAATCGGGCTCGGAAGATCATTTTTATTTAGTTTTTTTTTTTTTTTTTTTTTTTTTTTTTTTTTTTTTTTTTTTTTTTTTTTTTTTTTTTTTTTTGTAATGTGACTTAAGTTGTTTTACTACTCCAGGAACATCTACTTCTAAATTTCGCATGCTGGCAGCTGTTCTTGGTTCACTGGAGTGTTCACTTCGTCTTCTTTGGCGAAAGAATTTCGGAAAGCTGTGTTTAGCAGTCATCGATAGTATTACCGTTGCTATCGCGTAGTGAAGGTTTTTTTTTTTTTTGTGTTTTGCCGCTAGTGTACATCACATTCGCCGTCGAGGATTCGAGATCTCCATCGGGCAAGGGTGTACGTGTTGTCCTTACGTTACTTTACCTTTAAGTAGTTTGTAAGCAAAGGACATAAGTTAAACAAGTAGTTGAGTCCGATAGATGTACATACATTTGAACATTTTTGAACTAACTTACGCTAAGGACAACACACGCACATACAAACGCGCGCGCGCGTTTGCGTCCGCGCCCAAGGGAGGACTCGACCGTCCGGCGGTAACGGTCACCAGTCCGTAGCATGACCCCCAAGACCAAGGCGCCACTTCACGATGCCCCCAGGGAGGACTCTAACCTCCGGTGGGAGCGTTTCATTTCGTTTATTTCGCGTTTAAAGTCCTGCTACCTTTCAAAGTATAGCAGGACGTAAATTTGTAGTTTTACATGTTACACATTTAGTTTATCGATGTTACATGTTTTAAGCATTTGAAATAGATGGAAATTACATTTATTACTAACAATTATAATAATAACAAATTACAATACTACATAGTTGAAGAGAAGAACATAAATATATGATTAGTTAAGTGGTTGTTATGCACATGGCGAAATTCAGTGATTTCTGATATTGCTGTTAATTGTTAATTATGAGATAAAACAATGTGTTGTTGTTGTTGTTATGGTCTTCAGTCCGGAGACTGGTTTGATGCAGCTCTCCACCCTACTCATTCCTTAGCAAGCCTTTTCATCTCCTCATAACAACGGCAAACCACATCCATTTCAATCTGCTTACTATATGCGTCTCTTGGTCTCGCTCTGTGAATTTTACCCCACACACTTCCCTCCAATGCTAAATTTACGATTCCCCTATGTGTAAGAATGTGTCCTACCAAGCGATCCCTTCTTTTAGTCAAGGTATGCCAAAAATTCCTTTTCTCACCAATTCTGTTCAGTATCTCTTCATTAGTTATGCGATCTACCCACCTAATCTACAGCATTCTTCTGTAGCACCACAATTCAAAATCCTCTATTCTCTTCCTGTACGCACTGTTTATCGTCCATGTTTCACTCCCGTACAAGGCAACACTCTCCACAAATGCCTTCAGAAAAGACTTCCTTACCCTTAAATTAATATTCGATGTTAGCAAATTTCTCTTTTTCAAAAATGCTTTTCTTCCCATTGCCATTCTGCATTTTATATCCTCTGTACTGCGACCATCGCATGTTATTTTACTACCCAAGTAACAAACCTCATCTACCACCCTCATTGTTTGGTTACCTAATCTACTTCCTTCAGCATCGCCTGATTTTCTAACACTGCATTCCATTATCTTTGTATTGCTCTTGTTAATGTTCATTTTATAGGATCTCTTCAACACACTGTCCATTCCATTCAACTGCTCTTCCAGGTCCTTTGCTGTCTCTGACAGAATTACTATGTCATCAGCAAAACGCAATGTTTTTATTTCTTTTATCCCTAATCCAATTTTTTTCTTGATTTACTTCACCGCCTGCTGGACGTACAAATTGATTAACATCGGAGAAAGGCTACAACCTTGTCTTACTCCCTTCCCAACTGATGCTTCTCTTTCATGCCCTTCGAATCTAACTACGGTCGGGCTTTTGTACAAGTTGTAAATAACTCTCCTTTCCCTGTATTTCACCCCTGCTGGCTTCAGAATTTGAAAGAGTGTATTCCAGTCAAAAGCTTTCTCCAAATCTACAAAAGCTAAAAATGTAGGTTTGCCTTTCCTTAATCTATTTTCTAACCTAAGTCGTAAAGTGAGTATTGCCTCCCGGGTTCCTACGTCTGATCTTCCCCGAAGTCAGCTTTTACCAATGTAACAGAAAAGGATTATTCACAGAATATATGAAACTCACTGCGAATGGGCAAGGCTGAAAATGTTTTCCCAGCCGGGATCCGAATCCGGGTCTCCTGCTTTCTAGGCAGGGTAAAGCTGGGAATTTGTGCCTGACGGGGGGCGTGCTTAGGTAGTCCTTGCAGGTGCGGCGATCACTGTGTCCCCAGTGGTGTAGGGGTCAGCGCAACTGCCTAGAAAGCAGGAGACCCGGGTTCGGATCCCGGCTGGGAACACATTTTCAGCCTTGCCCATTCGCAGTTGATGTCCTATATTCGGTGAATATGAAAGAATGACAACTGCAGGATCAGAAGTGACGTCTGTTCTTTCCGAACAGATACCACATGTATATATAGAAAAGAAATACATTTAGAAATTCGCTGTCCTGGTGGCTAGTTAAAGTACGGTGCCAGGCGTTGAGTACCTTGGAATGTTTCCCTCAAGCCACCGATTTGGTGGCACAGTGGTTTTGGTGATATTGGTGTCTTTTCTCTATACTGTTTATTCTTTCTTATATCTCAGGTCCTGTTACCATAATACTTTAAAGTGCGTTTGGAACGCCAGCATTGATTCAGCTGCAACTTTTCCCTACAGAGTTTCGCGAGTGCCTGTAATAGACTGTGCAACAACCGTAAGAAAAGCATGGAGCGAAACAGGAAGTCATACCTATGCGTTATACATTTTGCAAAACTTTTATTCAGGTAATTAAAAAAGCTACAATAATAATGTAACAACTTGTCTAAGTTACGCACTCATATTTTAGGACTCAAATGTAAGACGAAAGAAGTCAGGCTTATGCTAGAGACTAGTAATGGCAGAATTAAAAAGAAAGAAGACATTGTGTCTGGTTGCAGCTTTTTCTCCCATTTAATTTAAGGGAACAGCTGGGGTGTTCTCATACCACTGGCTAAAATAATGAAGATATTCAATTCGGAAAGCAAGAGCTGTTTACAACTTCCTGGATGCTATTTCTCGTTCTGACCAAGGTTTGAAATTGTATCTTCCATTCAGCTACTAAATTACTAGATACAAATCTTTGATCGTGATGGTAGACAACAGCATAGCAGTGTTACTTCAGGAACAAAAGCAAAATTCGCGGAAGAACTAAAAAACGGACAAAGGACAAAGTAGTTACAGTAAAGAGAGCGGTCGTATTTTATGAGAGTACAGAGCAACATCTGTCTTTAGTAGAATATATGGGGCGGCACAAGGAGCAGGAAGTCTGGCACTGTGACAGACGGTGGAGCCCGGTCTGTTTGGGATTCTGTGGCTGCAGCAAAGCGCCTGGCACAGAACACAGCCGCGCCTAGGAGCCATTTTCTTGACTGCTTCACTTGAGCTCGAGAAATCTGGTGCTTCGCTTGATCTTTCCGTCACCGATCTAGCGACTTTACTGGTACTGTCTCAAAGACGTTTATCACTGGGTAATTTAAGCTACGGCAACCCCTCGTTTTTTTTTAATCTGGACGCTCAGCGTCAAAAGACGCCACAGTTATGGGCCACGCACTGCGTATTTTTCTGCCAACGTACAACGGGAAGGCGCATCCTCAAGGTCAGACGCTAGTCGGATGGGCCGGGATCCATTCCCTGCGTCAAAAGACGCTTCTCACATTGCGTTCCCACGTGAACTCAGTACTATCTTTGTAGTGTGTCATCACAAATTAGTGTGTGTATCCATTTCAGGCTCAAGGTTGTAGGTGAGGTGACATTAATAAAGAGAGGGACAGTTACCTACAGTAATTCATCACAAAAAAAAATTAAAAAAAAATAATAATAATCAGAAATTTTGTACCCTTTTTTAAAATTATTGGTCACACATACTAGAAAAATGTCACATTCAAAATCTTTATGATAAAGGAAGTGTAAGTCTCACAAACTATTCCTTATATGAAGATGGCGATTCACTTTCGCTGAAACTATCGCGATGTATGTATCGTCTTCGAAATAGGTGCATCAAGCAGTGGGGCACTAAGGCTGTCGGAGCCCCAAGACGACGGCAAAAAAAAAAAAAAAAGAGAGAGAGAAAGGCCCCCTGTAAACATAAATAAATTTATTATAAGGAAAGTATCTTTTGAGATTTGGAGGTCCCCATGACTAGAGGCAGTGGCCAGTCTGAAATCATCATCATTAGAGACTGATTATGCCTTTCAGCGTTCAGTCTGGAGCATAGTACCTCTAATAAAATTCCTCCATGATCCCCTATTCAATGCTAACATTGATGCTTCATCTGATGTTATGCCTTCAAAATCATTCTGCGCCGAATCTAAGTACCTTCTTCTTGGTCTACCTCGATTCCTATTAACCTCCGCTACCGAGCTTATGAGTCTCTAAGGTAACCTTGCTTCTCCCATGCGTGTAACATGACCACACCATCTCACTGTTCGCTCTAAATGCTTCATCTATGGTGTTCATTCCCAGTTTACCTTTGATTTCCTCATTATGGACACCCTCGTGCCATTGTTCCCATATATTAGTACCTGCAATCATTCTTGCTTCTTTCATATCTGTAACGTCTACCTTATGAATAACGCAACTTGTACCCACCCAACTTTCACTCCCATACAACAAAGTTGGTCGAAAGATAGAGTGGTGCACTGCTAACTTAGACTTGGTACTTACTTCCTTCTTGCAGAAGAGAGTAGATCTTAGCTGAGCACTCACTACATTAGCTTTGCTACACCTCGATTCCAGTTCTTTCGTTATGTTGCCGTTCTGTGAGAAAATACATCCCAGGTACTTGAAACTGTCTACCTGTTCTAACTTTGTTCCTCCTATTTGGCACTCAATCTGTTCAAATCTCTTTCCCACTGACATTACTTTCGTTTTGAACATACTGATCTTCCTGTCATAATCCTTGCACCCCTGATTCAGCTCTGAAATATTAGTTTGCAACCTTTCAATCGAATCTGCCATTACAACTAAGTCATCCGCATATTCGAGACTACTTATTTTGTTTTCACCTATTTTAATCCCGCCCTGCCAGTCTACTGTTTTCAACAGTCTGGAAAATAAAATAAAATAAATAAAAATTTGATTATAAGAGGTAATGTGTCTTATGCTGACTGCAATTAAGAGGTTTATTTTTACACCAGACGCGTTTCGCTTTTTTATTTTTAAAGCACCTTCTGTGGTGTGTAAATGATACAAAGGTTTGTACAATTTGTTTTTGATAAATAGATTAAAAACAGTTTTTAAAAAACATTTTGCACGTTAGGCCCAATTGTTTTTAATTTAATATTCGGTCTACTCACGGTGTTGATGTCTCTTCGTTACATGTTACTACTGCTTCTCCGTCTTGTTGGCTGGAGTTCGTTTTTTCCTGGCGAGTGTTTCAGGGCTGTGTACAGCAGTTTTCGTGTGTTTTTGATTCGTTTTTCCCTTTTCATCTCAGCACACCACAGCACTTCACATTTTGAAATGTATTCTGATTACATATCGCCTGTTACATGCGGAATGCCTGTCTGTTCATTTGTCATTTCACTACAGTGTGGCTTTGTTTTCGTGTGTTCATTTGTTTTTCGTTTGGTCTGTGAGTGTTGCCAACGTTACATATTTATGATATAAATACGACTTCATTCCACATGAGTGTGTGTGTATGTGTGTGTGAGAAAGAGAGAGAGAGAGAGAGAGAGAGAGAGAGAGAGAGAGAGAGAGAGAGAGAGATAGACAGACAGATAGACAGAGAGAGAGAGAGAGAAATATTTGATTTCATGAACAGGGTGTTAAGATGTTTTTTCAGATGAGTAAATGCAGGTTTAATTGGGTTGTAATGGTGGGTGGAGGGATGAGGTGAGGGTATCGTGATTTGTGTTTTTATGAGATTTGGAGACCCCAAGATCTAGAGGCTAAGGGCGCTCCACGCTCAATAAATAAATAAATAAAAATAATTAATAAATAAATGAAATGAAAAATAAAAATAAAGCCCCCCAAGACGAGACGCCGGGGCGGTCCGTCGTTCTCCCTTAGTGCGTACCTGGCATCAAACTTGATATACTCTCCGACATCGATGACATCTTCTGGCAGAATAATTCTCCATGCTTACAGATAGTTCAGTATCGATGTTAGATGTGCAACCTTACCTGATCTCCACTGATTACAGGCTCTCAGAAGACATGCTTGGAAACCGTGTTTTACTGGAACAAAGGACGTCCTGTCGACTGTTATGTTGTCAGGGACCACCAGAGTCCAGCAGCACCCTCCGGACAGTGGGAAACGCGACTCGGACGGCCACGCGTGTGTTCCGATCCCAAGGACAAGGCGGCGCACACACGAAGACGGCCGGTAAGTATGCGCGGCCTGTTCCCTGGGAACGACGCCAGCGGGCTATTTATAGACGCGTTGCGTCACAAGCCGAACGCCGGTGCGGCGCTCGCCATAACCTTTAAACCGGCGGGTGCCATGGCCTGTCGCGGAGGCCTTGAGCCGAAGCAGAGCAAAGTGGGCCGACCGCGCTGGGCCGCGCACGCCACGCCACGGTACCAGGGGCCATTTACTTCGCTAACGCCGACGGTCACGCGGGGCCAACTCCGGCGAGTTTCGAGTTCTCATCAGCCGGCTTCCGGCTCGTGGAATAAGAAACAGTCTGCTGTGTTAACATGGCGCTGTCTGTACATCAGATAAATACCACGCGGAGTATCGTTTCCATAAAGCAACTAGGGTCGTATTCTACATCTACATGGTGTCCAGAAAAGGACTCCCTCATTTCAAAATTAAATATCTCGAAAACAAAGATCGATAGAGGAATGCAGTAAAGGGGATGTTTATTGTGAAAGCTGTAAGAAGTTTATACAGCAGTTTGAAATAATAGTTACAAAAGCTGCTAACAGATGGCGCTGTAATCGCCATACGTAACGCCTAGTATAAATAGTGATCCGAAGCCCAGAGCGATCAGTTTCACTACTGAAACGTGAAACGAGGTTAGCGTACCGAAGGAAGAGATTAAAACCATGTACTCCATTGAACAACGCGTTTTTCTGGTGCTAGAGTACCACAGGTTAGAAGACAGTCCTACGGCAACAAGGCGAAGTTTTCAAGCACGATTTAATGTTCCAAAAGGACCCGATGCGAAAACAATTCGTAAGCTATTCGTAAAATTTCAGGCAGCGTAACTGATGATCTAGTGGGGCATGTTGGCCACAAGCAAACGTTGCGATTTTGGAACAATTTGTCGCCACACAGCAAGCGTTAGAGGATCGACAAGGTACTGAATGGTTTATGCAAGATGGAGTCCGACCACATCGGACCGAACAAGTGTTTCGCTTTCTTGAGGAATACTTCGGGGATCGAGTCATTGCTTTGGAATATCCCAAATTTACTGGTGTAGGCATGGATTGGCCTCCATATTCGCCGGATTTGACTTCCTGTGACCTTTTTTTGTGGGGCACAGTGAATGACATGGTCTACAAAATGTTCAAATGTTCAAATGTTTGTACAGCTTATGGGACTTAACTACGGGGTCATCAGTCCCTAAACTTACAAACTACTTATGAACTACTTACGAACTAGGACGGCACAAATATCCATGCCCGAGGTGGGATTCGAACCCCCGACCGTAGTGACCGTGCAGACCGTGACTGAAGCGCCTCAGTCCCCTCGGCCACCGCGGCCGGAAAATAGCGAAGAGAGTATCGTTTCCATAAAGCAACTAGGGTCGTATTCTACATCTACATACCGCCTGTGCTCGGCCTACGAAATGAATACGAATAATACCAGCAAGAAGTGGAACATAGGACTGTGAGTCTGATATCACATACAGCCAAAGTCTTGCTAAGGACGCTCAACAGAAGACTATATGGAAAGTTGAATGCCGTAATGGGCGAGGAACAGTTTGGTTTCAGACGAGGAGTAGGAACTAGAGATACCATTGGACTACTGAGAGTGATAGGAGAAAGGTACATCTACATACAAACTGCGCAATTCACAGTAAGGTGCGTGGCGGAGGGTACATTGTACCACTACTAGGCATTTCCTTTCCTATTCCACTCCCAAATAGAACGAGGAAAAAAAGAATGCCTATATGCCTCCGTACGAGCCCTAATTCCTCTTATCTTGTCTTTGTGATCTTTACGCGAAATGTAAGTAGGCGGCAGCAAGATCGTACTACACTCAGCTTCAAATTCCGGCCCTCTACATTTACTTAACACAAATTCACGAAAAGAACGTCGTCTATCTTCCAGCGATCCCCAATTGAGTTGCCGGAGCATTTCCGTGACACTCGAGCATTGGTCGAACCTACCGGTAACAACTCTAGCTGCTCGCCTCTGAACCGCCTCTATGTCTTCGATCTGCTGCGGGTCCCAAACACTTGAGCAGTACTCAAGACGTGGTCGTACAAGCGTTTTATACGGGTGAAGTACATCTTCCCAAAATTTTATACAGGTGAAGTACATCTTCCCAAAATTCTCCCAATAAACCGAAGTCGGCTGTCCGCCTTACTCACAACTGTCCTTACATGTTTGTTCCATTTCATGGAGAAGAAGAGAAACGTATATGCCATATTCATTGATCTGGAGAAGGCATTTGACCGAGTGAGATGGGACAAATTGATGCCAATCCTAAGGAAACAAATTTGTACTTGAACCAGACAGCAAGAGTAAGAATAGGAGGTGTGATAAGCGAAGAAATTGAACTGGGAAGAGGTGTAAGACAAGGATGCTGTTTGTCAGGAACACTGTTCAATATCTGTCTTGAAGACATAATGAAGGAAAGCTTTAATGGAAGCAGAAGAGTTTGTATTGGGGGACGGCGAGTAGAGTGTATTAGATTTGCAGACGACATGGTTGTGATGACAGAAAGTGCAAAAGAGATGGAACAAATGTTAGATGACCTAAACACAAAATTAGAAGAATATGGAATGAAGATTAACAATAAGAAAAAAAGCATGGCAATTGGAGGAAGGAACACAAAATGTCGTTCAAAAATATGAGGAGAAGAATTAGAGAAAGTGCATAGCTTCAAATACTTAGGAAGTATGATAAATGGATGATATGTACTGCACTGCAGAAATTACGAAAAGGATTGCCATGGAAAAGAAGGATTCAAAAGGAAACAGAAATTACTTTGCGGACCATTAAAGAAAGATCCGAGGAAAAGACTTGCCAAACGTTATATCTGGAGTGTTGTGCTGTATGGTGCGGAGACCTGGACGTTGAGGAAGGAAGATGAAAGAAGTTTGGAGGCACTAGAGATGTGGATATGGAGGAGAATGGAACAAGTGAAATGGGAATATCAAATAAGGAATGAGGAAGTATTAAGAAGACTTGGAGAAGAAAGAAACATGTTGGAAGTCATTAGGAAAAGAAAAGAAACTGGATTGGACATTCTTTGAAGTGCGACTGTTTACTGAAGGAAGGAATAAAAGAAATGGTGAAAGGAAAACGAGGAAGAGGAAAGCCAAAATATCAAATGCTGGACAACATCCAAGGAAATAAATATGAAGAAATGAAAAGATTGGCTTTGGACAGAGAAAAGTGGAAGAGGATCAACCCATGGGAAGAAGAGGTCAACCCATGACAAGACCTGCCGCAGAATATAGTTGATGATGATGATATCCCCGTCACATACCTCAGCAGATGATCCACATCTACATACACTCTGCAATTCACTGGCAGATTAAAACAGTCAGCAGTGAAATCACTTCACAAAAATGGATAAATGAAATATGAAACTTCCTGGGAGATTAAAACAGCGTACCGCACAGTGATCCAAACCCGGGACCTTTACATTTCGCGGACAAGCACTGTAGCGTCATGGTCCGTCCTTCACAGATATGACTACATCTACATCGGATACTCTGCAAATCACATTTAAGTGCCTGGTAAACCACCTTCATACTATTTATTTCCCATTCCATTCTCGAATAGCGCGCGGGAAGAAAGAACACCTGAATCTCTCCGTTCGAGATCTGATTTCTCTGATTTTATTCTGATGGTCATTTCTACCTATGTAAGTGGGAGTCAACAATATATTTTCGCATTCGGAGGAGAATGTTGGCGATTGGAGTTTCGTAAGTAGCCCACGCGGCAGCGATAAGCGCCGTTGTTCTAATGATTCCCATCGCAGATACTGTATCATTTCCGTAACGCTGTCTCCCCTGTATCGTGACAATACGAAAGGAGCTGCCCTTCTCTGGACTCTTTCGATGTCGAAGGATCCCACTCTAGGCAGCAATACTCCAAAAATGGACGACAAGCGTAGTGTATGCAGTTTCTTTTAAGGTTTCTGCCAATAAAACACAGTCTCTGGTTCGCCTTTCCCACGACATTATCTACGTGTTCTTTCCTGTTTAAGTCTGAAGTAATAGTAATTCCTAGGTATTTTGTGGAGTTTACGGCCTTCACTTTTGATTGATTTATCTTGTAAACAAAGTTTAACGGAATTCTTTTCGTACTCATGTGGACGACTTCACACTTCTGGTTATTTAGAGTCAATTGCCAATTTGTACACCATGATGATATCTTATTCAGATCGTTCTGCAGTTGGTTTTGATCTTGAGATGATTTTACTAGACGGTAAATGACGGCGTCATTTGCAAACAACCTAAGAGCTACTTAGAGCTTCCACCTATTTCTCGCCTCCTAAATTCCCAACTTCACACTTCTCCTACGTACCTTGCAGGACTGGCACACAATTTTAGTCTACCAGGAAGTTTCATATCAGCGCACAAACTGCTGGAGAATGAAAATATCATTCGCGAAACATCTACTAGGGTGTGGATAAGCCATGTCTCACTCTTACAGGATTGCTAATTCTGTGCGGTTCACGGGAAGGCTACTGTGAAAATAAAGCTGTGACTATAGGTCCAGAAGCGTACCAGTATAGCTCAGTCGGTGCAGCGCTTGCCGAGAGAGCCAAAGGTCCCGGGTTCGAATCCCGCTCCGGCCACACTTATAATCTGCCAGGAAGTTCCATATTAGCAGCACATTCCACTGCAGAGTGAATATTATTCTAGAAATATCCCCTAAGGCTGTGGCTAAGCCACGTCTGCACAATTTCGTTTCTTCCGCGGGTTCTACTCCTGTTATGTTCGCAGGACAGCGGCTCTGAAGTTGGAGGGAAGGTGGCGAGGTACAAGGGGAAATAAAGCTATGACAGCGGACTGTGGGACGTGCCAGAGTAGCTCAGTCGGTAGGACGCTTCCCCGCGACAAGCAAAGATCCGCGGGTTCGAATCTCGGTTCGGCACGCAATTTTAAGCTGCCAGAAAGTTTTATGCTATCTCACACTCCACTGCAGACCTAAAATATCATTCCGGTAACTTGAGACCTATTTTTGTGTCACCGATGGTTTTTAATTCACGATTAATATATCATTTCAGTGCACGTAAGTAGTTTTTATACTTGGTTTGAAATTTTATGTTTTGTACATTAATATGTCATCAGAAAATGAGTTATCTCGAAAGGCGTCATGAAAATGAAAAAGAAGTTTACAAAAATTTTGTATGTTTCATGCAATCATTCAGCTTTTATAAAGTCATCATTATGATTGAAGTGTATGACATTTGAAGGTACGCTCTCGTCTTAGTATTCTTGAATAGACGTAACGTGCCAAAACATCACGAAAATTAATCAGTTTGAAAATCATTGTTTCCTATTAGGCAAGCAACGAACTGGTATATGATTCGAAATGGAAATATCAGTCAAGTTTTGCAAAACGTTTTTACAATTTATAAGAGACCGCTTTCGATCTGCGTAAAGATCATCATCAGACCGGTCACCTTATTAGAAATAAATTGTAAAAACGTTTTGCGAACTTGACTGATATTACCATTTCGAGTCAAGAAAATTCGAGTTAAAGGCAAGTTACAGGCAACGTTTGTAAAAAAAAGTGTTACTGAAAACATTGACAGCATAAGTGGCAATGCGAGTGCTACAAGAAACACATACTAAGAGGGCAAAATAAAAAACTTGACGACTGAAGATGTTTTGAAATAAAGCGAAACGCGTCTGGTCTGAATGAAACTAATGAAACTAATTTACTGTTGCAAAACCTATACTGACTGTATTCGTAGGATTTCATAATTTTCGGTTTATTCGAAGTAATCAACCATTAAACGATTACCGACGATTCTTTTATTCCGAGTCTTCCGTTTTATTGAGTATAAACTTTACAACAAGTTTATCGTACTAAGTTGCTGCGTCTCTAGTTCCACGAGAAAAGTGGCATTTTGAAACCGCGTACACTGTAAACAATACGAGAGTGGTAACCAGCTCGTTGAAAGCGGACTTCATTTGCGTCATACACTGTAAACATATCTGTTCTTTGCGGCCGGGAATAAATATTGTGGTAACACGTCAACAACTGCACTGTTAAAATGTCCGCAGCCGCGAAACAGAGTGGTTGTAAAATCCCGCTATCGCCATCCTGTTTATACGTAAGGCGGTACTCCGAGCAGCAGAACTAAAATTCGTATCCCGAGGTAGGAGTTGCGATAAACAAACGCGACAACATTCGTTCTTTTACTCTCTTGTATTTTATCACCATCCAGACAATAAATCATGAGGGGAAATAAAAATCTTAACAGAATGAACTGGATGAAGTTAAGCTAGATTATATATTCATGCTTGTTGCCTGATTTCTAGTCTTTGATCAAAAATAAAATAAACTTTATACGTATTTACCATTTGCTAATTTCATAAAAAAAAAGGTTAAGTGTTTGATGAATTACTATGAATGAAAATGTAATGCAAGTACATTTGTTTTTCAAGCCTTGGGTAAGTAAAGAACTTTGCATTACTGGAGAAAAATATTTTATCTAATGTTATGAAAACATAGTTGAATTATTAAACGAGAGTCTATTGTACTTTGAAACGCTGTTAAGGTCTTTCCTGTATACTGAAAACTGATCTGCAACCGATAACTGTTACTGTCCGCAGTGATGAACTGTCTCTTGTTTGAATATTAGTTCTCCGGTTAATTTGTTTAAATATTTGAATGATTTGACTTTAAATTACTTTAGCTAGCCTCAGTTAATGCTTGCATGCATAAACATCAGACATAGTCCGTAAATTATTTCGCACCCAAGTAGAAGAGAGAGCCACAATATGATTCACTTTAAGGAATCTTCCCTATAATATTACTTTCACGTTTCCTGTATTTAAAAGTTTCACTGGTGTCTAATAATTCTTTCAGTCATTTTCAGTACAGCACATTTAGCATTATTTTCAAAAATCCCTGAAAAAGAAGAAATCTTTTGCCTTTTCACGCCCTTCCCTGAGCTATTAAAACTTATTTGTTTGAACATGGCTCGAAATGACGACCGAAAACGGCATTCCGGCGTCAAAAATGTCTGCTCTGGTGGTTTGAGCTAAAATGCTGAGAAAAGGACTTAAAGGAGTTGTTTGGGCGCTGTTCCACTATTTGGAAACATATTTCACTTCCATATTGGAAACCATAAACTGGACATACATGTACGATACAGATCTCAAAATGTACATTTGTTGAAAATGTAGCGCTTATAGTATTAACAATAATTCTAATGTCTTCATCTCCATACGAACGCTAACTTATAACAAGCAATAGTTATTATAGACATGCAACTCAGATAATAGTTGCTAAATCTGCCCTTAGACCCGGAGCTGCATTTCACGTTGTTATTCATTGTTCATCTTCCTTCAACAATGCAGTCTCAAATCTCATGAGAGAGCCACACACTGAGGTGATATCCACAGCTATAGATAGCGGTAGGATGGCGTACACGAAGCCGGCTGCGGTGGCCGAGGTGACTGAGGCGCTCCAGTCACGGTCAGCACGGCCACTACGGTCGGGGGTTCGAATCCCCCCTCGGGCATGGATATTTGTGCCGTCCTATTTCGTAGGTAGTTCATAAGTAGTTTGTAAGTTTAGGGACTGATGACCCCGTAGTTAAGTCCCATAAGCTTTACAAACATTTGAACTTTTTTTTTTTTGGCGTACACGAAGTGTAAAAGGTGCATTAACAGGCTGATATTTTTATTCTGGGAAATTATGAGCAAAGGATTATAGCGGTATTACGGTCATACTACAGGAATTAAAAGACTTTGAATTCAGAATGGTAGTTGCAGCTAGACGCATAGGACATTCTATTTCTGAAATGTTTAGGGAGTTCTAAAACCCAGATACAACGTCTCAAGAGTTTTTACGTGAGAATATCACCTTTCAGTCATTACCTGTCACCACGCTCAGTGCGATTGTCGACGGCCTGCACTTGGAAAGCAATGGCGTTTGCATATAGTTGTCAATGGTAATAAACAAGCAAGCCGCGGCAGAGCGGCCGAGCGCATTGAGGCGCTATGCTACGATGCGCTAGGGCGTTCTCCGTCGGGGGTTCGAAACCCCCCTCGGGCATGGATGTTCGTGCCGACATAAGTATAAGCTAGTTCATAAGTAGTTCATCTACATCTACAACCATACTCCGCAAGCCACCCGACGGTATGTGGCGGAGGGTACCTTGAGTACCACTATCGATTTTTCATCCTATTCCTATTCCGATAGGTTTAGGGACTGATGACCCCGTAGTTGAGTCCCAAAGCTCTAAAAACATTTTGAACAAAGAAGCAAAGTACGACGTGGGATGTAAGTAAATACTTGGGAAACTTAAAACAGTAGCTCACACGATTATAATTTCAAAAAAGAAGCAATAGTACTTAATTATTACTTTTCTTTACGAGTTGAAAAATATCAGTTAATGTAATAAGTTATCTAGACCAACTAAACGAATCTTCAATTACTTTCGGGGGAAAAAAAATCAATCACCACCTGGATTCAAGAAGAAAGATCTGGAAAGGAACAACATACGTGACGATGCATTAATGAAAAGAAAGATTTTTAGGAAGTAAGTCTCACACATGTAAATATTCCAAGGGAGGATGGACTAAGTGGACACTAAGTGGACTGAAGAGAAGAAAACGAAGCACAGAATGAAATACTACTGGAAGAAATGGAAAGAAAGGAGGAAGAATTGGAATTGTGACGTGGTCCGTAAAAGGCCGGAACGCAAGAAGAAGTAGTAGTAATAAGTCTACTAAAAAGACTTTCAATTATGTTGTCCGTAAGATGATTGGCATAGATATTTTAAACGTCGTCTGACGACCCACCTGACGAGATCCATCGACCCACAGTCTGGAAACCGCTGCAATAAACAACAGACTCCAGTGCCTTTGCAGCATGTTTCCTGGCCTCGTGACCACATCGGACTTTAGACGACTGGAAAACCGTCAGATGAGTCCCGATTTAAATTTGCCAAGAACTGATGGTAGGGTTCGAGTGTCGTGCGAGTCCTACGACGTCATGAACCCAAGGTACTGTGCAAGCCGGTACTGGTTCCATATTGAGCTCTCTCTACATGGGATGGACTGGTTTATCGTGTCCAACTGACTGTAAACTTAGCGTCCATAATAGGACACCAGTACAGATGTTAGAACTGTCAAGTGATCATACAACTAGGACATCGGGACTCGAACCCGGAACCTCCTGCTCACTGGGCAGTTGCTCTAAACTCCTACGTCATCCCAGGCACACGGGCGTGACAACTACATGGGCTACGCAAGCACTACCACTAGACTTGCGGCCGGCCGCGGTGGCCGAGGGGACTAAGGCTCTCCAGTCACGGTCTACATGGCCACTACGGTCGGGGGTTCGAATCCCCCCTCGGGCATGGCTATTTGTGCCGTCCTAGTTCGTAAGTAGTTCATAAGTAGTTTGTAAGCTTAGGGACTGATGACCCCGTAGTTAAGTCCCATAGACTATACAAACATTTGAACATTTCAACTAGCGCATAATAGTACTTTCTTTTAGTTCGTCCCCTCCCAGTGACGGCTAAGCGGCGTGGTCTGCGCATGCAGGTGGAGGGAGAAGTTCCCACACCTAGCTGCTTCATGCGCTTGCTGCGTGAGCTGCTAACGATATCACGCAAATCAAAGAAAGTTTGTGGATAATTTCTCGCGTTTAAGTAGCATTATAGAATTTATTACTCAGATATTGTTGAGTGCAGAATACTTCAAAACAGAAATTTTGTAGCACTGAACTATGTAATCTAGCAGGCAGACACGTGATTTTTAATTCTGCTGCGCGCCCTCTCGCTATTGCCCGTCGGTCTTCGAAAAAGAATCCAAAGAACTAAGAAACGAGATACGTTTGGCATAATAGTTCGCGACCGGTAACGCGTGTTTTAGTTCGCAACCGATCGCGCATATTTTAGTTTGCGACCGATCGCGCATATCTTAGTTCGCGACCAGTAGCTCTCCTTATAGTTCGCAGCTCGGCCGCGAAGTAGGTCCCTCTTTTTAGTTCGTCGGCTCTTTTTGGCTTTTGATACCGCTACTAAAAGAGCTCTTTCTTTGTTATGACAGCATTTTTTTATATAATGATAAGTGTTGCCTAAGCGTGTGCTATTACCAGTATTTTTGGGCTATTAGACATCAAATACTTAGGCAAATAAACCAGTTATTTACACGAATGAGTGATACAATGATATTCAACTACTGTGCATACAGAGTACTCGTAGTATTTTATTATTAAAATTTCTTTGTTTATTTAATAGGTCATTGAAGGAACATTACCTACAAATCACGCGATTCTGCGCGCTCTCGCGTCCCCTCGCAGTTCCCCGCCAGTCTTCGAGAAAGGAGCGGACGAACTAAGAGGCGATGGATCTGCAAACTTGTTTGCGTAGTTCGCCTGTGGGAGCGCTCTTCCGAACTAGTTCGTTCGCGAACTACGTAAGACTACCACATCCCACCTAGCGCTCATTTATGTCCTCGCAACTTCGACTGTTGTGCTCCATGGCTCACAGCTAGCCCTGCATTCCCACCAATAGTCCGGACCTCGTGAGCATCTGTACTGAAATATGCACGAATCGTCGACTTGGTGACTTGATGCCAGAAAGAACAGACGCCGCAATTCTTAGTTCCATTTCCTACCACTAGGAGCGGAAGCTCGTGGTACGAAGAGATGTGGCAATTGCTCGTGAGCTGTTTAGATCGAGAACTGTGCGTTGCGGACGACGACACGGCAATCGAAGCAGTGGCCAAATATGTGTGTGGGCACGCACGCAGGCCAGCGCCCGGCGTAAATCAGCTACACGGCGCGTGTGTCTGTTGCCTGGGCGTTTGCGTAAGTGGGCGGCCCTACTTCAAAGCGGTCAGCGGCACACGACGCCAAGCAACGCTTCCGCCACGCACCGTCGACGTCCGCGTCACCGGACGCCATTGGTATACAAAGGGAACGCGGCATTCCTACTGTAGGGCTGCGAAACGACCGCCCTCCGTTACGCTATCGGGTCGCTGGTCAGCGATGCCCATAGTGCAAGTGGAAGGAGAAGAAGTTTCACAGTTTTTATGATATTGGAGTCATCATTAATGTGAAGTCTGCAGCTGGTTAAGATATGTTAAATTAAATGGAACTAGCTGGCGTAAATATTTATAAACTATTTTGCTACGCGTTCTGGCTGTATACTGAAACCATCTCAGGAAGCATAGTGGTTCCACCTTCTTTTACGGTATTAGGAGCCCATTCACCTGGTGTCGTGGATTTACACAATATCTTCACCTGCCAACAACATCGTGGTGATTCCACACTAGTTGAATAGGCTCCTAATAGTGTAAAAGGGCATAGAACCTCCATTTGTTTTAGGGGCCTGAAAATGGTTTCAGTAGGAAGGCGACGCCGGGAGAAAAATAAATTATTTATAAAAAACTACGACCTTTGATAAACTCATTGTACACTGCGGGGAATACAAAATGCTACACCAAGTGCTATTGGAGGTAATACAACCAAATCTCTTTGGAAAATAAGACCCAGTACAAAGATCTCAGGATAGCAAACACGGCACGATCATATGTTGGTAAAGGCAGGATGAGGATTCGTTGTTCGCATCCAGATTCTGCTTGCACCACCACGATTAGTGCGTTAGAGTAAGGAGACATCATGGCGAGGCGCTGTTTGCGTTTCCTTCGAAGACTGACTGCCCGGAGATGGAAGCATAATGGATCACGTCACGAAATCCTGGTAAAGCATTTTGTAATGCATCCTGTTTCCATCAAGTTTATCCCAACACTCAAGAGCAGAAAGACAATAGCCTCGTAATCATTGAAGGACGTTTGGATCTACTCTACATCTACATCCATACTCCGGACGCCATCTCACGATGTTTGTTGGAGGATACTATGCGTACCATTGGCCTTTGACCTACTCCAGTCGCGTATAGTTCTCGAGAAAACTCTGCCTGATCTTATGGTCAGTTCTCGAGATAGGAGAGAGCAATATTTTGGTTGAATCAAATGTTCAAATGTTTGTACAACTTATGGGACTTAACTACGGGGTCATCAGTCCCTAAGCTTACAAACTACTTATGAACTAGCTTACACTAAAGACGGCACAAATATCCATGCCCGAGGGGGGATTCGAACCCCCGACCGTAGTGGCCGTGCTGACCGTGACTGGAGCGCCTCAGTCCCCTCGGCCACCGCGGCCGGCACAACGAGACTGCTTCCTGGAGTGGAAACGGCGTTGAGAGCGGTGTATCGGTTGTGGAGCAGCCTATGTGGATGGAGACCGTGCACAATTAGTGGAAGGTGAGCGTAGAAATATTTTGTGCCCAGAATATCGGAACAGATTTCTCACTTTATGTATGTGGTACTACTGCCATCTGCAAATGTATCACACGACTTCCGACACGAATGTCGACGGAACTCTGACCTTAGCAAACGACGGTACTTCACTGTATTATTTTTCCTCCTCGTCTCTCCAGGAACAGTTAAGAAATCGGCGTTTCCGAGAAGAGGTTAGTGGATGCCGCGGCGCTTAGTGTGATGTCTCATCTAGAGCTTGCATAACGCAAATTAGTGGGGTGAGGGAGGGAGGCGGGAGGGGAAGAGACGAGCATTAGCAGGCTGGCACTGATGCGGTGCTGGGATTAGTTCGGCGGTCGCTTCATTAGCGACGACAATCAGCCCGGACGCACACCACCATCGGTGCTGCGCCGCACACATCGCTGGTGCGGACTTAGCGAGCACGGGCACATCGACATCTAGACCGACCAGCACAGAGTCTGTACATTGGTTAGGCAGTACTTCTATTGCTACGTACAGAATACACAGTTTATCACACTCTACATTCGTAGACGAAACCGTCACGGTAAAATACTTCTCACTCTAGGGTCCGCACGTGAACGAAGACGGCACGTTAATCCACTATTACTGGTAGAATAAACTACAAATCGTTGCAGCTGTTCATTAGGCTGCCAAACGGCCGAGTCACTACACGAAGATAAGCACTGTCGGATTTGACTAGCATGGGTTACCGTCCAAGTCTGCCGAGCGCTGTTGGCAAGCGTGGTGCAATCCACTTGAGGAACTACTACTGTCAAGAAAACCGACGCAACATGCGAGAGAGGATGACATGGCTACCGGTCGGTACCTAATACGAATTTCGAGGCTTGTAGGGCGAAAATTAGGTTAGTTTTATTAGGCTGCCAGTTCCCGCATATAATTTTGTTATTTCCGAAGCCAGAGTAATTTCTTGTGTACCACAAGGCAGTGTTTTAGGACCATTACTTTTCACGTTATATACATATGACCTGCTAGATAAATTCGGAAGTTCTTCGGGATTTGCACGGATGATGCTGAAGCAAACGAAGATGTCGTAGCATTAGAAAATTGTAGGAAAGCCCAGGACGATCTACAGCATATGACACATATGACACAGTGACAGTTGACGACTAACATAAAAAATCAAAACCTACCCACAACGAACGTAGCAGTATGCCTCTAAATTTCTTCGATATTTCAAATTTTTATTACAGTGACTTAGCCAAGTGCAAGTTTAAACACCAGCGCTTAACTTTTTTTTTTAATATACATCGAACGGTTTCGGCTTTATACCACTATGACGGACTGTAATCTAAACAAACTGAGCGAAAACAACAGCTAAAACTGTATCAGTACTTACAGGCAAGTCAAATCAATGTCACTTAACATCTAGTCTTTCTGTATGCATCGCAATAACTGAGATACCGTTCTGTCTCACTTTAGGAAAGGAACGAGATATAAAACGGCATCACACGTCATTAATACACAATAGCCTGACTATCGTACAGTTTTGCTGCTGGGTATTGTGTAACTTGAATCTACCGTATTCCAAGTAACACAGAAGTGTTATTTGGGATACGTAAGATACAAGCAGCTCAACCCCAACTGCGGAACAGCAACATTCATCCAGGGCGCATATTGTAAGGATCACGTACAACACATAGGTCACAAGATATGACGTCATAAACAATGAGATGCGAGAAAAAATGCTGCATTGCGCGACAACGTTGTACATTTACTCCTAAACCACTGGACCGATTTGGCAGACATATTCCTTACCGGGAAGTACCAATTCTGGAATGGTAAGAACCACATACAACAAAGGTTTCAGGAGATATAACGTCATAAACAATAGAAGTTGCAAGAAACTGCAAGACTTTATGAGAACATTACTTAGCGACTTGCAAATTTTATTGAACTTTTTCTCGCTGACAACCATAGCAAAATAATGAAAGGAAAAAAGTTTGTCGCTTACTACTTTCCCGCTCTTCATGGAGTAAACCTACGGCATTCGGTATGACGTCGCAATTCATAAATTCTACACTACATATTGTACCACCAGGAAATTTTACAGACGATATACACACATACAGCTGAATGTACCTTAGAAATTGTATCACAGTCCAATACGTTGTTTACGAGATACGAGGACATAATAACATTCATAGAAAACCGCCCCATCAGGTAACAGGTTTCACTCTATTACTTCTTTATTATGAACTGTATTCGCAACAGATTTCACAGAAGTACAGAACTAATACAAGTGAATATATACCGACAAAATTATATGTACAACAAATAATTTAATAAATATGGCCGCGGTAAAATAGCCGTGATCACTAAGGCGCCCTACTGTGGTGCGCGTGGCTGTTCGCCGTCGGGGGTTCAAGTCCTTCCTCGGGCATGGGTGTTCGTGTTGTCATTACCATAAATTACTTTTGATTAGAGTAAGTAGTTTGCAAGCATAGGGATTGATGACCAACATAGTTAAGTCCCTTAGATTTACAAACATTTAAAGATTTTTAATAAATATCAGATAAGATATACTGCGGAGCGTAAAAACTGTCACATCATTCATCACGTTTTAATGCACTCACGTATTCAAGTCAGCTTACGTACGTTCCTAAAAGCTGACAGTGCTGTTGAAAAATCTGAATCAACTTTGAAGTGCGAAGCGCACACGGCTGCAGACGAAAGCAATAGACTTCTATAGGGCTACGGCAAAGAAGAGAATGAAACAGAGTACATCCAACAAATACCCATTATTTCCTCCAGATCTACATTTTAACTTCAAGAGACTGTAGTTTCCAGTGAGACATCTTCTATCGCAATTAATAAATTACAGGCAATCTATTAAAAACTGTGAAGTGGATCTGACATCCCCATGTTAGTCACATGGACAACTTGATATCGCCTTCTCAGGGGTGGACTCACCAAAGAACTTATTCATATTAGATCGTAGACATGTAACAAGAAATATTGTTTATACTCAGGTTTTTCAATTAATCTATGAATGTTTGTATTTTGTATTTTGAAAACTACCTTTTTTGTTTATATAATGCACTTATAATTTTGTACATTGTGCAAGACAGCTTGATTTCTTATAAATTCTCCCATAAATAAAATGTGTTTTTAGAGGGAAGGAGATGGACAGGGAGAAAAGGGATAAGACAAATACTAACTCAAAATAAATAAATAAATAAATACCCGGGCAACTCCGGGTTTTAGCTAGTAAATAATAATCATCATAATTTTACATTGGTACCGTCTTCCCTGTCATATTCATTAACACTTTGACTCCCGACCATTAAACCATTCCATCTCTTAGAGTGCCAGACATTCTGCTTGCAGGAGTAACCCCAGCTGCACTTAGTTTCTTTATTTTCAGTCTGGCGTAAAGAATTGTCTGATCTTTGAAATAAATCCAGAACTGAACACAGAGCATGTAAATCAAATAAAACTCCGACGCCAAGGGCTCTACTAAAAACTTCTCTACTTCGCAAACAGTCTGTAGAGTCACTACGATATGTTGCTGTGTCACCCCTCTGTCATAGTCACCTCTCAGTACTTTCGGGGAGAATAATTTGCATCAAGCCATGTCCGTTGATTTACCTACTGAGTGAGCGGACACCACTTTCTTCCCGCCCCATTTCATACAATGAATGCGACCAGTCGGACGATTTAGAAACTAAATAAAAGATCTAAAGGCTGGTTTAGACACTAGGTTTACCAAGTAAGGTATTTAAGGTAGATCTAACCCGTCAATAAACTTGATTCTGTTTTTGAAAGCACGAAAACAAAGATCACGTCAAATGACGTGATTGGCATTCTACAGAAATTTCCGTATCCCGTCAATTGACGTGATTCGCACTCTGAGTGTTAATGCCCCACTATCCAAAATGCTGATAACGTGTATAATTACTGCTAACGGCAGCTAAAATTGGTGTAGTAATTACTGATTGCACCGTAATTTTCTATTGTAATTAATACTGCTTCAGTATCAGTGAGACACTCTGCGAATGTACCACGTGATTGGTAACTGTAAATTCGACCAGTTTCTATGTTGGCACAAACTGCCTACGCAGAGTAGTAGTGTCTAACATTAAAGGAAATCCGAGATGACCGGGCGAGGCCGGTCTTCCGCCGTCTCATCCTCTGCCAATGGCGTCGTTTGGATGCAGTCTGGAGGCGGATGCGGTCAGCTCTGCCCGCTGTCGTCAGCTCGCCGATCCTTGGACCCACTACTCTTCATGCAAGCAGCTCCTCAGGAGGGCAGAATACATCGCTGCCTGCCGGTACCGAGAACTGAACCCGGGCCGTTGGAAGACGAGCCTCCTATGTATGCCTAATGCTCATTGACCGCGGAAGACCCACAGTTGCCGGCCGAGGGGACTGCGGCGCGTCAGTCACGGTCTGCACGGCCACTACGGTCGGGGGTTCGAATCCCCCCTCGGGCATGGGTATTTTTGCCGTCCTTAGTGTTAGCTACTTCATAAGTAGTATGTAAGTTTAGTTAAGTCCCATAAACTATACAAACATTTTGAACACACAGTTCCGTTACGGAATACTTCCAAAGCCGGGAAATCAATTTTGTCGCTCCTTTCAGTCTGGTTTCACGTTTTTCATTTATTTACTCACTGTGATATGGAGCAAGTCAGTTTTACAATTATGCTACACTTTCTGAATGAAAAATGTGTCAACTTGCGATAATGATTTTTAACATAAATTATTTCGTCTTCCTCTTCTTTCGTTTTGGCCATGTTAAGACTACGTTTATTCGCACCAGCTACGATGATACGAGGTATGTTCACAAAATAAGTTCCGTTTGGTTATATAAAAAAATGTGCAGTCCCCTCGGCCACCGCGGCCGGCAGGTTATATAAAAGAAACGTGTGCACACACACACAGAAAAATATTAACTGTATAAAAATCAGCAACATTTAACTTCTTTTCTACAAAGCTTCCGAAATTTTGTAGACACTTATCATAGCGTGGCACAAGTTTTTTTCTGCCTTCTTCATAGAAAATTACCGCCTGAGTATGCAACTATTTGGTAACATGTTCTTTTAGCTCGTCATCATCGTTGAAGTGTTGACCACCAAGGACAGATTTTAGATGTAAGAAATGAAAGTCGCTAGGAGCGAGTTTCGGACCGTAAGAAAGGATGATCGAACACATGCCAGTGAAATTCCCGTAAGAGTTGTTTGGTCACATTCGCCGTGTGAGTTCGGGCATTATCGAAAAAAAACGAAAAAAAACGCCTTTCAAACAGAAATCCTCAGCGTTTGTTGTGTATTGCACGGCGCAGTTTCTTAATGGTCTCGCAGTAACCATGTACATTGATTGTTTGGCCACGTGGTAAGAAATCAATCAACAAACTGCCTTTTCTGTGCCAAAAACGATGCACATGAGTTTTCGAGGTGTCAAGATTTGCTAAGGTTTAATCTTCGTCGGGGATGAAGTGTGCTTCCATCCCATTGATTGCCGTTTTCTTTCAGGGGTGTCGTACGATACCCAAGTTTAATCCCCCGTGACTATCCGAGAAATGAAACCATCGCTTTCTTCATTGTAGTGAGTAAAAAACTGAAATGCACTGCCCATTCGCTGTTCAGTAAGAATTTTGGGTGCCCAACGGGAGAAATGTTTTCGAAATTTCAGTTTTTCAGTAACAGACTAATGAATTAATGATCCTGAGATTAGCGGAACTTCCTCACCAAGGGCACTAAGTGTAAGTTTAAGGTGGTGCTTAATCTTCAATTGTGACAACCAGTCCATCAGTAACCACAGACGGGTATCCACTTCGTTCTACATTGCGCACTTGCTCACGTCCTTCATTGAACACTCTGACCCATCTCCTAACCATTGAATCACTCATAGCATGTCCGTTAACCTCGCAGATTTGCCGATGAATTTCCTTTGGCTTAACTTTCTTTCCGTTTAGGAAACGAATCACAAATCTAATTTCACTCTGACGGCATTTCAATTACGGCTGACATTATAAAGTAGCACTACGAAGCACACGTCGACAGCAGCGATCTGAAAACGGCGTACATGGCTTCTCCTTGAGTCAGAGTAGCTGAAGCGCATTCTCGGAACTGCGATCGTAGCACTGCCGCGGATAGAAATAGAAACGGAACTTTATTTGTGGACGGCCCTCGTATAATTAAAGCACTTATTCGAAAGTTATCACCAGAGGCCTAAACACAACTATCGCACTTTTTTACGAGTCGAAGGATTCCCTTTCCCAGAAACCCTGTAGCTGTGACAAGACCCTGTCCTCTACTGTGTCGTTCCGTTCTTCGGTACCAAACAGATGGAAGTCACAGGGCGACTAGTACAGACTGTAGGGAGGATGCTAAAGCTGTTCCAACTTGAACTTGGCCAGTACAGTACATGTGACCCTGTAGACGCGTGGACGCGCGTCTTCACGGAGCGGAATCACTCCCCCTGTGAACAGCCCAGGCCGCTTGCTCTCGATGGACTTGCGTAGGCTACGGCTTATCTCACAGTACATGTAGCTGTTCATGATTTTTTCGAGATCGAGGAATTCGATGTTTATCGGACCTCGGACGTCGAAAAAGGACGCTGAGGATCACCTTGCCTGCTGAGGACATAGCCTTGAAATTTTTAGGGGGAGGTGACGACACATTCTTCGCTCCCCTAGATGTCCCATTATGATATCCCAATCGGTTTTATTTGTAAAATGTTCCGTACCATTTCATTTGAAACGTTTCCACGTTGCGCTGCTTTCGTCTTCCTAAACTAGGGGAGACCGGGCACGTTGGCCATAGGGGCAGGATGGCCCAGTCGAACTAGTTTATACAGCAGACTTTGTAGGTAGCACTGTCCCTCTCTGTATACAGGGCCAATATCGCAGGCAGTAATCCTTAATTGTTTTTGTGCATGCTTCAGTAAAATACTACTCGTCGGTTAATGTGTATTATTTAACTTTTGCTTGCTTTAGGCGCAACGGGGTGAGTAATATAATAAAAGGTCGTACTTTAAGGATTATTTCTATATGGCATACAGACTTAATTGCTTCACTGAGTTTTCTAAAGAACAGAATTTATTGTAAAGATGGCCAGCCGAGACAACCTGTCACGTCCTATAGGTGCAGTACTTCTTTAAACTCGATAAAACGTTTGTTACTTTTAATGATGACAACGTTTATAATTCTTCGATTTCATTAAATTATTAACCTAATTGTCGAAGTTAAACATATTTTGATACGTTTCAGAGGTCAAAAGATCGTCATATTCACGAGATAAAAAGCGTTGAATAAACGCCAACCAGTTAAATTTTATTTTAATCTTAAACAGTGATCTGACAAGTCAGAATCTCGTTCATTTCCTTGTTTTCAAAACATGAGTTACGGCTCTGGTTTAAACACTTGTTTTATTTGTAGTATCATGCAAATGATCCGAAATTATAAAAGAATGAAAGGGGAATGATTCCGAAGATACGATGCTAAGAGCAGTTTTAGAAGCGAAAGAAAAGGAAAGATCGGTGAGGACAGTGAAGACTTTGGGATTCCAGGAAAATCGTATTGGAGATACTGTGCTAAGTACAGACAAACCTCATATCAGTTAGCACAGGTAATTGAAACAGAAAGTGAATTTAAACCCATGCCATTGGAAAGAAATACTGAAGAAACATTAAATCACAGGCTACAGAAGCCATTTCGCATAAAGGAAAGATGGTGATAATGTTGACGATGAGGAAGATCACAATACCTTTTTGAAACATCAACTGGAGAACAAGGAATTCACGAACTGAAAGCGTTGGGCTCATCAGAGATGCGTGAAAAATGAAATCTGATCCTTTGGAGCTGGACATTGATTAAAGTTGACTGGTTAGTATTAAGGCACTATAAATCGTAATAAGTTTAACCTGTCCTGTTGTCAGTCCTCAATGTTAAGCATTTAACTCAATATTCTACTTGATATTACGTACATTAAAGTATATTTTTAATAACCGTTAGTATTATTTTGATTTCTTAGTTATCAAAAGTCATCATGGGTCAACGTGCCTCAGCCTCTGGGCCGACTTACCCCGAGGTAGGGGCATATTGGCCCACTTGACATATACCCAGTAATTTTTTTTCTAATACTTTAACTGATGTTTTCAAGTTTAATAAGTGCCACCCAGATTCAGTAAAAACCTATCTAAAATTTAACAATAATTTCATAAACTTAAATATGTCAAATAAGTTAATATTAACAAAAAAAAAAAAATGACCACCATGGCCCGGTCTCTCAAGGCCACATCGCTAGTTTTAATTAAAATACTCACAAACCGCGTAATTATTCATTTACGAATTGTTCTATAGAACAGAACGAATTGTCACTTGCTAAGATTTCAGACTACACTACAAGTTAATTTGGTTTTATATTATTTCTTTCCTTTTTGAGTGTACAACAATGGGTTGGTAAGGATTTTTATGGCTGAGTACACTCGTCTGTGCGAAAATAAGGTTACATAAGCTCAGCAGACAAGGTGTTAGTCGCTCCTTTAGGGCACACTGGTCGATTTTGTAAAAACAGTATTTTAGATGTGAATTACCCGATCCTGACGTAATGCGTGATCATCAGAGTTACAAGGGGTTAATGTGGAGACATTACAGACTGTTAGGCTGGAGCTTTCGTAAAATTATTATTATTAATATTTCAGCAACTGTCACAGTTGCGATCAAAAATTTTAATTGTCGTGACTAGTTTCTACGTACACTTTCCATTATTCTCAAATCATAGTCTTGGAAAAGGATACCTTTGACCGTAACTAGAGACCAGAAATAAAATTACGGAATGCAGCTTTGACGGAAACAGATTTTTTTTTTTTTCTTTTCACGTTTGCGGTTCCAGCTCCTCCATTATTCTGGGAATTCATCAGGAGTTATCGTGTATTCGGAGTGCCAGTGAGAACTACATGAATACGGCAGAGGCAGTTTCCCACCTGCTGTTGTACCACTGATTACCGACCTGCTTGTACTGGTAAAATAACGTTTGTTTCCTCAGGCATTTTATATTTACTCCCTCTTAAAGCAATCTTCAAATAAGTCTACATATTGTTCTGTGAAAAAGTCTTTTAAAAAAGTGGAATGCACTGTTTTAGAAGGTTGTATATTGCTTAAATTTGATCCACATCCGTGGTCAGAAGATCATAAATCTAAACGTGTGACAACGAATGATACTCTTCGACCAAGACCTCTCAACTATCATTAATTGAGCCATTTCGGACTGCAGAATTACCCCGTAACTGTAATAAATAGACTTGCTCTTGAATGTATGATAGTTTAATAGTGATTAGTTTTAGGTGCAGATAACTGAGGTATAGCATAGATTCAGTTTTCCGAACGGCAGCACTTGGGCATTAGCACGCTAGTAAATCATACGGTAGCGTACACTAACACTTTCTCAGAACAGTGATGCAAAAATACGAGGCGCATGCAAATTTATTACCTTTTTACGCCATATCACACGCAAACTGTTCCATTTGTTTGTTTTCCATGTCCAGGGACTTTCACCGTGCAACATACTGCTATGGAGAGTTTACGAACTGCAAAACTTTCCTTTTGCCGTTTTTACAGATAATTTTGTTTTATTACGAAATTAATGTGAGAGGAATTCTGTATAAAATTAAATTTCCACTAAAATTGCGCGTACATTTAATTTTGGACGTTGAGAGTGTTGTTTGAAGTATATTAAACGATGAACATAAATATCTTGAAAATGCTGTCCAAGTATCATTTTTTTGGTACACAGCAGCAAAACTTCACCGTCCACAGTACAGAGTAAAACCGTTTTATTACGTCTGATTCATAACAGGCAAGTATTCCTAAAAGATTAATTTGATAAACATAATAAGTTATTAGCAAAATAACAACTTTATCACCTTTGCCCTACTGCAGGCTAACGTCGAAGACATCGTACGTCAGTTGTGCCCTGCGGTCGCGCCTCAGTGATAACACCATCACAGTAGTGACAACTTGCATAAATATGTAATTATATTAAGGCAGCCAACTTTTTCAAAACTCAATGCGGGACATTTGGAGGATGAGAAGGAGGACTAAGATCACGTGACTCGTTGTGTTAGTTATTCTGAAACTAGGAAAGAAATATAGGCGAACAGAGTAGACCTACTCATTTACTTTTAAAGTAACATCTCTAAATTTCAATATTTATTTACAGTTCATTCTGAATTTTAGGGTCTGCCAATTTTTATATATTCTCTCTCCGTTACGTTTTCCCGATCAACTTCGTTGTCTGTACTAGTTTTAAAACGAAAAGAAGTAGTTTTCGCCGCCTTGTCATGCATTTCCAGTCGGTCTCTGCTACCAGTTAAAGAAGATGCATTTTAATCTTTATAAAACTGTAGAAACTATCAGATTTAATAGCCATTGTAGACGTAATTATCTTATACCAAAATACATCAATATAAAGATTAAAAAACAGTCCGAAAGCAGCAAAAACAGCTAGACAAGCTGAAGCAGGAGCTACATGTTTCGCTAACGAACTGTTTTGGATCCAAAAACAAAACAAACTATAGATTTCTATTATTACAGACCACTGAAGATGTTTTACTGTCATTAAAACGAAACGCGTCTGGTGAGAAACATCGCATTTTATTTGTAGTTGCACAGTCGGACAAACACTACCATTAATAATTTTAAAAAAATGCATAGTCAACCACCTGTTTTTTATTGCTTCCACAACTTTACCGGTTTCGGATATTATCCATCATCAGAAGAGTAAAATTAAACAGACTATTTGAGAACTCCATAGTTGATCTAATAAACTTTGCTAATTTTATCAGATCAACTATGTAGTTCTCAATCAGTCTGTTTAATTTTACTCTTCTGATAATGGATATCAGAAACCGGCAAAGTTCTGAAAACAATAAACAGCTGATAGTTGACTAGGTATTTTTTAAAATATATTACGGCTGTTAACTCACATCTAAGTAAAAAATTTGAACATTCATAATTAGTTTTACTTGTTCCAGCTCTTAGAGCCATTGTCCCCAAACAACATGATAAGTAACTTACTTCGCCCCAGGAATTATGTTTGCTGTACCCTCGAATTAAATTTGATAAGAAGTACATTTTAAAACCTTGAACTACTCAGTTATAAAAGTTCTTTCGATGAAGTGCAGAGTTTAATTGTGCTTTACTATCGTTGTTACATTTTCAGAATTTCACCACCTTTTTATTCCTTAATGGAGTAATATGGATACTGATATTGTATTTGCATGTCAGATTTTAAATACGTTTATACAGACTGTAATAATATTTCATCATCTTTGCCACCCTGAGCACCATTCCATTATACATATTGAATCGTACTTAAGAAGGCACAGAATTTTTTAATGAGTCATCCTCTCACCAAATGCAGTATCACCTTAACCATTTATTTGGCACACACAGAAATCACGAGAAGAGAAAGTATTATGTTCCTTACATTAAATTTGTAGGGTCATTAGATCAGATTCATACTTTTTTTTTTCAAAATATAGTTTCTGGTTTGTAAGTAACATTTCCCAAAAACGTCGCATGGTGGTATAGTATCAATACTACAGTGCTGTTCTTATGACTGCAGAAATTATTGTATCTTGGACTATTTCACCTGAAACGTGTGAAAACATGTTGTTTATGGTGCAAAGTTCAGAACAATCCCTTGATTTCCACGTTTTACAGTCAAGTACCTCTGAAGACAAAACTTGGATATTCCTTTGGCCCGTAATCTGTCAAGTGAAAACATATTACCATACCTGTCATAGATTAGATTAGATTAGATTAATACTTGTTCCATAGATCATATATACGACATTTCGTAATGATGTGGAACGTGTCAGTTTAGTAAATGTTGTCTATACTTGACAATCAATATTTTAAGGTTTTTATTTTTATTTTATTTTATTATTTTTTAAAAAAGTTTTATCTAAAAATTCATCTACATTGTAGGAAGAGTTGCCATTCAGAAATTCCTTTAATTTCTTTTTAAATACTAGGTGGCTATATGTCAAACTTTTGATGCTACTTGGTAAGTGACCAAAGACTTTTGTGGCAGCATAATTCACCCCTTTCTGAGCCAAAGTTAGATTTAACCTTGAATAGTGAATATCATCCTTTCTCCTAGTGTTGTAGCTATGCACACTGCTATTACTTTTGAATTGGGGCGGATTGTTAATAACAAATTTCATGAGTGAATATATATATTGTGAAGCTACAGTGAGTATCCCTAGATCCCTAAATAAATGTCTGCAGCATGCTCTTGAGTGGGCTCCAGCAATTATTCTGATTACACGCTTTTGTGCAATGAATAATTTTTTACTCAATGTAGAATTGCCCCAGAATATGATCCCATATGAAAGCAGTGAATGGAAATAGGCGTAGTAAGATAATTTACCGAGATGTATATCACCAAATTTTGCAATGACTCTGATAGCATAAGTAGCTGAACTCAAACGTTTCAGGAGATCTTCAATATGTTTCTTCCAATTCCGTCCCTCGTCAATGCAAAAACCTAAAAATTTTGAATATTCCACCTTAGCTACAGATTTATGTTCAAAGTGTAAATTTATTAATGGTGTCATGCCATTTACTGTATGAAACTGTATATACTGGGTTTTATCAAAGTTTTATCTTTCTGGAAGATATCATTTACAATTTCATCAGTTAATTCCTGTTTGTCAGGTGTGATAGCTATACTTGTATCATCAGCAAAAAGTACTAGCTTAGCATCTTCGTGTATGTAGAATGGCAAGTCATTAATATATATTAAGAACAGCAAAGGACCCAAGACCGAACCTTGTGGGTCCCCATTTTTGATAACTCCCCAGTTAGAAGAATTAATTGTCTCATCTACATCATGTGAACTGCTTATTTCAACTGTCTGCACTCTTCCAGTTAAGTATGATTTAAACCTTTTGTGCACTGTCCCACTCATACCACAATACTTACGCTTATCTAGAAGAAACCCATGATTTACACGATCAATACCGTACAATACTGACGTACAGGAGATGCTGTTTGATTCTCCTTTTGGACTTATTGTCCATTTTGTTGTGGTGTACTAGGCCTCCTCTTCCCAATAAATATGTCCATTTTCAGTCTCCCATATAAGAACTCGTCAACAATTTTCCATAATAAATCATCTTCAAGGCTTCCTCTTTCGCTTTTATAAACAGTTTTCCATGTATCGCGAAAAATATCCTTACAAGATTGAAACAAAAGCGTACGTCGGTAACTTAAGCTTGGAGTGTCCGATAATGATTCAGTTTATTGCTAAACTTTTTTGCAAAAGACAACGAAACATCACTTTATTGGAGCGCTTCAATGTTAGTTTCAAGCACTGTAGCCCAACCAAGGATGAAACTTCAAACATGTTTGAAAAAAACCACGCTCAATTTTGATGTTGCTTTAGAGCAACATTGCAAGATAAAGGGTTAAAACAATAATAACTTCCATTGTCAGCGAATTTTTAATTTTGAAACAGTCAGATGATGTGTATCGTTTTTCGTCATTTATTCGTAGATGGCGCATTGTGAAGTTGACTTGCAAGCAGTATGACATAGCGTGACGTACACAAATTGTTTCGGCTTGTGCTCTTAAATCAACAGTTTTAAAATTACTGGAATGCGAGACGCTTCTGCTATTTTGCGGGACATTTTCAGTAATTATCCCTGTGCTGGACGAGTCAAAATGCGGGACTGTCCCGCAGAAACTGGGACGGTTGGCCGCCTACTGCATGCTGTTCATATTTTTGTCTACACCCTCAAGATAAAAGTTGTCTTGCTTACAAAAAACTTCCAAAAGTAATCGTCCTGACCTAATGCTGATAGACTTTTTCCTGGTATCAACCGCACGCTTATTGAAGCCTGCAAAGACGCTCTGACACACTCTAACCTGCTTCTCGTGAACAGACGTTACTTCCTGTCGCGTTTTGCATGCAGCGGAAGTAACCAGTAGCAACCGGATCGTGTCTGAAGACCTGTAGAACGCGTCCTAACTGCAAACATTTTGCTCACGATCGGTTCTGCTCTGCTGAATCCTCGTGCAAATGTTAACACGAAACCGCACGGTATCACGAATATACAATTACGGTGAAAGTATAACTGTAATCATGTAAACAACTTGAAGTACGTGATTCCTTAATTTCTCCCGGCGAATAACAACTTCGAAAAACTTACGGGTGTGCTGCCTTGAAAACGGCAGGGTGATCTGCCGAAATATCGGCCGTCGTCGATTTTGGTACCTGGCAGCATACCCCTAGGTTTTTCGAACTTGAAGTACTTTTTACATTTTGGTTGGTCTCTGCAACATTTTTCACTACAGACTTAGCACCGTGAAGAGAAATGCAGCAGCAGATGAACTCAGCAGATAACACGACGGTAATTTGTACTGTACCGTACAGGATGTTCGGAATTTCCCGTTACAGGTTTCGAGAACTTGAAGAGGGCAATCGATAAATAATTTTGTGATAAGAAGCTCAACTCTGAAAATGTCATCCACTGTCGCTATGAGCACTTCAGTAACCTCGAAAGAAATTCGCTTCTGCTGCAAGCTCTTTGCATATTTTGAAAGGAGATAGAATGGACCAAAACAACAACAAAATGTCAAATTATCTTCCATGTGGAACGTGTACGAACCATATGACTGTAACAAATTTTAACAGGGAAGACATAAACAATCAGTTGTCTGTGAAATACCGTTACTACCAAAGATCAAGATTTCGACTAGTAAATAGCCATTCTCACCGTAAAACAATGCTTTAAGACTTGCTAGTTACCAGCCGAAATCTTTATTAGCGGTTTAAAAGAAAGATGGCATTTCAATGACTCATATGGGATGTTTACAACAAATGTCTCTATCTAAAGATTAGTTATGAACCAACAACGTAGCCATACTTACGTACTGCCACAAGTCAGATGTAACTCACCTGCAACAAAACAATAGCGGATTAGTAACCATAATAACACATGCAAAAATTTGTATAAGTTTTTCAGATAAATCCTATGCAATACGTCGTGGTATAGAACATGAAATTACCTTTACAATGAAATACTGATCGTAATTTATAAATCTTTTAACTAATTTTAGAACTTTGCTGTATCGGAGTGAAAGCTAGGTGGATAAGGCTACCTTCATAATGTTGAAGTTATAGACTTGGAAGAATCAAAGATGATCGCAGGTACTAATAGATGGGAACAATGGGAAGAGGGCGTCCATAATGAGGAAATCAAAGAAAAACTGGGAATGAAGCAGTTTAGCGAATTGAATTGAATGCTGGGCTGATATGGTAGAACCAAAGTAACCCAATACACTTATGGGTTCGGCAGTGGAGGGTAGAAGGAGTCGAGGAAGACGAAGGATAAAACACTTAAATTGGGCCAGGAATGATTTTGAAGTAACAGGCTTAACATCAGACTAATCATAAATGTTATCTCTGAATAGATAATTACGAAGGAATTTTATTAGGGACACTAAGCTCCAGACTAAACGCTCAAAGGTATAAATGATGATGATGACCAGTTTCAGATAAGGACGGGAAGGTGTTGTTTGCCATAACGCAGTCGTGGACGGACAATTTACTTTATTCAGTAACACACTGTATTACCCTTAGAATTGACAATCTGATGCAACAATTGCAAAAATGAAAATTTATCGTAATGATGGTTTAGAATCAGCAACTGGAAATATTTAAAAAGGTAAAGCAGTCAACAATCCGAAGATTGGTTTGAACACCACAGTGCTTTACTAGGCATGGTCCTGTTTGGAGGTGGTATGCCATTGCCTTCCTCCGACCTTCGAACTGACTTACCCAGCCAGTTATAAGGGGACCTACAGTTTAACGTGGGTTCCGAACCACGGTGCTACTCGGTATTTTTCACATGAGCAATACTGCCAGAGGTGAAAGAAGTGGAAAGTGACAGATAAAAATCCTAGGACCTCTCGGGGATCGAACCCGCGACCTTTGGATTTGTAGTCTGGCACTCTACCACTGTGCAACCGAGTAAAACAATTTATATTTGTCCGTCGCAGTTGCATAATTTTGAAGTCAGTGACTGGTTTCGGACTCTACAGTCCATTATCACCCCACTGAAAAAGGCTAACGGTTTGATAATAGACTGTAGAGTTCGAAACCAGTCACTAACTTCAAAATTATGCAACTGCGACGGACAAGTATAAATTGTTTTACTAAATATTTCCAGTTGCTGATCCTAAACCATCATTACGATAAATATTCTGTCTTTTTTTTTTTTTTTTTTTTTTTTTTTTTTTTTTTTTTTTTTTTTTCCTCCTGCAGAGTTATAAAAAAAATCGGGACAGTTACAAATGAAATAAACGTAAAAATCATAAGTTTTTTATGGACTCTCAATAACAAGAAAGACGTATTTGACCAATCACCGCGATATATGGCTCACGAGTGTATATTTTCATAAAGAAGCATTGTATACTCCAACAAGTGACCCGCAAGACACTGTATGTTACATGGGAGAGGGTACTTCGTGGTAGATACGCCACAGTTTGACCAATCACCATGAATATTGACAGACACTTTTCAGATACAACGGACGAGGATAGCCGGTGAAAAGTATATGGACGAAAGGGAGGAAGAAATTGACAGAGGGGCTGGGGACAAGCCAAGAAAATGGGGGAAAAGAGGGAAGGGGAGAGAGAGAGAGAGAGAGAGAGAGGAATGGACGGAGAGAGAGAGAGGAATGGACGGAGAGAGAGAGAGAGAGAGAGAGAGAGAGAGAGATAGAAAGAGAGAGGGAGGAATAGGGCAGAGAGATGTAAGAGAGAAAATGTGGGATAAGGGAGGTGATGGACAGGGGGGGGAGGAGGAGGAAGTTGACCAAGAGGGGAGGGAGAGGTAGTTTAGGACATTGCTGTATATATTTAGCAATTCTGTTGCGTTGCCTGTTCCGAAAAATGTTCAAATGTTTGTATAACTTATGGGACGTAACTACGGGGTCATCAGTCCCTAAACTTACAAACTACTTATGAACTAACTAAGACTAAGGACGGCACAAATATCCATGCCCGAGGGGGGATTCGAACCTCCGACCGTAGTGGCCGTGCAGACCGTGACTGGAGCGCCTCAGTCCCCTCGGCCACCGCGGCCGGCTGCCCGTTCCGTTTGTGTTTAATAAAACGCGTTAAATTTAACTACGAAATTTAGTTTTCAGACTCAAATTGTTTCTTCTGAAACTGAACATTATTGTTAGAATATATAAAATCCATACCGTTGATATGAAAAGAAAGTTATGAGGTTAGTGTTTCGACGCCGCCGAGGTAATTTAAATTAAAATCTCAAATGTTTGTAAAGCTGTGGGATCAAAGTGCAGTGGTCAAAAGTCCTTAGACTTATATACTAAATCTATGCACGAGGAAGGACACGAACCTCCCACGGGGAGCAGCAAGGCGCCTTAGAGCGCACTGCCAATCCCACGCGGCAATTTAAACAGCATCATTCTGACAATAGCCACTGAAGAGGCAAGCAACCATTTTAAATACTATGTAAGGCCTGCAAATTGCTGAGTACGTCGCTGAAGTAGTCATTAACTGGTTGCAGAATGACTATTTTAAGCGTTTGGCCAATGACCATCATCCAAAAATTCTTTGATATTTTAAAAACACAGGACATTGAGTTACCTGTTGAATCCAACAATATGTAACTCTTGTAATATCAAAGGATTTTCTGATGACGGCCATTGCCGAAAAGCATAAGATAAAGTCATTTTGCAGCCAGTTAATGATTTCTTCTTTATTGGCGTGCTCGGCAATTTTCAGACCTTTTAAAAATCAAACAGTACCTCTCACTTCACAGGGGGTCGGGCCCGGTGGTCTCAGAGTAAAGCGCTCGGCTGGAAACCGAAGGGTTGCGAGTTCGAAACGCGGTCGATCCTGAGTTACCATCCTTCACCTCTCAACGATGTGAGGAGTCGACAGAAATGACACATGGTTCGGATTCCACGTTAAGCTGTAGGTTCTCTTTTCCCGGTTGGATAATTAGGGTAGGCAAGGGACTGCAAGTCGCCGAAGTGGCGTCCAGTTGAAATACTTGAACCGCGCCAATGAGCCACACGAAATTATTATTTCCTCACTGCGGAGTGGACTTGCAACGACCTTGGTCTTGCTGTAGAAGGAAACCTATCATTATCATTCTGCCATCAGAGGAAGACATGGCAAACGAAATCGATCTTGGCCAACTCAAGGGCTGAAAATTGTTATCACGTAATTACGATATCAAGATTACGATGGATTCCTCTTCAGGAAGATGTGGCCATGCTCCATTCTGAGAATTAAGAACAAAATTACAAATCATGTAAGTGAATATGTGAAATTATTACTCCTTGTGCTTCTTCTTTTTGTACACTATTAACGAAAATGTTTTGACAGAAGAAGAACCAATATTAAAATGTAACGCCGCGTTGGTCGTTTATTACAAAGAGTAATCAGATTAAGAAAGATTACAGGAAGATCCATCTCAAAACTTGCCCAGTAAGATGTAGTAGATATCAGACCACCTACAGGCTGATTTGTAAATACGACTTAGAAATATTTATTATTTATAAAAATGCTTTTCTACAATACTTAGAAATATCTTAGAAAGCAATTATTCTCTTCCTTCATTCAGAGTAGCCCACAATGGCCAATGAAAGGTTCTACTGACTTACCACTTCATTTTGCTTCATTGTACCTTAGTTGTTCAAAGAACTGCTTGGAGGTGGGCCGCTTCTTTTGAAACAACCATATCTTACTATAAATATTTTGTAATGGTTGATCAGTAACATAAACAAACCGTATAAAATGTATGAAATGTTTCAGTATTTCCTCAAATGTCTCGTGATCCCGTACTACTTCGTTCTAGATATTTCAACATATCACCTGTGAATAGTCACGAGACAGACCCTGGAAATGGGCTAGGAGGCAAGAACGAGGCAGCTGTGTCGCAAGAAGGCAGGCATCTCCGAGAGCGGCCGATACCCTTAATGGTCGAGGAAATGTTTACTCCCGCCTCATTAGCTGTGGCTCAACGACCTGCTTCGAGATGGGCCACTTCTTCTGAAACAACCACAACATAGTACAAATCTTCTGCCTCGGTTGCTCCGAATTATTTACATATCAAATAAAAATGTAGGGACGATGTTTCAGCATTTCCTCAAAGTCTCAAGAAACGAAAATGAGTAGAGGGAAGACACTGAATATCCAAGATAGCATCACTGGTCATTTATTTCAGATTAGCTGTTTCTGTAAACAAAGTTACCATCATCTGACCCCCTTTATACATTCTCCAAAAATAAAAATAAAAAGTTCATGATGGCAAAATTGCTCACTAAAACAGGTAATCTCGAATAAATCACCTGTATAGCGATCTTGGCTACGCAGTATTTTTCTTCTACTGAGGTGTAAGATCGTCTTTCGCTCCAATAAGGGGACGTTATAATCTGATATAAAATACACTGCTCAAAACAGTTACGGGATCAGGTGAGATGTCATACACAAAACACATATTGTATTCAGATATTTGTTACAATTGGAATTTGCTTGTGATACAGTACAATATTTTGCTGAGGTTCACATGGCGTTTACTGAGAGCGAGACACCACGGGGCTACCATAATAGCGAAAAAGTCATTCTCGTTGTCTCTGATATGGTGTATCATCTCCTCGGCCGGCCAGAAGAATTGCACACAAGCGTATCATGGACAGTATGAGGTTATAAATCAGTTCTTGATGGGTAATTGTCCATTCTTCCATGAGTGCAATATCCAGCTCTGCAAACGTTGTGAGAGATGCTGGTCTGGTTGGTCTCAGACATGCTCAGTCCGTGAACCAGCTGGGTCACTCCATTCGTTCAATTCCCTGAGCTTCAAGCATGTTATCCACCAGTGCAGCTCTTTGGGGACGAGCGTTATTGCCCACGAAAAGGAATCCATCACTTACAGCTCCAGTATAGGGCACAACGAAAGGTCGAAGGATCTCGTCTCTATACCACTGAGCAATTAAAGCGCCAACCTGAACGACATACAGGTCCGTACGTCGGCCTACACTGACTCCTGCCCTCACCATCCGTCCACCACTGTTTTCTGTACATAGGCGGTATTGTTCCATGGTTTCCCCAGATGAGGGATTGACGATTGTCTGGCTGAACACAAAATCGTGACTCATCTGTGAACAGCAATCGGCACCATTCCGTACGACTCTAATACCGATGTTCCTCTGCCCAGTTTATGTGGGCCAAACGGTGAAGTGGGTTTAATGGGACATACACCATAGAGGCCACATCCCGAAGGTGGTTTCGGAATGTTTGTGTTGATATTCAGCGCCCTGATTCAGTCTGGAGAGTGCGATGCAGCTGAGTTACTTTCAGCCTCCTGTCTCGACGGACTGTTAACCGGAGATAGCGATCATCTCTTGCAGATGTTACCCGTGGATGACCTTGGCATTGCCCTGTTTTAACGGTTCCTGATATCGCGTCCAGGTCCTGGAAATTACGCTTTGGGACCCCTAAATACCTGCAGCCACTTCCGTCTGCCCCAGTTCCATCCTTCATATAGGTCTCCATGCCATAGCTTCCGGTAAATCACGTTGTTGTTGCACTGCACGGCCTATTGGTTACAGTATCTGAAGCCAAATGCCTGTGAAATTCGTTTGGTGCAGTAAACACAAGTTAACACCAACAGTAACTTTCTGTTATTCCTACTATCTCAGTTGCAGTAGAACTGTCCAACCACAGAATTGTAGAACCCATAGAAAAACGTCGGCCGGCCGCGTGGCCGAGGGGACTGAGGCGCTTCAGTCACGGTCTGCACGGCCACTACGGTCGGGGGTTCGAATCCCCCCTCGGGCATGGATATTTGTGCCGTCCTTAGTTGTAGGTAGTTCATAAGTAGTTTGTAAGTTTAGGGACTGATGACCCCGTAGTTAAGTCCCTTAAGCTTAACAAACATTTGAACATTTGAAAAACGTCGAACCAGTTTAGTTCATGACATTTACTTCAGAACTTAGATATCTCAACTGATCACCTAATTGTTTTGCCAATGTAGTATTGAATGTGACATTACTTGACGCTCAGGGGGAAGTTGCGGTTAGAGAGACGGGTAATACGAAAATCATAATCTTCCACGTTCATAGAGGAATTATTGAAATACTGGATGATATTTAAGTCGAACATTAGTCATACACAATGTTAGAAACGAATACTGCTGTATAGAGACTCCTAGGAGGACGCTGCCGATGCAATTTTCAGTCTGAAAACTCGTTGGGCGCAACTGTTCACAGAAGTTTTCATAGCTACTCACATCCATTTAAACATGCGCAACCCACCACCGGGATCACGCTTCTGTCGTGAGTACGTGCGTGGCGAGTTCGGGGCCCCGAGCTAATGCAGTCTTTCTTCCTTCTTTCCTCCCTTCCCTCCCCACCTGGTGACCGATAACTTTCGCATTTTGGTCCCCCTGTCCCAAACAACCCACCAACCAACCAACCAATCTACCAAACCTTCTCACTGTTTAATTTGGGTAGCATTGTATTAGGAGAAAACATCGATTTTCCTTGACGATATTTCTATTGTAATAACAGTCTTGATCACAGAGGAAAAAATTTATCTCTGCGATCAAGACTGTTGTTACAGTACAAATATCTGCTCACTGTTACCGTTGTCGTCTTCAGTCCGCAGACTGGTTTGATGCATCTCTCCGTGCTACCCTGTCCTCTTCATCTGAGAATAAGTTCGGCAACCTACATAATTTTGAATGTGCTTACTGTATCCGTCTCTCCGTCTCCCTCTACGATTTTTACCCCTCACACTTCCCTCTAATGCTGACAATTCCTTGGTGTCTCAGAATGTGTCCCACCAATCTAACCTTTCTCTTAGGCAAGATATGCCAGAAACTCCTTTTATCCCCAATACGATTAAGCACCTCCTCATTAGTTACGTGATATACCCATCTAATTTTCATCATTCATCTGTAGCACAAAATTTCTTTTTGCCCGTCCATGTTTCACTTCCATATAATGATACGCTCCAGACAAATGCTTTTAGAAAGGACTTCCTGACATTTAAAATAATATTGGACGTCAACAAATTTCGTTTTCTTCAGAAACGCTTTTGTTCCCAAAGACATTTTATATCTTCTTTACTTCGGTCATCAGAAGTTATCAGTTACCCACATAACAAAATTCTACTAATTTTATTGTCTCATTACCTAATCTAATTCTTTCACCATTGCCTTATTTTCTGACGCTACATTCCATTATCCATGTTTTACTCTTGTCAGTGTTCATCTTATACCCTCTTTTCAAGACATTGTCCATTCCACCGAACTGCTCTTCCAGATCCTTTACGGCCTCTGACAGAATTAATATGTCATCGACAAACCGCAATGTTTTTCTCCCTCAACTTTAATTTCCTCTCCAAATTATTCCCTGCATTGCTTCACTGTTTGCTCAATGTACAGATTACAGATTAGGGAAAGGCTACACTGTCTTCCCCCCTTCGCAACCTTTGAGTCTTTTTCAAACCCTTCAACTCATAATAACCGCTGTCTGATTTTTGTATAAGTTAAATATAAATCTTCGCTCCCTATATTTTACCCCTGCTACCTTCACAATTTGAAAGAGTGTATTCCAGTTGATATTGTCAAAAGCTTTCTCGAAATCTACAAATGCTAAAATACCTTTGCCTTTCCTTAACCTATCTTTTATGGTAAGTCATAATGTATTGTCTCTCGTGTTCCTACATTTCTCCAAAATCGAAACTGATCTTCCCCAAGCTAGGATTCCACATGTTTGTCCATTTGTCTGTAAATAATTAGTGTTAGTATATTGCACCCATCACTTATTAAATTGATAGTTCTGTAATTTTCACATTTGTCGGCACGTGCTTTCCTTGGAATTGGACCGAACGTTAGGAAATAAACTTGTGACTAAACGCCTCTCTCCTAAGCTACTTTGTGGCATTTACAACATATTTGACAAACTCTTGACATTGTGGATCTCGGAATATAGATTTCTCTATCGATATCCGAAATGCAATGACCAATGTGTCTATCTCCAGCTACCGTTAACTGTTAATTTCCGATGTGCATCCACAATCAAGTTGGACAACTTTTCAAATGACCCACCGTAATACAATTTACAGCTCTACCTATGTACCGCCCTTGTATAACTTGCGGCAACCGCCATCTATACATATCGCTATCCCTTGTTTTACTTCACATCTGAGAAATTTCCTCATTGTGGTCCCACATCATCGAACGATTCTCCATTCGTCCACACTGCGCCTGCATACGTTTCCTACCGCATCACGTGAGTACGGTAGTCTTGTGTAGTTCGCGAACGAACTAGTTCAGAAGAGCGCTCCCACAGGCGAACAACGCGAACTAGATCGCAGATCATTCGCCTCTTAGTTCGTCCGCTCCTTTTCCGAAGACTGACGGTGAGCAACAAAAGGACGCGAGAGCGCGCAGAATTGCGTGATTCCCTTCTGCCAGTTACCGTCATTTCGAGCTGAGATGCAGCTCAGCTGTAGTTTCATAGTTCACTGCCACAAATTTTCTATGTTATTGAGTGTTGAACATTGATCATTATATAAAAAAGTTGTCTTAACAAAAAAAGAGCACGTTTAGTAGCGGTAGCAAAAGACCAAAAAAGAGCGGACGTACTAAAACGAGCGACCTACTTCGCGGGCGAGCTGCGTACTAAAAGGAGAGCAACCGGTCGCGAACTAAAATATGCGCAATCGGTCGCGAACTAAAACATGCGTTACCGGTCGCGAACTATTATGCCAAACGTATCTCGCTTCTTAGTTCGTCGGATTCTTTTCCGAAGATCGACGGGCAATAGCGAGAGGTGCGCGCAGCAGAATTAAAAATCAGCGGTCTAAAGCACCTCGCTGCGGAGCGCGCGGTTTCTCGCCGTGGAGGTTCGAGTCCTCCCTGGGGCTTGGGTGGGTGTGTTTGTCCGTAGGTTAGTTTACCTAGGTTTAAGTAGTTTTTAAGCTACGGACTGATGACCACGAAGTTTGGTCCGATAGATTTACAGACAGACAGACTACATACAGTTTGCCTTCTGATGTTGATGAGAGCCAGTTCGAGGTTAGATTACATAGTTCAGTGCTACAAAATTTCTGTTTTGAAGTATTCTGCACTCTGCAATATCTGACTAAGTAATTCCATAATGATAAGATATAGAGATAACTTTAAACTTAAACGCGAGAAATTATCCACAAACTGTTTTTTTTTTTTTTTTTTTTTTTTTTTTTTTTTTTTTTTTTTTTTTTTTTGGTTTGCGTGATGAAGCAACTAGGTGGGGGAACTTCTCCCTCCACCTGCATGCGCAGACCACGGCGCTTAGCCGTCACTGGGAGCGGACGAACTAAGGCTGTGTTTATAGAGCTTATGGGACTTAACTACGGGATCATCAGTCCCTAAACTTACAAACTACTTATGAACTACCTTATGCTAGTGGCCGTGCAGATTGTGATTGGCGCTTGTCCACCGCGGCCGGCAATTACCAATGAATTACGGCAAAAAGAAAATTCTACCGTTCCCGTAATAAATTTTATTTATCTCGCACTGACACCCACGGTTTCATCCAAGTGTGTTTCCTTTTCTTTTTTCCCTCCATCTGTTCTAAATGCAGATACAATGCTACTGTAGTATGAACAACAGCTGAGTTGAAGCAAAATTTGACAAAATATTGGATGATACTGTAATACCCTCTTTAGCGTTTCATCAAATATCTTTGTTAAAGAATAGGACCAATATTTCTTCCAATATTTTATCCAATTCTTTGTCCAATAATTTGACAGTGTAATACCGGCCTAAGGCGCAACACAGCTGGCACACAGCTACAACGACTGAGGCGACCGCACACAGCAAGGCGAATGGGGCAGCATCTGGCGCGGCAGATGAGCATCTAACCTGTCCAGCACAGCTGCAGTGGCATACCTCGGCTTCAAACCAACGAGAGCGCGGTGTCTACAAGGATCGGCCGAATAGCAGCAGCGAGCAGAGGTCAGCGACCGCCGAAATCAACAAATAGCAGTGGCGGCGCTAGGCGTCGGCGACGTCGGCCACCGCCGCCGGCCTCGCGCCTGTGGGGGCCTCGCAAAACATTGTTAAGATTTTAGTTTTTTCTTATTTTTTTTATATTTGATGTTTAACGGCGCTTTCCAACTGCTAGGTTATGTAACGACGACCTACATCTAATTTACACTAGCTTAACCGAAGGACGAACACAACATCCGTACCCGATGATGGGGTTCGACATCCGGCGAGAGAGATTTCGCTCACCGTGGTATGACGCGTTAGAGCGCTCGGCCATTCCCGGCCGGCAGCTATTTAGTTGTCCGTATTTATTTTCGTATGAGTGCGGCAGTGATACAATTTTAGTTAAATACTTGCAAAACAATTTCTTCAGTACAGTTTATAGAACGATTTGGAACAAGTATTTCCAAATGTTTATAAAACAATCAGAATCATGCTCAGTTCCAGTCAGGAGAGCTTCGGCCGAGTGAAGCTTCTCAAAGTTAAAATTGATTAAGACTAACTTGAAAAGCACAGTGAGCGAAGAAAGACTATCTGCGTTGTCAGTACTATCAACTGAATCCGAAATAGCGGCTAGTATTCAGATGTGATCTTAAAAAATTCAGTGAGACGAAAAGTTGAAAAGTTTCTCTAATTTGTGTTTGTTTATTGTAATTTTTGTCGCAGCAATAATACTCGTATATTATACTAACAGAATTTTAGTATAATGATTACTGATGTATAATTCAGCTCATTTAACGTTTTCTTCATTCATGAAAAAATGAAAGGGGCCTCGCAAAGACGAGTTCGCCGACGCCCAGTTTTCGTCTAGGGCCGCCACTGATCACGGAGCGGCGTTCTCAAGCAGTTATGCTGCGTTTATAGACAGCGGTGCCACCGCAACCGCTGTGATTTTGCGGAGGATCCGCTCGTCACTCACACAGCAGGTGTTTCGGCAGTAGTGACCTTGAGCACTCTGTTCCCACCTGCCGGCCCGACATATGGCGCACCGAACAGCCCCATTAGCCACCGTGTAAGCTGTTTGGAAGTGCAGCCGCAGGTATTTTGACGCGAGTTTGTAACACCTGCGGGGAGTGACACATGCGGGGAAAGGGAATGTGTAGACACTTGCGGGGAGACCCGGACGCTGCAGGTAGTGAATAGGGTGTTCCACAAGTAGGGATACACCACCCTTACTGCACCCGCTACCTGTGCCGTATTCAGGGAAAGGTCCACCGAGCGAGGTGGAGCAGTAGTAACGAGACGTTCGCTAAAAATAGCGTATATTACAAGATTCACGTCTCTCGCATTCCGGCCCAAAATTAGCATGGGCTTATATTTCGTATTCATTGAAAAATGCGAATTTTTCCGGTACCTACTGTTTACTTTGTACATATTTAAGGGCAGAAAATAAAGTTATCTCGCAATATTTCTGATTAAATAGTGTTTCACACCAAAATACCATTTATGACAATTACGGATTTACTGCATTTTGAGTCAGAATTCGCATCTATATTCGAATTTATCGCAAATGCGAATTTTTCCTGTCCCTAGTAATACCTCTAAAAATAAACAGCTGATCAAGGCACTAAAAGCAAGGGCAGATCTTTAGGTGTATTTCTACAAATAACTAAAACACAATTTGACCGTGGAATTATATAAAATTTCATTATAAAGATTTTTTGTAGGTGGTTTTGAGCAGCTTTTAAATATGTTAGAAATTGCATTATGAAATATAGACAGCTACACCTTATGTTTATTATGAGATATCGATTTCGGCTAATTTCAGGTCATCTTCAAGTCTCAAACAACAGATGTTACTTATGCATTTTTCCAGTGGCACTCATAACCGTTAACTGTTTACACACGAGGTCTAACGTTGTTAATCGCGTTAGCGATGAAAACAGAACCCAGAATCTTTGCGTCTAAATGATACATATAGTGGTGTGATGTCTTATTTCGAAAGAACAGACATCACACCAATACATATATAGCTCTCGGTAAAATGGAACGGTATGATGTCGTTACGTAGCACAGCACGGCCGACTAGAAACGCAGGAGAAGTGCAAACAACGTTCTCTCCTCACAGGTATGTTTATAATTGGGTTCGGCGTAGATTTCTACAATATACAGCCTATACAGCGAAGATTACACCAAAAATTTAACTTTTCGTCTACTTTGGCAATAGCAACCAAATTTTAGAATCGCGTCTACTATGTAAAGATTTAGCAACACGAAACGCTTCAAGTCCATAACTTCACTGGTTTTCGAGTTCTGAATTTTTAATATGTTTTTAATGTTATTATAGAAAAAACAAATTTGGGACTCACACTAAAATTTTCATATGGCAGATTTTGTAGGTACATTCACAAGACAATTCAACGGTTCTGTGCAGTGCGTTCTGTGCTGACAACAGCAGTGCTAGACTTCTTGGTGTGCCTGTACCCAGGAAAAGCCATAAGCAGTCCCAAGGGCCCCGGTTTCCCCGCAAGTGTCACTCCTCGCAAGTGTCACTCCCCGCAAGTGTTCCTACCCCTTTTGACGCCGCAGCATAAGGCCGTGTTTATAACTCGCGGTTGCACCGCGGCGGTGGAATCTCGGCGGTTTGGGAGTGCGCGGTTTCTCATAAGGCAGCGTGGGAGCCGTTTATAGGCGCGGTTGCGGTAGCGGCCCCTCCGCTCGTCCGCCGCGGAGTCAAAACACAAGCGGCTGCACTGCCAAACTGCCGCGGTTGTGCGGCGTCTGTTTACACGGTGGCTAATGGGGCTGTTCGGTGCGCGTGGCGGAACTGATGTAGCACAGCTGCTCCGGCAGTGAGTGTGCATAATAGAGTTGGCTACTGAGTTGATGTTTCGACTCAGTGAATCGAGTCAGCGAACTGTTCGACTGAGTCGAAACTTGCAGCGGCACTGTTTCGAAACAACGAATCTTGTGATTCATGTATCGGACGCTAGGTATCGTTAACATGCGTTTTGCCGTCCGTCTGCCTGGGTGGGTTCGACACAGCGCCTAGGTGTGCAACGGGATTGAAGTTGTTCCCCTAATGCGCCACGTGATTTTTGAGGTAGTTTCGTGTGAACTAAGCGTTGTTATGCATTGTTGCTACATCTGTGCCATGTAAACGCATCTTTTCAAAGTAAGGGCAGATAATTTCAGTGAGACGAAACCACATTCTTAGTAACGAGATGTCAAAAATAACGTTTTTGAATTTCAATTTAAAGAAACTATAATTGAATCGCTTTTATCTGACTGATTGAAGATGAATCTGATTATCAGAATACCTATCTGGACATTGAAAAACTGTAGTTCAGTTTTGAGGTTTCGTCAAGTAAATTGTGAAATGTGTTTCCTTGTGTTGATACTTGTAGCAATATCTTTTGATTGCATTAAATATGTCCTTGGAACAAATCTTAAATATTTTGTTTATATTGATTGGTTAGAGAAGTTATTCATTTCTGGATGCACATAGACATTTTAACCATGATCTTTCTTGTTTTATTAAAACTTAAGTGTGGGATTTTGAAAGTTGGAAAAAGTTTCATGACTTTGGCATTTGCAAATTACTATTTTGTGCTTCCTTTGTTACAGTACTTAGTAAACGTTTATGCTTAAATTCTCCACCATGACGTCATTGCCCCAGTTGAAAAATATGGCTAAGAACGTCAATTTAAAGCCAAAGATTTTGCGAAACAATTAGGTTATAGACACACAAAATCAAAGCTAAATATCTACAGATTACGTTAATACGAGTATTAAAAAGCACTGACATCCCATAGAGGCTTATTTCAATAAAATACAGGCTTGAAAATTAGATCCAAAACGTGGAAACTAAAAATATTTCATAGATGTTTCATCTTTGCTGTATCGCGCTATCGTGCCGTGCCCTGCAGCTTTCTCGACTAACGCGAAAAAGGGGAAGTAGCGGTACGCAGTACGTCTCGTGTTTTGAGTGCCGAAGCAGTGAGTCGACTCATTGCTGCGCCCTGCAGCTGCCGCGGTTCAAGCGAATCAGTAAAGGTAGCGCGACACACGACTCTGTGGCACGCCAGATGTTTCGTGTGCCGAAACAATGAGTCGACTCACTAGACTCGGGTGATCCGTATGTTTCGAAACAGTGAAATGATCCGAACTGCCCATCACTAGTGCACACTGCTACTGCGAGGGCAGATACTTGTAGAGATGGGAAAACTGAAACATCTGACGGTTTCGAAAAGAATGAAACCGCACCATTTGTGGTTTCGAAACACTGTTTCGAAACCAAGAAACCGCGAAGCAATTTATATTTTGTCATGAAATCTTCGTTCTAGGAGGGCAATATTTTTCACTATGTGGACAAGGGTACATACAAGAACCTGTCAACAATAGAGTATATATTTACTTCTTGGTCTGTACGGAACATGTTGATAAAGATTTTCTCCCGTGTTGTTGATGTTGCCAACATAGTCATACGAGGCCGCCAGTATGGTAGGTAAAAGTTTAGCCTGTTAGGAACTCACAAATTGCAATACGGTACGCATATTACAGTGATGGTTCATAAATTCTACTTTCTATATATACTAAATAAATTATAGGGAATAAAGGGCACACTAAATAATCACAAGTAATGCTATGGACTTACAAAAATAATAAAGTAACAGGCAAGTTCACCGCTGTACGTCTTGACTGTTACAGCACCGCCGCAATTCTTTTAACATGAGTGTCGAAAAATTATAACGACATTAGGTAACTTCTTTTTCACTCATAAGAAACCAACTCTAACACGAGATTAAATATGCGATCTACTCTTGTTAGTATAAAAAATGTCATTTCAGGCTTCATGTTGTATCTCATTTTAAAGAATGTAGTTTAACTCGTGTGTTTTTAATATGGTAGATAAACCTAGAATTTAACTGCTTATTTCAATGCAAATAGTGAACGTTGATTTATTGTTCTTTTACATTTATAAAGCAGACATTATGTCATTTCGGAATACAGCAGTCTGTTGCAAACGAATCTTGATATCAGTAATCATAAGCTGCAGACTCAAGAGTGTGAACTACTATTTGACATTCTCTAAATGGTTTATATACTAGTAAGTTATATCCGTGAGGAGCTTCAGTAAAATGAAACACAACATTTCGATACCATTAGTCTGTTCCGCCTTTCTTCATTAGTGGTTTGAAACACCGGTATTGTGAAACCGACATGAAATCTTGAAACCGACACGATACCGTGAAACCGACAGGAAGAAACGGTTTCAGTGTATCGACAATCGACCGCGAATGTGATCCGAAGTAGAACGGAATGAAACCGCATGGTTTCGAAACGGTGAAAGATGCCGGTTTTGAAACACTGAAACTGTTGTGTGTATCGAAACCTGGTTTCGAAACCATGAAACCGTAGCCAACTCTAATTACTTGAAAAAGTGATCTGTGGGCAAAATGTTCAATACAGAACTATTCATCGACGAAATCAAATTACGGCCATGTATTTGGGATTCGGAATCTGAAACGTTTAAAGACAGAGATATGAAGAAGAGGAATTGGATTGAACTATGCAATATGTTCCACCCTGAATTCGACTACTCAACTCCATAACAGAAAGATGAAATTTGTGAGTGACTCATTATGTTTTACGTTTCTTCGCTTTTCCAACAAGGTAAACGTAGTACAGCACTGCAGGGTCCATCGCGGAAGGCGAACTCTCAGTGACTGACAAAACAGGTGGCACCAGGGCCGGCGCAAGCCCAAGTGCCGCCCCGTGCGAGCTGCTAAATAGCCGCCCCGCCGTTTATTTTTCCTTTTTTTCCCCAAACCTTTGTGGAATTTTATTTCAACAAATCTGTAGGAAATGTCAGCAATCAATCGCAGTTTGTGATTTTACTTTTCAGCTCTCCCTGAATGGCCAGCCTCGAAGCTTTTTTAATATCTGCTTACATCTAAACCGTCATATTGTCAGTTACGTTCAGCATGACGATATAGATGTAAACACAACTCAAAGCATTTAGAATAGCCACACTGTGCCCGAAATCTATGTAGATCTGGAAAATAGAAACAGAAATTGAGACTGATTGGTGACATTCTCTACAAATTTGTACAAAACAGTCGCTGGGCACCAGCTCAAAAATGGAGTCAAACCTGATTAAAGAAATGTAGCTAATTTTAACGTGACTTGTGAATTTAAGAAAATGTTCAAATGTGTGTGAATTCTTATGGGACTTAACTGCTAAGGTCTTCAGTCCATATGCTTAGACACTTCTAAGGACAAAAACACACACACACACACACACACACATACACACACACACACACACACACACACACACACACACACACACACACACACACGCCCATGCCCGAGGGAGGACTCGAACCTCCGCCGGGATTAGCCGCACAGTTCATAACTGCAGCACAGACGGCTGGGCTAATTCCGCGCGGCATGAACTTACAGTTAACGTATATGAACATTCATGTTTGTGAACAGATAATTTATTCAACGGAAAACAGTATACAGTAAATAAATGTTGGCAAAGTGATTGTGTGCGAGTAGAATTGTCAAACAGAAGTGCCGGTCAGAGTTTAATTGTTGTTCATGCCGACGGAGACAGGTGTTTCATGGCTTAAAACCCAAAAGTCCGACTATCACTCAGAAACAGGTAGCAAAAATTTTAAAAAAATGCGTCGAAACCCAATTATCCTTGGCTTACTACCAATGTATTTATTTCTTGTTATTATTCGCAGCGCATTTACAAGCTTCCTAGGGTTTTATTTGCGGACGGAGAAGTTAATACTGCTTCCTCCCACAAGTCCCCTAAAACCTCCACATCCTTGCGGATGCTGTTGCGTAGCAGTGTGCGTTTTTACCGCCCTACAGTACGCACGAGGTGCTGTATTTGTTTTCCGAGACTTTACGGAAAGCATAGAGTTCTCACTAACCTGTTGTCTTCTATAGTTGTGTCCCCAGCGCAGAAGACAGCACACAGGTCGTTGGTTCTTCTACAGCATACAAGTGAGGCTAAAGTTCTTTATGATGGAAGCATAATAAGCGACTCGCGAGATTTATAATTGTCAGGGATGCCATTTATTAAATAAATAATAAAAATAATGAGCAACTATTGTTCATATGATATTGTTCATATGATACGGAACAGCCCCATTAGCCACCGTGTAAGCTGTTTGGAAGTGCAGCCGCAGGTATTTTGACGCGAGTTTGTGACACTTGCGGGGAGTGACACTTGCGGGGAAAGGGAATGTGTAGACACTTGCGGGGAGACCCGGACGCTGCAGGTAGTGAATAGGGTGTTCCACAAGTAGGGATACACCACCCTTACTGCACGCCCTCCACCCGCTACCTGTGCCGTATTCAGGGAAAGGCCCACCGAGCGAGGTGGCGCAGTAGTAACGGGACGTTCGCTAAAAATAGCGTATATTACAAGATTCACGTCTCTCGCATTCCGGTCCAAAATTAGCATGGGCTTATATTTCGTATTCATTGAAAAATGCGAATTTTTCCGGTACCTACTGTTTACTTTGTACATATTTAAGGGCAGAAAATAAAGTTATCTCGCAATATTTCTGATTAAATAGTGTTTCACACCAAAATACCATTTATGACAATACGGATTTACTGCATTTTGAGTCAGAATTCGCATCTATATTCGAATTTATCGCAAATGCGAATTTTTCCTGTCCCTAGTAATACCCCTAAAAATAAACAGCTGATCAAGGCACTAAAAGCAAGGGCAGATCTTTAGGTGTATTTCTACAAATAACTAAAACACAATTTGACCGTGGAATTATATAAAATTTCATTATAAAGATTTTTTGTAGGTGCTTTTGAGCAGCTTTTAAATATGTTAGAAATTGCATTATGAAATATAGACAGCTACACCTTATGTTTATTATGAGATATCGATTTCGGCTAATTTCAGGTCATCTTTAAGTCTCAAACAACAGATGTTACTTATGCATTTTTCCAGTGGCACTCATAACCTTTAACTGTTTACACACGAGGTCTAACGTTGTTAATCGCGTTAGCGATGAAAGCAGAACCCAGAATCTTTGCGTCTAAATGATACATATAGTGGTGTGATGTCTTATTTCGAAAGAACAGACATCACACCAATACATATATAGCTCTCGGTAAAATGGAACGGTATGATGTCGTTACGTAGCACAGCACGGCCGACTAGAAACGCAGGAGAAGTGCAAACAACGTTCTCTCCTCAGAGGTATGATTATAATTGGGTTCGGCGTAGATTTCTACAATATACAGTCTACACAGCGAAGATTACACCAAAAATTTAACTTTTCGTCTACTTTGGCGATAGCAACCAAATTTTAGAATCGCGTCTACTATGTAAAGATTTAGCAACACAAAACGCTTGAAGTCCATAACTTCACTGGTTTTCGAGTTCTGAATTTTTAATATGTTTTTAATGTTATTATAGAAACATAAGCAGTCCCAAGGGCCCCGGTTTCCCCGCAAGTGTCACTCCCCGCAAGTGTTCCAACCCCTTTTGACGCCGCAGCATAAGGCCGTGATTATAACTCGCAGTTGCACTAGAGATGGGCAAAACCGAGAACTTTCAGGAATCGAGACCTCTGTTCTCGAGAACCAAAAGGAATCGAATACCAAACCGAGCACTAAAAAAAAATTACGTGCCTAGACAAATCTACTAGATGTCAGTATTACCGCTCTGGACGAGTTCTGATTGTGAAATAAGCGTTCTCAACATTTACTTAAAAAACATGGTTTGGAAATCAAGTGTACAAAATTTCACATTGATCGGAAAGAAACTACAGATTTTGTGAAAGTACGTTTGTAAAGTACCCTCCGCCATGCACCATACAAACTTTTATGTAGAAGGGACCTTCCACTTGTTCTGAAAGTCAACTATACAAAATTTTATGAAGATCGAAGAAAAACCTGTAGCTAAAGTACCCTCCGCCATGTGCCTTAATTCGAGCCTAACGCAAAATCCTATTCCAGCTGATGTATTCTACCTATAAACAGCATACCTGCCTAATTTCAGCTTCATAGGTGAAGTAGTTTTCGTGTTTCCGTGTTCAGTGAGTGAGTGAGTGATTAATCATTCGCTTTTACACATACAGAGATAAGAAACATATGGGTGATTTAATAGATACTCAGATTAAACCTTTCCATTTGTTTGACAAATGAGGATATTAGTGACAATGCCTGGATATAATAAAAGATAGCAGCCGCAATACTGAAGCAAATACAAACAAAATCGAAAATTTTCATTTCACTTTGCTCAACAGAAACGATTACCATAACCGGGAAACCGTAAACGAGAACCATGAAGCGAGAACTGAAAAGCGAGACCCGAAAACCGAGGCCTTAGAAGCGAGAACTGAGAAGCGAGAGCTGAAGCGAGATCCGAAAACCGAGACCTTAGAATCGAGAACCAAGAAGCGAGATATGAAGCGAGATCCGAAAACCGAGAACTTAGAAGCGAGAACCAAGAAGCGAGACCCGAAAACCGAGACCTTAGAAGCGAGAACTGAGAAGCGAGATCTGAAGCGAGAACTAAGAATCGAGTTCTAAGAAACAAGTACTGAAAAGCGAGAACTAAGAAGCGAGTTCTGAGGCGCGAGAGCTGAGAACTTTTGTTTGGTAATCGTCATACAAACATGTTAAACTTTAATTCTTTTTTCATTACGAGTATAATAACGAAGATTGGGTACTGTGTTATAAATATAATAAAGTAAAATGAGGAATATAAATAATGATTCCAACAAACACAAATGTAAAATGATAAAACGGCATAACTTATTTTGAAGTTACTGGATAACAATAATTAAAATCTGATAGACGAATATTCCAGATAAAAAACGAACGATAAGAAGCATAAATGAGCGGAAATGAAAAGTTACTACGCTGATTGAAATGATGTAGCGAAGAATTAGCATTTTTAAGCTTTTTACCTTTTTATTAACATAAGTTAGGATTACAATAACGTATGAATAGACTCGAGAATTTTGTCTAAAAAAATTAGAGGATGTTCTTGCATTAACATATAATTTCTAGACAATCTGAGAAAGAGAGTTTCAAAGTTGAAAGCTTAATAACTTTTAATTTCAATTACGAAAATAATTTTCCCTGTTGCATAAAATGTTCAAATGTTTGTAGAGTCTATGGGACTTAACTACGGGGTCATCAGTCCCCAAACTTAAAAACTACTTATAAACTACTTACAACTAAGGACGGCACAAATATCCATGCCCGAGGGGGGATTCGAACCCCCGACCGTAGTGGACGTGCAGACCGTGACTGGAGCGCCTCAGTCGTCTCGGCCACCGCGGCCGGCCCCTGTTGCATATTTTCAAATCATACTACATATATTTAGATGATATTTATTTTAATTTGTTCTAAAGTGCAAATAGACCATGTTGCCTAAAATATATAGTTAGTGAAGAAACAATACCGCGTAACTGGCAAATTCAACGTAACTTTTTAATCATTTGAATAAAACTAATGATTGATGATGTTTCAAAAAAGATTTTACAGTAGTTGTGATTATAATTTAAAAATTAAAATCTTATTTGCACTGTCAGGATTTGAACCCTTACCCTACATCATAGCATCATAATGATTTAACCCATTACACCACACGATCAGGTACACACAACCTGTGTGGCGTATGCTACAAAACGTAACTAAATGTTACATTACTTCTAAATTTGTCAACGGTAGGATCATAAAATTTTCTGTCGACAATTTCCTAACATTAAAAAGCGAATACTGAAAACCGAGAACCGACTCAGGTTCTCGAGAACAACGAGAACTCTTTGGAATCGAGAACTTTGCATTCTCAGAACTCGGTTTACCCATCACTAAGTTGCACCGCGGCGGTGGAATCTTGGCGGTTTGGGAGTGCGCGGTTTCTCATAAGGCAGCGTGGGAGCCGTTTATAGGCGCGGTTGCGGTAGCGGCCCCTACGCTCGTCCGCCGCGGAGTCAAAACACCAGCGGCTGCACTGCCAAACTGCCGCGGTTGTGCGGTGTCTCTTTACACGGTGGCTAATGGGGCTGTTCGGTGCGCGTGGTGGAACCGCGCGCCATACGGCAGTGCCGACAACTGATGTAGCACAGCTGCTCCGGTAGTGAGAGTGCACACTGCTACTGCGAGGGCAGATTACTTGTAGAGATGGGAAAACTGAAACATCTGACGGTTTCGAAACGAAAGAAACCGCACCATTTGTGGTTTCGAAACAGTGTTTCGAAACCATGAAACCGTGAAGCAATTTATATTTTGTCATGAAATCTTCGTTCTAGGAGGGCAATATTTTTCACTATGTGGACAAGGGTACATACCAGAACCTGTCAACTTCTTGGTCTGTACAGAACATGTTGATATAGATTTTCTCCCGTGTTGTTGATGTTGCCAACATAGTCACACGAGGTCGCCAGTATGGTAGGTAAAAGTTTAGCCCGTTAGGAACTCACAAACTGCAATATGGTACGCATATTACAGTAATGGATCATAAATGCTACTTTCTATATATACTAAATACATTATAGGGAATAAAGGACACACTAAATAATCACAAGTAATGCTATGGAATTACAAAAATAGTAAAGTAACAGGCAAGTTCACCGCTGTACGTCTTGACTGTTACAGCACCGCCGCAATTCTTTTAACATGAGTGTCGAAAAATTATAACGACATTAGGTAACTTCTTTTTCACTCATAAGAAACCAACTCTAACACGAGATTAAATATGCGATCTACTCTTGTTAGTATAAAAAATGTCATTTCAGGCTTCATGTTGTATCTCATTTTAAAGAATGTAGTTTAACTCGTGTGTTTTTAATATGGTAGATAAACCTAGAATTTAACTGCTTATTTCAATGCAAATAGTGAACGTTGTTTTATTGTTCTTTTACATTTATAAAGCAGACATTATGTCATTTCGGAATACAGCAGTCTGTTGCAAACGAATCTTGATATCAGTAATCATAAGCTGCAGACTCAAGAGTGTGAACTACTATTTGACATTCTCTAAATGGTTTATATACTAGTAAGTTATATCCGTGAGGAGCTTCAGTAAAATGAAACACAACATTTCGATACCATTAGTCTGTTCCGCCTTTCTTCATTAGTGGTTTGAAACACCGGTATTGTGAAACCGACATGAAATCTTGAAACCGACACGATACCGTGAAACCGACAGGAAGAAACGGTTTCAGTGTATCGACAATCGACCGCGAATGTGATCCGAAGTAGAACGGAATGAAACCGCATGGTTTCGAAACGGTGAAAGATGCCGGTTTTGAAACACTGAAACTGTTGTGTGTATCGAAACCTGGTTTCGAAACCATGAAACCGTAGCCAACTCTAATTACTTGAAAAAGTGATCTGTGGGCAAAATGTTCAATACAGAACTATTCATCGACGAAATCAAATTACGGCCATGTATTTGGGATTCGGAATCTGAAACGTTTAAAGACAGAGATATGAAGAAGAGGAATTGGATTGAACTATGCAATATGTTCCACCCTGAATTCGACTACTCAACTCCATAACAGAAAGATGAAATTTGTGAGTGACTCATTATGTTTTACGTTTCTTCGCTTTTCCAACAAGGTAAACGTAGTACAGCACTGCAGGGTCCATCGCGGAAGGCGAACTCTCAGTGACTGACAAAACAGGTGGCACCAGGGCCGGCGCAAGCCCAAGTGCCGCCCCGTGCGAGCTGCTAAATAGCCGCCCCGCCGTTTATTTTTCCTTTTTTTCCCCAAACCTTTGTGGAATTTTATTTCAACAAATCTGTAGGAAATGTCAGCAATCAATCGCAGTTTGTGATTTTACTTTTCAGCTCTCCCTGAATGGCCAGCCTCGAAGCTTTTTTAATATCTGCTTACATCTAAACCGTCATATTGTCAGTTACGTTCAGCATGACGATATAGATGTAAACACAACTCAAAGCATTTAGAATAGCCACACTGTGCCCGAAATCTATGTAGATCTGGAAAATAGAAACAGAAATTGAGACTGATTGGTGACATTCTCTACAAATTTGTACAAAACAGTCGCTGGGCACCAGCTCAAAAATGGAGTCAAACCTGATTAAAGAAATGTAGCTAATTTTAACGTGACTTGTGAATTTAAGAAAATGTTCAAATGTGTGTGAATTCTTATGGGACTTAACTGCTAAGGTCTTCAGTCCATATGCTTAGACACTTCTAAGGACAAAAACACACACACACACACACACACACATACACACACACACACACACACACACACACACACACACACACACACACACACGCCCATGCCCGAGGGAGGACTCGAACCTCCGCCGGGATTAGCCGCACAGTTCATAACTGCAGCACAGACGGCTGGGCTAATTCCGCGCGGCATGAACTTACAGTTAACGTATATGAACATTCATGTTTGTGAACAGATAATTTATTCAACGGAAAACAGTATACAGTAAATAAATGTTGGCAAAGTGATTGTGTGCGAGTAGAATTGTCAAACAGAAGTGCCGGTCAGAGTTTAATTGTTGTTCATGCCGACGGAGACAGGTGTTTCATGGCTTAAAACCCAAAAGTCCGACTATCACTCAGAAACAGGTAGCAAAAATTTTAAAAAAATGCGTCGAAACCCAATTATCCTTGGCTTACTACCAATGTATTTATTTCTTGTTATTATTCGCAGCGCATTTACAAGCTTCCTAGGGTTTTATTTGCGGACGGAGAAGTTAATACTGCTTCCTCCCACAAGTCCCCTAAAACCTCCACATCCTTGCGGATGCTGTTGCGTAGCAGTGTGCGTTTTTACCGCCCTACAGTACGCACGAGGTGCTGTATTTGTTTTCCGAGACTTTACGGAAAGCATAGAGTTCTCACTAACCTGTTGTCTTCTATAGTTGTGTCCCCAGCGCAGAAGACAGCACACAGGTCGTTGGTTCTTCTACAGCATACAAGTGAGGCTAAAGTTCTTTATGATGGAAGCATAATAAGCGACTCGCGAGATTTATAATTGTCAGGGATGCCATTTATTAAATAAATAATAAAAATAATGAGCAACTATTGTTCATATGATATTGTTCATATGATACGGAACAGCCCCATTAGCCACCGTGTAAGCTGTTTGGAAGTGCAGCCGCAGGTATTTTGACGCGAGTTTGTGACACTTGCGGGGAGTGACACTTGCGGGGAAAGGGAATGTGTAGACACTTGCGGGGAGACCCGGACGCTGCAGGTAGTGAATAGGGTGTTCCACAAGTAGGGATACACCACCCTTACTGCACGCCCTCCACCCGCTACCTGTGCCGTATTCAGGGAAAGGCCCACCGAGCGAGGTGGCGCAGTAGTAACGGGACGTTCGCTAAAAATAGCGTATATTACAAGATTCACGTCTCTCGCATTCCGGCCCAAAATTAGCATGGGCTTATATTTCGTATTCATTGAAAAATGCGAATTTTTCCGGTACCTACTGTTTACTTTGTACATATTTAAGGGCAGAAAATAAAGTTATCTCGCAATATTTCTGATTAAATAGTGTTTCACACCAAAATACCATTTATGACAATTACGGATTTACTGCATTTTGAGTCAGAATTCGCATCTATATTCGAATTTATCGCAAATGCGAATTTTTCCTGTCCCTAGTAATACCCCTAAAAATAAACAGCTGATCAAGGCACTAAAAGCAAGGGCAGATCTTTAGGTGTATTTCTACAAATAACTAAAACACAATTTGACCGTGGAATTATATAAAATTTCATTATAAAGATTTTTTGTAGGTGCTTTTGAGCAGCTTTTAAATATGTTAGAAATTGCATTATGAAATATAGACAGCTACACCTTATGTTTATTATGAGATATCGATTTCGGCTAATTTCAGGTCATCTTTAAGTCTCAAACAACAGATGTTACTTATGCATTTTTCCAGTGGCACTCATAACCTTTAACTGTTTACACACGAGGTCTAACGTTGTTAATCGCGTTAGCGATGAAAGCAGAACCCAGAATCTTTGCGTCTAAATGATACATATAGTGGTGTGATGTCTTATTTCGAAAGAACAGACATCACACCAATACATATATAGCTCTCGGTAAAATGGAACGGTATGATGTCGTTACGTAGCACAGCACGGCCGACTAGAAACGCAGGAGAAGTGCAAACAACGTTCTCTCCTCAGAGGTATGATTATAATTGGGTTCGGCGTAGATTTCTACAATATACAGTCTACACAGCGAAGATTACACCAAAAATTTAACTTTTCGTCTACTTTGGCGATAGCAACCAAATTTTAGAATCGCGTCTACTATGTAAAGATTTAGCAACACAAAACGCTTGAAGTCCATAACTTCACTGGTTTTCGAGTTCTGAATTTTTAATATGTTTTTAATGTTATTATAGAAACATAAGCAGTCCCAAGGGCCCCGGTTTCCCCGCAAGTGTCACTCCCCGCAAGTGTTCCAACCCCTTTTGACGCCGCAGCATAAGGCCGTGATTATAACTCGCAGTTGCACTAGAGATGGGCAAAACCGAGAACTTTCAGGAATCGAGACCTCTGTTCTCGAGAACCAAAAGGAATCGAATACCAAACCGAGCACTAAAAAAAAATTACGTGCCTAGACAAATCTACTAGATGTCAGTATTACCGCTCTGGACGAGTTCTGATTGTGAAATAAGCGTTCTCAACATTTACTTAAAAAACATGGTTTGGAAATCAAGTGTACAAAATTTCACATTGATCGGAAAGAAACTACAGATTTTGTGAAAGTACGTTTGTAAAGTACCCTCCGCCATGCACCATACAAACTTTTATGTAGAAGGGACCTTCCACTTGTTCTGAAAGTCAACTATACAAAATTTTATGAAGATCGAAGAAAAACCTGTAGCTAAAGTACCCTCCGCCATGTGCCTTAATTCGAGCCTAACGCAAAATCCTATTCCAGCTGATGTATTCTACCTATAAACAGCATACCTGCCTAATTTCAGCTTCATAGGTGAAGTAGTTTTCGTGTTTCCGTGTTCAGTGAGTGAGTGAGTGATTAATCATTCGCTTTTACACATACAGAGATAAGAAACATATGGGTGATTTAATAGATACTCAGATTAAACCTTTCCATTTGTTTGACAAATGAGGATATTAGTGACAATGCCTGGATATAATAAAAGATAGCAGCCGCAATACTGAAGCAAATACAAACAAAATCGAAAATTTTCATTTCACTTTGCTCAACAGAAACGATTACCATAACCGGGAAACCGTAAACGAGAACCATGAAGCGAGAACTGAAAAGCGAGACCCGAAAACCGAGGCCTTAGAAGCGAGAACTGAGAAGCGAGTACTGAGAAGCGAGAGCTGAAGCGAGATCCGAAAACCGAGACCTTAGAATCGAGAACCAAGAAGCGAGATATGAAGCGAGATCCGAAAACCGAGAACTTAGAAGCGAGAACCAAGAAGCGAGACCCGAAAACCGAGACCTTAGAAGCGAGAACTGAGAAGCGAGATCTGAAGCGAGAACTAAGAATCGAGTTCTAAGAAACAAGTACTGAAAAGCGAGAACTAAGAAGCGAGTTCTGAGGCGCGAGAGCTGAGAACTTTTGTTTGGTAATCGTCATACAAACATGTTAAACTTTAATTCTTTTTTCATTACGAGTATAATAACGAAGATTGGGTACTGTGTTATAAATATAATAAAGTAAAATGAGGAATATAAATAATGATTCCAACAAACACAAATGTAAAATGATAAAACGGCATAACTTATTTTGAAGTTACTGGATAACAATAATTAAAATCTGATAGACGAATATTCCAGATAAAAAACGAACGATAAGAAGCATAAATGAGCGGAAATGAAAAGTTACTACGCTGATTGAAATGATGTAGCGAAGAATTAGCATTTTTAAGCTTTTTACCTTTTTATTAACATAAGTTAGGATTACAATAACGTATGAATAGACTCGAGAATTTTGTCTAAAAAAATTAGAGGATGTTCTTGCATTAACATATAATTTCTAGACAATCTGAGAAAGAGAGTTTCAAAGTTGAAAGCTTAATAACTTTTAATTTCAATTACGAAAATAATTTTCCCTGTTGCATAAAATGTTCAAATGTTTGTAGAGTCTATGGGACTTAACTACGGGGTCATCAGTCCCCAAACTTAAAAACTACTTATAAACTACTTACAACTAAGGACGGCACAAATATCCATGCCCGAGGGGGGATTCGAACCCCCGACCGTAGTGGACGTGCAGACCGTGACTGGAGCGCCTCAGTCGTCTCGGCCACCGCGGCCGGCCCCTGTTGCATATTTTCAAATCATACTACATATATTTAGATGATATTTATTTTAATTTGTTCTAAAGTGCAAATAGACCATGTTGCCTAAAATATATAGTTAGTGAAGAAACAATACCGCGTAACTGGCAAATTCAACGTAACTTTTTAATCATTTGAATAAAACTAATGATTGATGATGTTTCAAAAAAGATTTTACAGTAGTTGTGATTATAATTTAAAAATTAAAATCTTATTTGCACTGTCAGGATTTGAACCCTTACCCTACATCATAGCATCATAATGATTTAACCCATTACACCACACGATCAGGTACACACAACCTGTGTGGCGTATGCTACAAAACGTAACTAAATGTTACATTACTTCTAAATTTGTCAACGGTAGGATCATAAAATTTTCTGTCGACAATTTCCTAACATTAAAAAGCGAATACTGAAAACCGAGAACCGACTCAGGTTCTCGAGAACAACGAGAACTCTTTGGAATCGAGAACTTTGCATTCTCAGAACTCGGTTTGCCCATCACTAAGTTGCACCGCGGCGGTGGAATCTTGGCGGTTTGGGAGTGCGCGGTTTCTCATAAGGCAGCGTGGGAGCCGTTTATAGGCGCGGTTGCGGTAGCGGCCCCTACGCTCGTCCGCCGCGGAGTCAAAACACCAGCGGCTGCACTGCCAAACTGCCGCGGTTGTGCGGTGTCTCTTTACACGGTGGCTAATGGGGCTGTTCGGTGCGCGTGGTGGAACCGCGCGCCATACGGCAGTGCCGACAACTGATGTAGCACAGCTGCTCCGGTAGTGAGAGTGCACACTGCTACTGCGAGGGCAGATTACTTGTAGAGATGGGAAAACTGAAACATCTGACGGTTTCGAAACGAATGAAACCGCACCATTTGTGGTTTCGAAACAGTGTTTCGAAACCATGAAACCGTGAAGCAATTTATATTTTGTCATGAAATCTTCGTTCTAGGAGGGCAATATTTTTCACTATGTGGACAAGGGTACATACCAGAACCTGTCAACTTCTTGGTCTGTACAGAACATGTTGATATAGATTTTCTCCCGTGTTGTTGATGTTGCCAACATAGTCACACGAGGTCGCCAGTATGGTAGGTAAAAGTTTAGCCCGTTAGGAACTCACAAACTGCAATATGGTACGCATATTACAGTAATGGATCATAAATGCTACTTTCTATATATACTAAATACATTATAGGGAATAAAGGACACACTAAATAATCACAAGTAATGCTATGGAATTACAAAAATAGTAAAGTAACAGGCAAGTTCACCGCTGTACGTCTTGACTGTTACAGCACCGCCGCAATTCTTTTAACATGAGTGTCGAAAAATTATAACGACATTAGGTAACTTCTTTTTCACTCATAAGAAACCAACTCTAACACGAGATTAAATATGCGATCTACTCTTGTTAGTATAAAAAATGTCATTTCAGGCTTCATGTTGTATCTCATTTTAAAGAATGTAGTTTCACTCGTGTGTTTTTAATATGGTAGATAAACCTAGAATTTAACTGCTTATTTCAATGCAAATAGTGAACGTTGTTTCATTGTTCTTTTACATTTATAAAGCAGACATTATGTCATTTCGGAATACAGCAGTCTCTTGCAAACGAATCTTGATATCAGTAATCATAAGCTGCAGACTCAAGAGTGTGAACTACTATTTGACATTCTCTAAATGGTTTATATACTAGTAAGTTATATCCGTGAGGAGCTTCAGTAAAATGAAACACAACATTTCGATACCATTAGTCTGTTCCGCCTTTCTTCATTAGTGGTTTGAAACACCGGTATTGTGAAACCGACATGAAATCTTGAAACCGACACGATACCGTGAAACCGACAGGAAGAAACGGTTTCAGTGTATCGACAATCGACCGCGAATGTGATCCGAAGTAGAACGGAATGAAACCGCATGGTTTCGAAACGGTGAAAGATGCCGGTTTTGAAACACTGAAACTGTTGTGTGTATCGAAACCTGGTTTCGAAACCATGAAACCGTAGCCAACTCTAATTACTTGAAAAAGTGATCTGTGGGCAAAATGTTCAATACAGAACTATTCATCGACGAAATCAAATTACGGCCATGTATTTGGGATTCGGAATCTGAAACGTTTAAAGACAGAGATATGAAGAAGAGGAATTGGATTGAACTATGCAATATGTTCCACCCTGAATTCGACTACTCAACTCCATAACAGAAAGATGAAATTTGTGAGTGACTCATTATGTTTTACGTTTCTTCGCTTTTCCAACAAGGTAAACGTAGTACAGCACTGCAGGGTCCATCGCGGAAGGCGAACTCTCAGTGACTGACAAAACAGGTGGCACCAGGGCCGGCGCAAGCCCAAGTGCCGCCCCGTGCGAGCTGCTAAATAGCCGCCCCGCCGTTTATTTTTCCTTTTTTTCCCCAAACCTTTGTGGAATTTTATTTCAACAAATCTGTAGGAAATGTCAGCAATCAATCGCAGTTTGTGATTTTACTTTTCAGCTCTCCCTGAATGGCCAGCCTCGAAGCTTTTTTAATATCTGCTTACATCTAAACCGTCATATTGTCAGTTACGTTCAGCATGACGATATAGATGTAAACACAACTCAAAGCATTTAGAATAGCCACACTGTGCCCGAAATCTATGTAGATCTGGAAAATAGAAACAGAAATTGAGACTGATTGGTGACATTCTCTACAAATTTGTACAAAACAGTCGCTGGGCACCAGCTCAAAAATGGAGTCAAACCTGATTAAAGAAATGTAGCTAATTTTAACGAGACTTTTGAATTTAAGAAAATGTTCAAATGTGTGTGAATTCTTATGGGACTTAACTGCTAAGGTCTTCAGTCCATATGCTTAGACACTTCTAAGGACAAAAACACACACACACACACACACACACATACACACACACACACACACACACACACACACACACACACACACACACGCCCATGCCCGAGGGAGGACTCGAACCTCCGCCGGGATTAGCCGCACAGTTCATAACTGCAGCACAGACGGCTGGGCTAATTCCGCGCGGCATGAACTTACAGTTAACGTATATGAACATTCATGTTTGTGAACAGATAATTTATTCAACGGAAAACAGTATACAGTAAATAAATGTTGGCAAAGTGATTGTGTGCGAGTAGAATTGTCAAACAGAAGTGCCGGTCAGAGTTTAATTGTTGTTCATGCCGACGGAGACAGGTGTTTCATGGCTTAAAACCCAAAAGTCCGACTATCACTCAGAAACAGGTAGCAAAAATTTAAAAAAAATGCGTCGAAACCCAATTATCCTTGGCTTACTACCAATGTATTTATTTCTTGTTATTATTCGCAGCGCATTTACAAGCTTCCTAGGGTTTTATTTGCGGACGGAGAAGTTAATACTGCTTCCTCCCACAAGTCCCCTAAAACCTCCACATCCTTGCGGATGCTGTTGCGTAGCAGTGTGCGTTTTTACCGCCCTACAGTACGCACGAGGTGCTGTATTTGTTTTCCGAGACTTTACGAAAAGCATAGAGTTCTCACTAACCTGTTGTCTTCTATAGTTGTGTCCCCAGCGCAGAAGACAGCACACAGGTCGTTGGTTCTTCTACAGCATACAAGTGAGGCTAAAGTTCTTTATGATGGAAGCATAATAAGCGACTCGCGAGATTTATAATTGTCAGGGATGCCATTTATTAAATAAATAATAAAAATAATGAGCAACTATTGTTCATATGATATTGTTCATATGATACGGAACAGCCCCATTAGCCACCGTGTAAGCTGTTTGGAAGTGCAGCCGCAGGTATTTTGACGCGAGTTTGTGACACTTGCGGGGAGTGACACTTGCGGGGAAAGGGAATGTGTAGACACTTGCGGGGAGACCCGGACGCTGCAGGTAGTGAATAGGGTGTTCCACAAGTAGGGATACACCACCCTTACTGCACGCCCTCCACCCGCTACCTGTGCCGTATTCAGGGAAAGGCCCACCGAGCGAGGTGGCGCAGTAGTAACGGGACGTTCGCTAAAAATAGCGTATATTACAAGATTCACGTCTCTCGCATTCCGGCCCAAAATTAGCATGGGCTTATATTTCGTATTCATTGAAAAATGCGAATTTTTCCGGTACCTACTGTTTACTTTGTACATATTTAAGGGCAGAAAATAAAGTTATCTCGCAATATTTCTGATTAAATAGTGTTTCACACCAAAATACCATTTATGACAATACGGATTTACTGCATTTTGAGTCAGAATTCGCATCTATATTCGAATTTATCGCAAATGCGAATTTTTCCTGTCCCTAGTAATACCCCTAAAAATAAACAGCTGATCAAGGCACTAAAAGCAAGGGCAGATCTTTAGGTGTATTTCTACAAATAACTAAAACACAATTTGACCGTGGAATTATATAAAATTTCATTATAAAGATTTTTTGTAGGTGCTTTTGAGCAGCTTTTAAATATGTTAGAAATTGCATTATGAAATATAGACAGCTACACCTTATGTTTATTATGAGATATCGATTTCGGCTAATTTCAGGTCATCTTTAAGTCTCAAACAACAGATGTTACTTATGCATTTTTCCAGTGGCACTCATAACCTTTAACTGTTTACACACGAGGTCTAACGTTGTTAATCGCGTTAGCGATGAAAGCAGAACCCAGAATCTTTGCGTCTAAATGATACATATAGTGGTGTGATGTCTTATTTCGAAAGAACAGACATCACACCAATACATATATAGCTCTCGGTAAAATGGAACGGTATGATGTCGTTACGTAGCACAGCACGGCCGACTAGAAACGCAGGAGAAGTGCAAACAACGTTCTCTCCTCAGAGGTATGATTATAATTGGGTTCGGCGTAGATTTCTACAATATACAGTCTACACAGCGAAGATTACACCAAAAATTTAACTTTTCGTCTACTTTGGCGATAGCAACCAAATTTTAGAATCGCGTCTACTATGTAAAGATTTAGCAACACAAAACGCTTGAAGTCCATAACTTCACTGGTTTTCGAGTTCTGAATTTTTAATATGTTTTTAATGTTATTATAGAAACATAAGCAGTCCCAAGGGCCCCGGTTTCCCCGCAAGTGTCACTCCCCGCAAGTGTTCCAACCCCTTTTGACGCCGCAGCATAAGGCCGTGATTATAACTCGCAGTTGCACTAGAGATGGGCAAAACCGAGAACTTTCAGGAATCGAGACCTCTGTTCTCGAGAACCAAAAGGAATCGAATACCAAACCGAGCACTAAAAAAAAATTACGTGCCTAGACAAATCTACTAGATGTCAGTATTACCGCTCTGGACGAGTTCTGATTGTGAAATAAGCGTTCTCAACATTTACTTAAAAAACATGGTTTGGAAATCAAGTGTACAAAATTTCACATTGATCGGAAAGAAACTACAGATTTTGTGAAAGTACGTTTGTAAAGTACCCTCCGCCATGCACCATACAAACTTTTATGTAGAAGGGACCTTCCACTTGTTCTGAAAGTCAACTATACAAAATTTTATGAAGATCGAAGAAAAACCTGTAGCTAAAGTACCCTCCGCCATGTGCCTTAATTCGAGCCTAACGCAAAATCCTATTCCAGCTGATGTATTCTACCTATAAACAGCATACCTGCCTAATTTCAGCTTCATAGGTGAAGTAGTTTTCGTGTTTCCGTGTTCAGTGAGTGAGTGAGTGATTAATCATTCGCTTTTACACATACAGAGATAAGAAACATATGGGTGATTTAATAGATACTCAGATTAAACCTTTCCATTTGTTTGACAAATGAGGATATTAGTGACAATGCCTGGATATAATAAAAGATAGCAGCCGCAATACTGAAGCAAATACAAACAAAATCGAAAATTTTCATTTCACTTTGCTCAACAGAAACGATTACCATAACCGGGAAACCGTAAACGAGAACCATGAAGCGAGAACTGAAAAGCGAGACCCGAAAACCGAGGCCTTAGAAGCGAGAACTGAGAAGCGAGTACTGAGAAGCGAGAGCTGAAGCGAGATCCGAAAACCGAGACCTTAGAATCGAGAACCAAGAAGCGAGATATGAAGCGAGATCCGAAAACCGAGAACTTAGAAGCGAGAACCAAGAAGCGAGACCCGAAAACCGAGACCTTAGAAGCGAGAACTGAGAAGCGAGATCTGAAGCGAGAACTAAGAATCGAGTTCTAAGAAACAAGTACTGAAAAGCGAGAACTAAGAAGCGAGTTCTGAGGCGCGAGAGCTGAGAACTTTTGTTTGGTAATCGTCATACAAACATGTTAAACTTTAATTCTTTTTTCATTACGAGTATAATAACGAAGATTGGGTACTGTGTTATAAATATAATAAAGTAAAATGAGGAATATAAATAATGATTCCAACAAACACAAATGTAAAATGATAAAACGGCATAACTTATTTTGAAGTTACTGGATAACAATAATTAAAATCTGATAGACGAATATTCCAGATAAAAAACGAACGATAAGAAGCATAAATGAGCGGAAATGAAAAGTTACTACGCTGATTGAAATGATGTAGCGAAGAATTAGCATTTTTAAGCTTTTTACCTTTTTATTAACATAAGTTAGGATTACAATAACGTATGAATAGACTCGAGAATTTTGTCTAAAAAAATTAGAGGATGTTCTTGCATTAACATATAATTTCTAGACAATCTGAGAAAGAGAGTTTCAAAGTTGAAAGCTTAATAACTTTTAATTTCAATTACGAAAATAATTTTCCCTGTTGCATAAAATGTTCAAATGTTTGTAGAGTCTATGGGACTTAACTACGGGGTCATCAGTCCCCAAACTTAAAAACTACTTATAAACTACTTACAACTAAGGACGGCACAAATATCCATGCCCGAGGGGGGATTCGAACCCCCGACCGTAGTGGACGTGCAGACCGTGACTGGAGCGCCTCAGTCGTCTCGGCCACCGCGGCCGGCCCCTGTTGCATATTTTCAAATCATACTACATATATTTAGATGATATTTATTTTAATTTGTTCTAAAGTGCAAATAGACCATGTTGCCTAAAATATATAGTTAGTGAAGAAACAATACCGCGTAACTGGCAAATTCAACGTAACTTTTTAATCATTTGAATAAAACTAATGATTGATGATGTTTCAAAAAAGATTTTACAGTAGTTGTGATTATAATTTAAAAATTAAAATCTTATTTGCACTGTCAGGATTTGAACCCTTACCCTACATCATAGCATCATAATGATTTAACCCATTACACCACACGATCAGGTACACACAACCTGTGTGGCGTATGCTACAAAACGTAACTAAATGTTACATTACTTCTAAATTTGTCAACGGTAGGATCATAAAATTTTCTGTCGACAATTTCCTAACATTAAAAAGCGAATACTGAAAACCGAGAACCGACTCAGGTTCTCGAGAACAACGAGAACTCTTTGGAATCGAGAACTTTGCATTCTCAGAACTCGGTTTGCCCATCACTAAGTTGCACCGCGGCGGTGGAATCTTGGCGGTTTGGGAGTGCGCGGTTTCTCATAAGGCAGCGTGGGAGCCGTTTATAGGCGCGGTTGCGGTAGCGGCCCCTACGCTCGTCCGCCGCGGAGTCAAAACACCAGCGGCTGCACTGCCAAACTGCCGCGGTTGTGCGGTGTCTCTTTACACGGTGGCTAATGGGGCTGTTCGGTGCGCGTGGTGGAACCGCGCGCCATACGGCAGTGCCGACAACTGATGTAGCACAGCTGCTCCGGTAGTGAGAGTGCACACTGCTACTGCGAGGGCAGATTACTTGTAGAGATGGGAAAACTGAAACATCTGACGGTTTCGAAACGAAAGAAACCGCACCATTTGTGGTTTCGAAACAGTGTTTCGAAACCATGAAACCGTGAAGCAATTTATATTTTGTCATGAAATCTTCGTTCTAGGAGGGCAATATTTTTCACTATGTGGACAAGGGTACATACCAGAACCTGTCAACTTCTTGGTCTGTACAGAACATGTTGATATAGATTTTCTCCCGTGTTGTTGATGTTGCCAACATAGTCACACGAGGTCGCCAGTATGGTAGGTAAAAGTTTAGCCCGTTAGGAACTCACAAACTGCAATATGGTACGCATATTACAGTAATGGATCATAAATGCTACTTTCTATATATACTAAATACATTATAGGGAATAAAGGACACACTAAATAATCACAAGTAATGCTATGGAATTACAAAAATAGTAAAGTAACAGGCAAGTTCACCGCTGTACGTCTTGACTGTTACAGCACCGCCGCAATTCTTTTAACATGAGTGTCGAAAAATTATAACGACATTAGGTAACTTCTTTTTCACTCATAAGAAACCAACTCTAACACGAGATTAAATATGCGATCTACTCTTGTTAGTATAAAAAATGTCATTTCAGGCTTCATGTTGTATCTCATTTTAAAGAATGTAGTTTCACTCGTGTGTTTTTAATATGGTAGATAAACCTAGAATTTAACTGCTTATTTCAATGCAAATAGTGAACGTTGTTTCATTGTTCTTTTACATTTATAAAGCAGACATTATGTCATTTCGGAATACAGCAGTCTCTTGCAAACGAATCTTGATATCAGTAATCATAAGCTGCAGACTCAAGAGTGTGAACTACTATTTGACATTCTCTAAATGGTTTATATACTAGTAAGTTATATCCGTGAGGAGCTTCAGTAAAATGAAACACAACATTTCGATACCATTAGTCTGTTCCGCCTTTCTTCATTAGTGGTTTGAAACACCGGTATTGTGAAACCGACATGAAATCTTGAAACCGACACGATACCGTGAAACCGACAGGAAGAAACGGTTTCAGTGTATCGACAATCGACCGCGAATGTGATCCGAAGTAGAACGGAATGAAACCGCATGGTTTCGAAACGGTGAAAGATGCCGGTTTTGAAACACTGAAACTGTTGTGTGTATCGAAACCTGGTTTCGAAACCATGAAACCGTAGCCAACTCTAATTACTTGAAAAAGTGATCTGTGGGCAAAATGTTCAATACAGAACTATTCATCGACGAAATCAAATTACGGCCATGTATTTGGGATTCGGAATCTGAAACGTTTAAAGACAGAGATATGAAGAAGAGGAATTGGATTGAACTATGCAATATGTTCCACCCTGAATTCGACTACTCAACTCCATAACAGAAAGATGAAATTTGTGAGTGACTCATTATGTTTTACGTTTCTTCGCTTTTCCAACAAGGTAAACGTAGTACAGCACTGCAGGGTCCATCGCGGAAGGCGAACTCTCAGTGACTGACAAAACAGGTGGCACCAGGGCCGGCGCAAGCCCAAGTGCCGCCCCGTGCGAGCTGCTAAATAGCCGCCCCGCCGTTTATTTTTCCTTTTTTTCCCCAAACCTTTGTGGAATTTTATTTCAACAAATCTGTAGGAAATGTCAGCAATCAATCGCAGTTTGTGATTTTACTTTTCAGCTCTCCCTGAATGGCCAGCCTCGAAGCTTTTTTAATATCTGCTTACATCTAAACCGTCATATTGTCAGTTACGTTCAGCATGACGATATAGATGTAAACACAACTCAAAGCATTTAGAATAGCCACACTGTGCCCGAAATCTATGTAGATCTGGAAAATAGAAACAGAAATTGAGACTGATTGGTGACATTCTCTACAAATTTGTACAAAACAGTCGCTGGGCACCAGCTCAAAAATGGAGTCAAACCTGATTAAAGAAATGTAGCTAATTTTAACGAGACTTGTGAATTTAAGAAAATGTTCAAATGTGTGTGAATTCTTATGGGACTTAACTGCTAAGGTCTTCAGTCCATATGCTTAGACACTTCTAAGGACAAAAACACACACACACACACACACACACATACACACACACACACACACACACACACACACACACACACACACACACACACACGCCCATGCCCGAGGGAGGACTCGAACCTCCGCCGGGATTAGCCGCACAGTTCATAACTGCAGCACAGACGGCTGGGCTAATTCCGCGCGGCATGAACTTACAGTTAACGTATATGAACATTCATGTTTGTGAACAGATAATTTATTCAACGGAAAACAGTATACAGTAAATAAATGTTGGCAAAGTGATTGTGTGCGAGTAGAATTGTCAAACAGAAGTGCCGGTCAGAGTTTAATTGTTGTTCATGCCGACGGAGACAGGTGTTTCATGGCTTAAAACCCAAAAGTCCGACTATCACTCAGAAACAGGTAGCAAAAATTTTAAAAAAATGCGTCGAAACCCAATTATCCTTGGCTTACTACCAATGTATTTATTTCTTGTTATTATTCGCAGCGCATTTACAAGCTTCCTAGGGTTTTATTTGCGGACGGAGAAGTTAATACTGCTTCCTCCCACAAGTCCCCTAAAACCTCCACATCCTTGCGGATGCTGTTGCGTAGCAGTGTGCGTTTTTACCGCCCTACAGTACGCACGAGGTGCTGTATTTGTTTTCCGAGACTTTACGGAAAGCATAGAGTTCTCACTAACCTGTTGTCTTCTATAGTTGTGTCCCCAGCGCAGAAGACAGCACACAGGTCGTTGGTTCTTCTACAGCATACAAGTGAGGCTAAAGTTCTTTATGATGGAAGCATAATAAGCGACTCGCGAGATTTATAATTGTCAGGGATGCCATTTATTAAATAAATAATAAAAATAATGAGCAACTATTGTTCATATGATATTGTTCATATGATACGGAACAGCCCCATTAGCCACCGTGTAAGCTGTTTGGAAGTGCAGCCGCAGGTATTTTGACGCGAGTTTGTGACACTTGCGGGGAGTGACACTTGCGGGGAAAGGGAATGTGTAGACACTTGCGGGGAGACCCGGACGCTGCAGGTAGTGAATAGGGTGTTCCACAAGTAGGGATACACCACCCTTACTGCACGCCCTCCACCCGCTACCTGTGCCGTATTCAGGGAAAGGCCCACCGAGCGAGGTGGCGCAGTAGTAACGGGACGTTCGCTAAAAATAGCGTATATTACAAGATTCACGTCTCTCGCATTCCGGCCCAAAATTAGCATGGGCTTATATTTCGTATTCATTGAAAAATGCGAATTTTTCCGGTACCTACTGTTTACTTTGTACATATTTAAGGGCAGAAAATAAAGTTATCTCGCAATATTTCTGATTAAATAGTGTTTCACACCAAAATACCATTTATGACAATACGGATTTACTGCATTTTGAGTCAGAATTCGCATCTATATTCGAATTTATCGCAAATGCGAATTTTTCCTGTCCCTAGTAATACCCCTAAAAATAAACAGCTGATCAAGGCACTAAAAGCAAGGGCAGATCTTTAGGTGTATTTCTACAAATAACTAAAACACAATTTGACCGTGGAATTATATAAAATTTCATTATAAAGATTTTTTGTAGGTGCTTTTGAGCAGCTTTTAAATATGTTAGAAATTGCATTATGAAATATAGACAGCTACACCTTATGTTTATTATGAGATATCGATTTCGGCTAATTTCAGGTCATCTTTAAGTCTCAAACAACAGATGTTACTTATGCATTTTTCCAGTGGCACTCATAACCTTTAACTGTTTACACACGAGGTCTAACGTTGTTAATCGCGTTAGCGATGAAAGCAGAACCCAGAATCTTTGCGTCTAAATGATACATATAGTGGTGTGATGTCTTATTTCGAAAGAACAGACATCACACCAATACATATATAGCTCTCGGTAAAATGGAACGGTATGATGTCGTTACGTAGCACAGCACGGCCGACTAGAAACGCAGGAGAAGTGCAAACAACGTTCTCTCCTCAGAGGTATGATTATAATTGGGTTCGGCGTAGATTTCTACAATATACAGTCTACACAGCGAAGATTACACCAAAAATTTAACTTTTCGTCTACTTTGGCGATAGCAACCAAATTTTAGAATCGCGTCTACTATGTAAAGATTTAGCAACACAAAACGCTTGAAGTCCATAACTTCACTGGTTTTCGAGTTCTGAATTTTTAATATGTTTTTAATGTTATTATAGAAACATAAGCAGTCCCAAGGGCCCCGGTTTCCCCGCAAGTGTCACTCCCCGCAAGTGTTCCAACCCCTTTTGACGCCGCAGCATAAGGCCGTGATTATAACTCGCAGTTGCACTAGAGATGGGCAAAACCGAGAACTTTCAGGAATCGAGACCTCTGTTCTCGAGAACCAAAAGGAATCGAATACCAAACCGAGCACTAAAAAAAAATTACGTGCCTAGACAAATCTACTAGATGTCAGTATTACCGCTCTGGACGAGTTCTGATTGTGAAATAAGCGTTCTCAACATTTACTTAAAAAACATGGTTTGGAAATCAAGTGTACAAAATTTCACATTGATCGGAAAGAAACTACAGATTTTGTGAAAGTACGTTTGTAAAGTACCCTCCGCCATGCACCATACAAACTTTTATGTAGAAGGGACCTTCCACTTGTTCTGAAAGTCAACTATACAAAATTTTATGAAGATCGAAGAAAAACCTGTAGCTAAAGTACCCTCCGCCATGTGCCTTAATTCGAGCCTAACGCAAAATCCTATTCCAGCTGATGTATTCTACCTATAAACAGCATACCTGCCTAATTTCAGCTTCATAGGTGAAGTAGTTTTCGTGTTTCCGTGTTCAGTGAGTGAGTGAGTGATTAATCATTCGCTTTTACACATACAGAGATAAGAAACATATGGGTGATTTAATAGATACTCAGATTAAACCTTTCCATTTGTTTGACAAATGAGGATATTAGTGACAATGCCTGGATATAATAAAAGATAGCAGCCGCAATACTGAAGCAAATACAAACAAAATCGAAAATTTTCATTTCACTTTGCTCAACAGAAACGATTACCATAACCGGGAAACCGTAAACGAGAACCATGAAGCGAGAACTGAAAAGCGAGACCCGAAAACCGAGGCCTTAGAAGCGAGAACTGAGAAGCGAGTACTGAGAAGCGAGAGCTGAAGCGAGATCCGAAAACCGAGACCTTAGAATCGAGAACCAAGAAGCGAGATATGAAGCGAGATCCGAAAACCGAGAACTTAGAAGCGAGAACCAAGAAGCGAGACCCGAAAACCGAGACCTTAGAAGCGAGAACTGAGAAGCGAGATCTGAAGCGAGAACTAAGAATCGAGTTCTAAGAAACAAGTACTGAAAAGCGAGAACTAAGAAGCGAGTTCTGAGGCGCGAGAGCTGAGAACTTTTGTTTGGTAATCGTCATACAAACATGTTAAACTTTAATTCTTTTTTCATTACGAGTATAATAACGAAGATTGGGTACTGTGTTATAAATATAATAAAGTAAAATGAGGAATATAAATAATGATTCCAACAAACACAAATGTAAAATGATAAAACGGCATAACTTATTTTGAAGTTACTGGATAACAATAATTAAAATCTGATAGACGAATATTCCAGATAAAAAACGAACGATAAGAAGCATAAATGAGCGGAAATGAAAAGTTACTACGCTGATTGAAATGATGTAGCGAAGAATTAGCATTTTTAAGCTTTTTACCTTTTTATTAACATAAGTTAGGATTACAATAACGTATGAATAGACTCGAGAATTTTGTCTAAAAAAATTAGAGGATGTTCTTGCATTAACATATAATTTCTAGACAATCTGAGAAAGAGAGTTTCAAAGTTGAAAGCTTAATAACTTTTAATTTCAATTACGAAAATAATTTTCCCTGTTGCATAAAATGTTCAAATGTTTGTAGAGTCTATGGGACTTAACTACGGGGTCATCAGTCCCCAAACTTAAAAACTACTTATAAACTACTTACAACTAAGGACGGCACAAATATCCATGCCCGAGGGGGGATTCGAACCCCCGACCGTAGTGGACGTGCAGACCGTGACTGGAGCGCCTCAGTCGTCTCGGCCACCGCGGCCGGCCCCTGTTGCATATTTTCAAATCATACTACATATATTTAGATAATATTTATTTTAATTTGTTCTAAAGTGCAAATAGACCATGTTGCCTAAAATATATAGTTAGTGAAGAAACAATACCGCGTAACTGGCAAATTCAACGTAACTTTTTAATCATTTGAATAAAACTAATGATTGATGATGTTTCAAAAAAGATTTTACAGTAGTTGTGATTATAATTTAAAAATTAAAATCTTATTTGCACTGTCAGGATTTGAACCCTTACCCTACATCATAGCATCATAATGATTTAACCCATTACACCACACGATCAGGTACACACAACCTGTGTGGCGTATGCTACAAAACGTAACTAAATGTTACATTACTTCTAAATTTGTCAACGGTAGGATCATAAAATTTTCTGTCGACAATTTCCTAACATTAAAAAGCGAATACTGAAAACCGAGAACCGACTCAGGTTCTCGAGAACAACGAGAACTCTTTGGAATCGAGAACTTTGCATTCTCAGAACTCGGTTTGCCCATCACTAAGTTGCACCGCGGCGGTGGAATCTTGGCGGTTTGGGAGTGCGCGGTTTCTCATAAGGCAGCGTGGGAGCCGTTTATAGGCGCGGTTGCGGTAGCGGCCCCTCCGCTCGTCCGCCGCGGAGTCAAAACACCAGCGGCTGCACTGCCAAACTGCCGCGGTTGTGCGGTGTCTCTTTACACGGTGGCTAATGGGGCTGTTCGGTGCGCGTGGTGGAACCGCGCGCCATACGGCAGTGCCGACAACTGATGTAGCACAGCTGCTCCGGTAGTGAGAGTGCACACTGCTACTGCGAGGGCAGATTACTTGTAGAGATGGGAAAACTGAAACATCTGACGGTTTCGAAACGAATGAAACCGCACCATTTGTGGTTTCGAAACAGTGTTTCGAAACCATGAAACCGTGAAGCAATTTATATTTTGTCATGAAATCTTCGTTCTAGGAGGGCAATATTTTTCACTATGTGGACAAGGGTACATACCAGAACCTGTCAACTTCTTGGTCTGTACAGAACATGTTGATATAGATTTTCTCCCGTGTTGTTGATGTTGCCAACATAGTCACACGAGGTCGCCAGTATGGTAGGTAAAAGTTTAGCCCGTTAGGAACTCACAAACTGCAATATGGTACGCATATTACAGTAATGGATCATAAATGCTACTTTCTATATATACTAAATACATTATAGGGAATAAAGGACACACTAAATAATCACAAGTAATGCTATGGAATTACAAAAATAGTAAAGTAACAGGCAAGTTCACCGCTGTACGTCTTGACTGTTACAGCACCGCCGCAATTCTTTTAACATGAGTGTCGAAAAATTATAACGACATTAGGTAACTTCTTTTTCACTCATAAGAAACCAACTCTAACACGAGATTAAATATGCGATCTACTCTTGTTAGTATAAAAAATGTCATTTCAGGCTTCATGTTGTATCTCATTTTAAAGAATGTAGTTTCACTCGTGTGTTTTTAATATGGTAGATAAACCTAGAATTTAACTGCTTATTTCAATGCAAATAGTGAACGTTGTTTCATTGTTCTTTTACATTTATAAAGCAGACATTATGTCATTTCGGAATACAGCAGTCTCTTGCAAACGAATCTTGATATCAGTAATCATAAGCTGCAGACTCAAGAGTGTGAACTACTATTTGACATTCTCTAAATGGTTTATATACTAGTAAGTTATATCCGTGAGGAGCTTCAGTAAAATGAAACACAACATTTCGATACCATTAGTCTGTTCCGCCTTTCTTCATTAGTGGTTTGAAACACCGGTATTGTGAAACCGACATGAAATCTTGAAACCGACACGATACCGTGAAACCGACAGGAAGAAACGGTTTCAGTGTATCGACAATCGACCGCGAATGTGATCCGAAACAGAACGGAATGAAACAGCATAGTTTCGAAACCGCGAAAGATGCCGGTTTTGAAACACTGAAACTGTTGTGTGTATCGAAACCTGGTTTCGAAACCATGAAACCGTAGCCAACTCTAATTACTTGAAAAAGTCATCTGTGGGCAAAATGTTCAATACAGAACTATTCATCGACGAAATCAAATTACGACCGTGTATTTGGGATTCGGAATCTGAAACGTTTAAAGACAGAGATATGAAGAAGAGGAATTGGATTGAACTATGCAATATGTTCCATCCTGAATTCGACGACTCCATAACAGAAAGACGAAATATGTGAGTGACTCATTATGTTTTACGTTTCTTCGCTTTTCCAACAAGGTAAACGTAGTACAGCACTGCAGGGTCCATCGCGGAAGGCGAGCTCTCAGTGACTGACAAAACAGGTGGCACCACTGTTCATCTCCACCAGGCAGGAACAGGGAACCGCGGCTGCCCTGCGTGCTCTTAAAGTTCGAGCGGTGCCTCCGCCAAATCACAGCGGTTGCCCCGCCGCTGTCTATAAACGCAGTCTAAATTGACGAATTTTTTAAATTTTTTTTATAATATCAAACAATACAACCCATTACCTAAGACTAATATGGGCAATAGTATAATACATAAATTTCTTACGGCTAAATGGTGACATTACATTTCATTACATGTTTCTGCAGAAACCACTGGACATCTTGCTGGTTGTTGATGTTTGTACTGGGTGATGTGTATGATGATGTGTCTTATGCTATTGCTGTGGTGTTACATGTGTGCCAGCATGTGTGCCTGCTTGTGGTGGCCAGCTCACCGAGCGAATCCCAGTGAGCATGCCCCTGGCACTGGGCGGCCAATTTCTTTTGTCACCACAACCCCCCCCCCCCCACCCCGCAAAATTTTTTCCCCTGTGTGTCTTATTCTACTATTTAAGAAAAACCTACATCTAACTTACGTCTATGGTCTAATTCGGTGTTTGCCACATCTAACCCCCAAATCCAGGAAAAAAATGAAATAAATAAATAAATAAAAACATAAAATGGACGAACTAGTTAGCGGCAGAGCCGCGTACTAAAGTGAGCGCTCCCGATCGCGAACCATTATGCGCAAGTCTAGAGTACAGTCACAGTCTAGCATATACAGTAACGACACGCCCACAGATTTTTGTTATACACTGCGACAGCAGCGCTCCAAGCGGCCGGCAAGCTACGTTTCTGAATACGATAGTTGATGAGTGCGAATAGTATGGTTTAGATTGACTTCAAAGTACTTTTTACATTAGGGAACGTATGTAGTGCCTTATAAATAGGTAATAATTTAAAAATAGCTCCCCATTTGTCTTCCTTTGGTTTCATAAGATCTCTGATAAGGTACGAAACGGTATATTACAGGACAGTTAATTTACAATCATGCTGTAACATACAGGCTGTAAATGAGTAATTTAATTTTCTATTAAAAATAAAAATGACTAGGAAACATCAGGAGATAAGCTCTTTAGCAGAGAGACGTCAATTTCTCTGCAGGAACGTTAAGTATTCTTCATTACAATTCCAGTAAAATCGGTGAGGGTGGAACATAAGAAACGTATATAGAATGCAGTAAATACGGTATTTATCGTACCAAATCAACCATCGCAGCTGTAGCTGAAGGAAAAACGTCACAGACAAGTCAATATAACGATAAAAGCAACCAAACTGTTTTCCAACAAAGAAGAACACAATTCCACAATTGTTGCTACATCTGAACCGCAAACGGCAAGAATCATCAAAACATTTTTTTTAAGCTGAAGTAATTACACTTAAAAGAATATGCACGTATAAGAAAGACGAGTGACGTGTAAAAATGTGAGAATCATTAGACTCCGTACCGAATTGATACACGTCAAAAACTGGCTGTCATAGTAAGAACAGACCATAATAGAAATTTATTATATCATTATGTTTATATGCACCTTACTTTCAGCGAAATAAGCTGCAAATATACACATATTCGTAAATATTTGTTCATGACAGAGTGTTCTTTATACCACTGAATCATTTAAATAAGGCTGTTTTTATATTAATTTCCGTATTATGTTTATCTCTCGATATTTTAATGATGCTTGTAACGCAAAAATTATAGTAAGTATTTCGTTAATTAGGTACAAAAGCGATTATAAACAAACGTCACTACTTCGGCAGCTTTCCCACCGCTAGGAGCGCTAGTGTCGCAGCAGCTGTCAGTTGGTAACAACTTTTACAGCAGTGAGTGTCGTGACTGTATATGTTAGGCCGGTATTACACTATCAAATTTTCTTTGACAAAGAATCTTTGTCAAAGAAAATTGGACAGTGTAATATGGAACTTTCGTCAAAGTCGCCTTTGGTCAAAAATTCTTTGATCAAATCTAGCAGCTCACCGTAAATTTGATCAAAGAAAGCGTTCGTCTTTTGTTAACTGCGGTGAGAAATGTGACCACTTGAAGCGCTAGCATCGCGGTAGCAGTTTTTGACGCAAGGAGGTTAAGTTTATGTAATTAATGCATACATTTTGTTGTTGCGACGACACACAATACGAATTACGTGGTCACGGTTTCAAACTACCTTTCACATAGTTTGAAACCGTGACCACGTAATTCGTATTGTGTGTCGTCGCAACAACAAAATTTATGCAGTAATATAAGGCTGATTGCAAAAACCGGCTGCATCGAGCCGAAAACTAGATGACACTTGCAGAATTTTTTTAGCGGGTTTCACGGTAGACGTCGTATAAAAAGAAAATTAATGGCTTCCGCACCACTTTTGCAGCGGAGAAACCAAGATACATAATGACAGTGTTTAATTCCCTGCATATATTTATTCAGACAAATACTATTTACATGAAATATATTTACACAAAATATAAATACCGTATTTCGAAAGTTTTTGTTCACTGCAGGCGTGACAGAGCACTAGCGAAAGGGAAACAGGGCACAGGCTCCTTACCAGCGACAAATGTACTGGTTCGACCTCTTAAAATTTTTAGAGCAGAATACCACTGCAGACGCAAGTGTCACCAATGTTGTCAGTCTTCCAAATGTCTAGCCGTTGCACTGTTTAGGCTTACATGCAATCATAGTGGATAAATAGATATTTATATGATACGTAAGCAACAGCTGAGGTTAATAACCAAGAAGGCTATTCTAACCTCCTTGTTAATAATAGATATTCATCCGCCATTTTCGATGCATTTTGGCAGATTCTTGGTCAAAAAAAAAAAAAAAAAATTTGATAGTGTAATGTCCCCTTTTCACCACGTCAAAGATTCTTTGTCAAAGAATATTGGACAAAGATTCTTTGTCAAAGAAAATTTGATAGTGTAATACCGGCCTTAGACTGTGGTACAGTGCTACCAACCGTGGTGAGCAGCGGCCATAACGTTTTTTGCTGCAGCAGAGTGTGCGGCTGCCAGGCTACCGCGCGCCAGCAGGTTGCAGTGTTTACAGTGACCGGCTCCGCCAGTAGCCCAGTGCGCGTCATTGTTTTCCCATGTTAGGCTGGCGGCCTTGGGCTTCGAGCACACACCCACCAGGGCAGGGCGGTGTCCCTGCGCACACCTGGTGCCCGGTTGTGGGCACGCCATTGTTCGGTCGGCCGCACCGCATACATCACCTGCCGAGGCGCAAATCTTCGCAGAGCCGTTTTATTGCCATTCTGCGCGCCATCGATTGGCCTGTTTGTCCACCTGAGGATTCCCGGGCACGACGTCGGAGCGAAACATCGCCGCCGTTCCACTGTTTTTACTGGGTTCCAGACGTCACCAGAGCCACCGCTGGAAACGCTCTTCTCTGGTGTCCTGCCAGCTGTGAGATTTCTCCAACTTGGATTAGAGAGTTCAGACCAATATTCAAGAAGGCAGTAGAAGTAACCCACTAAACTACAGGCCTATTTCATTGAGTTCAATTTGCAGCAGGATTTTGGAACATATCCTGTATTCAGGTATAGTGAATTACCTCGAAAATGATTTATTGACCCAAAGTCAAAAAAATGTTCAAATGTTTGTAGAACGTACGGGACTAAGCTTACAAACTACTTACGAACTAGCTAAGACTAAGGACGGCACAAATATCCATGCCCGAGGGGGGATTCGAACTCCCGACCGTAGTGGCCGTGCAGACCGTGACTGGAGCGCCTCAGTACCCACGGCCACCGCGGCCGGCTCTTCGCTTTTCCAACAAGCTAAACGTAGTACAGCACTGCAGGGTCCATCGCCGAAGGCGAGCTCTCAGTGACTTGACGAAACAGGTGGCACCACCAGGCTGGAACAGGGCCCCGCATGCAGCTGCGGCTCCCCGCGTGCTGTTAAAGTTCGAGCGGTGCCTCCGCCAAATCACAGCGTTTGCCCCGCCGCGAAAGCACCACTGTCTATAAACGCAGCCTAAATGAACGAACTAGTTAGCGGCAGAGCCGCGTACTAAAGTGAGCGCTCCCGATCGTGAACCATTATGCGCAAGTCTAGAGTACAGTGTTACCAACCGTGATGAGCAGCGGCCATAACGTTTTTTTGCTGCACTAGAGTGTGCGGCTGCCAGGCTACCGCGCCAGCAGGTTGCAGTGTTTACAGTGCCGGCTCCGCCAGTAGCCCAGTGCGCGTCATTGTTTTCCCATGTTAGGCTGGCGGCCTTGGGCTTCGAGCACACACCCACCAGGGCAGGGCGGTGTCCCTGCGCACACCTGGTGCCCGGTTGTGGGCACGCCATTGTTCGGTCGGCCGCACCGCATACATCACCTGCCGAGGCGCAAATCTTCGCAGAGCCGTTTTATTGCCATTCTGCGCGCCATCGATTGGCCTGTTTGTCCACCTGAGGATTCCCGGGCACGCCGTCGGAGCGAAACATCGCCGCCGTTCCACTGTTTTTACTGGGTTCCAACGTCATGAGAGCCACCGCTGGAAACGCTCTTCTCTGGTGTCCTGCCAGCTGTGAGATTTCTCCAACTTGGATTAGAGAGTTCACACCAATATTCAAGAAGGCAGTAGAAGTAACCCACTAAACTACAGGCCTATTTCATTGAGTTCAATTTGCAGCAGGATTTTGGAACATATCCTGTATTCAGGTATAGTGAATTACCTCGAAAATGATTTATTGTCCCAAGGTCAAAAAAATGTTCAAATGTTTGTAGAAGTTATGGGACTTAACTACGGGGTCATCAGTCCCTAAGCTTAAAAATTACTTACGAACTAGCTAAGACTAAGGACGGATCAAATATCCATGCCCGAGGGAAGATTCGAACTCCAGACTGTAGTGGCCGTGCAGACCGTGACTGGAGCGCCTCAGTCCCCACGGCCACCGCGGCCAGCTCTTCGCTTTTCCAAAAAGCTAAACGGAGTACAGCACTGCAGGGTCCATCGCCGAAGGCGAGCTCTCAGTAACTGATGAAACAGGTGGCACCACCAGGCAGGAACAGGGCCCCGCATGCAGCTGCGGCTGCCCCATGTGCTGTTAAAGTTCGAGCGGTGCCTCCGCCAAATCACAGCGTTTGCCCCGCCGCGGAAGCATCACTGTCTATAAACGCAGCCTAAATGAACGAACTAGTTAGCGACAGAGCTGCGTACTAAAGTGAGCGCTCCCGATCGCGAACCATTATGCGCAAGCCTAGAGTACAGTGCTACCAACCGTGGTGAGCAGCGGCCATAACGTTTTTTGCTGCAGCAGAGTGTGCGGCTGCCAGGCTACCGCGCGCCAGCAGGTTGCAGTGTTTACAGTGCCCGGCTCCGCCAGTAGCCCAGTGCGCGTCATTGTTTTCCCATGTTAGGCTGGTGGCCTTGGGCTTCGAGCACACACCCACCAGCGCAGGGCGGTGTCCCTGCGCACACCTGGTGCCCGGTTGTGGGCACGCCATTGTTCGGTCGGCCGCACCGCATACATCACCTGCCGAGGCGCAAATCTTCGCAGAGCCGTTTTATTGCCATTCTGCGCGCCATCGATTGGCCTGTTTGTCCACCTGAGGATTCCCGGGCACGCCGTCGGAGCGAAACATCGCCGCCGTTCCACTGTTTTTACTGGGTTCCAGACGTCACCAGAGCCACCGCTGGAAACGCTCTTCTCTGGTGTCCTGCCAGCTCTGAGATTTCTCCTACTTGGATTAGAGAGTTCACACAATATTCAAGAAGGCAGTAGTAATAACCCACTAAACTACAGGCTTATTTCATTGACTTCAATTTGCAGCAGGGTTTTGGTACAGATCCTGTATTCAAGTATAGTGAACTAGCTGAAAACCCGGCGTTGCCCGGGTATTTATTTATTTGTTCCTACCTTGAGTTAGTACTTCTCCTATGCCTTCTATCTGTCCATTTCCTTCTTTCTGAAAACATTATTGGAGAATATATAAGAAACGGAGTTGAAATAAAAATTAGAGTAATGTAATTAATTCACTCATTTTTGAGGAAATGTCGCTGATAAAGCGGAACTGAAAAATATTCCTATCAGATTGCAGAAGTATATGCACTTACCGTTTATCAGGAAAGTAAGAAGTGCAAATCACACGCAAAAATGCACTCGTATCGAAGAATCAGTCACGAAATTAAACAATAATGATTGTAATACTATATCAGATCGATCACTTGATGTAATGCGCGAAACGTCAAATCGATTTTTTAAAGAGATCTATTAAAAGACATTTCTTTTCTACTGCTTTATTTATTTATTCTTATATTTCCTTACTCGTATGCTTATCCTTACAGAGAAAGAACTGAAGACATTGTAGCACGCATAGACCAAATATATGGTCTATGGCATCACGGTTCGCTGTATGTAACCTCCTTGCTATAGAGTCGCAAACGTCATCGCTGGCCTTCAGTCCAGATTTTTTTATAATTTGACGACATTCAACCAGCATATCTTACACCCCCTTATAGCTATCGGCATGTAACTGCTATGGTGTACAACGGGAGACTTCGGACATCAATTACACACAGACCATTCGTTTACGTTCTGTAGTTTTCGCTGCAGAGCGAAATTTTAACACACACACACGCGTAGTATTTTATATACACCGATAACTTTCCATCCCAATATACTCCAACCTTTTATCATTATCAACCCTCAAGCAACAATGCAACCAATAAAACCATTTTCAAAGAGTAACTATTGTTCCACATTTCGCGTTACATCTTCAAATTACTAAATATCTATCAGATCGCTATTAAACCGTGTAACTGTAACTGTACAAATATTTAAGTCTCTGCGTCTTGTCGTTCGGACGTGATAAGCGTACACCGAACAGACATTCACATTAATATATATATATATATATATATATATATATATATATATATATATATATATATATATATCCGATCGCCATAAAACCGCATCTAAAGCCTTCCCCGGGTAGACATTAGAAACTGTACAAATTTTTAGCTCTTTATGTCTTGTAGTTCAGACGTGATAAACATACACCGAACAGACATTCACATTTACAGATATAGATTACCTCGAACAGAATGATCAATTGACCCAATGTCCAATTGACAAAGATTTAGAAAATATCATGTGAAACACAACTCTTTAATCACACGAAATGATGAGTGCTATCCACAAAGGATCTCAGATTTATTCCGTATTTCTACATTTCCAGAAGGCTTTTGACACCGTACGTCACAAACGGCTTTTAATCATAACCGGCATAACGGTGGTTGTGGAATAATGCCCCAGATTTGTGACTGGATAGGGGATTTTCTGTCAGAGAGGACACAGTTTGTAGTAACTGATGGTAAGGCATCGACTAAAACAGTATGGTGATACCGGGCGTTCCACAGGGTAGCGTTATTGGTCCTCTGCTGTTCCTTATATAGATAAACGATTTGAGAGAAAATGTAGGCACTTTTTGAAATCGAGAAAAACACAGTCTGCCTGTTGCCCTTCACGCACAAGTGCAGTGTAGGAAGTTTCTTTAGTAAAACGTTGCATCTTTTAAGGTTTCTACCTATGAAATGTGGCCTTTGGTTCGTCTGGCCTACAACATTTGTGTTATTTCAAATTTAAGTTATTCGTAATTGTTATTCCTACGTATTTAGTTGAATTTACGACCTGTAGGTTTGACTGACTTATCGTGTAAATGAAGTTTAACGGATTGCTGTTACTGCTTATATGGACGACTTAACATTATAAAGGGACAATTGTTTCACAAAGCAGATATCTAAATCATTTTGCAGCTACTTTTAAAAATGTTCAAATGTTTGTAAATCTATCGGACCAAACGGCGTGGTCATCAGTCCGTAGCTTACAAACTACTTACACTTAGGTAAACTAACCTAAGGACAAGACACACACCCATGCCCCAGGGAGGACTCGAACCTCCACGGCGAGCAACCGCGCACTCCGCAGCGAGACGCTTTAGACCGCTCGGCTACTCCACCGCGGCAGCTGCTTTTAATCTTCTGGTGACTTTACTAACCGATAAATGACAACATCATCTGCGAACAGTGTAAGAGAGCTGTTCATATTGTTTCCTAAATTGTTTATATAGATAAGGAACAGTAGGGGCCCAGTAACACTTCCCTGTGGAACGCAATATATCACTTCTGTTTTACTTGATGACTTTCCGTGAATTACTACGTACTGTATCCTTTCTGAGAGGAAATCACGATTCCAATCACACAACTGTGGCGATATTCCATAAACAAGCAATTTGAAAAGAAGACGCTTGTGAGGTACAATGTCAAAAGCCTTCCGAGAACCTAGAAATACGGAATCGATTTGAAATCAAAATCAAAAATGTTCAAAAGTTTGTAAAGTGATGGGATCTAACAGCAGCGTTCATCAGTCTCTGAACTTACAAACTACTTAAACTAACTTGTGCTATGAACAACACACACAAGCCCGAGGGAGGACTCAGCATTTCACACTGCACACTGCAGAGAGATACAGGCATATGGAATAGGTTCACAGATTTGTGACTGGCTGGAAGACTTACTAAGTAATAGAATGCAGTACGTTGTTCTCGACGGCGAGTGAGCATCAGAAAGGAGTGTATCGTCAGGCGTGCCCCAGGGGAGTGTGATAGGACCGCTATTATTTTCTATATAAATGATGTGATGGACGGAGTAACTGGTAATTTGCGGTTGTTTGCTGTGGTGTATGGGAGGGTGTCGTCTTTAATTGACTGTAATAGCATACAAAATATGTATTTGGTGTGAAGAATGGTAGCTAGCTCTCAATGTAGAAAAATGTAAGGTGATGCGCATGAGTAGGAAAAACAATCCCATATTGTTCGAATACAGCATTAGTAGTGAGCTTCTTGATGCTTTCGCGTCGTTCAAATATCTAGGCGTAACATTGCAGAGCGATATGAAATGAAACGAACATGTAAGGACAGTAGTGAGTAAGGCGGACAGCCGACTTCGGTTTATTGGGAGACTTTTGGAAGAGCCGGCCGCGGTGGCCGAGGGGACTGAGGCGCTCCAGTCACGGTCTGCACGGCCACTACGGTCGGGGGTTCGAATCCCCCCTCGGGCATAGATATTTGTGCCGTCCTTAGTCTTCGTTAGTTCATAAGTAGTTTGTAAGTTTAGGGACTGACGACCTCGCAGTTAAGTCCCATAAGCTATACAAACATTTCAACATATTGAATTTTGGAAGCTGTACTTCATCTGTAAAGGAGACCGCGTACAAACATTTGTACGACCATATATTGATATTGCACCAGCAGCAGATCAGTTTAAAGGTAGACATAGAAGCTGGACAGAGGCGAGCAGCTAGGTTTGTTACTGGTAGGTTCGACCAATGCGCGAGTGTCACAAAAATGCTCCGGTAACTCAATTGGGGATCGCTGGAGGAAAGATGACGTTCTTTTCTAGAAATTCGTGAATTTGGACTGTAGAACGATCTTCCTCCCGCCTACTTTCATTTCGCGTAATGATCACAGAGACAAGAGAAATTAGGGCTCGTTCGGAGGCATATAGACATTCTTTTTTTTTTCCTCGTCCTGTTTGGGAGTGAAATAGGAAAGGAAGTGACAAGTAGCGGTACAGTGTACCCTCCGCCACGCATTTTACGGTGGTTTGCGGTGTATGTATGTAGGTGTAGAGTGGGAACGATGGACAATTTAGAGAAAATTCAGAGGGGGGAAGCTCATTTTGGATTATCGCGGTAAATAGGGGAGAGTGTCACGGATCTGATGCACCAGTTTGGGTGGAAATCATTAAAAGAAATGCGTTATTCGTTGTCGCAAGGTCTATTTGCGAAATTTCTTTCACCGACTCTCTGTTCCGAATGCGAACATATTTTGTTAGCACTCACATACATAGGGAAACATGGAAATAATAAAATAACAGAATTTGATCGAAAATCGAATGGTTTAGGTGATTATTTTTCGCCGTGCCCTATTAGAGAATGGAGCTGTAGATAAATATCGTAAGAGGCGTTCGATGAAATCTATGTCAATCACTTTAGTGTGATTTGCAGAGTATTTATGTAGATGAAGATCACGTAGATGAGCAAATCGTCCGTTCACCTATCGTACTCCTGTTTGGTGAGAGTTTGCCGCTCGTGCATGGCGCCAGCATGTGGCAGTCGTCTTCACAACTTACTGTGGCACAATGTGACAACTTTATACATCTACACAGATACTCTGCAAATAATATTTAAGTTCAAATCAAATGTTTGTTAAGCTTATGGGACTTAACTATGGGGTCATCAGTCCCTAAACTTACAAACTACTTATGAACTACTTACGAACTAGGACGGCACAAATATCCATGCCCGAGGGGGGATTCGAACCCCCGACCGTAGTGGCCGTGCTGACCGTGACTGGAGCGCCTCAGTCACCTCGGCCACCGCGGCCGGCAATATTTAAGTCCCTGGTAGAGGTTTAATTAACCAATTTCATAACCTTTCTCTGCCGTTCCATTCTCTAATAGCGCGCGGGAAGAAAGAACAACTAAATCGTTCCGTTTTCGATCTGATTTCTCTTATTTTATTGGGATGGTCGTGTCTCCCTAAATAGGTGGATGCTAGCAAAATATTTTCACATTCAGAAGTGAAAGTCGGTGATTGAAATTTCGCAAATAGAACTCGCCGCAACAAATAACGTTGTTCTTTTAATGATTTCCACCTCAAATTGCGCAACATTTCCGTAACGCTTTCCCCCCTGTAACGTGATAAAACAAAACTAGCTGCCCTTCTCTGAACCTTCTCAATGTCTTCCGTCAGTCCCACCTGGTTAGGGTCCCACAATAGGCAACAGTACTCCAGGAGAGGACGCACAAGTGTCATGTAGGCAGTCTCTTTGGTGGAGCTGTTGAATCTTCGAAGCGTTCTGCCAATGAAACCTAACCTTTAGTGCGCCTTCCCCACAATATTTTCTATGTGTTTTCTCCAATCTACGTTGTTCGTAATTGTAACTCCTAGGCATTTGGTTATAATTTACCACCTTTTGACTGATTTATCGTGTAATTCAAGTTCACCGGATTTCTTTTAGGTGTCATGTGTATTACTTCACACTTTTCATTATTTAATGACACCTGCCAATTTTCGCACCATGTATAAATTTTATCTAAATCGCTTTGCAGTTGCTTTTGATCATCCGTTGACTTCACTAACCGATAAACGACAGCATCATCCGCGAATAGTCTAAGGGAGCTATTCAGATTGTCTCCTAAATCGTTTATAAACACAAGGAATAGTAGGACACCTGTAACACTTCCCTGGAAAACTCCAGATATCACTTCTGTTTTACTCGGTGACTTACTTCGAACTGCGTCCATTCTGCTAGGAAATCGTGATTCCAATAGCACAATTTGGGCGATATTCCGTAAGCACGGAATTTCCTTAGAAGCCTCTTGTGAGGTAGTCAAAAGCCTTCTGGAAATCCAGAAATATGGAATCGATTTGAGATCCCTTGTCGATGGCACTTATCATTTCATGTGAATAAAGGGCAAGATGTGTTTCGCAAGAGTGGTACTTCCTGAATCCGTGTTGACTATTGGTTAATAGGTAGTTCTCTTCGAGGTAAGTTCATAATGTTGGAATATCCATCAGAGATGGAATAATTACGAGATACCTGAGTAATGACCTCAACGAGGGTTGCAAACGACAAAGCACTTCTCTGACGTCGTGCCTCTTTAGGCAGATTATGTTGTTGGTTACTTCACGACGTCGCTCCAAGATATCGAACCCATTGTACGCTTTTGACGTTGTAAATACTCATGCTTAACGTACCGCAATATTAAATCTATTATTTTATCCATTTTTTGTTTTCGTAGTAATGCTGTAAATATATACTGCAAGCAGCCACAAGATTTTAGTAAATCAATTTATATCGTCGTTATTGGTTTCGTGCCTGAGCCCATTATTATACGTAGTGTTGATATCATACCTACACTGGTGTTCTAAAATAACAAACTTATGTGAATCCATTGGTTACAGGTTTTATATATTTCTATAGGAAACATAACAAAGTTTTATTGTGTGTATTGTTCACACGTGAATGAAAATTCCATCTATGCTTATACACTGAATGTACTTAAGAGAAAGGTCTGCTTCATACATTATAGGGGATAAATGTATATTTCTGTATCTGTGAGGTACGATAAATTCAAGATTGCGGTGTTTGTTTACATCAGCTGAATTAGTGCACCAAAAAATGTGACATATTTATTGGAGTTCAATTGCAAAGATATTTATGGTCATTTTTAAATAAATACATTTAATTTTACTTTTGATATCAGGTTCTAATGGGCAATGAAGAAACATTTCTATCAGTTAAATGTCATTTTTGTTGGTTGACATTGGTCGGCCGCAGTTGTCGAGCGGTCTGCGGCGCGCCAGTCACAGTCTGCATGGCCCCTACGGTCGGGGGTTCGAATCCCACCTCGGGCATGGATGTTTGTGTCGTTCATGTTTGTAAGTTTATGGACTGATGAACCCGTAGTTAAGTCCCTTAAGCTTAACAAACATTTGAACATTTTTTTGGTTGACAGTATAAAAGCTCTATGAAATTTTCGAGGTACAATTGGTTTCTTAATTCTAGTTGATCAGGATACAATGTGACTATATATATTTCAATTTCTTCAAGCAAATTCATTTGTCCTCCTTTTTCTGCAAAATGTAGTATTTCTAGGTTTTTATCAATGCTTTATCTTTGTGCTTGGGCCAAGTGAGCACCAAGCATAACTCAATGATGATGGGCTCAGGCGCGAAAATAGTAATGGTGGAGTAAATTGATATACAAAAATCTTGTGGCTGGTTGCAGTATTTATTTAATATAGTATTATGAAGTCTGCTGTCATACCGTTGTTACTTCAATGAATGTTTCAAGGAATTGTAGAAAGTAATGTGTATGTCTTAATTACCAAGCCGTTTCCAGTGAATGGCTTAGCGGTTCCCCTTGGGACTCGTACATTTCCCACGGAAAATGACCTTCCCCTCATTTCCACGCGCGGCGGAAAGAGGTGAAACGGAAATGAACGCAGACTGCAACCGAAATTCTGAAGATGACAATATAGATTCTATCAGAACGTAAATTATAAAACGAGTTAACTGCAACGCAAGTCAACATTAATTTCCGCAAGTTAATACGTGTACATGGATACTGAATATTAAAGAAGATCCCTTGGTGTAGTCATAAATTTAACGTTAAAATAACTTTTCATGACGAATAAAATGACATACAAACTTGTTAGAAACGTTTCATTAGTGTTCCATTGTAAGATAACATCATACTGTTGCATTGAAAAACAAAATAGCAAGTGATTAATAGCAGACCCAGTACTGACTGCTTACTAACACATGCTATGGGAAGTTGTAACGCTATCCGCAGAAGAGTACAACTATATTTGTGATACTAACAATACTCGTTGCCACACAAATATTCCGTAGCGGGCCATAAAAAAAATAGATTTATTTTCAGAATGAAACTTCATTCTGCAGCGGAGTGTGCGCTGATATGAAACTTCCTGGCAGATTAAAATTGTGTGCCGGAACCGGGACTCGAACCTGGAACCTTTGCCTTTCGCGGGCAAGCGCACTACCGACCGTGCTATCCCGACACGACTCACGATGCCGCCTCACAACTTCACTTCCGCCAGTACCTCGCCTCCTACTTTCCAAACTTCACAGAAGCTCTCCTGCAAACACGCAAGACTAGCACTCCCGGAAGAAAGGATATGGTGGAGACATGGCTTAGCCACAGCCTAAGGAATTTTAATCTGCCAGGAAGTTTCATATCAGCGCACACTCCGCTGCAGAGTGAAGTTTCATTCTGGAAACATCCCTTAGGCTGTGGCTAAGCCATGTTTCCACCATATCCTTTCTTCCAGGAGTGCTAGTCTTGCATTGTTCGCAGAAGAGCTGTGAAGTTTGGAAAGTAGGAGGCGAGATACTGGCGGAAGTGAAGTTGTGAGGCGGCATCGTGAGTCGTGTCGGGATAGCACAGTCGGTAGTGCGCTTGCCCGCGAAAGGCAAAGGTCCCAGGTTCGAGTCCCGGTTCCGGCACACAATTTTAATCTGCCAGGAAGTTTTAGATTTATTATGATGTTGTAGAATAATTATTTTGTGTGTGATTTAAATAGGTGCGACAAAGTATGTGCATTAACAAAGATTATCATTGTTTATTTTTAGCTATTTGGGTGTCACTTGTGTTACCCGTTAGCGATTCCTATCGAAAGGAAAAACCTCAACCGACAACTGAGGTAAATGCAGCAGTGTCATTCTGCAATACGAGTTATATGAATAGTAGGTTATAATGTTAGCAAAGTACTAATTCTGAATGCTGCGAGAAAACGGACAATATGATAGATTCAGTTTCCACAAACAGATCAATATTTTCATGCTGCAATAAGAGAGAGTAAATGACGGCATTACTGTCAAAAAGTATACCCGTTAATTGAGACAGTTCTGTGGCACAAAGCGACGAACGTGGAAACTCAACGTCCCAGAGGAAATTCTACTGGTGCTACACAAAGCTGTATCTCCTTTTTTTATTTACAACGTTCGCTGTTCATTACACCAACACTAGTATCATCATACCATAGGGTGCTTTACGTTTGGTCTTTATTGAGAGATTCTTTGATGACATTATCTTTTATAACTACTCACAATGTTTTGGTTCATTTCCTATTTGAAAATGTTTGTAAATCTATCGGACCAAAAGGGTTGGTCATCAGTCCCTAGCTTACAAACTACTTAAACCTAGATAAACTAACCTACGGACAACACACACACCCATGCCCCAGGGAGGACTCGAACCTCCACGGCGAGCAACTGCGCGCTCCGCAGCGAGGCGCTTTAGACCGCTCGGCTACTCCACCGCGGCTCATTTCCTATTTTCCCTGTCGAACCTTGTACCGAAGTACTTAAAATTTCCCATTTCAGCAAAGTTCCAAATGCCCATTTGCAATGGGATTTCATTAGGCACCTCTCTGGATACGTCCATTATCTCAGTATTTTCAGCCTTAGTACCGCATGAGTTACTGATCTGTAAATGCAATATTGTCATGTAGTCGTTATGCAATGTTTCAACAATAAATTCTGAATCAATTTAAATGCTTCAGGATATACTAATCTAATATATAAAGCAGTGTGTCCGTATTTTTGTGTGTACGTGTTCCATACAAATCTACAGTTTTTCTTCAATATTTATAAAATTTTGTACACGTAATCTTTAATCCATGAGGACGGTCGCCATAAGTGCCGATATATTGTTCCGAGATATGACGTCATAAACAATGAGATGCGCGAAAAACTTCTGCATTTAGCGAAAATACTGCTCATTTTCTCCTAAACCACTGGACCGATTTCAACCAAATTTGGTACACACATTCCTTACCGTGAGATAACAATCGTTGCAATGTTAAGAATCACTTACGATACATGGTTCAGAAGATATGAATTCATAAACAATAGCAATCGCAAAAAAACTGCCACATAATGCGGCGAGACTTTATAAATACGCTAAATGAGACTGACAGTACTTAGCGAATTGCAACAAACTTTAATTATAATTTCAAACCCTTATTAAACTTTTTATCGCTGACATCCATAGCAAACTGATGAAAGAAAAAAAAGTTTCTGATTACTACTTTTCCGCTGTTTATGAGTAAAACTTCGGCATTCGATATGACGTTACAATTTATAATTTGTACACAACAAATTGTAGCCGCAGGAAATTTTACAGACAGTATACACGCATATAGTTGAATGAACCTTCTACGACAGTACGACACGTAGTTCATAAGATATGAGCACATAAACAGTAACGTTTAGGTGTTCATTCTTCCCGCGCGCTATTCGAGAGTGGAATGGGAGATAAAATAGTATAACGGTGGTTCGATGAACCCTCTGCCAGGCACTTAAATGTGATTTGCAGAGTATCCCATGTAGATGTAGAACGTTCATGGAAAACCGCCCCATAACGCACCAAGTTTTAATCTATTACTTCTGAACTACTAATTTTATTCCAAAGAGATTTTACTGACATAGAGCCCTTAAACAAATGAATATATACCTGAAAAATGGCAGGAATAAATAGATAAATATCCGGGCAACGCCGGGTTTTCAGCTATATTTTATTTCCGGCAGTGTGTTTCCTATTGGGATTCCATGATAGAAAATCAAACTACTGAATTACAACTTGCAGAGAGTCTGTCACGAATCCGACCCCGACGCCCATCAAACGCCATACGAATGAAATCCTTCGCGCACTGACAAGGATACATGGATGCAAACACATTAGAAGTCAATGGCCTAACGCCCGACGTATGCGTTTAAAAAACTCCTGCAGTAGCCCCGAGGTGAAAAAGATAGGAATCTACTAGCGAAGGCCGTTTCCTGTCAGTCGGCGTTCCAGGCGAAGCGTGATCCGCAGCGTTAAAACCGACTTCAGCTGCGCCGCCGACGTCGAAGGTAAAGAAAAAAAAAGCGCTTTTATCGTATTCTAGGAAGCACGCGGTGTAACAAAGTGCTAAACGTAAATAAACCAGTCTAGTATCTCTTGATTTATACAAAGAGGTTTCTAGAACACGTGCAGGGAGATCGGCTTTAACAGAAGTTTCAGATATACAGGTGGTGATCAAAATACTGTGAACACCATCCAGTGTATTACATCTTGTTGCAAGTTGGCACTACTGCCGACTTGTTGACACTGAGATGCGACCATAGGGCACAAATGACTTACTAAGTTTAGGAAGCGCACGTTATGAATCGTCATATGTTTATTTTCCTTATAATGTCGACCGGTTTCGGTTCTAAACCATTATAACGGACTGTAAGCTGAACGAACTAATTAAGTGGATACTTCATCTACCAACCTAACCATGCATGAAGGAAAATCAACCAATACAATTCATGCCACTTCAGATCTAGTCTGTTTTTTTACATCAAGACCAGAGAAGTGACATCTTATGAATTTTATTGATTGTGTTGCCTGTATGCATGGGTAGGATGGTAGATGAGGTATCCACTTAATCAGTTAGTTTAGTTTACAGTCCGTGATGATGATAAAATGAAACTGGACGAAGTAAAATAAACAGCTGATAGTTCATAACATGAACTTCCTAAAGTAGCTTACAATTGTTTCCATTCATCTCAATATAAATCTGAACTTACGAAGTCATGAATGCCACTTTGAAGTATATTATACAGTTTTCTGCGGCTGTTAACACAATCGGTGAAAATGTGTCGTCTCACAAAGTACTGTCGCAAAATGTCTCGCTGATGATGAAATAATAATAATTATCACAGTGGATACTTAAGATGTAATTAATAATTACTATGCCAATTTTAGCTACATTTCATTTTCCGCTGAGCAATTTTCATATATATTTCAAATCTCGGTAGATTGTCCTCACCGTGTCGGTTAACTCTGTATGACACTTCCTGTCCTAATATCCACATTAGTTTAACGTGTTGTTTTTGGACGTCGTGTAAAATATGCCAGAGAAGTATGTCTGTCGTGAAGTTAGTTACTGTGCTACGAGTTAGCAGACCTAGCCGTTGTTGCACCCACTTCCAGTTGTTGAGGTGGCCACTACTTGTGAATCTGTGGCGTAAAGTGTCCACGAGGCCACATTTATCGTTATTCTTCTTCTTTCTTCTTTCCCTTTGGCCCTTTTCCCGCACATGCAGGGTCGGACTGTGTTAAACGCGGATTTGGCATGTGTTAATATTTACAAGGTGGCCGGATGCCCTTCCTGCTGGCACCCGATGCCTCCCAGGAGGAAATGTGTACCCCAAATGTCTGCGTATAGTGTTATATGTGTTACGAAATGTTTGCGAATCATGTAATTTGGGGACCAGTCCGGTAGTCACCTAGGGGGATGTAGAAAACCGCCTAAAAACCATATCCAGGCTGTCCGGCACTCCAAAGCTCTTTCGTTAATCCGCCGGGTGGATTCGAACCGGGGCCGGTACGCCTCCCCGTCTCGAAAAGCGGTGCGTTAGACCACACGACTAACCGAGTGGGTTACACATTTACCACTATTATTTACTCCCATTCTGTGTAGAATAGATTAGATTAATACTCGTTCCATAGATCATGAATACGACACTTCTTAATGATGTGGAACGTGTCAGATAAATGAAGGGTGTTTATACAAGACGTTAGCAAGGTAAAGCAGACCACAATCCGAAGATTGGTTTGAACACCACAGGGCTTTACTATCCGAAGATTGGGTTGAACACCACAGTGCTTTACTAGGCATGGTCCTGTTTGGAGGTGGTATGCCGTTGCTTTCCTCCGATCTTCGAACTGACTTACCCAGCCAGTTATAGGAGGACCTACAGTTTAACGTGGGTTCCGAATCACGGTGCTACTCGGTATTTTTCACATCAGCAACACTGCAAGAGGTGAAAGAAGTGGAAAGTGACAGATAAAAATTCTAGGAGCTCCCGGGGATCGAACCCGCGACCTTTGGATTTGTAGTCTTGCACTCTACCACTGTGCAACCGAGGCGCACAATATTACATGACCCCCTCCCTCTTTTTTTACATTTACTAATTTATATCTAAAAACTCATCCAATGAGTAGAAGGTAATTCAGAAATTCTTTTACTTTATTTTTAAATGCTAGTTATCTATCAAGCTTCTGATGCTGCTTAGTAGGTGACCATAGTCTTTTGTGGCAGCATAATTTACCCCTTTCTGTGCCAAACTCAGATTTAGCCCTACATTGTGAAGATTCATCCTTTCTCCTGGTGTTATAGATGTGCACGCTGCTATTACTTTTGAACTGGGTTCGCTTATTAACAAATTTCATAAGTGAATATATATATTGTGAAGTTACTGTGAGGATACCTAAATCCTTAAATAGATGTCTGCAGGATGATCGTGTGTTGGCTCCAGCATTTATTCTGATTGCACGCGTATATGCAATGAATACTTTTTTATTCAATGATGAATAACCCCAGAATATGATGCCGTACGAAATCAGTGAATGAAAATAGTCATAGTAAGCTAATTTATTGAGATTCTTATCGTCAAAATTTGCAATAACCCTAACAGCATACGTAGCTGAACTCAAACATTTCAGCAGACCGCCGGCCGCGGTGGCCGAGGGGACTAAGGCGCTCCAGTCACGGTCGGGGGTTCGGATCCCCCCTCGGGCATGGATATTTGTGCCGTCCTTAGTGTAAGCTAGTTCATAAGTAGTTTGTAAGTTTAGGGACTAATGACCCCGTAGTTAAGTCCCATAAGTTCTACAAACATTTGAACATTTTTGAATTCTAGAAAGTAATATAAACAATCAGTCCCATAGACTATACAAACATTTGAATATTTTTGAATTTCAGCAGACCGTCTTTGTATTACTTCCAGTTTAATCTCACATCAATGAACACACTTAAAAATTTTCAATATTCTAGCTTAGTTACAGACTTCTGTTGAAAATCTATTACTGGTGTTGTGCCAGTTAATTAATTAATTAAATCGCAATTTGCGATGAATTATGGGTTCACTGTACTAGGTTTACATGTAAAAATATGAACGCTGTAAAGTCGTCAAAATATATAATTGTATACAAGCCGAGGCGGGGCTCCTGTCGACAATTAATTGTGTCTCGATACCTCATGGTCTGTTCTCCCTGATGAGGGAATACAGTATTGTGGCTCCGAGCACTACAGAATTAAGAGGCTGTGGTAATACGAAAGAGACAGTGTGGCGAATGGAGATTTGGGTGTGGCGGGAGACGTGCAGGGAAGAGTCCTCTGAAGTCGAGTTGGTCACTGTGTCCTCGGTGGCGGAGTGGTCAACGCGTCTGCCTAATAAGCAGGAGATCCCGAGTTCGAATCCCGGCCGGGCACAATTTTTCATTCGTCGCACATTGGTATTACTTCTAAACCTAGAAGTTCAGTCCATCAGTATAATCTTTCAAAGGTGGCCACAACATTACTGACCACTTTGTACCACGCGGTTGCAAGTTCTGAGTCATGGCAAGCTTACCAGACCGTTTTCCATTGGACACTTGGATGTTTGAGTTCAATTTGGAGCAAACAGTCCCACCGAATTTGATCTACCAAGGTTCGAATACAGTGAGTAGATTACAATGTTTGTGCGTTGCAACTTCCAGTTGTTCGTATCTACGTAAAGCCCGTTTTAAACGATCAACGAACTTGTAATAGATTGATAACAAGTTGCGTTAATGGCGGCCGTCAGTCGTTTGAACGGCTGCACTAGTATGATCGCGCTAGTATCGAAGCGCGATAATTATAGCGACAAAGAAATAGGGCAAGTTCTAAATTCGGTACTAGTGGGTTCACTGCGCATGCGCGAGCTAGTAGTTGTCAGTTGCAGTCACCGCTCCAGTTAGTCTGCCATTTTCCTTCGTATTTAGGTATATTTTGTGTTATGACGAAGTTTATGATCAGAGTGTATTACAAAATATCGGAAGTTAACCTATTTTCGTCACGCGATTTTGATATTGTAGTCGACAATTTCACGGTTTGCATTCAAATTTGTCTTATTAATCTTTAGTTTATTATTATACTTTGGTTTAGCGGTAAATTGCAAATATTTCACGAGGACTTAAATATTTATCTCAATTATTGTCCACCGAAAAGCGAGGTCGTACATTTGAAACCGAAAAATGGTTTATGTTTTGCAATATCGTAACAGAAAAGACTGAAGCCAATTGTTTATTTGAATAAGATTGTAATTGGATGATGCAAATTACATTAAATAGCATTTTAAATGAAAAAGTCAGTCCAAATGAAAGACAAAAATTCAGTTGTGCATGACGTTATTAACAATGTCAGAGGGCAAATCGCAGTAGATAAAGTAAAGGTATATTTATGCTCTTATAAGTATTGCTTGATGTGTTCATAAGTTTATTTTTTTCGCTTGAAAGTAGATGTGAAAGTTTTGTAATGTTGTTTCACTTCCCAGAATTTTACCACACTAAGTTGACCAAAAAAATAGATTGCAAGGTTTTCTTTGGCCGTCAATAACATTTAGCGTTGTTTCCTCAACTCCAGTATTAAACTAGGACTTCCTACATAACAAATCAAAACATCGGGTATTACTGTTCGATTACGTTTATCGTCTGAACACGCTGCCACAAGATCTTGCACGAGTTTGTAGTTCAGGGCTAGTACGCTAGGAGCGCTTCAGTAGACTATTATCTATCTTCCAGAATGAAACTTTCACTCTGCAGCGGAGTGTGCGCTGATATGAAACTTCCTGGCAGATTAAAATTGTGTGCCGGAAGCGGGACTCGAACCTGGGACCTTTGCCTTTCGCTGGCAAGCGCACTACCGACTGAGCTATCCCGTCACGACTCAAGATGCCGCCTCACAACTTAACTTCCGCCAGTACCTCGCCTCCTACTTTCCAAACATCACAGAAGCTCTCCTGCGAACTTTGCAAGACTAGCACTCCTGGAAGAAAGGATATGGTGGAGATATGGCTTAGCCACAGCCTAAGGGATGTTTCCAGAATGAAACTTTCACTCTGCAGCGGAGTGTGCGCTGATATGAAACTTCCTCGCAGATTAAAATTGTGTACCGGAACCGGGACTCGAACCTGGGACCGAGGCCCGGTTCCGCCACGCAATTTTAATCTGACAGGACGTTTCCTACCAGTGTAATCTCTCAAAGGTGGCTTGAACATTACTGACGACTTTGTACCACGCGGTTGCATGTTCTGAGTTATGGCTCGGTAGGCTGATGTTGTCCTAGACCGCTTTCCATTGGGCACTTGGAAGTTTGAGTTCAATTTGGAGCAAATAGTCAAATATCCAAATGTCTGTAAATCTATCGGACCAAACTGCGTGGTCATCAGTCCCTAGCTTACAAACTACATAAACCTAGGTAAACTAACCTACGGACAAACACACACATCCAGGCCCTAGGGAGGACTCGAACCTCCACGGCGAGCAACCGCGCGCTCTGCAGCGAGGTGCTTTAGACCGCTCGGCTACTCCACCGCGGCAGCAAATAGTCCCACCGAATTTTTGGTAAGCATATGAAGACTCTATTCCTATCCACGTAAGACAGAGGGAGACCAAGGTTGGAATACAGTGAGTAGATTACAAGATTACAATGTATGTGGGTTGCAACACTTGTGCGCAGATGATGGCTGCAGAAAACCAGTACTCGAGCTGAAGACCGTAACAACAACGATAGTCACGTCTCGGGCGTCGAGTCTCGCGTGCGCTCTTAACGTTTCGCAATGGCTGACCTATCAGCAGTTGGAGGCGCGGGGGGAACTCAATTCCCGGCTAACCTCCGCGGACCGGAGGCCCAGCAAGTAGCCGGGCTGTCTGCTCGCCAGGTGGTCCGCGGCGCGCGGTAACTGATGACGTGTCAAGGCGGGCTGCCGTAATGACGGGCACGCCTCGTCTTCCCAGAGCGGCCGGTGTGTGGTCCAGTCCTGCCCCCTCCCCCACCAGCGGCGGTCGCGAACTGGCCGCAGCGGCAGCGCTCTCACGCGATCGCGCCCTCTGGTGTGTGGTCCGCCGCAGAACACGTCATAAATATTCAAAATGGAACCCGCGGCCCGCCGTAACGAGGGCGCTGCGGCTCGCACGCCAGAGCTGCGCAGCCGCCTTGCTCCTCCTAACTCTTCAGGTAAAAGAAAATGGACTGCCGTGCTGTAGCGGATACACCGAACCGTTTGCCCCCCCTCTCTCAAGGCATTTTGTATGAAGGGCAAACACAGCTAAAATATTTATACATAACTGTAAATGTGAAGGCCGTAAACTCCACAAAATACCTAGGAATTACTATTACTTCATACTTAACCCTTAACTACTATAGACGTTGACAGGAACGCAACTACTATGGAGGGGTCTCTCAGACCGCTCTCTTATTTTCCATATATTAAGCTAGTCGCGGTGGCCGAGGGGACTGAGGCGCTTCAGTCACGGTCTGCACGGCCACTACGGTTGGGGGTTCGAATCCCCCCTCGGGCATGGATATTTGTGCCGTCCTAGTTCGTAAGTAGTTCATAAGTAGTTTGTAAGTTTAGGGACTGATGACCCCGTAGTTAAGTCCCATAAGCTATACAAACATTTGAACATTTTTATTAAGCTAGTGTTCTGCTAAATATATATTTTCATGACTCCCTGTCGTTCATTACACTTGTTAGTGGTGGCGTTAGTAGAAATTTTACTTTTTTTAACCATGTAATATGGGTAACATGACGACAAGTAAAACACAACGGAATTTGCAGTAACTTTTGTTTTTTTGTGCTACTAAAAGAACAGCTAGTCATTATTTCCCTAAAACCCCACGGATTATCATTATAGAGATTATATTACAAGTTCACAGCGTGATTAGATACAAAAATCCCATAGTAAATTTTATGCGAGAGAGAGGCCACAGCCACAGAGCTGTCGCTTAGCAGGCCGCGCTCACGAATCCAACTGGCCAGGCGCTATGAGACAGAGCCTGCGCCAGCGGCACGCAAACACTTGTCGGTCAGTGAGGCCGCGCAAGGCTCATAAATACGGAACAAGACCAGCAACACTGCAAGAATGCTGGCGCGTGAATCTTGTCGGCCACCAGGAAGGTACACGGAAGAGTCCTTTTAGCTTGGCAGGGGTGTGTGAGATATCTCGACTCAAAAAGTCGTAGCGGTCTGAGAGACCGCAGATAGTAGTTAAGGGTTAAATTGGAAACAACACGTAGATAATATCGTGGGAAAGGCGAACCAGAGACTGCGTTTTATTGGCAGAACCCTCAAAACATGCAACAGAACTACAAAAGAAACTGCATACACTACGCTTGTCCGTCCATTTTTGGAGTATTGCAGCCCAGTGTGGGATCCTTATCTGGTGGGTTTGACGGAGGACATCGAAAGAGTCCAAAGAAGGGCAGCTCGTTTCGTATTGTCACGATACAGGGGAGACAGCGTTACGGAAATGATACAGGATCTGGGATGGGAATCGTTACAACAACGGCGCTTATCGCTGCGGCGTGGGCTACTTGCGAAACTCCAATCGCCAACATTCTCCTTCGAATGCGAATATATATTGTTGACTCGCAGTTACATAGGTAGAAATGATCATCAGAATAAAATACGAGAAATCAGAGCTCGAACAGAGAGATTCAGGTGTTCTTTCTTCCCGCGCGCTATTCGAGAATGGAATGGGAGATAAATAGTATAATTGTGGTTCGATGAACCCTCTGCCAGGCACTTAACTGTGATTTGCAGAGTATCCCATGTAGATGTAGATGAATCAATTCTAGAAAGTAATATAAACAATCAGGACGTTCAAAAAATATTCAAATGTTTGTTAAGCTTATGGGACTTAACTACGGGGTCATCAGTCCCTAAACTTACAAACTACTTATGAACTAACTAAGACTAAGGACGGCACAAATATCCATGCCCGAGGGGGCATTCGAACTCCCGACCGTAGTGGCCGTGCAGACCGTGACTGGAGCGCCTCAGCCCCGCGGCCACCGCGGCCGGCAGGATGTCTTTCTATGAATTATTGCAGTCCGCCTTAGCTGTTATTATACGCCTTTATTGCGTTTCTACCGGTTTCGTACCGTTAAAGGTACATCTTCACGTATCTTTTAATTTACATGGGGTGGTTTGACTTGTTGCGTGGCCCAACGTCCATGATGGTTTTATGGAGGTTTTCTTCAGAGATGTTAATTAAATTTTCAAGGGACTCTCTTCAGTAAACGTGTATGTGGGCAACGGTTGCGTATACCAAGTTTTCTGCTTAAAATTTTAAAGTTAAACGTAGGGGTGGGTTCAGTATCCCCTGAATCTAAAGTAAAGCGAATTGTACCAATGGTTTGTGTCACAGCTACGTTAAACTTTAAAAATTTAAGCAGTAACCTTAGTATACGCAACCGTTACCCACATACACGTTTACTGAAGGGAGTCCCTTGTAAAATTAATTAACATCTTTGAAGAAAACCTGCTTAAAACTCGGCAAACCATCATGAACGTTGGGACACGCAACAAGTCAAACCACTCCATGTAAATTAAAAGATACGTGAAGATGTACCTTTAACGGTACGAAACCGGTAGAAACGCAATAAAGGCGTATAATAACAGCTAAGGCGGACTGCAATAATTCATAGAAAGACATCCTGATTGTTTATATTAGTTTCTAGAATTCAAGAATGTTCAAATGTTTGTAGAACTTATGGGACTTAACTACGGGGTCATCAGTCACTAAGCTTACAAACTACTTATGAACTAGATAAGACTAAGGAAGGCACAAATATCCATGCCCGAGGGGGGATTCGAACCCCCGACCGTAGTGGTCGTGCCGACCGTGACTGGAGCGCCTCAGTCCCCTCGGCCACCGCGGCCGGCTACACCGAACCCTTTGCCTCTCTGTCAAGGAATTCTGTATGAAGGTCAACCATAGCTCCTGTTGTTGTTGTGGTCTTCAGTCCGCAGATTGGTTTGATGCATCTCTCCACGCTACCCTCTCCTGTGCAAGTCTCTTCATCTGAAAGTACGTTCGGCAACCTACATCGTTTTGAATCTGCTTAATGTATTCGTCCCTCGGTCTCCCTCTACGATTTTTACCCCAGACGCTTCCTTCTAATGCTAAACTGACAATTCCTTGATGTCTCAGAATGTGTCCAACCAATCTATCCCTTCTCTTAGACAGGATATCCCAGAAACTCCCCAATGCGGTTAAGCACCTCCTCATTAGTTACGTGATCTACCTATCTAATTTTCATCAATAGTCTGTAGCACCACATTTCAAAACCTTCTATCATCTTTTTATCTGAACTCCTTATCGTCCATGTTTCACTCCCATACAATGCTACACACCAGACAAATGCTTTCAGAAAGGACTTCCTAACATTTAGATTAATATTGGATGTTAACAAGTTTCGATTCTTTAGAAACGCTTTTCTTCCCATAGCCATTCTGCATTTTATATCTTCTTAACTTCGGCCATCAGAAGTTATTTTGCTACCCAAATAACAAAACTCATCTACTACTTTTATTGTCTCATTACTTAATTTAATTCCTTCAGAATCGCCTGATTTTCTGACGCTACTTTCCGTTATCCCTGTTTTACTCTATGTTCATCTCAGCTGAGGTGAAAAGGAAAAAAAAAAAAAAAAAACGAAACAAAAACACACGAAAAGCGCTGTACACAGCCTTGAAACACACGCCAGGAAAAAACGAACTCCAGCCACCAAGACGGAGAAGCAGTAGTAACATGTAAAGAAGAGACATCAACACCGTGAGTAGACCGAATATTAAATTAAATTTGCCTAACGTGCAAAATGTTTCTTAAAAACTGTTTTAATCTATTTATCAAAAGCAAATTGTACAAACCTTTGTATCATTTACAGACCACAGAAGATGCTTTTAAAATAAAAAAGCTAAACGCGTTTGGTGTAAAAATAAACCTCTTAATTGCAGTCAGCATAAGACAGATTACCTCTTATAATCAAATTTAACAGCTGCTGCGGAATATGGCCACACAACCCAACATTGTAAGTCTCTTAAGGTTTACAAACATTTGATTTTACTACTTGTAACCCCCTATGGCACCCCTTAGTAGTTGAATTTTGAAAAGTACCTCAACATGTGTCTTTTAAATTCCAACCAAGTATGCAAATATCATATTTTTTATATTTCTGTGTTCAAAATTGGCTTAGTATTTTCAAAAAATGTTTAATCCCCATTTTCACCCCCTAAATGACCAATTTTCTGAAAATACCGAAACACATATCTTTTTAATTCTGACCAAGAAAACATATACCAATTTATGTGGTTGTAGCTTCAAAATTGCCTCAACAGCAAAAGATTTTCGAAAAAGTCCCGTCTCCAATTTAACCCCCTTGATGGTTGAATTTCCAAAAATACGGAAACACTTATTTTTAAAATTCTAACAAACAATACAAATACCAATTTTTGCAGCTGAAGCTTCAAAATTGTCTTGACAACAATGTGCTTTCGAAAAGAATTTTTGATCCCCTATTTTACCCCCTTAGTTGTTGAATTTCCAAAAAAATCAAAACTCGTGTCTCTTTAATCCTGATCAAGAGTACATCGTAGTTATAGCCTCAAATTTGAGTTAACAGCAACATATTTTTGAAAATCAATTTTTCATCCCGTATTTCATCCCCTTATTGGTCCAATTTCCAAAAATGCCGAAATACGTGTGTTTTAAATTCTTAGTTCATGTTTTTGAAAATCAATTTTTTGCATCCCCTATTTTCCCCCCTTATTGGTTGAATTTAAAAAAAAAATGCCGAAACACGTTTCTTTTAAATTCGAACTCTGAATTAAAATCCGAAATTTTGTAGTTCTAGCTTCAAAATTGCCTAAATAGCAACGTATTTTCAAAAAACGTTTTATCCTCTATTTCACCCCCTTACGGACGGAATAGTGAAAAATTGCTTCTTAAATGACGTCTACAGAGTAAGATCAACACCCTCTACAAATTTCCAGTTTCTATCTTCAGTGGTTTGGGCTGAGAGATGATGAGTCACTCAGTCAGTCAGTCAGTTGGGATACTGCCTTTTATATATAAGGATAAGACACTTTCATACAGTTAAAATCAGGTGTTAAAATTGAAGATGCATTTGCAGAATTGTAATTCACAGAGTTCCAGCATGATGCATTTTTATTTTTAAAAAATCTCATTTTTTATCGCATTTGTAACTTATGTCAACATAACTTCACAGTCCATCACAGAATCACGTAGTGTAAATTATCATATATCGTTAACGAGGTTTACAGGTCGGTTATCACCGCAACTAGCCTCGACGTCACATATAACGCTCCCTCGACCAGTCGGCTTCAGTCGGGCGGCCCATACACATGGCGATTTGTCACCTCAGTTGTTTCCGCACTTTCAAAAAGTGTTCAAATGTTTGTAGAGTTTATTGTAGGGCCAGCCATCACGTCGCCTAATGACAAACAGGACAATCAATTTTTTAGCAAACTACTTGCCGACTTTCCAATACTTTTACTTAAAATTACACGAACCGCACGGTAGACTGTTTTTACGTTTGACGAAAACAGGGGAGGTGCTTGCGGTCAGACCTCACCATTAATCCCCGTTATCCACCATAAAAATTTCATGGAAAACGTTGTAAGTAATATAAAAAATATTTATTGCAATAATTAGCCTACTGGCTAGTAAAAAAAATATTTTGCATTTAAATTCCTCATACATAAGTAGTTTGGATTTTTAGTTTTTAATACGTAACGTTTCAATCTAAATATTCATTTTATTAAAACAATTATCATTCTGTACAATAGAAAGATGCAACTTTAAGTTGTGAAACCGGTTGTGCGGGTCTCCACGACTCCAATAAAGAAACAGCTCAAGTGGACCAAGGCCTTTCATTCAGACATCTTCAAATTTAACACCTAATTTTAGCTGTGTGAAAGTGTCTTCATTATGTATCCCTCTCAAGGTTTGTAACAGGTGCCGTGCCACAGATATCGGGGCTATTTTTATATACTGCACCCTGTAGTTTAGAGACCGAATACCACTGCAACTAGGACCAATAACTTTACAAATATTTATTTCCTTTGAGATCACCCTGCTTCCCCCCTTCCTCTTCTCTCAGCACTCGATCCTTCTTTTCGTAACAGGAAGCTGTAGTTAAACTTCTGGACTAGTCGCATTAACCGTTCAGCTGCCCAGGAGAAACACACGCTGGTACGAAGGAGTCACGTCCAAAGAACTGACAGTTCCCTCGGAAAAAAAAAAAAAAAGAAAAAAAAAAAATCGTCTCAGCAGTTTGATTACTTAGAGGAACACTTCTTCCACTGCACAGGAGCGGCAGATGAAGGCTCGTTCCCTTACTTCTGACATAAATCCGATAGAGACGAACTCCAAATAGAAAGCCACTGAGGCAAGCAGTTAATTATGGTCTTGCGACTGCGGCAAAGGCTCGCGTGAGATACGTAGTTCGTGCGTCACCATTGACGTCACAGTGCTCATCATGCGTACCAAACCGGCTACCGTATCAGCAGTGTACGTCGGACAGCCAGTCAGCCATCTGTTATTGTATTTCGGAAGTACGGCGTGTGCGTTAATTTATGGCGCAGTTTTAACCGGTCACAAAAGGGCAACGAAACAAGATAGATATGTGGAACTTTCACCAAATGAAAACAACACTCTCCAATTGCAAATACCTGATCAGTTCGACGTCACTTCCATTTGTCACTCTGAACACATCTGAGAGATATTGTACTTCACTCTACACACGTACTAAGACTTCAGGTGTAACCGAATAAATAGCGTCTTGCTGCTGCGGAAAATGGACACACAAAAAAAAACCTTGGTAACCGCCCCCCCCCAATATATATATCATAGTATGGCACACCTTAAATGCCGCGCCCCTTGCGGAGCGCGCTGTTGCTCGCCGTCGGAGGTTCGAACCCTCCCTAGGGCGTGTGTTGTCCTTAGGTTAGTTTATCTTAATTTTTGTTTGTAAGCTACGGACTGATGACCACGCAGTTTCGTCCGATAGATTGACAAACATTTGATTTGAACACGTTACATTTAGAAATCTAGCCCTTCCTAACCATCGCTGAGGAAATGTTGTATCCCGAAACTTCCAAACAATTCTCTCCCGTCTCATGTCATCCTGAATGGGATCTAAATAAATAACAGAAAATACCTTTCCACCCTACGTGAAAATTATCACGTATATAAAACCAAAGCAGTAAATAAAGCCCTGTTTAACAATCAAGTACACATACTGAACAACTTACTGCATTCACTAACATATAAAGTATTTACAAAGCCCTTTCCCTTTTTAACCCCTCCACACAACATTAAAAATCAAACTTGCGATCATCCAAGCAACAAAACCTTTCATCACTCTTTGACAGATATTGCATTCACACACACGCACACACACACACACACACACACACACACACACACACACGCACACACACACACACACACACAAAATAAGGACTATTCTATCTCTTTATTTCTCTTTCAGCAAAAGAAAATTTGAAGCTTTTCTCTCTCTTCTCTCTCTCTCTCTCTCTCTCTCTCTCTCTCTCTCTCTCTCTCTCTCTCTCTCTCTCTCACTGTGTCTCATTTACTAACTTACTCTCTATCTACAAGACTCGAAAAGAAGAAAAAAGGAATAACAATTAACAACTGTAGTATATATCATTTTGTCTGTTTACGTATCTCTACGTATCTTGCAAAGGAAAGCAGCCTACAATGCACCACGCTTTCTTTCGTAAAATGTAGTAAATCTGTTAAACTCCGTTGAACGTACCCACGTCGATTTATGGTTTGCTCAGTTTGGTTTTCCAGTTTACGTTTCTCTGCATTATTATTCGGTTGTGTTTCTTCACATAGTGCCCCTCTCAACACTACTTTGAATATTAAGTAGAAGGTGACGCTATTTTGATGTACAAAGTTAAGTTCCAAAGTTCGCAACTACATGCACACATAAACATTTGCGACGTTAGCAACATGGAAGGTAGCGAAAAGTTTGACACAAAAGCATAATTAATTTTCGCTGAAAATACAGGAGCACTTAGTTTAGAGTTGTTGTATGTAAATATGAAGTTTAAACACGAAAACAACATCTGAGAAACGTCCTATGTGCTTTGTTAGTGGGAAAAGTAACGTCTGTGTTGGGCAAGGAGAGGAGAACTGGGAATATGGTAACTTATAATTAATACATGAGTAATTTTTAACATGAGATTATGTTATAGAGTTAAAAAGGGGAGAATGGATCCGGGAAATAATGAGCGTAATATCATAAGTGCAAACGGAGTTTTCTGAGGATGTTATTCGATGAAATATTCGCTCTCTTTCAGTATTTTTCTCGAACTCCCCTTAAATGTTGGCCTTAATATTAGCATGAACCGGTGACTTGTATGCATTACTGACTAGTCTTCATCGAATGCCGTACGTAGATGTAGAACTATGAAATTCATGCACGTTGTTACACACAGTAGTTAAGAGACTGGGTACATGGACGTCAGTTAGTGCAAACGCTCGTAGCGCGTTTTCGTAATTCTTATAAACTGGACAGATTTGCATATCAGACTTTACTCGTCGATAACATAGATTACTCCACTATTTGCAACAGCTGCCAACGATGGGGTAGCTTTCCTATTTCACGATGGTAGAAATCACGTAGTTTCAGTGCGGTAGCAGCAAGGTTCAAAGCGTTGCATTCCGAGACATGAAGTTATGTCGGCTGAGACTTAACTGCCCCCGGCGGTTTGACGCCATGAGTTCGGTGTGCCAGCCTACACCGCCGATTTTAGGCGGTTTTCCGCACCGCACTAATGAATACGTGGCTGGTACTTAAGTTATACCTAAGTTATACGAGAGTTGGAACTTAAATAGTGCAACTATTTATTCACAATGGATACAAAGGCATTACATGTTTTCACCTGTTACCGTCCTTCGAAGTAGTCACCAGCGTTGTGTAGAACCCGTTGTCAGCGATATGGAAGGCGTAGTATACCGTTAGCAGAGCCTGTTCTGTTGAAAGAATGGAGCGGTCTACTGCCTGTCGAATCTCTGGAACAGTTCTGGCGAATGCCACACAGTTGTTCCTTCATCTTCCGAACCAAATTAGTCTCAAGGACTTGTCAGGGGAACATGGTTGTCCCATCGACCGTACAGAGCAACCACAGCTTGCGCTTTATGCGACCGCGCATCGTCGTGCAAGATATTGGGGCGGTTGCGCAGAAAGTGCTGCCACTTCTTTCGCAAAGCCGGTCACAGGTGATGCACCTCTACTTCAGAGATGCTAGGACGACCTGCCCGATGCATGTCTGCCACAGTTTGCCAAACTTCGTAGAAGGCTTTTACCCAATGTGCCACTGTTCTGTACGGCAATGCCGATTCCCCGCACGCCTTTTGTACACCTTGATGACACTGTCGAGCTGTGCGAACTCTGGCACGTCCAGTCTTGATCCAACTCCGTTGTCCCTGTTTCGAAAACATAGTGACACTGTTACGTTAGACCGCTCGCTCACAAGTGACTGTTTCCCTCCAATGTGAGCACGCCGGTGACGTGGGACGGGCGAGTCCATGTGCTCGGAGGTAAATTAGGTACGTCAACAACGCGTGATATTAGCGACAATAGTAAATTCCATTGCATAGTGTCTCCACAGCAGTGTTTCCTTGTATATACGAGACGTTGTTTTTAAGCAAGTACCACTCTAAAATTTAAAAAAAAAAAAAAAAAAAAAAAAAAAAATGCGCTAAGATATCTCAATAATTTTATTTTTACATGAAAGCCTGTTCCTTAATCTGCTTTTCTACATAATTTCCGTCAATATTGAGGGACTTACCACAACGATGTACCAGTTTTTGGTATCAGGTTGTGGCGCGCCCGGGGCCCCGAGCTAATGCAGTCTTTCTCGCTTGGACTTCATTTGTTTTCCCTTACCCTCCTTTCCTAGACTCACTCCTTCCCTCCCCACCAGGGGACTGATGACCTTGTCAGTTTGGCCCCCCTCTCCTCAACATCCCAACCATCCATCCTCCTTTCATCAGTCCATTCATCCAAACACAGCAAATAACCGAGGAAGTAGGATTGATATACTACTCCAAGTGGTATTCAACGCGCACCAAATCAGAATAGTAACTAATAATAATAATAATAATAATATATAAAAGTTATAACTATTTTCAGCAGCCAAGGAAAGTATTTGAAGTAGCCGAAAGTAAGGAATTCAAAGAAACTTCTCGAGCACTGTTAGAATCGTTAATTGCTGAGTGCAGTCGATTATGACGACTTAAGTATAAATGGCATTTTTTAAATGAGAGAAGATTTTCGATAGTATTACGAGATCTACTGTCGGAACAAGGGTGCGGGTGAAGTGCAAATGTCAGACAAGTAATTTACTGTGGGCGAAGGCAGGAACGCATGCTAACCTTCAACAATCTTGAAATTGGAAAGGAATTCCAAAGCTACGAAAAATGAGGCCAACAGCAGTGGGAATGTCACGCTGACGCTGGATCTTCTATGCAAGATGGAGATCCCCAAGGACCTCAGTTGGGGAGTTAACTCTCTGGGGTACTATGCTGTTGAACTGTTGGCAGTTAGTGTTGTCCCTTGAGAGAAACGTACAGGTATCGCCCTGTAAAACCCTTGAGATCATTGGTTCCCTCGACTCCCTCGACTCATCCTTACCGAGCGAGTTGGTGCAATGGTAACACAAAGGACTCTCATTCGGGGTGACGGGGTCTAAATCCTTGAAGGTTTACCTTCTCCGTGATTTCCCTAAATCGCTCTAGGCAGATGCCGGGACGGTCCCTTTAAAAGGGCATGGCCCATTCCCTTTCTCATCCTTAACGGAAAACAATCCATGCTTGCACTAAATAATGACCACAAATATAACATTTTGTGGGTATATTTCGTTTCGTTATTTATTATATTTCTTTCCGTTCGCATCATCTGCCAACTTCGAGACTCCTTGTGCTAGTCACTGGTATTTAAGCCACGACTTGAAACACAGCCTACCATTTTGTTCCTTCTCTCAGAAAATTATATGTTCTTAACAGTTTTGTTGTTGTTGTTGTCTTCAATCCGGAGACTGGTTTGATGCAGCTTTCCGCCCTACTTTTATCCTGAGCAAGCCTCTTCACATCCTAATAAGAAGGGCGACCCACATCCACTTGACTCTGTTTACGGTATCCGTCTCTTCGTCTCCCTCTGCTATTTTTACCCCACACACTTACCTCCAGTGCTAATTTCACGATTCCTTGTTGTTCAAATGTTCAAATATTTGTAAAGCTTATGGGACTTAACTACGGGGTCATCAGTCCCTAAACTTACAAACTACTTATGAGCTAGCTAAGACTAAGGACCGCACAAATAACCATGCCCGAGGGGGGATTCGAACCCCCGACCGTAGTGCCAGTGCAGACCTTGACTGGAGCGCCTCAGTCCCCTCGGCCACCGCGGCCGGCATTCCTTGTTGACTAAGAATGAGTTCTACCAATCGATCCCTTCTTTTAGTCAAGATGTGCCTCGCAGGAAAATGACTACATGGTCTACAGCGACTGTATAATGACCCGTTAAGTTTTGTAAGTTTCTAAATACGTATAATATCTTTCAGAGAAGAATCAAGAGCCATATATCGATATTTTACCTTTGGAATTATTTTATTTAAGCATTATACAAATACTACCGGTAAATTATACAACATCTTCGGACCTGTATTTTCATAGCAGTCTCTGTGAAATAACAATCTAATTTATACCTTTCAATAAACATTCAACATGGTGAGTAACAATTAAAAAAATAAATAAAATCTCTATCGTAATTGTGAGTACATAAATACGGAAAATAATGAAGGCCATAAGCCTCATGTTATGTCGTAAGGTAATACTTAATTCTTTTATGTATTTACTTAATGGCAATTGTTTGGAACATTGTTATTCACCGTTTAAAATGTTATTGAAAAGTCTCATTTCGTTGTTATTTTTTAGAGATTAAATGGTAAAAAGAGATCTGAAGATGACGTGTAATTAACACCGAAACGAGTCATCTGTAGAGTTTGTAAAATTCATAAAAATAAAATGAAATTCAGTCCAAAGGTAATGTAGCGATCTAAATATGGCGACTTTTCTCTGTAAGAGATATATTTCTGGAAAATGTTAAGACTCAATTTCTCCACCCTGACTATGCCAGACAAAATAAAGTAAAAGATTCGATAATTGTTTGAAGCAATGTCGAAACACCATCATATCAACGGAAAACAAACGAGTATAAAATATTTGCGTCGAATATTTGATAAAGAAAGTTTAAAATACAAGCTTGATAAGCAATGAATGAAAGCTATTCAGCGCTGCGATAGCATAAGGTTGACGTAAACAAATCTTCGAAAGGTGCACCACTTAAAGAGGTATTATCCTTGCAAGTGTATTTACGAGAACTGGAAAATTAAATGAGACCAAAGAACCACGGAGAATACTGGAGGGGTCTATTAGCAGAAAGCATCCATTTCAATGCCTTGTCAGGCGGAAACACCTTTGTAATAACAATTAAGCTTCTTAAAGACAAATATAAAAGGAATTCTCTTCTACGTGAATGAAAGAAAGTTTATTTTCTGTGCGGTGGAGCTGCACGGGAGACAAAGGAGAAACTAAAACATCCAGAGCCCTAATATCCGGAGGCTGTCGTTACGAATTAGCGGAAATTGCATTCAAGTTATAAAGAACTCGACAATCCGGACGGCCAACGTTCTGAAAAGTAAATCACTCGCACTGGAGCTCAAATTTTCCATCCCACTTCATTCTGGGGTACAACTGAGCTGAAAATTAAGTATCGTATTTTTGCCAGCCAATAGAGACTGGAATACGCCAACGACTTCTTTCACAAGGTACTTGACTTTTTCAGGTGCTAATGCTGTTTTCTTTCAACTTCCGTCAGTGAAATGAGAATTTGCGAGGCTGCATAAAACTTTCCGTGGACGTATTATCTTATAAACACTCTTTCGTCTGAAGTTTAACCAACACACCAGAACTCAAGTTATCATTTGACAAAATCAGCAGTATTTCGTTATAACGTTTAGCTGGTTATAAAACACATGTTTCCGTTCTGTCATTAGTGTCTTCTGCAGTAAGTAGTTTCATCGCACATCGTCACGGCAAAATCGTCATTTATACATTTTCCGATTTTCTGTGGTGTAATTTTCGTCTTATTTCCTTTACCTGTAGAATGCTTTCCTCATTATTGTTTACGGTTAGTCACACAGCCAGATGATAGAAGGAATTCACTGATTTCATTATGAGTGGGAAATTTATAATTATGTATTTAACACAGAAATTAATAATCCATTATTCCTACTTACACAACACATTTTGACATTTTCTGATGCCTGGTATGAAGGCAAGTGGCATTGTCAACTGCCAATACCAGGGAGACTACAAAAATGTTATCATTTTGAAACTTCCTGGCAGATTAAAATCGTGTGCCGGAACCGGGAGTCGAACCTGGACCTTTGTCTTTCTCGGGAAAAGGCTCTTCCACTGAGCTATCCCGATACGAATCACGGTGCCGCCCCACAACTTCAATTCTGCCAGTACCACGCCTCTTGCTTACCAGACTTCACAGAAGTTCTCCAGCGAAACTCGCAAGACTAGCACTTGCCTGGGAAAGGCAAAGGTCCCAGGTTCGAGTCCCGGTTCCGGCACACAATTTGAATCTGACCGCAAGTTTCATATCAGCGCACACTCCGCTACAGAGTGAAAGTTTCAATGTGTTATCATTTTGGTTTCTTAATTTGATGGCTTTTGTCACGAATTTTTACCACCACCTAATCACTTTGTACAGGATAGTGGAAAAGCATAGTTGACGACCCTCACCCTCCTACCTATTTATACGTCAAAGTTTTTCAGGAATTCTCCGTAATGGCGAGGGATTTTTTTTTTTTTTTTTTTTTTTTTTTTTTTTTTTTTTTTTTTTTTTTTTTTTTTAAATCAATGGGATTATGCGCTTTCTTGAAGTTTACGAATGTTACTGTTGTGCTTCTATGTACCAAATGGCTCGATGCATAATTTTTTCAACAGTTATCCTTGATACAACCGTAGTTTTGACCATGCTTGGAGTTCTTTACGATTGAGTGAGCATGTCTTTAGATAAAATTTTGGATGCATTGACAAAACCGTTAAGCGTGTATAATAAGATGGATCAAATGTTTGTAAACCTATTGGACCAAACTACTATGGTCATTACTCGCTAGACTTACTTACAACGTTAACTAACCTAAGGACAACATACCCACTCATGCCCCAGGGAGGACTCGAACCTCCGACGGCTAACAATTGCTCGCTCCACAGCAAGGCGCCTTAGAGAGCCCGGCCACTCCAACGCGGCTGATGTATATCATTTGTAGTTTTTGTGTAGGGAATATATGATTGCTAGTAATGAATAATAACACCGTCAGCTGTATACTCACTATATTACTGATTGGCAACCAGTTTCAATGGACCAAGCTATCATCTATAAGCCCTTCTAATAGGGCAATCTGCATTTTACCATACTGGGCTGTTCCTATTCGTCGTCCTTGCTATAATGTTACATGAATGTGCGACACCAGTTATTCTGCTGTTTCTAACACAGCAAAATGCAGATTACCCTATTATAAAGGCCTAAAGACGAGGGCTTGGTCCATTGAAACTAGTTGCCAATAAGTAATAAAATGAGAATACAGCTAACGGTGTTGTTAAATTATATATACGGTGAAGTCCCATCGTCCATACACAAGATGGACGAAATCAACCAATATGATTGCTATTTTAGTCCTGTGAAACAAGTAGTTCAGTCAGTCCTTTATTTGACGCGGAAAATCATCTCTTATGCAGGCAGGTGATAAGTCAGTGGCTGACAAACTTGCCTCTAATATCATTCACGGGATCTCGCGCCCTGACACAGTGAACCGACGTGGTTCATATTTGGCAAGTCGCTTGTATGTAAGCTAAACTGAAACGCTCTAACAAGAAGGCCACATCACTATAGGATTTTTCAGTGTTTTTATGTTCATGGTACTTGATATTCAGAATCAAATAGCAATCAGTCAACACCATTAGAAATGGTCACACAAATTATCGAAAAATCAACTTTGAAATTTCTTTAGAACTTTCAAATACGTTTAAATAAGATTCTTACAACCACTATGATTCATTGGTAGCATTGCTCGTTGGCTACCAATAATATTGCCGAGTTGTGGTTGGAATGTTGCCACTCCGTAATTTCGTTTTTCTGTTTTGTTCAATTACCTAGACGATTTAAATTAAAAATTCATCTAATTCGTGGTAATCGACACATATTTATTACTAGTGAAAAATTTACGCATTTTGATTGTTTTTAATTTTCAACGTTTTATGAAAAATTAGTAATGTTGGTATCATTTGAAAATTAAATACAAATTACATTTTTACTGTATGCGCTTCACTATTATTTGATCATAATTGTCTATGTGATGAGATTCCAAGTATTACTCCAAATGTCTAATTTGTGATATTCATTCCAATGAAAAGATTATTAACAACGATTTATAAAATAACGAAAATTTAAAAAAAAATGCTATCTCAATATTTTCCAACTATAGGCCTACATCTTCCAGAGAAGTGTCAGCAGCTTTAGATCGTTGCATCAGCTTTGGACTCAACTTCATTTTAGTTATAAATTTTACAAACACTTCAGATGATCTGTTTCGATGTTAATTATACATCATATTCATATCTCTTTTTTCCAATTAATGTATTCTTTCTAATTTAAATTGTCTGTAATTGTTACTCCTAGATATTTAGTTGAATTTACGGTCTGTAATTTTGACTGATTTATCGTGTAAACGAAGTTTAACGGGTTTCTTTTAGTCGTCTTATGGATGACTTATTCTCATTATTAAGGGTCAAAACCGATTTTTTGCACCATGCAGATATCTAAATAATTTTGCAGTTGCTTTTGACCTTCTAGTGGCTTTATTAACAGGTAACAAAGGGAGCTACTCAGATTGTCCTTCATCGTTTATAAAAATAAGGACCAGTAGGGGCCCTGTAATACTTGCCTGGAGAACGCCAGTTATCACTTCTGTTCTGCTCGACGAATTATCATCAGTTACAAGGTACCGTGTCCTTCCTGACGAAATCGCTATTAAAATGTCACAACTGTGGCATTACTCCATAAAAACGCAATGATTAGAAGATGCTTGAGAGGTGCAGCGTCAAAAGCCTTCAGGAAATCTAACAATACAGAATCTATTTGACGTCCCTTATCGATAGCACTCATGATATCATGTCAGTAAAGACGTAGCTGTGTTTCACAAGAATGATACTTTCTGAATCCGTGTTCACTATGGGACAATAGGTCGTTCTCTTTGAGGTAGTTTATAATATTTGAGGTACGTGTATGTTCTAAAATCCGGCAGAAAATCGACGTCAATGATATAGGCCTGTAATTTTGCGGGTCACTCCCATTGCATTTCTTGAATATTGGAGTGACCTGGGAAACTTTCAAGTCTTTGGGTACGGAACGTTCGCTGAGCGAGTGGATGTATATGACAGGTATTGGGCTATTGCATCAGAGTACTCTGAAAGGAATCTAATTGCTATACAATTGGTACCGGGAGACTTACTTTTGTTAAGTGACATGTTGCTTTAACACTAGAAGGACCGCATGCAGGCTACTACCTACAAGGACCGCTGGGGCCAAATTGGCCCCATGCAGTTTTATTTCTTATATGGCCAGATTGTGAAAAATAATGCAATGTAATCTTCATATACACTTTTATTGAGTAAAATTTACATGAATTTGTGCAATATATGGACGACACTTACTGTCTTGTAACCAAAATCTAGAAAAAATTTATCTACTCCAACTTACAAATTTTAGAATTGTTTTCTGCATGAATGTCTAAATAGTGAAGAAGATTTCACATACATTCAGTATTAATAGAATAAATGCTTTAAATATATATTTCACAACAATTGATTTTACACAAACACTCTCCACAAGAACTCACTGCTGTTCGTTGCTGCACTTGTCACACCACACTCGTCTTTTCTTCTCACATTTCCCACACACTGCTTTCTCACAACCTGAACAAACAGTAGCTGTGTGATTTCCTTTGCATGAGGTACGAATTTTACACTTCTCTCTCTTTGTTGCCTTCTGTGGTCCACCTTTATTGTCTGCATCATCTCGATCTGACGTTTTATTTCTTGCTTCCGTATATGGCGCTCGAAGCTCCTCACACAAATCCAGAATATACTCCCGTCTACTAATTCGCTCACCAGTCACTTCCTTATACAATACCCATGAATTTATGGCAGCCAAATCAAGAATATTGTAGAATATATGCATTGGCCAACGTCTTGACCCAGCTTTTGTGGAGTACATTCTTGCCATTTGATCCACAACGTCGACCCCAAATTTTGTTTCATTATAAAATTGCACTGTTTCAGGAGTCCTCTTCTGACTTTCAGACACAGATACATGAGAGTGAAGTGAACTCAATAATAAGACATTTTTATTTGTTTTCCCTTGATAAACTGTTAGGGTTGTACCATCATCATTTGTATACACAACAGTCGAGTGGAGTGGTTGTTTTCGTGTCTTTGCTGTAGGAGGCACCTCCCTTCGATTACGGTTCAGTGTACCTACTAAAGTTGTGGATGCTGCCCTCAAACGTTTTGCAAGTTTTAGCGAAGTAAAGTAGCTATCAGTAGTAATATTCACACCTTTGCCTAGGTATGTTTCCATAAGCCTAAGAACGACGTTTTCACCTATGCTTTGGTCAGCTGGTCGAAGGGGATCGGCACCAGTGTACGGGAATCCATTCAGTATGTATTTACTAGAAACACATACAAGTAACCACAATTTTATACCAAACTTGTCTGGCTTGCTAGCAATGTATTGTGTGAAAGGGCATCTTGTTTTCGAGGGCAAAAGTTGTTCATCAATTGTAACGTAAGGTTCTGCTTTATAGCATGACCTACTGTTTTCAATGAAAGAATTCCAAATAGCTGAGGCAAGAGCAAATTTGTCAGTCTTGAGACGTTCAGATCTAGTGGACTTTATGTCAAACCTAACATACTTCAGTATTTCAACAAATCTATTGCGCCCCATAGTTTGTCTGAAAAACGGAGGACCCCATACTGTTGACCAAAGACCTTTCAGAGGAAAATTCTTTGCCCCATACACCCCTCTTGCATACATTATGGCGACAAAGGCATCCAATTCTTCAATGTCTACTGTCCAGGAATCGTCTTGTGTTCGACGACGAGCCTCATTTTCAGTGCAAAGCTTGATGTGGCGCATCATGGAGGCACTGAAAATAAGCCGCCAAGCACTAAGGAGTTTCCCATTTTGAATGTTCCTTTTGGCATATGATGTTGGTCCTGGACTCTCTCGCAGAATGTTACAATTTTGCAGACGACCTGAAAATGTACAGAAGAATTATATTTTTGTAATGTGTATTGTAATAGTATTATACATATATATTTGTTCTTATATGCTATCAAATCTAGTTATATTATGCAAAGCTATATCAACTTGTTGTTACTGTTATTTATCATACATATTTTGTATTTAACTAGTGTTTATTTCAATTTTACCATGTATAACTCTATCTAAAGACCAGACATATTACTGACCTGGGTTAGAGCCCACTGGTACAACTTTCCAGACAGTTCCATCTTTTGCTGTTTCTTTTTTCTCTTCACTTCCAGAAGAAGAAGCCTTTTTCTGGGTTGTTGATCTTACAGAGTTAGGATTTCGGACACTAGAAGGGAGACTAGCTGTAGAAGCTTCATTTTGTTCCAAACTGGTTAGAAAACTAACACTTTCGTTAGAAGAATCACTTCCTTCATCTGCAGACACTGAAACTACCATACGTTCTTCACTGTCCTGATCGCTATCGCTATCAGAAACCTCAAATTCTTCACCTGAGCTTTCATCTTCTATTTTTCTTAGTTCTTCTAGTATTTCTGCGTCCGTTAGACCTTTCTTGAATTTATAGGTCATGTTTGCAGGGACGACTATCAGATACTGTGACAGACAATAATCGAGAGTATTGCTTCAACAGTCCAACAATCAGTGCTGGAATGTATTGCATTGTTGTCGCTTATTGAAACAACAAAGCTAAAACAGATGGTTTTATTTGCTACACATTATTACAAGGCAAAATGCTGAAAATACAGAGAAACGCTAAGAGGGGCCAAATTGGCCCTGCGGTCCTTCTAGGTAGTAATCTTAATATTTCGGAATCTAATAAAAGTAGAACACTCTAAAAGAGGGTACACAATAGTTTATATGAATGATGAAAAGTCACAAAATGTCAACTCAAATCAGTTAACGGTTTGCTCAGGACACAAGGGAAAAATCGTTACAGGGGCCAATTTGGCCCCTCGGTCCTTCTAGTGTTAAAACTCCAGTGGCATCTACTTCTAAATTACAAAGGGTGGCAGCTGCTCTTGCTACGAATTCTGGAGTATTTGCTTCGTCTTCTTTAGTGAAGGTATACCGGAAAGCTGTGTTAGTTAAAGAGGTGTTAAACAATTGCGCAGGTGATATATACAGCTGAATATTAACCACCCTCGCACCTCACACTTTCGTGCTAGGGACACCAGTGAATTTTTAATTCAACATTACGAAGAGCAGATTGTCTATAATTGAGGCGCTCGGGCGCAAAACATGGTAACTGACATTCTACTGGTATGCCATTTCCTCACATATATTCTGTTATGTATGCAGATGTGCCTAATTACCAGGAAAAAACAAGCTGTATTCTGCGAAGATCTTTGAAAATAACTTATGTATTTATCTCTGCATGCAAGATACATCGTATGTGGCGTTCAGTGATTTTTTGGCCAAAATGACTGTTACTCTGTTTTACTCCCGAGCCCGTCATATGTGGGAAAATGGAATACCGCTAGAATGTCAGTAACCATATTTTACGCCAGAGCGCCTCAATATTTTGAAACACCAGTGTATATCAAGTTGGTAACGGTGCCTAAAAGTCTGCACTTGTTTGGTTTCAAATATAACATTGTTGTTGTGGAAATGTTTTATTGTAAAGAGTGTTGCACATGCGTGGGGTCTAGAGGACCCAAGTGTGAGGTGCAAGAGTTAAGCCGGTTGGAAGAACCTTATATTTCTTTCCCATATTATGAGCAGAAGGAAGAATCTGAGACTTCTCTCTAGCGCCCACTGGTGGTGGCTGGCTGGGCAAATGACACTCGCGTTCGAAGATGCTCGGGATTTCCCGATACAGCGGAGAACTCGATACAGTATCGAACTGTTCGAACACTCAAATAATAAATGACTCGCTCTGCGTATCTAAGAACGATACGCGGGAAATTTTTAAGTTACCAGACTATCGCTTTGCTCAGAACTAATTTCATAGCAAGTAAAAGTACATGTAAAAGAAATAAGGGCATAACTATGAAAAAACTGTAATTAAAAAAAAAAAAAAAAAAAAAAAAAAAACTACAATGCAGACATGATCCGTCTGGTATCATTGAAAGATATAGTCCATTGATAAGACATCTGCTACTATGACAGAACTACTGCATCACATGACTGAAGGCTAGCATTCAAAAGAAAAAAAAAAGTGAATCCTTCAGAAGTAGAAATCACATTTAATGTGATTATTAGAGGTTGCAAATGGCTATTCCATTACCTGTTCATACGGTACAGTAATAGATAAAAATGTTACCACCTTTTAAGCGCCTTGAAAACGAGATTAAAAGAGATGAAATAAAGAAAACATTAGAAATTTAATACTCAGTAACGGAAATAAGCCATATAAAAATAAACTGTAATTGCGACCTAGGAATAAACGTTGCACGAGCTGCTGTGTAAGTAGTATAAACAGACGTCGCTAGATCGCAGCACTAGAATTTAAGTCGCGATTGCTATCGTTTACGTATAGCCTATATTCGTTACTGCTTTTACTATGATCTGCACTCTAGAAGCTACTATCTACATCTACATCTACATACATACTCTGCAATTCACCGTAAGGTGCGTGGCGGAGGGTACACTGTACCACTACTAGGCACGTCCTTTCCTTTTCCACTCCCAAATTGAACGAGGAAAAAAAGAATGCCTATATGCCTCCGTACGAGACCTAATTTCTCTTATCTTGTCTTTGTGATCTTCACGCGAAATGTAAGTAGGCGGCAGCAAGATCGTACTACACTCAGCCTCAAATTCCGACCCTCTAAATTTACTTAACAGAAATTCACAAAAAGAACGTCTTTCTTCCAGCGATCCCCAATTGAGTTGCCGGAGCATTTCCGTGACACTCGCGCATTGGTCGAACCTACCGGTAACAAATCTAGCTGCTCGTCTCTGAACCGCCTCTATGTCTTCCTTTAAACTGATCTGCTGCGGGTCCCAAACACTTGAGCAATACTTAAGACGTGGTCGTACAAGCGTTTTATACGCGATCTCCTTTACAGGTGAAGTACATCTATAGTCGGAATATCACACTTATTAATCCCCACAGTACATTAATGACACCCTATCTTCGTCATAAATCGTATACTACACAACACAGAAACGATACCACAGTTCTAAATCGTAGAGAGTACCTCCTGACATTGCTGGATAGCGTCGTGATCGAATGTTCGAACATTTCCCGAGATTTCCCGAACTGTGACGTAAATTGTTCAAACAGTTCGAGCCATGTTCAAACCCAGCTCTACTGGCAAAAGTCCAGCGCGCTGATAGCACCGCTGCCAAGAGGCGCGTGCGTGTGGTGAAGGTGGCCGCAGATAAGAGCCACAAGTCTGCGTGGCCAGTCTGCGCACGCGCCGGCGGAACACCTGCGTGGTGAGGGGCGAGGCGCGTGCGCGGTGGTGGCGCTCTGCTGGGAGACGGGCGCACCTGCACCTGCAGCACAGATGTTACTCTGCACCTGCACGCACCTGCAGTCCTGCACCCGTCTGCCGCGATGCCGCGCACGTCCCGTGCTGGGGACTCAGAGCCCAGCCTTGACCGTCGCAGGTCGCGGGCCAGACGGCGGCGCCTGCGTCATCGCGCCTACCAGGGAACGCCTTATGCAGACGGACCGCGGGCCCAGCGTACGAACGTCAACACGATGTGTTTCTGACGTTCAAGCGAGGAAAAAATACACTGCCAGTACGAAAGGGAAAGACAGGTATTGAAACAAGGAAAGCATCTGTATGATTATCAAGAAGTCAGATGGAAAACAAGTTCCGAACAAAGAAAGGAAAGGTGGAAAGAATATACAGGGTGTTACAAAAAGATACGGCCAAACTTTCAGGAAACATTCCTCACACACAAAGAAAGAAAACATGTTATGTGGACATGTGTCCGGACAGTGGCGTAACTATGGGGGGGGGGGATGAGGGGGATCGAACCACCCCCCTCCCCCAGAAAAAAATCGTACAACAGCTATATGGTAAAGGTAAAGATTGGAAACTTGGGGTGTTTTACCATAAGCTTTCATTGGACGGGAGTGAATTAGTTACTTCAATGGGAGTGGTAGATGGTAGTCTGTCTGGAAACTGACTTATATTTTGCTCGTCAAGCTGATCTATCCCCCCCCCCCCCCGCAAACAAAGTCCTAGTTACGCCACTGTGTCCGGAAACGCTTAATGTCCATGTTAGAGCTCATTTTTTTTACTTCTCTTCAAATCACATTAATCGTGGAATGGAAACACACAGCAACAGAACGTACCAGCGTGACTTCAAACACTTTCTTATAGGGAATATTCAAAACGTCCTCCGTTAGAGAGAATACATGCATCCACCCTCCGTCGCATGGAATCACTGATGTGCTGATGCAGCCCTGGAGAATAGCGTATTGTATCATAGCCGTCCACAATACGAGCACAAAGAGTCTCTACATTTGGTACCGGGTTTGCGTAGACAATAACTTTCAAATGCCCCATAAATGAAAGTCAAGAGGGTTGAGGGCAGGAGAGCGTGGAGGCTATGGAATTGGTCACAGAATCTGTTGTTGAGAAGCGTACGCCGGCCGCGGTGGCCGAGGGGACTAAGGCGCTCCAGTCACGGTCTGCAAGGCCACTACGGTCGGGGGTTCGAATCCCCCCTCGGGCATGGATATTTGTGCCGTCCTTAGTCTTAGCTAGTTCATAAGTAGTTTGTAAGCTTAGGAACTGATGACCCCGTAGTTAAGTCCGATAAGTTCTACAAACATTTGAACATTTTTGAGAAGCGTACGAACACGTCGACTGAAATGTGCAGGAGCTCCATCGTGCATGAACCACATGTTCTGTCGTACTTGTTCTAGCAGCACAGGTAGAGTATCCCGTATGAAATCATGATAACGTGCAGTAAGCGTAGGTGGAAGAACATGAGGCCCAATCAAGACATAACCAACAGTTCTTGCCCAAACGTTCACAGAAATCTGTGTTGATGACGTGAATCGAGGAAGTACAGTACATACTAACGAAACAATTGGGTATTTTGGCAATTGTCTGCATGAATTATTTCAATTCACATTTAAAGAGAAATACTAAAATGAGCTCTAAAATGGAAATTAAGCGTTTCCGGACACATGTCCACATAACATATTTTCTTTCTTTGTGTGTGAGGAATATTTCCTGAAAGTTTGGCCGTACCTTTTTGTAACACCCTGTATACAGAAATTGTATAAAAGGGTAAATCAAAGCGTTAAAGACACTGTTAATTAAAAGTAAACGATCTGAGCAGGCTTATTAGTAACCTTCTTGAACTCTTATATTTGGAATTCTCTATTTTTCAGGAACCTAAAGAAAGATTTCGGAATGCATAGCTCTTTGTAGTTTGCTTTTACAGCCACATGTAGTACATACATTCCCTCTTCCAACAGTTTCCTACTTCTATAAAGTACGCCGACGGATGGTGTAAGTGTAAATTAGATTAGATTAATACTTGTTCCATAGATCATATATACGACATTTCATAATGATGTGGAACGTGTCAGTTTAGTATATGTTGTCTACACTTGACAATCAATATTTTAAGAACTTTTTATTACTAATTGTTGTTTTATTTTTTATTTCTTTAAGTTTTATCTAAAATTTCACCTACATTGTAGAAGGAGTTGCCATTCAGAAATTCCTTTAATTTCTTTTTAAATACTAGGTGGCTATCTGTCAGTCTTTTGATGCTACTTGGCAAGTGACCAAAGACTTTTGTGGCAGCATAATTCACCCCTTTCTGAGCCAAAGTTAGATTTAACCTTGAATAGTGAATATCATCCTTTCTCCTAGTGTTGTAGCTACGCACACTGCTATTACTTTTGAATTGGGTCGAATTGTTAATAACAAATTTCATGAGTGAATATATATAGTGAGTATCCCTAGATCCCTAAATAAATGTCTGCAGAATGCTGTTGGGTGGGCTCCAGCAATTATTCTGATTACACGCTTTTCTGCAATCAATACTTTTTTACTCAATGTTGAATTGCCCCAGAATATTATCCCATATGAAAGCAGTGAATGAAAATAGGCGTAGTAAGCTAATTTACTGAGATGTAAATCACCAAATTTTGCAATGACTGATAGCATAAGTAGCTGAACTCAGACGTTTCAGGAGAGCTTCAATATGTTTCTTCCAATTCAGTCCCTCGTCAATGCAAACACCTAAAAATTTTGAATATTCTACCTGAGTCTCACACTGTTAATTGGTCGTACACTCAGTTTTAGTTTACAACTCGAACCGCTAGGAGGTGCTCGGGAGTACTGTCTCACGTTTCACCGAAGAATTTCCGCTATTATCTCTGAAAACTATTTGATACAAGGTTTAAACGCTTGTTCGGAATATCTGACATGCTAGACAGCGCACTGCACGTTTGGAAAGAATAAACAACGCTCTATTTTCTCGGTCCGTCTCTAATGACCATTATGTCGACATTCCGTTAAACATTAATCTGCATCAACGCAAGCCACGTGGTGTGTGGCGTAGGGTACTTTGTGCACTTCGTCACTTGTTCCTTCTATTCCAGACGCGTATGGTTCACTGAAAAAACAATGCCCGGTATCCCTCCGTGTGGGCTTTAATCTCATTTCATCCTTCTGGTCGTTTCGGAAGATATACGTAGGAGGAAGCAAAATATTAGTTGACTCCTCGAGAAACGTATTATACCGGAACTTCTACAAGAACCGGTACCGCGATACGTAACTTCACTCGTGCAACGTCTGCAACTGGAGTTTCCAAATCAACGTTGTGACGCTTACGCGCTTATTAAATGAGCTCGTAAGAAACCGTGCTGCTCTCCGTTGCATCTTCTGTATATCTTCTAGCAACTCTTATCTAGTATGGTCCCCTTACTGACGATCAATCCTCAAACATTGGCCGAGCAAGTATTTTGATACCTACTCCTTTTGTTGACGTACTACACTTCTCTGGCACCTATATTAACCAAGATTTATAATTCCATTTAAAATAACTAATTACGTCACTTCCATATATTTTACGGAGCTGTCTGCTCCCAATGTTTGTTTATTTCTATGTAAATGCAACACTTAATATTTGTCTATGTTGAAGCGGATCTGCTATTCGCTACAACAAGCGTCGAATCCCTGTAGATCCTATTCCATTTCGTTAAACTTCTCCACTGTTGCGACATCTCGGTATCATTGGCAAAAAAAAAAAAAAAAAAAAAAAAAAAAAAAAAAAAAAAATATCTCATCGAACTTCCGGTGTTATCTACGAGGTCATTTAGAGGGTGTATATACGAGGGTCGGAACTTAAATAGTGGCAACTATTTATTCACAACCGATACAAAAGCGTTACATATTTGCACCTGTCACTTTCTTTCAAAGTAGTCACCAGCGTTATGTAGAACCCGTTGCCAGCGATGTGGAGGGCGGTAGTATACCGTTAGCAGTGCCTGTTCTGTTGATGGTGTGAATGGGGTGGTCTATTGCCTGTCGAATCTCTGGAACAGTACTGAAGCGAAAGCCACGAAGTGGTCCCTTCATCTTAGGAATCAAAGCAAAGTCACAAGTGCCGGGAGTAGGATGGATGGTACAGAACTGCCCAGTCCCATCGACCGAACAGAGCAGCCACAGCTTGCGCTGTATGCGCCCGCGCATTGTCGTGCTAAATGATGGCTGGGTTGTGCAGAGAGTGTTGCCGCTACTTTCGCAAAGTTGGACGCAGATGCTGCTCCAAAAACGAACAGTAATACTGTGCATTGACGGTCTCCGTTGTTCCCGTTTCGAAAAAATTGTGATACCGTTACAAGTGACTGTTTTTCCCTCGATTGTGCACACGCTGGTGACGTGGGACGGGCGAGTCTATTTGCTTGGAGATAAAGGTAGGTATGTCAACTACGTGTGCTATCAGCGACATTAGCTAGATTCCATTGCATACTGTCGCCAAAACTCAGTTGTCATTACTTAAGTACCAACGCTTGTATATTGCAAAAAGTAGTGTTCCTGCAACACTTCCATGGGGCACGTATGAAATTAACTTCACGTCTGAAGACCTCTCTCCGTGGAGAATGACATACTGCATGCTGTGAGCTAGGAACTCTTAAATCCAGTCTCACAGATGGTCTGATATTCCATATGCTCTTGTTCAAGTGTGTGTTAGAATTTTGCAACCATGTCTTATTAAACTGATGATTCTGTAATTTTCACACCTGCCTGCGACTGCTTTGTTTAGAATTGGGATTATTACACATTAAAATTCAAAAATACAGCTCATCGGTTGCAAAGCTAGAGGTTGATTACTTAACCACTGTTTCTGTAACTACGGAAGCCAAGTGCATGAACTCACTCTGTCTATCAGATCATTTATGTAGATAGAAAATAATAGCGATTCTTTCACACTTCCCTGGGGCACCCCTGACGATACCATAGTCCCTGAGTAACACTCGCTATCGAGGACAACGTACTGAGTTTAACTAAAGTAATCTTCGAACCACTCACATATCTAGGCACCTATTCCATAAGCTCGTACCGTCGTTAGCAGTCTGTAGTGCGCTTTCATTCCTGACGCTTTCAAAAAATCGAGAGATAAGCAGTATGCCTGCTGCCCTTCATCCATAGCATGCAAGATGTAATGAGACAAAAGGGCAAGCTGGGTTTCGCACTTCCTACAGCTATGCTGATGCATTGACGGGAGCTTTTCTGTCTCAAGGAAATTTGCTATATTAGTACTGAGAATGAGCAATTCTAAAGCAAATGATATAGGTCTTTAATTTCGTGGGTTCGTTCTTAGATCGATACCACACCAGCCTCCGCCGTGGTATAATAATAATGTTAGAAAGCTGCTGAGAAAGCAAAGACTGTTGCACTCTCGATTAAAAACAGAACACGCAAATGATGACAGGCAAAAGTTAGTAGGGATTCGTGCGTGTACAAAAATATAGATGCGCGAAGGATACAATAATTACCACAGCCTTATCTTACCAAAAGATCTTTCCGAGAACCCTAAAAAATTCTGGTCCTATGTAAAATCAATAAGCGGGTCAAAGCCCACTGTCCAGTTACTAGTTGTTCATTCCGGGACAGTAATAGAAGAAAGCAAACGGAAAGCCGAAATTCTAAATTTAACTATTAACAAATATTTCACGCAGGAGGACCACACAAATGTACCATCATTTGCTTAGCGTACAAATTCCGAAATGGAGGACATAGTAATAGGTATTTCCCGTGTAGAGAAGCAGCTGAGAGAGCTAAATACGAAAACGTCTGCTGGTCCGGATGGAATGCCAGTTCGGTTTTACAAAAAGTATTCTGCGGCATTGGCCCCTTACTTAGCTTGCATTTATCGCGAATCTTTAATTCAGCGCAAAGTTCCTAGTGATTGGAAAAAAAGCGCAGGTGACTCCCGTTAATAAGAAAGGAAAGAGAACTGACTCACACAATTACAGGCTAATATCGTTGACATTAGTTTCGTGTAGGATTTTGGAATATATTCTCAGTTCGAATATAGTAAATTTCCTTGAAACGGAAAAGCTTCTTTCTATGAATCAGCACGGGTTTAGGAAACATCTTTCATGTGAAACTCAGCTTGCCCTTTTCTCACATGACATCTTGCGAGCCATGGATGAAGGGCAACAGGTGGATTGTGTTTTTCTCGACTTCAAAAATGCGTTCGACGCGGTGCCACACTGCAGACTGCTAACGAAAATACGAGCTTATGGAATAGGTTTACAGATTTGTGACTGGCTGGAAGACTTCCTAAATAATAGAACGCAGTACGTTGTTCTCGACGGCGAATGTTCATCAGAGACGAGTGTATCGTCAGGCGTGCCCCAGGAGAGTGTGATAGGACCGCTATTATTTTCTATCTATATAAATAATCTGATGGTCAGAGTAAGTAGTAATTTGCGGCTGTTTGCTGATGATGCTGTGGTGTATGGGAGGGTGTCGTCTTTAACTGACTGTAATACCATACAGGATGACTTAGACAAAATTTCTAGTTGGTGCGAAGAATGGCAGCTAGCTATCAATGTAGAAAAATGTAAGGTGGTGCACATGAGTAGGAAAAATAATCCCATAATGTTCGACTACAGCATTGGAAGTGAGCTTCTTGCTGCTGTCGCGTCGTTATCTAGGCTTAACATTGCAGAGCGATGTGAAATGGAACGAGCATGTAAGGACAGTTGTGAGTAAGGCGGACAGCCGACTTCGGTTTATTGGGAGAATTTTGGGAAGATGTACTTCACCTGTAAAGGAGACCGCGTATAAAACGCTTGTACGACCACGTGTTGAATATTGCTCAAGTGTTTGGGACCCGCAGCAGACCAGTTTAAAGGAAGGCATAGAGGCGGTTCAGAGGCGAGCAGCTAGATTTGTTACCGGTATGTTCGACCAATGCGCGAGTGTCACGGAAATGCTCCGGCAACTCAATTGGCTGGAAGAAAGACGACGTTCTTTTCGTGAATTTCTGTTAAGTAAATTTAGATGGCCGGAATTTGAAGCTGAGTGTAGTACGATCTTGCTGCGGCCTACTTACATTTCGCCTAAAGATCACAAAGACAAGATAAGAGAAATTAGGGCTCGTACGGAGGCATATAGGCATTCTTTTTTTCCTCGTTCTATTTGGGAATGGAATATGAAAGGAAATGCCTAGTAGTGGTACAGTGTACCCTCCGCCACGCAACTTACGGTGAATTGCGGAGTATGTATGTAAATGTAGATGTAGTTGAACGTAGAACATTAACTGCCTATTTCCCTTTTTGTAGACTGTAAATCGAGTGCATGGACCACTTGAGCTTCTGATTGATTGAATGACACTTTCAGAGTAGTAAATAGAACAAATACGTACATACCTGCATAACTATTACACCATTATTCAGCTTCTGTAGAAGGAAAAATTATACTAGCGCGCTACTAATCTTTATATCGGGAGGCGGCCGTTGCTCGAAGAAAAAACATTTTATGAGATTTAAATGCCCTATTACCAATATCTACCGGCTTAACTAGAAACATTAGCTCCACAAGCAATCGTAAGTACCCTTAGAGGCTTGAAGATCACGAAGATCCATTGATAAAATGTGGCGTGTGTTTGCGTAACCGAGAAGCAAGTGAACTGCCTCTTGTGAAGCTCAAATGTTGATTTTCAAAACAGACTTAATCTTCTGAGCTCCTTGTTTTGCACTGGTCTCTGGAAGCTTAAAGAGAAAACCCACATCATTTTCAAAGCCGTCTTCTTACTGTATTGCATTTAGGAACTAAGATTACGTAAAATTTCTTTTGCAGAAATCCTGCCCTTAAATTTGTTCAATGTGCAACCGAAGAATTGTCGGTTTTCCTTTCTAAGATACCCCCTCAGAACCAAGAAGAAAATTCATTAAAATTACCTGCATTCCTATAACACTTATTCAATAGACGTGACTAAGAAAAGATACAAACTGGAAACTGTCGCTGCCCTATTAACAACATTTTGTTTCGTCAAGTTATGTTCACGCTTTTGATGTAACCCCATATTCATCACAATAATCTATGCAGTTATGACACCATGCGAAACTAATGAATGTTAAAAGTTCTTTGAAGAAAAAAAACTGGCTCGAGACTATTTATTCTGAAAGATAATAACAGATAATGTCAAAGTTAATTTATCCATAAACAGTGTGTTTCAGCTTCGAAGTTACAGATTAAATTGATTGAAGGTATGCAGTAATCAGCAACGTTTCTGTATACAAGTTTCTATTAAGGGGGTCTTGAAACAGCTGCATGAGACTTTAAAAAGTGCATGTTATTCACGATTAACGCTTTGTTTTGCTTACAAATATCGACCGGTTTCGAACAATCATCATGGACTATAAGCTACACAAACAAATTGAGTGAATGCATCAGCTAACATCCTCAGGAATGCTAACAGGCAAGTCAACTCAATAAGATCCATATGACGTCACTTGACAAATAGCCTCGATTTCTTAGCTTACAGTCAGTGAAGATAGTTTATAACCAAAACCGGTCGGTATATATAAACAGATGATGGTTAATAACATGCACTTCCTAAAATGTACTGTATACTTTCACTTATGCCAAGCAGTGTGTTCGTAAAGTTAAGATGCGGTTTCAGCCAGTCACAAGTAAAAGAACTACGTGGACAGTGAAACTTTAACCGACGGAAAGAAAAACTATCCAAATTTTACGTAATATTAATTGTGTGCGCGTATGTAATGAAGAAACTAAATGAAGAGAATTAAGGTCCGTAAAGTCACTGTGTGATTTTTAACCGGTTACAGGAAGGCGAAGAAATGTGAAATCTTCACCAAATGAAAGACGAACACTGAAATTTTGCATAGCTTTTTCGAGTGCAATTCTATGTGGTTTACATTTAGTGCTCTGCATACATTTAAACGATATTCTAGTTCATTCTACATACGGCGAAGGGCGTCATTTGAATAACGTCTCTGATTCTTTCCTATAAATGGTCAATGTCGCTGATATGAACAATATACACAGGTTGGTCGATATAAATACACAAGAAAAAGTCTGGGGGTCGGGCCTGGGGATCGTGGTGGCCAAGCCTTAATCCAGCCCTTCCCATCCATCGCTGAGAATATGTAGTATCCACGTGCAAGATCATTTCCCTCATATTGTCCTTCCCCAGTTCAGATGAAAAGCTCCTCCGAAACTCCGAGGTCAGTCTGGAAGCTTTTGCTCGGTTGAACTTTCATCTGCGCGAAATTATCAACAGTAGAGGGAATATTTCATCTTGCTCTCTAGCGATCGCCGTATCTGGAACGCACAGATATTTACCTGTAAACACAGCCGGCTTTCGGGCCACAATACCACAAAGAATTTGCTGTTCCGTAGGATGTTACCCCGGACTCATGAGAGGTATTTTCGCATTCCTACGCAGTGGTCAGCACACCGGATTCGCATTCGGAAGGGAGGCTCCAGACGAATTGCTCTAGACAAGTAAGAGGATGGCAGGACGATGTCCTTCGTCATCCTTGAGAAAACAGTCTCTGCTTGCGCTCCAATTACGACGTTGTAGATGGGACTTTAACCCTAATTTCCCCTTTTTGTTCCATCTCATGTTTATATAAACCCTAAGAGCCAATTATTCGCAGAATCTGACATCGTCCCTCAAATACTTCTGTTAATGTGTGATAATTAATTTTTCGTACCTATTTTCGTGAACTATAATTTATGTACTGTCTGTATATAACATGTCGTGTATCGATTACGTTTGATGCGTACTTGTTTGTAAGTTTATCATCTTTGGACATGTATGTTGGACTACTGTTATCATGCAGCTTTCCATGCTACCCTGTCCTGTGCAAGCATCTTCATCTGAGAATACGTACAGCAACCTATATCCTTTTGAATCTGCTTATTGTATTCGTCCCTCGGTCTCTCTCTACAACTTTTACCCCACACACTTCCTTATAACGCTAAGTTGACGATTCCTTGATGTTTCAGAGTGTGTCCAACTACCTATCTCTTCTCGTGGTCACGATATGGCAGAAACCCCTTTTCTCTCCAATTCTGTTGAATACCTCATTAGTTACGTGATCTACCCATTTACTCTTTCTCTGTAGCACCACATTTCGAAAGCTTCTATTATATTTTTGTCGGGAACAGCCTATCGTACACGTTTCACTCCCATACAATGCTGCACTCTAGACAAATGCTTTCAGAAAGTACTTCCTAACATTTAAAATAATACTGAATGTCAACGAATTTCGCTTCTTCAGAATCTCTTTTCTTGTCATAGACATTCTGGATTTTATATCATCTTTAATTGGGCCATCAAAAGTAATCTTGCTACCCAAATAACAAAACACATCTACTACTTTTATCGTCTCATTACCTAATCTGATTCCTTCAGCATCGCCTGATTTTCTGACACTACATTCCATTACCATCGTTTTACTCTTCTTAATATGAATCTTATATCTTCCTTTAAAGACACTTTTCATTCCATTTAATTGCTTTTCCAGGTCCTTTGCTGTCTCTGACAGCATTACTATGTCGTCAGCAGGCCGCAAGATTTTTATTCCCTCTCCCTGGACTTTAATTCCCTCTCCAAACTTCGGCTTGCATTACTTCACAGCTTACTCAGTGTAAAGATTGAACAACATCGGCGAAAGGCTACAACCCTGTCTGACTCCCTTTCCAACCACTGCAAACCTTCGACGCTAATAACTGCTGAACATTTGTAACTCATTATTGTAAATTCTGTGCAAACATTCTTTGGTTTGTAACATTTAATTTATTAAATGTTATGTAATTATAATATCGAAGTGGTTCAGGCTTAGATCTTTCGTAAATTATATTATTGTATAAAAGAAGGAGGGCATCCCTGTCTCATGTAAAAGTAATGACGTTAACGGCTAACGAGGAGCAGTCTTTTTCTGGACGCCGAACATAGAGAACAGTGCCAGTCACATGTCACCGTTTTGTTACAGAAGAGTCTTAAAATGTTCAAATGTTTGTAAAGCTTATGGGACTTAACTACGGTGTCATCAGTCCGTAAACTTACAAACTGCTTATCAACTACCTAACACTAAGGACGGCACAAATATCCATACCCGAGGGGGGATTCTAACCCCCGACCGTAGTGGCCGTGCAAACCGTGACTTGCGCGCCTCAGTCCCCTCGGCCACCGCGGCCGGCGAAGATTCGTAATTGACCTCGGATGAAGAATATTTTTAATGCGGTTACTGGCGTAATACTGGTGGAATACTGTTCAATTTAATTCGACTGAATTTTGCCACTTACATCAAGAGTGAACAATATTACACCACAGTGAGCCACAGTTTGGCGCTAATCACAAAGCAGACGATTTGGTTGGTAATAATGATGGTTTTAATAAAGAAACGTAAGTTATATTTTATACGGTATTCGCTTCACTATTAGTTAACAAAGGTATTCTTTGATCTGTTTGTGAAGAACAACGGCAGTGTTTTCGGGAAATCATCTCCTTAGCTACTAGTGGCTTCCCAAGCTGCTGCCCCATTCAACCATCGTTTTACGTGACAGTTTGTAGCTTTGATCCATTAGGAATACACATGGTGAAAATTAAATCCTCTCATATTCTGTAGGCTGGAGCTTTTAGAGGCAATTTAGTCCAGTTAGGAATATTGCAGTAAACGTAACTAAACGAGTTATTCCATATTACTAGCTGTACTGCAAGCTGCTGCTAAGCTAAACCTACCGACAGTAGTTTTGCAAATGTTCTTGTCACGATCCTAACTGTGCCGCGGATGAAAGAGCCAGATCCTAATACTTCGGTGAGAATGTTGTTTGTTCAGAACCAAACGGTCCTGGTCACTCAATAATAAATAACTGAGCGAATAACGGGATCGTTACAGTTCCCGATTTTCCGGTTACTTTCGACGTTCCACGTTTGCAGCCAACCCGAAGACGGCGTACTTACGGCTGCGTTCAATAGCGACAAGGCAGTCAGTTGTAACGCTATTGTCACACCGTTATGACCTGCATTCTAAGAACTCACGCCCGATCATCAGCGCAAAGAGAGAGAGACGGCGATTTTTAAAAGCCCCGTCGATGCATAGTAACGTCACGCAGATTATCAATTGTGCGGTGACAATAACCAGGCCGCCCCTTTCGACTGACAGGCGCAGACGGAGTCACAATGAGCGTAGCGAGTTAGCGCAGAGTGTGCGGTGCATTTCCCGATGAAGGCTGCGGTCCGATTGGCGACAAAGAGCGGTTAGCGCGCAGATGGCGTGTACCGTTTGAATTCCGATCACTCTTGACATTGTGGCCTATCGCAGTGCCCTCTGTAGGTGCGTCCACTCGAAACCTATTCTCTGTCGAGCTCTGCGCATCGGATTCATCTCTAACGGCGCAAATACCGGTGGGTATTTACCCAACTAGTTCCAATTAGAGGACGTGCAACAAACCGCACTAATTTTCAGATTACGTGGGAGTCAACTACGCTATTTAGCAGAGGACAGGGATTCGTCAGGTGAAAGGAATGTTGTACCAATTCCGATTCTGCCTGTAACAGCACGATATCGGTTTGGAGTCTAGAGACATTGTGACGACAGACTGTTCCCTATGAAAGGTATGTACTGCAGACCAGATAGGAATTTCGTGGCTGTTGAAGCGATGGGGACAGTTTGATCTGCTTTGCTCTACGTATACACTCTCTGGCAGAGATACTACGCTGCTTCCCTGACGGGGTCAGTTGAATATAGGGGTTAGCTCGGGTCAAGAAGCAGCGTGTTGGTTTGAAAGAACTTTGAGAGAGAAATGGCAATTCTTTATTGATTAAATATAAAAATAGGAGTTAACTGATAAGATTGATACCCTTTCATGCCCTTTGACTCTAATAATTGCTGTCTGGTTTTTGTACTAGTTGAATATAACTCTTCGCTCCCTATATTTTACCCCTGCTACCTTCAGAATTTGAAAGGGTGCATTCCAGTCAACATTGTCAAAAGCTTTCTCCATATCTACAAAGGCTGGAAACGTAGGTTTCCCTTTCCTTAACATATCTTCTAAGATATGTCGTAATGTGAGTATTGCCTTGCGTGTTCCTACATTTCTACTAATTCCGAACTGATCTTCCCCAAGGTCGAATTCCACCAGTTTTTCCATTCGTCTATAAAGATTCCGTATTATTATTTTGCAACCAGGACTTGTTAAACTGATAATTCTGTAATTTTCACATTTGTCTGCACTTGCTTTCCTCGGAATCACTATCTTCTTCTTGAAGTTGGAGGGTATTTTCTCTCTCATACATCTTGCATACCAGGTGGAATAATTTCTTCAAGATTGGCTCTTCTAACGATATCAGCATACCAAATGGAATATCGTCTACTCCAGGAGCCTTGTTTCGCCTCAAATCTTGCAACTGTTCTGTCAAAATATACTCGCAGTATCATATCCCGTACATCATCTACCTCTAAATCGTCTTCCTTATCTAGAACATTGCCTTCAAATTTATTTCCTTTGTACGGCCCTCTATATATTTCTTCCGTCTTTAAGCTTTCCCTTTTCCTTTTGTTATAAATTCTTCTAAGATCTTGCATTTCTCCTCAATCCACTCCTGCTCATCCAGTCTGCACTTCCTGTCGACCTCATTGTTAAGACGTCTGCAGTCCCTTTTGCCTGCTTTACTTTCATCAATTAAGTTCAGTATCTCCTGTGTTATCCAAGGATTTCTATTAGGCCTTGTCCTTCTGCCTTTATGATCCTCTGCGGTCTTCACTACTCTCAGAGCTACCCATATATGTATGTAGTGAGGTACTTAAAAATGTTTTCCGGAATGTTTTGAAAAATACAAATTGGATTAAAAGAAGTAGCAATGAAAGGTGTTCAACTCAAAGAGGGACATTCTTTAAGACAAACATTTGCCTACCCCCTGCACCACCACCGGGGACGGACGAGGGGGTGACTTTGAAATATTTTATAGGAACCCGAATTTTGTTATTATTTCAGAATTGGATTCCCTGTGGAAATTATGTAACTTTTGTATAAAAAGTTTTTCTTTTCATGATAGACGACGCGGAAAACAATGAAAATGATTTTGTTGAAAAAACGGTAATATCTCAAAGTAATACACACCAGATTAGAAAAATATACGGGCAGTTTTTGATAATGTTTGATCATGTTCTCAGTCTGTTGACAGACATTTCATTGTTGTTCAATGATTTAGACTGTACGCATCTCTAGGCAAATGTTAGTCGATGTTTACGTTTCCAGAGAGAGATCATTTCTTCGTACTTTGAGGGTCATAAAAAATTTGAAGGAGCTCGTTAAAGGTATTCTAATGTGTTCATTGATAGGAATGTTCCGTCTGCGACGATTTTTCATTGTGTTGTCCAACTGTTTCTGAAACTAGAACTGTTAAACCAAGATAAAGAGTGTGATGTCTGTCTGCTAGAAATATTACTCTTTTTTCAACAATTTTCAACTCACTTTTATTTTTGGCGAATACAGTCCTATTGATAATTAAACGAAGCTTTATTTTATTTTTATTTATTTATTATTACAATTTGTATAGGTTAGGTGACCGTCTTTTGCAACTGTAAATTAGTCTATTTAGACCAGACGCGTTTCGCTTAGTTTTAAAGCATTTACAGTGATTAACTGCATACAAAATATTTACATGTTTGCGTGGTTTTTACTAAATTCGATCATCAACAGTTCTCATGGAATGGGTTTATTTTATTCCGTATAAAATGAACTATTAAGATTACTCACGTTTTCTATGTTGTGTTTCTAGTAGCACATTGCTCAAATGTTCAAATGTTTGTAAAGCTTATGGGACTTAAATACTGGGTCATCAGTCCCTAAACTTACAAACTACTTATGAACTACTTACGAACTAGGACGGCACAAATATCCATGCCCGAGGGGGGATTCGAACCCCCGACCGTAGTGGCCATGCAGACCGTGACTGAAGCGCCTCAGTCTCCTTGGCCACCGCGGCCGGCAGCACATTGCTACTTGTTGACACTGTTTACAACTATACTATTTACAATTCCACTTCTTTTTCAAAAAAATTGACGACAACTCGCCGTTTCTTAAGCCTGGTGGACTGCGTTTGTCATTTGTTTTGTTTATCGTTTGTATGTGTGTTATTTGCTTGTAAGTTCTTTGGTTTACACTGTGTGATGTGTGTGTGGTTTTTTTTTTTTTTTTTTTTTTTTTTTTTTTTTTTTTTTTTTTTTTTTTTGAAAACAAGCATCTGTTAACAATTTTTGTGTGATCATCTGACAGTATTTAGTGTGTGTTCAGAAATATGATTTTAGTTCAACAAGGTCTCTCTCTCTCTCTCTCTCTCTCTCTCTCTCAGCCGGCCGCGGTGGCCGAGCGGTCTGCGACGTGTCAGTCACGGTCTGCACGGCCGCTGAAGTCGGGGGTTCGAATCCCCCCTCGGGCATGGATGTTTATGCCGTCTTTAGTATAAGCTAGTTCATAAGTTGTTTGTAAGTTTAGGGACTGATGACCCCGTAGTTAAGTTCCATAAGCTATACAAATATTTGAATTTTCTCTCTCTCTCTCGGCAAGGTTTGTCTTTGTTTACTACTTGTTTTTTTTAGTTTAACAAGTGTTTGGTTGATGATATTTACTTGGTCATTTAAAATTTGTTTCTTTCCTATTAATGTTTTTTCAATTTGAAAATTATCTTGGAGGGTTACTTTTTGTTTTAGAAAAGTTACTCATTTCTCACGGAAAATCCAAATCTGCAGTAAAAAGTAGATGTTCCCATTAAAGATTACGGAGATACCTGCCATCCCGTCCCTGGGTTGGTGCAAGGAGGGGGGGGGAGGTAGAAATTTACGTGAATGGATGTCCCTCTTCGAGTAAACAACTTTTATTAAAACTTTTTAAAATCATATATGTATTTTTCCAAATATTTCTAAAACCAGTTTTAAATGCATCAACCCAGGGTTTTTCTAAATGATACCGACACACTTGTGGGGTGGTAGAGGATGCTAGAGGAAACGTCACCCAACGGCGCTACCGTGGTTTTCGGGGTTTACAAGTGATGGAACGATCGCCGTTGGAGAGGAGGGAGGTAGCAGCTGTATACCATAATGATATTTCACTCTGCATTGTGTGCTGATATGAAACTTCCTGGCAGATTAAAATTGTGTACCGGAACTGGGATTCAAACCTGGGACCTTGTCCTTTCGCGATCAAACGCTCTACCCTTATTGCTCTACTAGTAGAATGAATGTTTGTCCGCGAAGGGCAAAGGTCCGCCGGCCGCGGTGGCCGAGGAGTCTGAGGCGCTTCAGTCACGGTCTGCACGGCCACTACAGTCGGTGGTTCGAATCCCCCCTCGGGCATGGATATTTGTGCCGTCTTTAGTTGTAGGTAGTTTGTAAGTTTAAGGGACTGATGACCCCGTAGTTAAGTCCCATAAGCTTAACAAACATTTGAACATTTTTGGCAAAGGTCCCAGGTTCGAATCCCAGTTCCGGTACACAATTTTAACCTGCCAGGAAGTTTCATGTTAATAATTTTCCACTAATAATAACATATTAGAAATAATAAATATAGCTATAATGATAATAATAATAAATTCGTGGTACTGTACAACGGAAGCATTCGGTTATCTTGTATCGTTAAACGAGCTATATATATAACGCTGTCACGGAAACGGCTCTAAAGATTTGGATAAAATTTTATATTAGTTCACCTACATAGCTGTATTTTTCGTAAATATGCGATTTACCTATAGTCTATATACAAATGTTAAAAAATTAATTTCGTGTTTTTCGGACCACAGAAAATATGTTAGCCTCGAAAACGCGATGAGCAGCACTATGTCCACTACGTAAGAGAGAAAAAAAAAAAAAAAAAAAAATCGCCAGTAACGCTCAGTCACCCGATATTAGTAATTAATATGTCCAGCCGTCATGTAAGATATCGACATACGGGCTGAATAAACTCACATTTGTATATAAGAATAATTATAGGAAAGTTTTCTAGTTTTCATTTTCAACTCATACTTGAATGTACTCTGGGCTTCCCAGAGTCCTTAGAGTCTCACTTTACACAGGTGATGCAACACGTGGAGGAGAAGGGGGGGGGGGGGGGACAACTGCAGGTGAAGAAAAATTAGGGCTCCAAGTAACCGTCTTGTACTCCTCAAACTGTTGATAAATATCGATCATCTTCAGATAAAACTTCCGGGCTGATGGGCCGTGGTCCAGATATAAAATTACCTCCCGACGTTTCGTCTCCAACTGCGGGAGACATCTTCAAAGGTCTTCCGGCTACTGCCACTGAGGGCCGAGGGTCTCTCGCATTTATAGAGGGCATGGAGGGCGCCACCATACGTCACGTGATGCTGACTTTGTAACTATCTCTGGATGACGTCGTCATTCTCGATTAAAAATAATCGATTGTCGTTTTGTTGGTGCAGTGTCGACATCCAAATTTTATTTAACTACAGACCTTCTTCTTTCCTATTGAAATTATTCTGGTGTTTGTGAATCTCTATTGCTTCTCTATACATGCGTGCATGGTACTGAGGAGTCCTAGCTAAAACGCTTGTCTCGTCAAATTTTATTTCATGATTTCCTTTTTGAAAAATATGTTCAGCCACTGCCGATTTTTCCATGTGGCCCAGACGACAGTTCCTTTTATGTTCAGATATGCGAGTATTGACGCTTCTTTTTGTTGTACCAATATATAATTTACTTAATCCAGAAGTTCTGAGCAGCGACAACAATCTGGAAAAGTTTTTCTGCCGTACATTAGGAGGATTACCGATCGAATTGGGAAAGTTCTGGCCAAACATGGCGTCGCAACCATATACAGACCCACAAAAAAGATCAAAGAATATTTGAGATCACCAAAAGACGCACGTCATCCCCTAGCAACACCTGGGGTTTATAAAATTCCTTGCAGCTGTGGTAAAGTATATATTGGTACAACAAAAAGAAGCGTCAATACTCGCATATCTGAACATAAAAGGAACTGTCGTCTGGGCCACATGGAAAAATCGGCAGTGGCTGAACATATTTTTCAAAAAGGAAATCATGAAATAAAATTTGACGAGACGAGCGTTTTAGCTAGGACTCCTCAGTACCATGCACGCATGTATAGAGAAGCAATAGAGATTCACAAACACCAGAATAATTTCAATAGGAAAGAAGAAGGTCTGTAGTTAAATAAAATTTGGATGTCGACACTGCACCAACAAAACGACAATCGATTATTTTTAATCGAGAATGACGACGTCATCCAGAGATAGTTACAAAGTCAGCATCACGTGACGTATGGTGGCGCCCTCTATGCCCTCTATAAATGCGAGAGATCCTCGGCCCTCAGTGGCAGTAGCCGGAAGACCTTTGAAGATGTCTCCCGCAGTTGGAGACGAAACGTCGGGAGGTAGTTTTATATCTGGACCACGGCCCATCAGCCCGGAAGTTTTATCTGAAGACAACGCCGGCCGTGAAAGTTTACATTGTATGATAAGACGCCTCTACGGGGAGGAAGTGTCAGTTTTAGTTCGGCGACTAGAGGGACTTCGCAAGAAGAAAGGACAACTACTGTGTACGCTCACTTTCCTGTTACGCTGCCGAGATACTGCGACAGTGCCAAAAAATTCCTGAAGGTGAGGAGAATGTTCCGTACTGCGCAAGCTAACCGTATTTACAACCGCATGGAAGTAGCAATGCTACGTGAGCGCATTCACCAGACACGGCGAGAACTGGCGACAACTAGCAGTAAGCTGTTAAATCTCCATTTGCACATTAGTAATGTAATGCAGTGTTGTGACTGGAATAAGGTGGATGAACTAACATTCAGGTCCATGGAAATAAGTGCAGAATTGTCAACTAATAGGCAGAAGAGGAAGTTCAATGTTTTACAGACGGGCAAACGTGAAATATCAGTTGTTGATAATTCTCGGACTGTTGTTAACATGTCTGGGAGAGAATTAACGAAAGAAAAAATTTCAGTTCTCTCGAAAGGTGGTAATTTTGCAGTGACACCACTTACAGTGCCCAAGGAGGACATTATAGCGAATGTTGAGGCAGGAATCCGTCTGTTACCTTCGCAAGCTGCAGATGACATTAGGACAGAAACGGCCAGAATATTACGCAAAGCGAAACCACCTCACAGCAATTTGTCTCAAGTGGAAAGAAGGGCGCTAAGGGAGATCAATGCGGACAACAATATCATTGTACTGTCCGCTGACAAAGGAAATGCTACAGTTGTACTAAAGAGCGAAGATTATCACAAGAAGATCACTGATCTCTTGGATCCCACGACTTACAACAGACTTCAGAAGGATCCTACTCCGAAAATTTTGAAAACAACGAATCATCTGATAAAACAGTCTTCTCTCTCTTCGGATGATAAAAACAACTGTGCAAAACGGAAGCTTATCCACCCAGACTATATGGCCTACCAAAGGTGCATAAGCCCATGGTCCCGTTAAGACCGATTGTGAGCGCCATAGGATCTCCCACCCATGAGGTGGCCAGACATCTCGCTTCTCTGCTGCAGCCGTACATTGGAAAAACGGACAGCCACATTAAAAACTCTGTGCATTTTATTGAGAAACTGAAGGAGATTAATGTCAGCCCGAGGGATATTCTGGTGAGTTTTGATGTAGTGTCCTTGTTTACTGTGGTTCCTGTAAACGAAGCTATTGCATATATAGCAGATATGTTTCCTTCTGACATCGTGGCCCTCTTCAGACACTGCCTTACCACAACGTATTTCCAGTACAACGATGAGTTCTATGAACAAATTAACGGAGTGGCTATGGGCAGCCCTCTTAGTCCAGCTGTTGCCAACTTATTCATGGAGTTTTTCGAACAGCAGGCGCTGCAGACTGCCAGAAAGAAGCCAACTAATTGGTACCGATATGTTGACGACACCTTTGTAGTGTGGAGCCATGGTGAAGAGGAGTTGGATGTCTTCCTATTGCATCTCAACAGCATTAATCAGAATATACAGTTCACGATGGAGAAAGAGAGCAATGGCCAACTTAATTTCCTGGATGTATCGGTAATAAAACGAGAGGACGGAACTCTGGGCCATAAGGTATACAGAAAGAACACACATACTGATCGATACCTCCACAAGGAGTCAAACCATCATCCGAGGCAAAAAAGAGGTATTATTAAAACCTTGGTGGATAGAGCCAACAAAATTTGTGAGCCAGTTTACTTGAAGGATGAACTAAATCACTTACGGTCGGCCTTCAAGAAAAATGGATATGGTGCCAAGGAAATTGATCGAGGTCTCCATCAAAGAAGAGAAGAATCCAGAAGTTCTGAGCAGCGACAACAATCTGGAAAAGTTTTTCTGTCGTACATTAGGAGGATTACCGATCGAATTGGGAAAGTTCTGGCCAAACATGGCGTCGAAACCATATACAGACCCACAAAAAAGATCAAAGAATATGAGATCACCAAAAGACGCACGTCATCCCCTAGCAACACCTGGGGTTTATAAAATTCCTTGCAGCTGTGGTAAAGTATATATTGGTACAACAAAAAGAAGCGTCAATACTCGCATATCTGAACATAAAAGGAACTGTCGTCTGGGCCACATGGAAAAATCGGCAGTGGCTGAACATATTTTTCAAAAAGGAAATCATGAAATAAAATTTGACGAGACGAGCGTTTTAGCTAGGACTCCTCAGTACCATGCACGCATGTATAGAGAAGCAATAGAGATTCACAAACACCAGAATAATTTCAATAGGAAAGAAGAAGGTCTGAAGTTAAATAAAATTTGGATGTCGACACTGCACCAACAAAACGACAATCGATTATTTTTAATCGCGAATGACGACGTCATCCAGAGATAGTTACAAAGTCAGCATCACGTGACGTATGGTGGCGCCCTCTATGCCCTCTATAAATGCGAGAGACCCTCGGCCCTCAGTGGCAGTAGCCGGAAGACCTTTGAAGATGTCTCCCGCAGTTGGAGACGAAACGTCGGGAGGTAGTTTTATATCTGGACCACGGCCCATCAGCCCGGAAGTTTTATCTGAAGACAACGCCGGCCGTGAAAGTTTACATTGTATGATAAATATCGATCAGTTTGCCACCATCTTTTCTTTCTGTAACTTGCAGACGAAGGATGAAAAGGCAATAAGTTTTTACTTAAAATTCAAAATTTTATCTAGGAGCTAAAAATTATCGTTGTTATTTCGGTGCACAAGAGGCCCTTAAAACGCTCGGGGCCCCTAGGCTGCTGCCTACTCTACCTTATGGGTAATCCGGCACGAGTTTGTGACACTAGTGGGGAGTGACACTTGCGGGGAGACCCGGACGCTGCAGATAGCGAACAGGGTGTTCCAGAAGTAGGGATACACCACCCCTACTCCACCCCCTCCAGCCGCTACCTGTGCCGTATTCAGGGAAAGGCCCACCGGACCGGCCGCACAATTTGTGACACAAATTACATGTTTGATAATATCAATTTAATGGATAGAAGTATGAAATCACGTCAAGACTACTTCCTACAAACATTTCGACAAAAAAAGTTGGCACTGAGTTTATAAAAACAAAATTCTGATTTATTGGATTTTAACATTTTATCAAAAAATGAATGTTACTACAAGAGATACATCCATTCAAATTTACGGGCACCATAAAGTTTTCCCTTCCTGAGTAAATGAGCTGCTTCTTGTAGTTTCAACATCACAGTAGCCTTTTTCTTGAATGTTCTGAATATAAATCTTCACACAGACTTCTTGTGGAGGAGAGTGATACGGACATCTGATTGTAAACCACTGCCTATTACCTTAGACCTTTCTGACTGTACTGAACAGGAGTTCCACGTATTCCGTAATTTATATTTATACAGTTAACAGGCAATGCAATTTATAACCAACTATTGGCTGCCAATTTCGCTTCATTTTTCCTGGAAGTCTTGCAACTTGTTTCTCCCTGTTGTTTTATGTCAAGTTCGGAGTAAAAATGGTTCTATATGACGATGATAGAAAATAGAATTTATCTTTAGCATTTTTCCGTCTGTGATATTCCCTTACACATTCCATATTTCATACATATATTAGATGTATTTGTAATTCGAATACAGCGAAATCGTTTTGGGGTCTCGAATAAACGCATCAAGTATGAAAAATACTCAATGGCTTGTTATTAACGTTTTTTAATTGAAGGTTTATGGTTGCATCTCGTATTAAAAAGCATAGTAGCTATTTTTAAAGAGATGGAAGTTGCGTGATAGTGGGGTTAACTACATGGCGGTCAATTACATCAACGTATCTGTGCAGGATGCCTAATATATTTATTGCTTGCGCAGGTGTCTTGATATACTTAGTGTTCTGAATAATATGCTTTTATGAGGTATGACTGTTGAAAGTCATCGTCTTGTAGTAGCAGAGAATGTCTTAATAATTCTCCAAACATTATCACTGTTAAAATACCGTTTTGTTTTCAGAAGGAACACTCAACGTTAGAACAAGTTTTGTGTTATATTGACAGTGCTAGACTTCTTGGTGTGAGTGTGCCCAGGAAAAGCTATTAGCCGCCCCAAGGGTCCCGGGTTCCCCGCAAGTGTCACTCCTCGCAAGTGTCACTCCCCGCAAGTGTTCCAACCCCATCCGGCACTGGGCACACCCCGTTTCCTATGAATGGAATGCGCTCTCTAGCCGTGATGGCTGATGGTGACGGGCTTCAAAACCTCCAACAGACTCTCCGATGTTGTACGCTACAGCTTAATGTAATGGATGGAACTGACAGAGAACGACAGCGGTATTATGTTGTTTAGGTGTGTGTGTGTGTGTATGTGTGAGTGTGCGTGTGTGCGTATCTATTGCCTCACACAAGTGACGTACTGTAATATTGTACAATTTGTCCCCGTGATATTGCAATGAAGCTTCCGACCCGTCCAGCAGAAGCACTGCTCGACAGTGACCTTGCACAATCAGTTTACGCACATCCTCAGCTCCTCCTGCGCCCCCCGCCACCTTCCAGTGTGTGTCGACTTCGCGTCCGGCAGTCGGCCTGGCTCCAGCGAGAGTCGGCGACACTTGGCAGCGGTCCTGTTATAATCGAGGCCGTCGTCTCAGAGGGCGCCGCGGCGCCAGCACACCACTCAACCTGCCAACTCTAACGCGACCACCGCGTGTGGGCCGCGCCGGGCGCAACGACCGACGCCCAGCAGGTAGCTACTGCTGCCGGCCCAACACCTCCACTGGGGTAGCCAGCGAAATCGTCCAGATGGCACAAAAGTTGGTTTATTTATTACGCCGTTTCCAGTAGCCTGGACCGCCTCCGAAATGATGATAATATTCCAGAATGAAACGTTCACTCTGCAGCGGAGTGTGCGCTGATATGAAACTTCCTGGCAGATTAAAATTGTGTGCCGGAACCGGGACTCGAACCTGGGACCTTTGCCTTTTGCGGGCAGGCGCACTACCGACTGTGCTATCTCGACATGACTCACGATGCCGCCTCACAACTTTACTTCCGCCAGTACCTCGCCTCCTACTTTCCAAACTTCACAGAAGTTCTCCTGCGAAACTTGCAAGATTAGCACTCCTGGAAGAAAGGATATGGTGGAGACATGGCTTAGCCACAGCCACCATATCCTTTCTTCCAGGAGTGCTGGTCTTGCATGGTTCGCAGGAGAGCTTCTGTGAAGTTTGGAAAGTAGGAGGCGAGGTACTGGCGGAAGTAAAGTTGTGAGGCGGCATCGTGAGTCGTGTCGGGATAGCACAGTTGGTAGTGCGCTTGCCCGCGAAAGGCAAAGGTCCCAGGTTCGAGTCCTAGTTCCGGCACACAATTTTAATCTGCCAGGAAGTTTTAATGATAATATTGTTGTTGTTTATAGGGGACTAAACTACAAGGTCGTCAGTCACCTGTTCCAAGCAATGATGTAACATTTGACGAAATCAAAAGACAGCGAGAACACTGATGTGAGAAATCCTTGGTGGGTGTATAACGAAAATAAACACTTCACCGAAACACACAGGAGTGCATAAAAGTGATAAAATTATTGGTGTAGGAGACTAAAATTTCACAGCAGAATACAATGGCTGGCTGATCACTAGGATAAAAACGGATGAGCGAGCCATGCTATACACACTAAAAACCACCTCAAACGAAAAGGAAGAGGCTATCAATAACTTAAAATCACTGTAAAAATGAGGACCTTAGAATCATGCATAAGCGCCTTCCATTAAATAGGATGGTAAAATCCAGATGCGTGAATAAAATGTTCAAAACGTTCAAATGTTTGTAGAACTTATGGGACTTAACTACGGTGTCATCAGTCCCTAAGCTTACAAACTACTTATGAACTAGCTAAGGCTAAGGACGGCACAAATATCCATGCTCGAGGGGGGAGTCGAACCCCCGACCGTAGTGGCCGTGCAGACCGTGACTGGAGCGCCTCAGTCCCCTCGGCCACCGCGGCCGGCGAATAAAATGTAAAACGGTACCAGCCGTGGAAGCATTGTCACCTAAAACTGAAGGCAGCATATCTGGTAGATCAAAGGGCTGCCTCAAAGCGGCTAAAAGCGGACAATGCAACAGGATGTGGAACACGGTCAGCAGGGCGCCACAACGGCAATCTAGTGGGCCCTCTGGACACAAAAGGTGGCCGTGCGTTAACCACGTATGGCCAATGCGCAGTCGACAGAGTTCAACGATCTCCCTACGAGAGGCTCGTAGGGAGGACCTCCACATTGCCGTAGAGGGCTTAACAGCACGGAGCTTATTCGGTGCGTTCGATTCAGCCCACTCAATGTCCCAGTACCTTCTGATTAAGCGCCGTTCGGAGATCCCTGTACTGGAGGCCGATTTCCAGCACGGTTGAGGTAGTAGCCTCCTTCGCCAGGTGGTCGACACGTTCATTCACTGTTATGCCAATGTGGCCTGGAGCCCAAAGGTAGACCACAGTACGGCCAGATGTACCTAGTCAGTATACAGCTTCCTGAATGGACCGTACCAAAGGGTGTTTCGGAAAGCACTGGTTAAGGGCTTGCAAACCACTCAGGGAGTCAGTACAAATAACCACAGACTCCCCGGAGCAGGCTCCGAGAAGTTCAAGGGCCCGCCAAATGGCGAAAACTTCCGCTGTAAACACACTAATCCCACAGGGCAATGAATGTTTTTCCATATGCCGGTCGTGGGTGTAGGCACACACAGCATGGCCATCAACTAAGGAACCAACGATGTATACAAATTCAGCGCCACGATACGAATCAAGAACGGCCTGAAACTGGTGACGAAGAGTCGTTGGTGCAACACAGGCTTTGGAATCTCGGGACAAATCCAACCGAAGCTGGAGGCGAGGAAGGGCCCAAGGATGAGTAAGAGAACGGTACTGAAAGGTGAGAGGGTTGGGAAGGCACTCTAGGAACGAAAGAAGGGAACGAACACGGGCCGCAATCTGGAGCCCCAACCGCAGCCGTTAATGATAATAGAGAAAAACTAAGTACGGTATCTTAATTACTGATGATGCGTGAAGGCATCGCCATGGTAAACAGTCATACTTCGCTGTCCTCGTGACAGTTTTTTTAAATAGCTATATTTTCTAGCATTTAATGTCGTTAGCAAAAAAAACTTTCTCAATAAAGGCCTTCAGCGAAAATTATCCTCTAAGTATGAGCAGCAAAACTGATAAAAGTATCATGAAGTGTCTACTTAAAATTACGTATCTTTACATTAAAATTGACCCGTTCCGAAAACGTATTCTATATTCGCCACTGGTTTTTCAACATCTGCCATAATCGGAAGTTCAGAGAGACTTTTCGCGGATGATGCTGTAATTTGTCGAGAAGTCGCAACACTAGAAAGGTTAGCATTGTAGAGTGATCTGCAGCCTATGGAAGTTGAGCCTCAACCTAAGCAAGTGTAAAGAGCCTCGTTTAAATATTATTATCGTTTAAATAAATTATTATATAACTGTGCATTATCAGCAGTTACTTCCATAAAATATCAGTGAGTAGGCATTAGGGGCGATTCGATATGGAAAGAAAATATAAAATTCAGTCGTGGGCAAGGCAGATACCGGACTGAGATGCAGTGGAAGAATCCTCTGGAAGTGTAGTCCGACAACAAAGGACGCGTGTCTGTGTGTGTGTGTGTGTGTGTGTGTGTGTGTGTGTGTGTGTGTTTGCGTGTGTGCGCGCGCGCGCGCGCGCGCGCGAACGAATCTATTGCCTCACACAAGTAACGTATTGTAATATTGTATAATTTGTCTCCGCGATATTGAAATGAAGCTTCCAATCTGTCCAGCAGAAGCTTTGCTCTACAGTGACCTTGCACAATTAGTTTATGCAAATCCTCAGCTCCTACTGAGCCACCCGGGTGTTACTCCTTGTGCTCCCCCCACCCCTCTCCAGATGTTCAGATGTTTGTTAAGCTTATGGGACTTAACTACGGGGTCATCAGTCCCTAAACTTACAAACTACTTATGAACTACTTACAAACTAGGACGGCACAAATATCCATGCCCAAGGGGGGATTCGAATCCCCGACCGTAGTGGCCGTGCTGACTGTGACTGGAGCGCCTCAGTCACCTCGGCCACCGCGGCCGGCCCCCCCTCTCCCCCGCCCCCGCCGTCTTCAAGCTGTCACTTGAGTATTGGAGCTCAGTTCTGCAACACAACAGAACCTAAATCGGCAACACTACAATTGTATACTGGAGCAGCAAATTGTACTGAAGTTGACGGTGGACTATTTGATCATCTTCTCTGAAGAAACTTCCACAATAAAACAGTTGTTATATTGCTGTGGTGTCTGTTTTTTCGGACATGTCTGAAATAACAGACACCATACCTGCTTCGCAACCATACTGCATTGCAAATTATTGATAAAGGAGGGGAACGAAGAAGGATAAGGAAAAAAAGTATTGACAGTGGCTACATTAGGGCATTCAAATGAAACAAAAGCGATAAGTGAAAATGTGAGACGGGCCGGGAGTTGAATCAGGGCCTCCTGCTTCGGGCCAGCGGTCGCCTTACCCACTTGGCTACCCGTGCTCGTCTACCGTTCGCCTCAAACTTCCAGAAGTTTCACTCTGTGGCTGTAGCGCCCTTACCGTCCATAACCTCTTACAGTCGCCATTGCGGCTTTCCGTGAGAGGTCGAACGTGTCGGACATGTCCGTAAGAACAGACACGACACCAATATAATATCTACACTCGAAGACGGTGTCAGCTTCAATTACTTAACCGCAGATGTGGTCACACGTTCGACATCGCACGGTAATCCGCAATGGCGAGTGTAAGAGGGCACGGAAGGTAGGAGCGCTACTTGTGAAGGTTTGAGACGCACGAGAGGCGAGCACGGGTGGCCAAGTGAGTAAGGCGACCGCGGCCGAAAGCGGCAGACACGGGTTCGATTTCCGGCTCGGATCAGATTTTTCACTTCTCCCCATTGTTTAATTTCAATGCCTTAATTGCAGCCATTGTCAATCCTTTCCTTCTTAATACTTCTTCCTTCTCCTCCTTTATCAGAAATTTACAATTAATCGGATAATAACGTTACAGCTGTGTAAGATTTCAAACGCGATCTACCAACGGTTTGCACAGAAAACATTCACATTTTTATAATAACAATAATAATTTCATGTGGGTTATTGGCCTGGTACAAGTCTTTCTATTGGACGCCATTCCGGCGACTTGCGTGTCCATAGCCTACACCAGATAACCAACCGGGAAAAGGGGACCTACAGCTTAAAGTTGTATCCGAACCACTTGTCGTTTCTGGTGACTCTTCACATCGTTGTGAGGTGAAGGATGGGTTAAAACACAGACTGAAAAAATCCGAGATCCGTGCGGGTTTTGAACCCGCGACCTTTCGATTTCCAGTCGAGCGCTTTACCCCAAAACCACCGGGCCCGACTACTTTTGTTTTTATTATTAATATAGATGTTGTCTTAGTTTTAAAATAAGTGGGAAACTTACATCGCGGATTCGTCCCGCAGATGGCCAGCTAGACAGCCTATAAATCTTGCAGTTTTCTGGAGGAATTACCAGAGGATGTGCGGTACACAGCTTCCTGAGTTGGCGGGTTGTGGTAGCTGAAGGCCACTGTGATACTCGTATAAACTCATCACCTAAAATCGCCAGCCCTGCACAGCAGTATATTACACGAAAGAGGCTTACAGCTCTCTCTCGCAGAATAGCCATGTATATTCACTAACAAACAATATTTAAGACGAATACGTTAACGAGGATATCTTTCGCATTCCAGCGGAAGCTTACAGCTGTGCAAGGATTCATAACTCTCAGAAAATTGTCCGGCGAAGCGCTCCTCCGGGGCAATTTGCATTTATGACGAATGCGCGGCTGTGCAATCTCTGGCTTAGCCGAGCGCCGTATCTCGGAGGCCATAACTCTTTGCAAATCCCCTCTCCGCGGTTGCGCCTCTAAGTCCCCGTACCGGCGAATACACAGCCGCGGTGCAACAAGTTAGCACTGGGATACAGATGCACCTGGTAGCAAACAGCCGCGCCACGTAATCCGAAGCCAAACAGCAGCCTCCCAGTCCCAAGGTCTCGGCAGATGGCGACGGCTTCAGCCGAGGGCCTTCGCGGAATGCAGGAGGGGGGAGGGGGCAGATACGAATTCCTGTGTTATTACGGGCGGCGGGCGCCTGCTCTCGTGGAATGGCGACCAGGACCCCATCAGACGTTCCTCAGAGATGCGGCCGTAATGGACCGGGACCGACTATCTGCTCGGGGGCGCTGGGTCGTAACTTCCGAATTCACTTTTCTACTGAGGAGTCCGAATTCTCAGAGCCAAAATACGGCTTTGGGGGACGTAGCTTTGACGAAGGAATTTCATTGATGACTTATCAATGACTTATCTTTGATGACTTATCTTTGAATGGGATCATAATTTCACCAATACTTTCAAACTCTTCAGGATCACAGTGTAACGGATTGGCCGTGTGGACCCCCCACCCTCATCAGGCTAAACTGAAGCACGGGATACCGAGACTAGCGAATACCGACGGCGGTATCGGACATTTCCATTTACCATAAACTTCGGACAAACGTAAATGTGGAAGGAGAAAATCTGGTGTGCGTCGAATGTAAAGTGTATTCACAGACATTACTTGCATTTTTGATGATAAAGAAGATTAATTGTGGCATTCTTGAGAAAAACTTTAGACCGAACATTCGAGAAATGTTCATGGTAAATAAAGAAATAAAAGTGATATTAACAGAAATTCACTCACAGACGTGACTTATGTTAGAAAGACTGTGCAAAGCGGCTTTGCTTACATTGTAATTAAGCCGGGACTAATTAAAAATAAGCAAAGCATCACGCAGGTCAATGCCAAACGACGCCACACTGGGTTAAGGAGCGTAAACATGGACGACTTAACAATGGAAAAACGTTACATGGAGTGACCAATCACGGTACACAACGTGGCGATCCGATGGCAGGGAGTGGGTATGTCGGATGCCTAGTGAACTTCATCTGACAGCGTGTATAGTGCCAACAGTAAAATTCAGAAGCGGTGGTGTTATAATGTGGTCGTGTTTTTCACGGAGAAGACTTGCACCCCTTGAAGTTTTGCATGGCACTATCACAGCCGCAATGCAATGGCCCAACGCTGTAAGGATTGGGTGAGTTGCTTGTAAATAATTGACTGAGTTATTTTTTTATTACATCATTTCTAGGTTGTGTAGCAGCTCTCATCACCCTCCGGGACAACCTGCAGGCAACACATTGAAATTGCAGAGAAAAGGAAAAAGTTGAAATTTTACAACTTCTGCAGGCTGAACAGAAGATGACCTGGAGTAGACTGATGACTCAGACAATGTTCCAACATTTCAAGTTGATATCAAGTGCTACATTGATAGTATCAAGTGATTATATGCAAAATGTTGATTCCGACAATGAAGCTAGTGTATGGCGCCTGCTAACAGTCCTGTAGTTGAAGAAAAAAGCATTGTTTTTAACGAAAATAAAGAAGTGTCTCAAAATGTAGCTCATAGAAAACTGGTATGGTTTAGTGAAGTGGATAATTCTGTGGCACCTCCTGCATATTCCGACAACTGTCAAGTCAACGTTCATGGTAACAGCCCGCTTGATTTTTTCCTGCGTCGTTTCCAGAGGATCTCTTGTGTGAAATTGTGTACCAAACTAACCCGTATGCAGTTCAAAATCGTAAGGAACATTCTTCAATCTCTACAGCTGAACTCAAACTGTTTCTTGTAATAATTATGGTAATGACGTATGTGAAATATCAGAGGATATGTCATTACTTGTCTGAAGATTCAGGACTGCGTATGAAGATAATTGCAAATTCAATGTCTCGTAAACGATATATGGAGATTCTACATTTCAATGACAAAACGACTATTCCCACCAACAACTGCGACAAAGCCACTTGCTTACGACCAATTTTGGATACATTACATGAAACTTTCAACAAAGTTGTTATAAATTTACCACTCGTACCTAATGATTATGTTGTCACAATAAATGTCAGGTGAATAAAATTTAAAAATGCTTAGCTTTTATAAGTCTGCGAGTGTCTAGTGTTGACGTGGGAGAATTGGTGCATAGCTTTAAATGAAAGAAAAACTCCTTTTCGGAATTTATTTTCACGGTTGTAACTTTAACATATTTACATCTGATAAGGATTCCACACTGGGCAGCAATACTCCATAAAAGAACGGACAAGCGTAGTGCATGCAGTTTCTTTAGTATTTCTGTTGCATCTTTTAAGGCTTCTCCCAATAAAACGCAGTCTCTGGTTCGCCTTTCCCACGACATTATCTAAGAGTTCTTTCCAATTGAAGTCAGAAGTAATGAAATTCCTGGGTATTTTGTGGAGTTTACGACCTTTACATTTGATTGATTTATCATGTAAACAAAGTTTAACGGATTTCTTTTCGTACTCATGTGGACGACTTCACACTTTTATTTAGAGTCAATTGCCAATTTTTACACCATAGTGATATCTTATTCAGATCGTTCTGCAGTTGGTTTTGATCTTCAGATGATTTTACTAGACGGTAAATGACGGTGTCATCTGCAGACAACCTAAGAGAGCTACTTAGATTTTCTCCTAAATCGTTTATGTAAATAACGAACAGCAGAGGACCAATAACACTACCCTGTGGAACGCCCGATTTCACCTCTGTTTTAGTCGATGCCTTACCATCGATTACTATGAACTGTGTCGTCTCTGAGAGGAAATCCCCTACCAGTCGCAAATTTGGGGCGATATACCATAACCACGCAATTTGATTGAATAAACACCCGGGCAACGCCGGGTTTCCAGCTAGTCATTTTACACATGTAATTGGTAGTAGAGCGGCGCTAATGCGTTTGCCAGCCTGCCTTCAATGGGTTTTTTAAAATCCAATAAAGGAAAAAAATGTGTAGTCCAGTTATAGTCCGGTATCGTGTTGCCGACAGAATTACGCGGAAGCGTTACGAATTGTTCCTAAATCGCAGCAGCACGGTAGGGCCTGCGATTGGGCCACAGTCACGTCACTCGGACGATGAATTGTGCGGCGGTCGGCCAGTCAGCACCGGAAGCGCGACCGCAGTAATACCGCCGCGTCGCGTCGGCGGCTTCGCACAGTGTTTCCTCAAATTAAGCGGCGCTGTCCGCAGATCCATTAGCGCACCGGTTGCGCAACCCCGGCGGCGCATTCATTAGTTAATTGGCTGTAAGCGCCTCGGCTTCCTGCTGTCGCCCGGCTGCAAATTAGCCGACAATTTGTACGGCTGCTGCATTTCAATCACCGGCCGGTCGTTCGCCCATTATCGCCGACAACACACACTGCGCGGCCAAATAAAAGCCTTCCCTTGTTTCCCGGCGTCGCTGCGCCTCCTAAAGTAACGCCAAAGTGGTAATTGCGAGAGCGTCGACCCTTATTCGAGGCTGGAAACTTCCCAGTGCGCAGAATTTGGAAACCTAACCTGACGGTTTTTTCTTCTTTTCGTGTCCTGAATAATAGGCCTGCATCCGTACAATAAGACGTTACAAGGCATGGTGGGAGGTACTTCCTACGATTAAATGTTACACAATATTTTTCTTTTTCCTTTTTTATTCCGAATAGGCCAATTTCAGTTCTTGATCCTCTGCTCTTTTCTCTCTGTAAGCTTTCTTCTGTTCACTATATTTGTTCTTTCTCAGACCATTTTGCACCAGTCTTATTAGACATGCTGTTGCGGCATCCTTACATTTTCAATATTTTTTTTTCCAGAAAGGCTTCTCTGTAGTAAATACAGGTATTAGAAAAAGGTACGGCCAAACTTTCAGGAAACATTCCTCACACACAAAGAAAGAAAATATGTTATGTCGACATGTGTCCGGAAACGCTTAATTTCCATGTTAGAGCTCAATTTAGTATTTCTCTTTAAATGTAAATTTCATTCCAACGTGATCAAATTGTAAATTTCCACAATCAACATTTGTGGGCTGACGACAATCCTCACGAAATTGCGCAATCACGATATCAACACACATTTTTTGTGAACGTTTGGGCAGGAATTGTTGGAGATGTCTTGATTGGGCCTTATATTCTTCCACCTACGCTCACTGGAGCACGTTATCATGATTTCCTACAGGATACTCTACCTGTGCTGCTAGAACATGTGCCTTTACAAGTACGACACAACATGTGGTTCATGGACGATGGAGCTCCTGCACATTTCAGTCGACGTGTTCGTACGCTTCTCAACAACAGATTCGGTGCCCGATGGATTGGTAGAGGCGGACCATTTCCATGGCCTCCACGCTCTCCTGACCTCAACCCTCTTGACTTACATTTATGGGGGCATTTGAAAGCTCTTGTCTACGCAACCCCGGTACCAAATGTAGAGACTATGCGTACTCGTATTGTGGACGGCTGTGATACAATACCCAATTCTCCAGGGCTGCATCAGCGCATCAGGGATTCTATGCGACGGATGGTAGATGCATGTATCCTCGCTAACAGAGGACATTTTGAACATTTCCTGTAACAAAGTGTTTGAAGTCGCGCTAGTACGTTTTGTTGCTGTGTGTTTCTATTCCATGATTAATGTGTTTTGAAGAGAAGTAATAAAATGAGCTCTAACATGGAAATTACGCGTTTCCGGACACATGTCCACATAACATATTTTCTTTCTTTGTATATGAGGAATGTTTCCTGCAAGTTTGGCCGCACCTTTTTGTAATAACCTGTATATCTTCCATTTTTATGCAGTTTCCTTCTAAATCCATTTGACTTCATTGACACAGCTTATTGCTTACCCAATAGACAATTACAAATCTTATTGGTTATTCTGCTGTTTTGCTTCGAAATAAACAACCGAAAAACATGTCTTCTTTTCCTCATTAGGTTTGAAATATTTTCTATCCCTTTCAGACAAAAGGTTGTAGGAGAGGTACGTTTAACATACAAAATACATACATTAATTCATTAGAAAAAAGAAAATAAATGTCTTTACAAACATTTTGTACTCACACAACTGCCTGTTTTGGGCCTACACTACAAATTATGATCTACACCATTTTACAGTAACATACCTTTGAAAGAAAAAACATAACAACATCTACGGGATCATATAAAATCAACTGGCTGTCAGATACGTTAGCTTCACATGTCAAAACAAGGATATTAACACCTTGTCAACACTTCTTGCCACCGTTGCAAGTGTGCTGGAAGTTTTCCGACTGCTGGTGTCATCCACTATAGAAACATGTGCACGTTACCATAGTCCGTCCACGATCGTGTGATGCGGGCCCGAACTTCCTAGCATGAATCACAAAGAAATAAAGCGAGCAAAAAATCACAAAAGCACAGTTGTGTTTGCAGGGACTTAAAGGGGTATATTTTGGTATATTTTAACATTTTTTCGCCTTTCTGTAACATCTAATATAGCTTAACGCCTTATGTACAGTCGTTGCGGTTTCAGTGTTGCATTACCTTTTTCTTAAAATTTTGGGTGGCACTTTTTGTTGTAAAGGTCTTCAGTTACACCATATGATATCTCCAGTTTATGCGTTTGTCTATTGCAAATTTTTCCAATGCTTTTACGTGGATCATTGACTTTAACCAAAATTTAAAAGAATCGAATCGCTTATCTTGTATATAATTTCAGTTATTATTATTTTAATTGTGCCCTTGAATACATAATGATGGAATGGTACAAGGACAGTCCAAGGAACGTTGTTAAGAAAATAGCCTTGGTCTTAAAAATAATACTAATGAAACCGCCACTGGCAAACAAAATTAAATTTGTAGAACACGCCATAAAACAGTTGAAAAGTTTAAATAGTTCGGAGAAACAATAACACCGCAACTTGAGGGATAAGCCATGATGACAGACTAGATTAAAGAAACTAATTAAAATACGTCACCTTACTAAGAACATACGTAACAAAAAGACCTCTTAATAGCCATAAATTGAAACATTACAAAAGTCATACAGCCGCAAAGAACACATGTTCTCAAAACTTCATTTAAAACAATCAGCACTACAGCAGTGCACAGAATACTCAAAATATAGAGAATAGTCAGAACAAGCATAAATAAAAATATCAAAACGTTTGGACACTAACTTCAAATGAAATGGTTTGTAAATAAATAGAAGTAATGATAAGTAAAATTAAAAAGAAACAGCTCTTTTAAGAGGACAACACAAAACAAAATTAGCAAAATAATTAAGAAGTTATGGAATAGTGAGAGCGGCATTGGATCAATAACGGAAATCAAGGAGGACATGATGAAATTCCAGATTACAATGGAAGATTCGAAAGACGAGACAGACGCGCTCGAGATAGTTCAGGAGAAAACACATCACACTACCAATGAAAATTAACTAGGAAGCGTGATTTCGGATGAGAAGGACACGATCTGAAAGAATGAAAAGGTATTGGACGAACGAAAAGCAGAACGTAATTCGCAATACATACTAAACTATCCATTGTTGGAAATTAAAGTAAAAAGAAATTGCATCGGCTGTGCTGAGTATTCAGCGCAACTGATTGCTATACAGAGGACCGGTTTAGATGTCGGGTTCTGCAAAGTTTTTTCCCTCGGTGGGAGGACTGGAACGATGAGATTCACTTAGGTCACTTCTACGAAGTGGAGATAACAACATATGGTAACCAAGATAGTGGTAATAACAGGAAGTAGCTGCAGTGCGAATTGTCGTTGACTTATGTTTACTAAACGATTTACAGTTTGGTTGAGATAGTGTAGTAAGCTGGTAGTGCAATGAAACGTGACGTGCCCGGAACTATGTCATGGAGAGCCATAGGAAGTGAGAGAGAGACAGAGGGAGGGGAGTGAAGCTACTGGAGAGTCCCAAAGTGGCCTGGACGCGATTTGAGACAACAGGAACTGTTAAAAAAAGAGACAAGCCCAAGTCCGTCTACAGGTAACATCAGAAAGAGATCAGCCCGTCGAGACAGGAGAATGAAAGGAACTTGGCTACGACGCACCCTCCAGTCCGAAAAAGAACGCGCAATATCAACATAAACAGTCCGAAATCGCCTCCGGGAATGTTGTGTCTACGCAGATGTGTGTCCCATTAGAACGACGATACCTTATAGCCCGCAGAAACTAGGCGGAGGAGCATCAGAGTCGAAACGAATGCCGACGGGTTCTGTTTCAGAGATAAGATTTTATGTACAGCTGGAAAATCGTGATTCCCTCATCTAGAGAACGTGGAACCAGAAACAAAGGTGCTTAAGTGCAGGAAACATCACCACATCATAGCTGTACCGGTGTACAACATGCTTGAACGTATGTAGTGGCCAAATTTGTCACCGGACTTACACCCGATTGAGAACGTCTGGGATGCACTTGGCAGACGCATTGCAGCCAGACCAGCACCTCCCACAACGACTGCAGAACTCGATATTTAACTCGTGGAATAATGGCCGAATATCCCACAAGAGCTGATTGAGAACCTCATACCGTGCATGCCACGCAGGTGTGCATCTGTATTGGCCATCCGAGGTGATCACAGACCACATAAGAACGAAGCGAAAATTACTTTTTTACTATTATGGAATCCTATAAGTAAATGCCACGTAAACCTGAATGAAACTTTCACTCTGCAGCGGAGTGTGCGCTGATATGAAACTTCCTGGCACATTAAAATTGTGTGCCGGAACCGGGACTCGATCCTGGGACCTTTGCCTTTCGCGGGCAAGCGCTCTACCACTGAGCTACCCCGACACGACTCACGATGCCGCCTCACAACTTTACTTCCGCCAGTACCTCGCCTCCTACTTTCCAAACTCCACAGAAGTTCTCCTGCGAAACTTGCAAGACTAGCACTCCTGGAAGAAAGGATATGGTGGAGACATGGCTTAGCCACAGCCTAGGGGATGTTTCCAGAATGAAACTTTCACTCTGCAGCGGAGTGTGCGCTGATATGAAACTTCCTGGCAGATTAAAATTGTGTGCCGGAACCGGGACTCGAACCTGGGACCTTTGAAGTTTGGAAAGTAGGAGGCGAGGTACTGGCGGAAGTAAAGTTGTGAGGCGGCATCGTGAGTCGTGTCGGGGTAGCTCAGTGGTAGAGCGCTTGCCCGCGAAAGGCAAAGGTCCCAGGTTCGAGTCCCGGTTCCGGCACACAATTTTAATCTGCCAGGAAATTCCACGTAAACATCTATTAAAAAGATAGCAAAATATCTTACTGTATCACCGGACCCCCTAAATGTTCAATTCCCTCAGCTTCTAAGCATGTTGCCCGCTATGGAACCAGCGTAGAACACAAAAGGACGAAGTATTCCTGTGAGCACTCAAAGCGCCATTCTCAATGACGCAGAGGTCCCTACGTTCGCCAATACTGACTCCTGCCCACATCACTCCTCCACAATCATAATATGGTGATGTTCACTGCACAAAAGCAGGCTTGTTCCAACACTCCAGATAAGGAAACGACTCATCTGTGAACACAGAACCCGTTACCATTCGTTAAGACTGCAATCCTGATCTTCCTCAGACCAGATTACGCGGGATAAACGGTGTCGTGGTTTTAATAGAACACACACCATAGTCCTCTGGGTAGAGGCCACTTTCGCGACGGCAATTTTACACTGTTGATATTGCGCGTCCTGTTGCTGCCTTGAGTGTGCGTTGCAGTTGAGTTGCTGTCAGCCGCCTGTCTCGACGGGCTGTTAACCGGAGCTACAGGCCATTTCTTGCTGATGTTACCCATGGACGACCTTGGTCTTTCCTTTTGACAGTTCCTGTTGTCTGAAATCGGAACACTTCAATAGCTACAGCCACCTCCCTCTGTATTTGTACCGCTTCCAACCTTCCTATGCTCACTACTCCATGTGACACCAGCTGCTGATGTAATTCGTTTGTTAAACATAGGTCAACACCAACTCACTTTGCAGCTACTTTTTCTTATTACCACTTCCTTGGTAGCCGTAACGTTGTTGTCTGGATACCGCAGAACTAACAAAAAGGCGTCAAACAATTTTAGGTCATTCTGGCGTTGACAATACTTCAGAACCTAGATATCTCTACTGATATCCTATTTGTTTTGACCAGCGTACTTAAAAACGCTACCCCTACACGTTAATGTCATATTCAAATAGTATCAGATCTACATTGTTCATGGGATGGACGGACGAACATGAACGCAGTCGTACTAGCTCTTGGTGGCGGACTGGATTGCGAATACACGAAGTTGCGGCTTTTCTATGAAACAGATTGTTCACGCATGCTTAATTGACTTAAGTATCCGGAGTGAAAGAAGTCAGGAGTTAGTAGATGAACGTCAAACTGTTTGTGATGTACCTCATCTCTGGAAGCGGTAATAAGGGCAGTCAACACATTAATTTCTCTTACATGCGCTTCACATATCTCATAACGCAGCTCCTGCGATTTCGCAACGCGCGTCTCTCGCAGATGCTGCAGCTTACGTAACAACGGAGATCCTTTGGTAGACGGCGGAAATGTGTGTGCCATCCGCTGCAGTTCTTTGATGATTCTGCCGGGCAGACGTTTGTAGACTCACCTGCAACAGAAAGAAAAAAAATTATTTAGTGGAGGCAAAATTGGTTGTCTTACCCACAACAGTAAAACTACCACATTATGCGAGACTCTACAATTAATTACTTCAACACTGATAATTGTGTAATAAGAAAGAAGTTTAAAAATCTGATTGGCTGCTAACAATAAAACCATGCAGGTAACGATAAAATGTTTATTCCTTTTCTATTGACGCGTTTCGGGCGTACCCCATCTTCAGAGTACCTGGTAAGCGTAAGAAACTAACATAATACATGTTAAACAGTTAGAAGTAAACGCGATACAGAAAGAGAAATGACACAAGATAGAATTTATACATATCATAACATCTAAGTATAGACAAAACGCAATGGCCAGTAGAGGCTGGCCACTCATCAAACACTGCTAACATTAATATGTGTGTACAAAACGGCCTCTACTGGCCGTTGAGTTTTGTCTATATTTAAATGGGTAATGTTATGGTATGTATAAAGTCTATCTTGTGTCATTTCTCTTTTTGTATCACGTTTACTTGTAACTGTTTGACTGTACATATCTTAGTTTTTTACTCTTACCAGGTACTCTGAAGATGGGCTACGCCCGAAACGCGTCAGTACAAAAGCAATAAAGATTTTATCGTTACCTGCATGGTTTTATTGTCAGCAGCCAATCAGCTAATTTAACATCTTTCTTATTACATTGATAATTATGGCTGCACACCTCCATCAAGACTTCAAGTCTGACCTGCAACTACTAATTGTATTCGTGAGAATTTTTACAGACAGCTTGCACACATAGCACTGAATGTACCGTCGAAATTATATCATAGTACGCCGTATAGTTCAGGAGATGTTATGTCAAAATAAATGAAATTCACGAAAATTTGCCCCATCACACACTAGAAAGAAATTTGTTACATTTTTATAACCAACTCGAATATACTGCGGAGCATTTCTTAATATTCCACTCTATGAACTTGGAAAATTATTTTTTTTTTTCGGTCTCATAGTTCAGAAGATATGACGTCTCTCAAGGACTGAAATGTATGAAAAGGAAACTGAATGATAGAAAGTACGATTGAAGGTGACTGACGGAGAGAGAAGAAGGAGACGGACTAACACACAAAAAAAGGAATAAGTAGACATGCGGGCTACGCCGGGAAAGAGCGCTCGTCCATTTAAACAAACAAGAAATTCTGTTCGTCGTCGTTGTGGTCTGCAACCGGAAACTGGTTTGATGCAGCTCTCCACCCTACTCTATCCTGAGCAAGCCTCTTCATCTCCCCATAAGAACGGCAACCCAGATCCATCTGAATCTGCTTACTATATTCGTCTCTTGGTCTCCCTCTGCAATTTTTACCCCGCACACTTCCTTCCAATGCTAAATTTACGATTCCTTAACGTTGGTAAGCGCGGGTCGACCAGTTCACCTATTTGTAATGTTTACAGTATCCGCACTAAGGTTTGGTTTTCAGGGACATAAAACTTGGAAAAGTTGGCAATAACTGTAAAATACTAGAAAAACTAAAAGTGCTTTTTCATATGCGATATTTGTATGAACGCCATAGCAGACGATTCGAATTATGCATATGCAAAATGTATTTCTATTTTTGTTTTGTTTTGTTCAGTATTCAGAAACAAAAATAGTTACATTTTAAAGGAAAAGAGCTCGTCAACAGTTTCATTCCCACGATGAATAACACACGCCAAATGTTCGTTAGTGCTATAGGAGGAAATATTCCTGTCTAATCTGTGTCAAACATGGAAATTATGTAAGTCTCTTATGTTGTTTTCCCATGTCCTGATACCATATGTTGGTATACTTATTGCACTTAATCACTGTGGTCGTCGGTCCCTAGACTTAGAAAAGTCTTTAACTTAAAGCTATCCTAAGGACAACACATACCCCATTGCCCGAGGGAAGACTCGAAACTCCAGTGGAAGTTCATCATGTAAGTTTATCATATAACGTATTATACTTTACTTTTCTTTCTTACAACAAAATCATATAAACAGTAGCGAATTAAATGCGTTGCTTTTGAAATGACCGACATAGTTGCTTCGCGGTTTAAGGAGGGGGGAGGGGGGCAAGGCGATCGCTAGAAAATTTTTACTTGAAATGCGATTGCACATCCAAAAAGGTTGAAGGCCACTGATCTAGTGTAACGAAAAGTACTTGAGCCGCAAAACTGGTCGTTTCGTGTGGTTGTAAGCCTTCGTTGTACTTTGGAGTGACCTCTAGCTACGGTAGTGCGTAGCAGTGGCGTAACCAGGACTTGCTTTATTTCATGAATGTATTTTAGAAAGTTACAAAACTTCTATTTGTTTGTGTGAAAATGAAGGCGATGTACCATAACAAGTTACAGGACAAACTCAAGTAATTCGTCGCAGGTAGGGCACCATCACTTTCGTCGCTTTTCGGTGCGAACAGTGGGGACGTGTTTGCTCGGTCACCAGTTTCCAGACAGTTCCCATTGAGAAAACTGATTCAGTCCCATCCAATGGTAAAACACCCCAAGTTTCCAATCTTTACCTTTACCAGATTGCTGTTATACGAATTTTTTTTGGGGGGGGGGGATGAGGGGGATAGAATCTCCCCCCCCCCCCTACAATTACGACACTGGTGGGTAGAATATCGGTGAGACCACTCCCGAAGTTGGAGAAGACAAATATCATACATCTTATGGCAACCGAAACGGATCGAGCATTCTCGGAAAGCCGAAGTTATTAACGGAAAGTTCCGGAAGTTTATGGTGCAGGCGTCAAATGAGTGCGTAATTACAGTACGGTTTCCGTTACGTTACTGCCTGGAAGTGAGAACGGATTCGGCTTATTGGAAGACGGACTCTTTCTGGAATATCCAAAACACGGCACGCCAAGTGCCAGAGATTGAAGACGGGCTAAAAGGAGTCTCGTTAAGGCTAACGGGCGGCAGTAAGTAGGCCGGAAAGTAAGTTCAGACGGCGTTACGAGGGGCGCGACAGCCAGTGGACAGGTTAACGAGGCGCTCGTCAGACGGACGCGCAGATTAGGATCGGCCGTTAGCCGTCAATACGCCGGCGTTTATGGTCCTACCTGGCGCCATTACGCAACGGGCAGCGCACGTCCTTGTCAGCACCTGGTCTCAGCTCCCCTCGGCAGAGCGTCTGCACGTGAGGCGGCGGCAATGGGCAGTCAGCTCTCCTGGTGCACGCGCGCGCAACAGGTGACACCAAGTAGATAAACAACTGAACGTACATCTCAAATCAAATGTTTGTAATTCTATCGGACCAAACTGCGTGGTCATCAGTCCGTAACTTACAAACAACTTAAACCAAACTAACCTAAGGACAACACACACAACCATGCCCCAGGGAGGACTCGAACCTCCACGGCGAGCAACCGCGCACTCCGCAGCGAGACGCTTTAGACCTCTCGGCTATTCCACCGCGGCAAACGTACATCTACATCTAAGTCTACATGGGATACTCTGCAAATCACATTTAAGTGCCTGGCAGAGGGTTCATCGAACCACCATTCTCGAATAGCGCGCGGGAAGAAAGAACACCTGAATCTTTCCGTTCGAGCTCTGATTTCTCGTATTTCATTCTGATCATTATTTCTACCTATGTAAGTGGGAGTCAACAATATATTATCGCATTTGGAGGAGAATGTAGGCGATCGGAGTTTCGCAAGTAGCCCACGCCGCAGCGATAAGCGCCGTTGTTGTAATGATACCCATCCCAGATCCTGTATCATTTCCGTAACTCTGTCTCCCCTGTATCGTGACAATTCGAATCGAGCTGCTCTTCTTTGGACTCTTTCGATGTCCTCCATCAAAGCCACCTGATAAGGATCCCGCACTGGGCAAAAAAAAAAAAAAAAGGCGTACAAGCGTAGTGTATGCATTTTCTTTTGTAGTTATGTTGCATCTTTTAAGGGTTCTGCCAATAAAACGCAGTTTCTGATTCTCCTTTCCCACGACCTTATTCAGTTTACGTCTGAGGAAATACTAATTCCTAGGTATTCTGTGGATTTAACGGCCTTTTCTTCGTCTGTACTACTCCCTATACTCTGTCTGTTCATTTTCACCTCCCCCTCCCTCGACTCATCCTCTCAATCCTCCGGACATCCTCCTTTTTCTGTCCTATTCCACCTCTCTCCATCTCCTCCTTTACCCTTTAGTACTACTCCTCCTCCTCAATCTCCAACTCATTTTGTTCCTCCTCCTCTTCCAGTAAAATATCCTCCTCCTTCCACTCTATCCGTCCTGTTGTCCCTGTATATCTCCTCCTGCCCTCCGTCTGCAACAGTGTACAATTCTCGTTCCAGAACATTATACAACATTAGTGTGTTCCCCAGTCTCGATAGATATTTTTTTTAACAGGAATTCATTAAAGTTAGCTGTTTTGCTCCTAAAACTTTTTCTAAAATTTATGAGAGATCAATAATGCACACAAGAGAAAGCAATGGCCCTAAGATGGATCGTCGTGGGACTCCAATTATAATTAATTTTCAATCTGATGATGAGTGACGGCAAAATTCACTAGTCCTTCAAAGCCGATACCCTTTGTTTTCTGTTATCGAGGTATTACTTGAACCATTTTGCATCACTGCCTGCGAACGTTGCCATGAACGTCACGAGTTAAGGTGTATGTCATGCAGCCTATTTCGTCCAGTTTGATCGAACCAAGGCACCCTGTGGTTACATAAAAATCGTTATTCAGCGTGGTAAGGTTCCTCTAGTGGCCACGAGCTGCTATGGTAGCCTTTAGGCAAGTCATCAACAGTTGCTGTATCTTTTTAAAAACTAGTTATATAGCCGAGACATATCTTATATGTGTCACTAAATCTTAACTAGCTTAAATCACTACTAAGTCTAAAGCTGAAATGCAATAGTCATTATGTTAAAAACGTCTTTCTGTCGGAAAACATGGAAACATATGACGTATTCCATTCTGAAAAATACTCTAAAAATTCATTCTCAATGTATAATACAGTATGTTCTTTTTTTACTAGAAAGTTGCATCAATAAAAGAAAATTAAACTGGTCAAAACTATTAGCGGATCAATTGAAATATCTACGTACTGAAGTATTGTCAGAGGCAGAATGAAGTCGTTCGACATATTTCTGTGTTCTACGGACTGGAGAAAACATAACGGTAACCGAGGTAATGGTATTAACAGAAATTGTCTGCATATAGAGTTGGTTTTAACTTATTTTTAATAAACGAATTACACAAGCACTTGGGTTCAGGGTAGTGAGCAGGTAGTGCAATGCAACAACAACGTGACTTACCCGAATCTATGGCATGGAGAGCCATAGAAAGGTGGGAAGCGGGACAGACACAGAGGGAGTTTGCTGCAGCTATTGGAGTGTCACAGAGTGCAATTTCCATTATGTGGACGCGGACAACAGGATTATAAGAAGGCAAGGTCAAAGTGTTCAAGGGGTAATATCAGCAAGAGATTAACGTTATCTCTGGTTGGTGTTCAAATGTTTGTTAAGCTTATGGGACTTAACTGCGAGGTCATCAGTCCCTAAACTTACAACCTACAGGGTGTCTCACGAAAGACGCCTGCCAGGCGTCCGCGGATCGCTCGGTACGGCTCCCGGCCACCGCCACCGCATCCGCCAGTCACGGCAGCACCCGATTCTCGGACTCCGTTGTGCCGCGGGCGCATACACTGAGTTAAAGTCTAAAGAAAATTGCCATCTGAGTAATCTAAGCTTACTTTCATTTACAGTAAGATATCGCTCTATGGTAAGAGCGGTCTGACAACTCTTGAACACATTGGCGAAAACTCGACGAATTTCGGCTGCCGAAATCTGGGAAATGACCAGTCGAATCTTTTTTCGCGAAGCAATAAATTCTGACAGGTATGTGAGCAATATCCTGCATCCATTTTTTCAAGAACTTTCACCCAACGAAAGGCTGTGCGGTTATTTCATGCAGGACAATGCAAGACCACGCATTGCCAATGCTTCTACGGCAGCAATACGAAGTGTTTTTGATGATAGGGTAATTGACTGGTCTTCTCGTTCTCCAGATCTAAATCGCTGTGACTTTTATCTTTGGGGAATGTTAGAAGACAAGCAAGCAAGCAAACCCCATACACTCTAAGAGTTGGAAGACAGGATTCGACTAGTCATTTCCCAGATTTCGGCAGCCGAAATTCGTAGGGTGTTCGCAAATGTGTTGTCAGGCCGCTATTTCCATAGAGGGACATCATTTTGAACATCTACTGTAAATAAAGATAAACTTAGCCATTCCAAGCATGTGTGTCAATTTTTACATCTTTATCTAGATCATTTCGTGATTTATAAAGTTTTCAAATTTTTACTGACTGTTTGGTCACCCGGTAGGTATGTTTTGATACATAGTGTGAGGATACAGGGTTTTAGTTTAGTAACCTCTTTGGTACGTTTTGGTCGAACGATAGTTATCGTTGGCGTGTAGCGATAGCTGCTGGCAACACTGCTTAGGTTGGAGTGTTTTTTCATCTACATCAACATAGATACTCTGCAAATCACATATAAGTGCCTGGCAGAGGGTTCATTAACCACTTTCATAACTTTTCTCTACCGTTCCATTCTCTAATAGCGCGCGGGAAGAAAGAACACCTAAATCGTTCCGTTTTCGATCTCATTTCTGTTATTTTATTGGGATGGTCATGTCTCCCTAAGTAGGTGGGTGCTAGCAAAATATTTTCACATTCATAAGTAAAAGTCGGTGATTGAAACTTCGCAAACAGATCACGCCGCAATGAATAACGTCTTTCTTTTAATGATTTCCATCCCAATTCTTGAAACATTTCCGTGACGCTTTCCCCGCCGTAACGTGATAAAATAAAACGAGCTGCCCTTCTCTGAACCTTCTCAATGTCCTCCGTCAGTTCCACCTGGTGGGGGTCCCACAAGGGGCAACAGTACTCCAGGAAGGGACGCACAAGTGTGATGTAGGCAGTCTCTTTGGTGGAGCTAGTGCATCTTCGAAGCGTTCTGCTAATGAAACGTAACCTTTGATTCGCCTTCCCCACAATATTTTCTGTGTGTTCTCTCCAGTCAAAGTATTTGGTAGAATTTATGACCTTAAGGTTTGACTGATTTATCGCGTAATTGAAGTTCAGTGGATTTCTTTTAGTGGTCATGTGTATTACTTCACACTTTTCTTTATTTAGTGTCAATTGCCAATTTTCGCACCCAGTAGAAATGTTGTCTAAATCGCTTTTCAGTTGCTTTTGATCCTCTGTTGACTTCACTAACCGATAAACGACAGCATCATCCGCGAACACTCTAAGGGAGCTATTCAGATTATCTCCTAAATCGTTTATAAACACGAGGAAGAGTAGGGGACCTATAACGCTTCCCTGTGGAACGCCAGATATCACTTCTGTTTTACTCGATGACTTACCGTCTATTACAACGAACTGTGTCCTTTCTGATAGGAAATCGTGAATCCAATCGCACAATTGGGAAGATATTCCATAAGCACGCAATTTCATTAGAAGCCGCTTGTGGTGTACAGTATCAAAAGCCTTCCGGAAATCCAGAAATATGGAATCGATTTGAGATCCCTTGTCGATGGCACTTATCACTTCATGTGAATAAAGGGCAAGCTGTGTTTCGCAAGAGCGATACTTTCTGAAACCGTGTTGACTATTGGTTAATAGGTCGTTCTGTTCGAGGTAGTTCATAATATTCGAACAAAGTATATGTTACAAAATCCTACTGCAAATCGACGTCAGTGAGATAGGCCTGTAATTTTGGGGATCACTCCTATTGCCTTTCTTGAATATTGGAGTAACTTGGGCAACTTTCCAGTCTTTGGGTACAGATCTTTCGCTGAGTGATCGGTTGTAAATTATAGCTAAGTACGGAGCAATTGCATCAGCATACTCTGAGAGGAATCTAGTTGGTATACAATCTGGCCCGGAAGATTTGTTTTTGTTTAGTGACTTAAGTTGTTTTACTACTCCAGGAACATCTACTTCTAAGTTTCGCATGTTGGCATCTGTTCATGGATTGAATACTGGAGTGCTCACTTCGTCTTCTTTGGTGAACGAATTTCGGAAAGCTGTGTTTAGTAATTCTGCCTTAGCAGTACTGTCGTCGATACTATTACCATTGCTATCGCGTAGTGAAGGTATTGTTTGTGTTTTGCCGCTAGTGTACTTCACATATGACCAGAATTTCTTTGGATTTTCTGCAAGATTACGAGACAGGATTTCGTTGTGGTAACTACTATAGGCTTCTCGCTTTGATATCCGCGCTAGGTTGCGTGTTTCAGTAAAAGATTGCCAGTCTTGTGGATTCTGGGTCTTTTTAAATTTTGCATGAGTTTTTCTTTGTTTCTGCAACAGTGATCTGACATGTTTTGTGTACCACGGGGGGTCGGCCCCCTCTTTTATTAATTTATTTGGTATAAATCTCTCGATTGCTACTGATATTATGTCTTTGAAAGTAAGCTACAACTGATCTACACTCGCATTTTTAGTTTTTTTTGTTGACCGGTGTGCGGCAGTCTCCCGCCGACCGCAGAGCGAGGCAGTAGCATGTTGACAGTGCGTCCGTAACCCGCGTTTAGCGATGGCTGAAGTTTTTGCCCTTCAGTCGTATCGCATATGAGTTTCAGTTGCGTATTGAAATGTTTCAGTGTGGACTTGTAGACATTCATCGTAGTGGCACGCGGTTATTTAATCAGTGTATTTAAAGGAAGTGTTTTTAACATTTGTCGTTCCATAATAAGGAAAGTTAACAAAGTTTATTGTTATGGATCAACCTAGTAATTGTCCGCATCCCATACCGTCAAATCATTGGAACAATTATTAAATGATTAATCAACAAATAGAATATAACGGCAGCTTTGCCCATCGAGGATTAGGTGGACGCAGCTGTGACGAGGAGGAGACGGACAGAAACGATACCGAAAGGGTAGAGGAGGAGACGGATCGAGAGAGGGGAAAGAATGACAGAGAGGGGAGAAATTGACACACGGATGTAGGAGATGAACAGAAGGAGGGGGGCAGAGTTATGGGACGATAATGGACCGATACAGGGGAGAGGGAGGGGGAAAGAGAGAGAGGGGGAGCAGGATAGGGGAGATGGGTACTACCGAGAGTATGGACAACGCCGGGTATTTGGTTAGTATACATGACCATACGTATATTGTGTATGATATCTCACCTGATCCCTTAATTGTTTTGAGCAGTGTAAATTCGTTGCCTTTCGTCTGCTGTTCGCAGTAGAAAGCTTACGGGAGTGTTGGATATTGGGGCAGATGCGGCCCAGTGCAGCTGTGCCGGATCAGCGGCTATTCCTAGCTATTCCTGCGGCAGCCCGGCTCGGCGTGTGTGTGCTGGTACTGTTTGTTTGGCCAGAGGCGCTTGCTGGCGACTTCCCTGGCCACAGTGTTGGCTCTGCAGCGGAACGCGCCGGCAGCCGCAGAAAGATGCGGCGCGCGATTTCGCCGGCCCGTGTTTACCGGCGCGAACGCGTGTGTCGCTGCCAACTGCCGTCTCATCTGCCTGCCTTGGCAGCTGCCATCTGTTGCACGCCCCGCCAGCCCGTCCAAATACCCGGCTGCTAATCTCGGTTACGTCCACATCCGTACCTTCTCATAAACGGTTCAGAAGCACAGTTTTAGCGGCAGAGAGAGAGAGAGAGAGAGAGAGAGAGAGAGGAGGGGGGGGGGCGGTCGGGGTACGTGGTGTCCAAAATAGTCGATAGCTTTTGAAAAGTCATCACTATACGATATAACGTTGGTAGATTATAAAAATTGCACACGTGCACGGAATGGCATAGAGTTTTATTGGAGCTAAAATATTAGAAAAGATGAAGAAACGATGGCGCTTCATATAGTCTCCGTGTCACAAAATTTGTATGTAGAATTTCAGGATGACGCTGGAATTCGTAAGAATAGCACTGCAGATTGTTAATCTTTAAAAGTAATAATAATTTCGTGTGGGTCATTGGCCTGGTGCAAGTCTTTTAATCGAACGCCGCCTCGGTGACTTGCGTGTCCCTAACCTACCCCAGTTATCCGACCGGGGAAAGTGGACCTGCAGCTTAACGTAGAATCCGAACCACGTGTCGTTTTGGCGACTCCTCACACTGTTGAGAGATGAAGTATGGGTTAAAACACAGACTGAAAAAATCCTAGGTCCGACCGCGTTTCGAACCAGCGACCCTTCGGCTTCCAAAAATGAAAAGCCAAGATCGCAAAATACTTAATTAATAACTTGTAAGTGTAGAACAGCAACCAGCCACAATTTGTTTTATTATACTTTATTTATAAAATGCCGTTACCGGTTTCGAATATTATATATTCATCTTCAGATGGTATATGCTTTCTAGACATCTGGGGTTAGTTTAGTGTTGAACTGTCCTAGGATATACAGAATTTATAGTTAAACATACGCAAAATCATTGGTTGTGTTCTTGGCTTGCTTTAGGATGAAACTTAAGTAAGTATCACATAACAGCCACGGTCTCATAAATGTCTGTGTATGACAAAATTGTGTTAAACTTATTTATTTTATGACCGCCGGTTTCAGTGGGCTATACCACCATCATCTGCTCATTTCAAATTTTTCAAGTTACTCATCATATTTAATATTGAGGATTAAATAGCACGTGCAACATATAAAAATACGTAGGTTTTTTATTATATTTGCCTAAATAGTACTTACAACGTAGCAGTTAATCTCCATTTTTAATAAGATGGCCAACTTTCAAAATGATGGTGGCATAGCCCACTGAATAAGAATCCATCTCAATCTCGCTTACTGCAGTCTTGTCTCCCTCTGTGATTTTTGTTCCCACTCCTCAAATAATAAAATACTTTTATTGTATCATAATTAAATCTAATTCCTTCAGCATTGCCTGATTTTCGTAGATTACTTTCCATTACTTTTGTTTCGCTCTGATTATTTTTCATCTTATACTCTTCTTTCAAGATATTGTCCATTGCTTTCAGATGCTCTTGTAGGTCCTTTGCTGTCTGACACAATTTATTTCGTCTTCCTGAACATTAATTCCTTCTACAAATTTTTCTCGCTTTCTTTTACATATTGCTCAATTTCCAGACTCAACAGCCGTGAAGGAACGGCTAAAAACCTGTCTTACTCCCTTATTAAACACTGCACCTTTATCATTCATTTCAAAGCTAATAACTGCTGCATGTTTTGTATAAGCTGTATATAACTTACTTGTTTCAGACCAGCTACCTTCAAAATTTTGAAGAGCGTATTCGCGTCAAAGGTCTCTCAACATGTTACCAATATGACTTCTAAATTAAAAAAGTCGTCGAAATAAAAACGAACTTTACTGTGATTTAATGGAGAATGCAACAATTTTACTTTAGCTAATGCCTGCCACTCTATTGGACATTACCTCGAAAGGGGTTTTCAACTCTATCTAATCAGGTTTTCAACTGCGTTTATTTTTATATAGGTTTATATATATAATCTGCTCTACTCAAATGACTGAAAGACAAGTCTCTAAAACTTGTAAGTTGATTTCAGCTGTTAAAAGCTAAACTTATGTCACTGCGCATGCCAAACGAACACGATAAATTTTTACTTGACGCACGCGTTAACGGAAGCAACTACGTCAAGAGGAACCGATGTGGTGAAGGTAATGTGAGAGAAGAGGTCTGAAAAGGAAGAGGAAATGGAGAGTGGATGATTTATGACGCCTTACATATGAGCAGCTGAAAAGAGAGCCAGACATATGAAGAGCCGCGCTATCAATTACCCGGGCAAGCATTTGCCCGTCCGAGAGGAGTTTCTGAATAAGGATACAATTTTTCGCACACAGCGGAGAGAATGTTATCAAAATCATTTATCTGAGAAATGGGTGGCAAAGTAATGATTTGTATGGTTACTGTATAACATGGTATTATGGCAGTTCAAGAACTAGTGTTTCCGTTTTTACAGGATGAGTTAGAAAGGCTATCTATTTGTGTGCGGATATAAACTTATTCTAAACGTAGAAAAATGTACGTTCCTGCATAAGTATCACTGCATAGCTCAGCAAATGAATTAATTACTTATATGTAGTCTTAATGTAGTATATGTAGATATGTCATGTAGTATATGTAGATTTAGATGTAGTATATGTAGATTTATGTAGATTCCATGATCACCACACTTGGTTTAATCATCATGAAAGAAGACTGTATACGTCCAGGAGACCAGGAGACACTGGAAGGTACCATATTGACTTTATAATAGTAAGAAATAGATTTAGAAACCAGGTTCTAAACTGTAAGACATATCCAGGAGCAGATATAGACTCTGACCACATCTTACTGGTTATGAACTGCAGATTAAAACTTAAGAAACTGCAAAAAGATAGAAAAGAGATGAAACCTATACAAATTAAAGGAACCAGAGCTGGTTGAGAGTTTCAGAGGGAGCATTAGGCAAGGATTGGCTGAAACTGGGGAAAGTAATACAGTAGAAGAAGAATGGGTAGCTCTGAGAGATAGGGTAGTAAAGGCCGCAGAGGATCATATAGGCAGAAGGACAAGGCCTCTAAGCAGGAGTGGCTAGAGGACAAATGCAGAAACATAGAAGAATGCATAAATAGGGGAAAGATAGATAAAAGAGATATTTGGAGACAAGAAAAGCAGCTGTATGAATATCAAGAACTCAGACGGAAAACCAGTACTAAGCAAAGACGGGACAGCTGAAATGTGGAAGGAATATATAGATGGCCTGTATAAAGGAATTAAACTTGAAGGCAATATTCTAGAAATGGAATACGAAGTGGAGGAAGATGAGATACGAGATATGATACTGCGAGAAGAATTTGACAGAGAGCTGAAGGACTTGAGTCAAAACAAGGCCCCTGGAGTAGATGATATTCCATCTGAACTGCTGATATCGTTAGGAGAGCCAGTCGTGAAGAAATTGTTCCACCTGGTTTTCAAGATGTATGAGACAGGGGAAATACCCTCCGACTTCAAGAAGAATATCGTAATTCCAGTTTCAAAGAAAACAAGTTCAGACAAGAGTGAAAATTACAGATCTATCAGTTTAATAAGTCATGGTTACAAAATACTAACACGAATTATTTACAGACGAATGGAAAAACTTGTGGAATCCGACCTCGAGGAAGATCAGTTTGGACTTAAGAGAAATGTAGGAACACGGGTGGCAATACTTACATTACGACTTATCTTAGAAGATAGGCTAAGGAAAGGAAAACCTACGTTTTCTGCGTTTGTCGAGTTGGAGAAAGCTTTTGACAATGTCGATTGGAATACACTCTTCCAGATTCTGAAGGTAGCAGGGGTAAAATATAGGGAGCGAAGAGTTATATTCAACCTATACAAAAACCAGACAGAGGTTATTAGAGTCGAAGGGCAAGAAAGGGATGCAGACGTTAGGGAGGGAGTAAGGCAGGGTTGTAGCCTTTCCCCAAGGTTGTTCAATCTGTACATTGACCAGGCAGTGAAGGAATGGAAGGAGAAATTTGGAGAGGGCATTAAAGTACAAGGAGAAGAAATAAAAACATAGCGCTTTCTGTCAGAGACCGCAAAGGATCTGGAAGAGCAATTGAATGGAATGGACAGTGTCTTGTGAGCAAGATAATAAGATGAACATTAACAAGAGTAAAACGAAGGTAATGGAATGTAATGTCAGTAAATCAGGCGATGCTGAAGCAATTAGATGAGGTAATGAGACAATAAAAGTAGTAGATGAATTTTGTTATTTGGGTAGCAACATAAATTCTGGTGGCCGAAGTAAATAAGATATAAGATGCAGAATGGATATGGAAAGAAAAGCGTTTTTAAAGGAGCGAAACTTGTTAACATCCTATATTAATTTAAATGTTAGGAAGTCTTTTCTGAAAGAATTTGTCTGGAGCGTAGCATTGTATGGGAGTGAAACGTGGACGATAAGGAGTTTAGATAAAAAGATGATAGAAGCTTTTGAAATATGGTGCTACAGACGCATGATGATGAAAATTAGAAGGGTAGATCATGTAACTAATGAGGAGGTGCTTAACCGAATCAGGGAGAAAAGGAGTCTCTGGCATATGTCTAAGAGAAGGGATAGATTGGTTGGACACATTATGAGACATCAAAGAATTGTCAACTTAGCATTAGAAGGAAGCGTGTGGAGTAAGAATCGTGGAGGGATACCGAGGGACGAATATAGCAAGCATATTCAAAAGGATGTAGGTTGCCGAACGTATTCTCAGATGAAGAGACTTGCACAGGACAGGGTAGCGTGGACTGAAGACCACCACAACAACAACAATAACATGTAGTCTTACAATACACTGAGCCGACAAAAGTGACAGGATAGCGACATGCACAAGGCGGTACTCCGGCGTACACAACGTATAACAGGGCATTGCATCGCATCGGCACAGCTGTCATTTTACTTCGGTGATTCATGGTGTAAGTATAAGTTTCGAGTTTTGCTCATTTTCAAGCGGTATCTATAAAGAAGCTATAAAAATAGTATCTCAGCCGCGGCGAAATAGCAGTGCGCACTAAGGCGCCTTGCTGTGGTGCGCAAAGCCGTTCGCCGTCGGAGGTTCGAGTCCTACATGTCCGACATGTATTCTTAGGATAAGTTAAAGTGGTTTAAGTTTAGGGACTGATGACCACTGCCGTTACGTACTTTGCAATCTCTTAGTTGTCGAAAGTAGATCATTTATTTTAATTTCAAAACATGTTTCGTGGTTAGGACATCATCTGGTGACCTCTCAGTAAAATACACATACAATCAATACGTATATACGCAAAATTATTTACTATTTATACTTAAAGTACAAAATATTTTTATACGGTAATTAATTTCACATGATTTGGACATACCTACCGATATAATATATACTCAGCATTGAGGAATTTAAAATTGTCATTTAAAGATACTGTTGTTATGTAGTGCCATATAAAAACAAAGATCAAAGGTGGTATTGACTACGTGGAATGCAGCTTGGGTGCTCGAGGCTCATTAGAGGGCTTCGTGTGTTAGGGAAGAGTATCTTGCGGCTACGCCAGGGTCGACATAAGTAGAGAAATACAAGTAAAGTATAAAAATATATTTTTTTTATGAAAAGTAATGAAAATGGTTATTGAAGATATTACTATATGACACTACATAACAACGGTACCTTTTATGTCTAGAGCAACATGTTAATGTGATTTATAAAATGAAAAGGTGGGATTTAACAGCTTTTAGATAATTGCAAAATGTCGTTTTGACCATAGCTGTTTAATTTATTAACTCAAAGCTACCGGGTCGGTTAGTGTATCATTCTCAAGCGTCTGCAGAGTTTAGCGAATAGCGTAACATATCATGTTACGAAAATGAAAACTTTAAATATTATGCATCACGCTTCACTTCTTGTAAATGTTTCCCAGTACCTGATTGGTACCAGAAGCAGTCAGTGGGAAAACATCTATAAGAAGTGAAGCTTGATGCATAATATTTATTTTAAAGTTTTTAATTTTGTAACATGATATGTTAAGCTATTCGCTAAACTCTTCTGGCGCTTGAGAATGGTACACTAACCGAAACCGTTAGCTTTGAGTTAATAAACAGCTATGGTCAACATGTCATTTTGCAATTAATGTGATTTATTGTTGATGTTTTATTTAAATAAAAATTTCATCATTATTATTTCTGTAAATATTATTATACTTGTTTATTGATAAAACCTGCAATTTCGCTAGTTATGTGGTTTTGTTCCATGATTAGTAATTTGCTATATCTAACGTTACTTTACTATGGGCATTAAGGATTTAATATTAGTGTCATTAAATTCTGGAGTTATGTTGTAACTTAGTCCCTTATCGAATAATTCTGTTTCTTTGATGTTAAAGTATATGTGAGATTATATTATCTTGCATAAAACTTAAAATCGGATTTAGGTACATCGTTTCCATACTGACTTGCTTCGTATCATAATGCTTACACCTCTGGTTGAGCTCTGAAATATTAGTTTGCAACCTTTCAATTGAATCGGCCATTACAACTAAGTCATGCAAGACTGCTGATTTCGTTTTTACCTATTTTAATCCCGCCCTGCCCGTCTACTGTTTTCAACATAAAACCGTGAATAGTATGAACAACAAGTGGTGACAGGTTACAGCCTTGTCTTACCCCTGAAACTACCCTGAATCATGAGCTTAATTTGCCATCTAACTGCTGCCTGACAGTCTGCGTAAAGCCCTTTAATTGCCTGCTGAAGTTTGCCTCCTATACCATAATCTTGTAGAACTGACAGTAGCTTCCTCCTAGGAACCCGGGAAACATTTTTGGGCCCATCAATACTGCTCTTTCAATATTTACGGTATTGACAATACGTCAATACCCACGCATTGTTAATATATTGACTATATTATTGAACGTGTGAGGGCCCCTTTAGACTGTGGTAATATTATACATCTATATCTACATGGGATACTCTGCAAATCACATTTAAGTGCCTGGCACAGGGTTCATCAAACCACCATTATACTATTTATCTCCCATTCCATTTTCGAATAGCGCACGGGAAGAAAGGACACCTGAATCTCTCCGTTCGAGCTCCGATTTCTCGTATTTTATTCTGATGATCATTTCTACCTATGTAGGTGGGAGTCAACAATATATTTTCGCATTCGAGGAGAATGTTGGCGATTGGAGTTTCGTAAGTAGACCACGCCGCAGCGATAAGCGCCGTTGCTGTAATGATTCCCATCCCAGGTCCTGTATCATTACCGTGATGCAGTCGCCTCTGCATCGTGACAATACAAAACGAGCTGCCCTTCTCTGGACTATTTCGATGTCCTCCGTCAAACCCACCTGATAAGGATCTCACACTGGGCAGCAATACTCCAAAAAAGGACGGACAAGCGTAGTTTAGTCTCTTTAGTAGTTCTGTTGCATCTTTTAAGGGTTCTGCCAATAAAACGCAGTCTCTGGTTCGCCTTTTCCACAACATTACCTACGTGTCTTTCCAGTTTAAGTCTGAAGCAATAGTAATTTCTAGATCTTTTGTGGAGTTTACGGTCTTCAGGTTTGATTGATTTATCTTGTAAAAAAAGTTTAACGAATTTCTTTTCGTACTCATGTGGAAGACTTCGCATTACTTAGAGTCAATTGCCCATTTTTACACCATAGTGATATCTTATTTCGATCCTTCTGCAGTTGATTTTGAACTTCAGATGACTTTAGTAAACGATAAAAGACGGCGTCATCTGCAAACAACCTAAGAAAGGTACTTAGATTTTCTCCCAAATCGTTTATGAAAATAAGGAACAGCGAAGGACCAATGATACTACTCTGTGGAACGCCCGATATCACATCTTTTGTAGTCGATACCTTACCATAGATTACTACAAACTTTGTCCTCTCCGACAGGAAATCATCTATCCAGTCGCAAATTTGTGGCGATATACCATAACCACGCAATTTGATTAAAGGCCGTTTGTGAGATACGATATCAAAAGCCTTCTGGAAATGATAAAAATACGGTATCAATTTGAGAACCTTTGTCGATAGCACTCATCACGTCGTGCGAGAAAAAGATGTAAGCCACGCGCTGGAAGTCATTAGGAAAACAGAAAAACCGACATAGGTACTACGTCGCATGTATTTTCAGCATAGGGTCCAATCGAAGTAGGAGCTATCTCGTTAGTCTCCGCAGTGTTAAACGTCACATAATCTCAATGACCTGCGGACGGATTTTCTGAAGATGTGCTGCTCTAGTGGGTAAGTACTTGTTTAGGTTCGCAAATAACGTGTTAGTAAACATGCTGACGACTGGCGGCGCACTTGAGTGTGTCAGGCCGCCACTTAAGATGTAATCTAATCTGGCGGCTCTTTCAGCAGCAGTGAAGTGCGCACCACTTCATTTACTCGTAGCACAGTGGAGAGATTCCGGCCTCTTATGCGGCGCGAGCAGGCGGCTTGCGGCGAAGGAAACGGGGATATCCGTGGGATGAGGGGCGAGCGCAGATCAGCGCTCGAGAGCTGCCACCAATTAGCGAGCAGGCTGCGCAGCTGGGAGCCGGGTGCGCACGGCGCATGCGCAGACCGCGTTATCACCAGAGGGCTTCATTTGGGAGGGCAGGCGCTCGCCGAAGCGAAGGCAGTTCAAGGCCGCTCTGCTCTGCTTCAGCGAGTGTGTGTGTGTGTGTGTGTTTAGGGGAAAGGGGAGGGGGGTCTGAGCCTCAATGTGCGCGCGTGTTGGCTCAGAAAAAAGCAGTCGGAGAGCTGGCGGGCCATCACTCACTTGTTCTGACGTAATGAAAACATGAGCGCTGCCGACTGGCGACGTCTTAAGGCTCTGGATAGGGAAAGTATTGCCAGCTTGCCTGTGAAGGCAATTCTGGGCTTCTATCTATATCTACATGGGATACTCTGCAAATCACATTGGAGTTTCGTAAGTAGTCCACGCCGCAGCGATAAGCGCCGTTATTGTAATGATTCCCATCCCAGATCCGGTATCATTTCCGTAACGCTGTCTCCCCTGAATCGGGACAATACGAAATAAGCTGCCCTTCTTTGGACTCTTTCGATGTCCTCCGTCAAACCCACCTCATAACGATCCCACACTGGGCAGCAATATTCCATAAAAGGACGAATAAGCGTAGTGTACGCACTTTCTTTAGTAGTTCTGTTGCAAAAAATGGACGACACGCGTAGTGTATGCAGTTTCTACCATCTAATCTTCGTCATTCGTCTGTAGCACCACATTTCAAAAGCTTCAATCATCTTTTTGTCTGGACTCCTTATCGTCCACGTTTCACTGCCATACAATGCTACACTCCAGACAAATGCTTTCAGAAAGAACTTCCTAACATTTAAATTAATATTGACTGTTAACAAGTTTCGCTTCTTTAGAAACGCCTCTCTCCCCATAGCCATTCTCCATTTTATAACTTCTTTACTTTGGCCATCAGAAGTTTTCTTGCTACCCAAATAACAAAATTCATCTACTACTTTTATTGTCTTATTACCTAATCTAATTCCTTCAGCATCGCCTGATTTTCTGACATTACATTCCATTACCTTCGTTTTACTCTTGATAATGTTCATCTTATATCTTCCTTTCAAGACACTGTCCATCCCATTCAATTGCTCTTTCAGATCTTTTGCAGTCTCTGACAAAATTACGATGTCATCGGCTAACCGCAAAGTTTTTATTTCTTCTCCCTAAATTTTAATTCCCTTCCATTCCTTCACTGCTTCCTCACTGTTCACATTGAACGGCTACAACCCTGTCTTACTCCCTTCCCAACATCTGCGTTCCTTTCTTGCCCTTCGACTCTAATAACCGCTGTCTGGTTTTTGTATAGGTTGCATATAACTCTTCGCTCCCTATAATTTACCCGTCTACCTTCAGAGTTTGGAAGAGTGTATTCCGGTCGACACTGTCAGAAGCTTTCTCCAAATCTACAAACGCCAAAAACGTAGGTTTGCCATTGCTTAGCCTATCTTCTAAGATAAGTCGTAATGTGAGTATTGCCTCCCGTGTCCCTACTTTTCTCCTAAATCCAAACTGATCTTTCCCAAGGTTGGATTTAACAAGTTTTTCCATTCGTCTGTAAATAATTCGTGTTAGTATTTTGCAACCATGACTTATTAAACTGATAGTTCTGTAATTTTCAACACTTATCTGCACTTGCTGTCTTTGGAATATGAATTACAATATTCTTCTTGAAGTCGGAGGGTATTTCCCCTGTCTCATACATCTTGCATACCAGGTTGAACATTTTTTTCATGACTGGCTCTCTTAATGAAATCAGCAGTTCAGACGGAATATCATCTACTCCAGGGGCCGTGTTTCGACTCAAGTCCTTCAGCTTCGAGATCTAAGGTCAGTAAAAAATAAAAGAACTTCGTTTCACCAGTGAAACCTACGGGCCCCCATGCAATATGCGTTACCTACTGCTAATAGGCCCATAAGTAAATACATCCCTAGTGAGGGTAAAGCAGGGGAAAGTTATAAGAGGGTGCTGAGAGACTGTTAGGAACTTTCCAACTAGACAGTGTTGTTGTTGTTATGGTCTTCAGTCCGAAGACTGGTTTGATGCAGCTCTCCACCCTACTCTATCCTAAGCAAGCCTTTTCATCTCCTCATAAGAACGGCAACCAACATCCACTTGAATCTGCTTACTATATGCGTCTCTTGGTCTCCCTCTGCGATTTTTACCCCACACACTTCCCTCCAATGCAAAAATTACGATTCCCCGATGTCTAAGAATGTGTCCTACCAAGCGATCCCTTCTTTTAGTCAGGGTATGCCAAAAATCCCTTTCTCCTCAATTCTGTTCAGTACCTCTTCATTAGTTATGCGATCTACCTATCTAATCTTCAGCATTCTTCTGTAGCACCACATTTCAAAAGCCTCTCTTCCTGTCCGCACTGCTTATCGTCCGTGTTTCACTCCCGTACAAGGCAACACTCCACACAAATGCCTTCAGAAAAGACTTCCCTACACTTCAATTAATATTCGATGTTATCAAATTTCTCTTTTTCAAAAATGCTTTTCTTCCCATTGCCATTCTGCATTTTATATCATCTGTACTGCGACCATCGCATGTTATTTTACTACCCAAGTAACAAAACTCATCTAATTCCTTCAGCATGGCCTGATTTTCTAAGACCGCATTCCATTATTTTTGTTTTGCTCTTGTTCATTTGTTCGTGTTCATTTTATACGCTCTCTTCAACACACTGTCCGTTCCATTCAACTGCTCTTTCAGGTCTTTTGCTGTCTCTGACAGAATTACGATGTCATCAGCAAAACGCAAAGTTTTTATTTCTTCCCCCTGAGCTTTAACCCCTCGTATATGAGGACTTGGTCTCAGCCAGTGACTTCTCCCCTCTTGTTGAAAATTAATTTCTGTCAGGCAATTTGTATCATCTACTAAGAGAAAACGGCGCTTCGGACAGTTGTGTGAGCGCTCGGTAACCGGGACATGTGGCTGGCTGCTGATGGGTCCCCTGGGCCTCGCTAGATGAAGCCGCAGCACGCGCTCTGTCATTACCGCCGCCGCCGCCAGATGTCTCGCCCTGAGCACGCTCCCTCTACTTGATCCTGCGGCCGGCCCATCTCCACTCGTTACCAGGAATTAATTGCCCACAGCTGGCCGCGGACACTCTTACGTCAATCGGGGCGATGGCTCGGCCTCCTAAATACCGCGCTGACGTGCCGACTGCTCTTTGTGGAGCGGGTCTCGCTCTTCGCCCGGACACCATCTAGCAGTCGACCAGCCGGAACCCTGAGGCGGGCGCGTTACGGCATACAGTGCCGCCATTTTGGTTTTCTTTCAATAATTACGTCAGCGTGCCGAGCACACACGAATGGTGCTACATAAGCTTCGATTGTTTAGTCAAGGGCCAAAATGCATCACTGGCCCTACGAGCTTCCTGGGGTTATATTTGCGGAAGGAGAAGTTGGTGCTGCTCCTTCCCCTAAAACCTCTACATCCTTGCGGATGCTGTTGCGTAGCAGTGTGCGTTTGTACCGCCCTACAGTACGCACGAGGTGCCGTAGTTGCTGTCCAAATCTTTATGGAAAGCATAGAGTTCTGACTAACCTATTGTCTTCTATAGTCGTGTCCCCGGCGCAGAAGACAGCACACAGGTCGTAGGTTCTTCTACAGCATACAAGTGAGGCTAAAGTTCTTTGTGATGGAAGCATAATAAGCGACTCGCGAGATTTATATTTGTCAGGGATGCCATTTATTAAATAAATAATAAAGTATGAACAACTTTTGTTAATTCTACACGGCCTATGCTGTTGAGACCTCGACTGTTATCATCATTACACAAATCTTTACTCATGACCGGTGCGGTCCGGCGCATATAGTGATCAGCTCGAGACTGAAACTGCGGCGCGTTGCGAGAGGACACCTGACGCTTTATTTCGCGCCAAAACGGGAACCAGCACCTACTGTGCCATATGCTACTGCTCCCCACCCCACATTTCAACATATGCTGCACTTCTGTCTCCCTTCTGCGTTTAAGACACGTACGATGTTAGCAAAGAAACGGCCAGCGGCCAGAAATATGAAGTGGCCATAGGCCAGGAATATCACAGCCCGTCATTTTACGCATCATAACAGCTGTGACTCATCTGCGAAATGGATGACAGCACCGAGACGGCAATGCGTACCGCACGCGCCCGGTGATGTAAGTATATGTATTCGCACCACTGACGAATGATGATTAGAATCTATGTTTTACGAATCTTTGGGTTAATGATTTGATTATCAACATTACTTTTTGATTTGATTTGATTTTCTCAGGGAAGCCAAAACAGTCTTGGTCCAACCCGCCACTGTCCGCACCGAAATTAAGTTTATTGTGCGGTATCGCTCCCTGTATGTAAAGCCAACCGATGCCCTTGAACAGTGCAAGGAGTCCCTTTACCAGTTCTTTATTAGACACAATTTCTTCGGGTCTGATTGTCCCAATATTCTGTACCATTTACTCTAAAATGCAAGGCATTCGAAGATTAGATGTGATGCAGTTTCATCACCGTCATCACAGATCCTACATTTAGGGTCCTCTTCTGTTATTCCCATTGTATGTAGGTGTTTTTTGAAATTACAATGGCCTGTCAGCAATCCAACCATGAGTCTAATCTCTCTCCTGTTCAGACCCAGGATTGCAGAACTTCTTTTAAAACATGGCTTTGGCATCATTACCTTCCCATGTTTTTGTTGATAGACTTTGGTTCAATATTTTACGTGCTGTCTTCTGAGCCAGTTACGTAGCTCCAATTTGATCATGGCCTTGGTGATTGTCAGGACAGTTCCGGTCCAATAAATGGAGTCTCTGCCCCCATCCTGGCTAATCTGTCGGCATGTTCGTTGACACTGATCCCCGAGTGGCCAGGGACCCACAATAGGTTTACTCTATTGCTTTCCCCTAGCTCCACCAGAACCCTGTGACATTCTGCAAGAATTTTAGACCTTGTTGCAGGAGCTGCCAGTGATCTCAGGGCTGCCTGGCTGTCTGAATAGATATAGATGCTACGGTCTTTGCAGCATCTACGCAAATTCTCGCCCACACACGCCCTGATGGCAGAACTTTACTTTGGTATTAGAATTATTTTCTTATCGCCAACCTGTCCTCACAAAGGAAAGCACTGACACCAGAAGAAATTTTTCTGGATTCATCTGACGAAGAAAATTACGCTGATTCTTTTGACAGCGATGAGGAAACAGAAGTAATTGAAACTGCCGATTATTTCAACGAGTCCGAGCAGTTATGCGATCACGGGAATGTAGTGAAAGAAACACCACAAGATGATTGATAAGGACCAAGAAACTTTGTGGATAAATTATTCGTTAGTACTACAACAGGAAACAAAAGGTAAGAATATAATCAGTTCTACATGGCCCAAAACGTAGTGGTAGTGAAATTAAAACTGAAATTGTAAGTTTTTTTTTCTTTTCAAATTGACGGATTGAAGTTGTAGGGATTGAAGTTGTATGCAATATGCGGTAGCAAGTTATTTTATACCTGAAATTGTGAAGGTGTATACTGCGGCAGACAGAATCCTGGCCGTATCTTGCATCTAAAATGCCAACGGGTATCGTGCAGCGTTGGTTGAACCAATCAAGGAAACTCACGGGAATCTAACTACGGATAACTGCTACAGTAGTTTCCCTGTAGCCTAGGATCTTTTAGAAAATGGGCGAACGTCCATTGAGACACTGAAAAAGGACAAGAAGGTGTGATGATTTATTTAGAATTTGTTATTAAATAGCACTTAGGAAATTGAACAGTGGACGTTACATTTCAGATGTGCTACGACCCGTGGCTCTACCCTTCATTCGATCCCTGCGAAACCCTACATTTCAGCGGGATAAGGCACGACCGCATGTTGCGGGTCCTGTACGGGCCTTTCTGGATACGGAAAATGTTCGACTGCTGCCATGGCCAGCACATTATTCAGATCTCTCACGAACTGAAAACGTCTGGTCAATGGTGACCGAGCAACTGGCTCGTCACAATTCGCCATTAATTACTCTTGATGAACTGAGGTATCGTGTTGAAAATGCATAGGCATCTGTACCTGTACACGCCATCCAAGCTAAGGATCTATGCACCCAAATTGCCTGAAAATTTAGTCACATGTCAGTTCTAGTATATATTTGACCAATGAATACCCGTTTATCATCTGTATTTCTTCTTGGTGTAGCAATTTTAATGGCCAGTAGAGTATTTTAATTCTATGCTTTAGGCAATATACATTATTGTACCTAATTTTGGATCTGTACAAGAGATATGAGAGCTATTCAGAAAGTAGGGAACGTTTCCGTCTGACGGCTCTAGGCGCGCGCCAATCGCGTATATTTTGGTATGTGCGTGCTCGGTAGGTCAGTTAGCATCCAGCCGTAACAACAGGAACGTCTTTGCGCTTCTGGAAAATCCAGTCTGTTGTGAGGTGTGGTCTGTGATACTGTTTTTGTTGGCTAACAACCTAAAACCTATAGTAATCTATCTTGAACTCTGCGAAGTGTACGGGAACAATGTAATGAGTGAATGTTCCGTTCGGAAAAGGTGCATTAGGTTTAAAAGTGGCAGACCAACGTTCATGATGAAAAGAAGAGTGGCCGCGCGAGCATTGTGACTGAAGATCTTGTCGATAAAGTTGACGAAACGATTTGTGAAAACCGTCGCTTCACAATAAGATGTGAAACTGGCTTCCAATGCAGCGCTTTGATGACGACGCGGAACTTCAGGCGGGCGTGACTCACTGACTGATGTCTTAGGCGGCAGAATTTTACGACGAAGAATTTCAAAGCCTGTCCACCGATGTGATAATTGCCTGAATTTGTTTGGTGACTATATGGAAAAGTAGCATTGTAGTCGCACTTTCAAATGTATGTAACAAAACATTAATGCCATAACGTTGCCTACATTCTGAATAGGCCTCGTATGTCTGACATATGTATTTATTACGTTCAGTGCTAAGGTGTTATTCCATTGTTGGGGAGCCTTACAAAAATAAGAGTTAAAAAAGAATTAAATAAAGCTAAGGCAGAGCTTTTTTTTATTTTATTTTTTTGTAATTTCGCTTTGGGTTGCAGTGACCTTACAACCAGCAGTTATTACAATGGAAACATTAGAACATAATTCAAATTCTTACAATATATATCACAATATCAAGAGTTATCTCACAGCATGCTACCTTACAATAAAATTAGAAACATTTATAAGATGTAAAACAATGCATATATAACAGTAGTTTAGGCAGACCTAATGAAACATAAGCGCAATCATCACAAAAGAAAATGAGGGTTTCAAGGATACAATGAAGGTCAAAAATGTAAAATAAATACAAAATTACTCCTTCAGTTTCAAGCTGTGCTCATTCAAGGTAAACATGGAAGCTACACCAGCTCTCACATTTAGGTATTCCTTGAGTAAACTGTACTTAAACTTGTCGAATCGACGGAGTAAGACAGTGACACATTTGGGGAAGGCGTAACCAGCTTTCTATAGAATACACTTTGTGCGGCCGTGTACTTGGTGCATGCCAGTCTATTGTGGTGTAAAAGGGCAGGGTAACATCCATGTCCCAGTCTCATCCGAATGAGAGACCTTGCATGGCGTGTACTAAGCTTCATCGAAGAAAACGATGCTCGAGAGGAGACATATTTGGTTGTATAGCCGGCAGGTGTCCTCCCTTAAACTCTTGAGAGACGTGCCATTCGTGGTCCCAAGTGAAATAGGCAGCTTTTTGAATCGTCGATCTGAAATCGGTATATGGAATCGGCATGGGCGGAAGTGTCCCTCCGTAATATTGCTCTTGGCGAGGCGGACAACCGTTTCGTTATGGAGTATGCTCTGATGTCCTTAAATCCAAAGTAAATGGATGTCGATGACCACTGTCTGTGGATTTGTTATGGCCTCCGAGATGTCCAATATGTACCTGTTTTTGTCTGTCAAATGTCGGATATTGTAATTTTTGTAACACGCTTTGTGAGGATCAATATAGACGAAAACGTTCGTGTACTGTAATGTATGGCCTCCCTGATGGCAAATAAACCTGCCGTAACTCTCGGGAGGAAGCGCAAACATTCGGTAGGTGCCGTTGAAGGGGCAAAAGAAGGCGATCCCACCCCTGCTTCAGTTTTAGAGCCGTCAGTGTAGATTTCGGCGCGCTGTGGACAATTTTGGTGAAGAGACTATTCCATGTAGAGATTGATATTGTTCTACGTGGTGTAGTCGGACGGCAAGTATATCACCGGGGCCGGGTTGAAAAAACAGATGAAAAGAATAACGGAAGCAAGGAAGTCTGATGTCCTGTATGATGAGTGGGAAGAGGTGTCTCCATTTCTCATAGCTCGGAACCATTACGGGAACTCGGGTCATGCCTCTTCTGTGAGGCATCTCTGTAAGTCTCCTTAATTGGTGCGCCGTTTTGAGGGGAGCACAATCAAATATTGACGCTCGGCTGAGGAGGAAAATATCGGACAAATGTCTCGTGTAGTTAACGGCATTTCAGACGCTTCCACTAGTAGGGCGTTGGTGGATGTTGACTTATAGCTCCGAGAACAAGACGAAGCACTTTGTAATTTGAACTGGGAGGGAGACGAACTGGAGTAGACTGTGCAGCTGCGCTATCAAGACAGAGTGGTATAGGTGCGCATCTGCTGTACGTTGTTCTCGACGGCGAGTGTTAATCAGAGACGAGTGTATTGACAGGGGTGACCCAGGGGAGTATGATAGGACCGCTATTATTTTCCATCTATATAAATAATAATTTGCGGCTGTTTGTTGATGATGCTGTGGTGTATGGGAGGGTGTCGTCTCTAACTGACTGTAATAGCATACAGGATGACTTAGACTTGGTGCGAAGAATGACAGCTAGATCTCAATGTAGAAAAATGTAAGGTGATGCGCTCACTACGTTTCCGCTGTTCATGGACTAAATCTACGATATTCGGTATGACACTACAACTTAAAATTTCTATACATTCCATTCCATTCAATGATGGTGGTGGTGGTGGCGGCTGGTGCAGCAACAGTGTTGAATAATTAGGTAAATAATTCTCAGTCTCTGTTGCAATATTTTTTTATTCTCCAATTACGCGTTTCGCGCTGTTAGCGCATCTTCAGACTGGAAAAAGACAAATGTTTTGTTACAGTCCGTGTACCTGGCGGGCAGCGAATCTAATGTGGCTAATAGAGTAAATTTTGAAAAGTCCGACTTACTTGGGCGGAGATGGAGCCACAGAACTATCTATAGCTGTAATTGGAGAATAAAAAAGTATTGCAACAGAGACTGAGAATTAAAATTTCTACACTACAAACTGTTGCCGCAGGAAATTTTACAGATAGTACACACACATATAACTGCGAAACTGTACCACAGAACGACACGTAGTTCATGATAGTTCAAGAGATTGAGGATATAAACAGTAACGTTCATGGAAAACCGCCCCATCACGCACCACATCTATTACTTACAACTAAATGTATTCGCAACAGATTTTACAGACATACAGCACTTTTAGAAATTAACATGTATCTCAACAATTATATAACTGTTCAACATGTAACTGAATAAGATGTCACGTAATTAAAATATGAGCAGGTGCGAATTTTATAAGTCATTTGTATTTTCTAATATTCATAGAATATATGACTTCAACTGCTATTGGGCAAAGCTGAAAATGTGTACCCAGCCGGGATTCGAACCCGGGTCTCCTGCTTTCTAGGCAGTTGCGCTGACCCCTACACCACTGGGGACACAGTGATCACCGTACCTGCAAGGACTACCCATGCACGCCTCCCGTCAGATACAAATACCCAGCTTCGCCCTGCCCATAGTACTCAAACTCGTAGTTTAACTAATTCCCGTAAGAGTAAGGGCTTCAAACTTGCCCACCCCTCCCCACTAACGATAGGATCATTGCCCGTCACCGGCATATTATATATATACATGTGGCGTCTGTTCGGAAAGAACAGACGTCACATTCTGATCCTGCAGCTGTTATTATTTAATATTCATAGAATATATGACTTCAACTGCTATTGGGCAAAGCTGAAAATGTGTACCCAGCCGGGATTCGAACCCGGGTCTCCTGCTTTCTAGGCAGTTGCGCTGACCCCTACACCACTGGGGACACAGTGATCACCGCACCTGCAAGGACTACCCATGCACGCCTCCCGTCAGATACAAATACCCAGCTTCGCCCTGCCCAGACGCCACATGTATATATATAATATGCCGGTGACGGGCAATGATCCTATCGTTAGTGGGGAGGGGTGGGCAAGTTTGAAGCCCTTACTCTTACGGGAATTAGTTAAACTACGAGTTTGAGTACTATGGGCAGGGCGAAGCTGGGTATTTGTATCTGACGGGAGGCGTGCATGGGTAGTCCTTGCAGGTGCGGTGATCACTGTGTCCCCAGTGGTGTAGGGGTCAGCGCAACTGCCTGGAAAGCAGGAGACCCGGGTTCGAATCCCGGCTGGGTACACATTTTCAGCTTTGCCCAATAGCAGTTGAAGTCATATATTCTATGAATATTAAATAATAACAGCTGCAGGATCAGAATGTGACGTCTGTTCTTTCCGAACAGACGCCACATGTATATATATTTGTATTTTCATTACTACCTTTCTATGTCAAACTTCAGTTACACGATAAATCAGTCAGACCTACAAGCCTAGGAGTAACAACATAAATTGGAAAGAAAATACAGGAAATATTGTAGGGTAGGCGAACCAAAGACTATGTTTCATTGGCAGAACACTTACAAGATGCAACAGTTCTACTACAGAAACTGCCTACATCACACTTGTGCGTCCTATTTTGGAGTGTTTCTGCACATTGTGGGATCCACACCAGGTGGGACTGACAGACAGAGAAAATTCGGAGAAGGGCAGCTCGTTTTGTATTATCCCGATATAGGGGAGAGAGTGTCACCGAAATGATGCACGAGTTGGGGTGGAAATCATTAAAAGAAAGGCGTTATTTGTTGCGGCGAGACCTATTTGCAAATTTTTTCAGCAACTTTCTCTACAGAATGCGAACATATATTGTTAGCATTCACCTACATAGGGAGACTTGATCATCATAACAAAATAAGAGAAATCAGATAGAAAGATTCAGGTGTTTCTTCTTTCCGCGAGCTATTAGAGAATGGAACTATAAAGAAATATAAAAATAATGGTTCGATGAACCCTCTGCCATGCACTTCAATGTGACTTACAGAGTATCCATGCAGATATAGATGTAGATGTATGTTTGGAGACTGCACTTATATTTTTGCACATTACGCAAGACAGCCTCATTTCTCATACATATTATATTCCGATACATATGTTTAAAAAAAAATGGACAGAAAGAGAAGGGATAGTAGAAGTACTAATTCAAGACAGGAATAAATAAATATTGGGGCAACGCCGGGTTTTCAGTTATTAATAAAATATTAATAACTTAAGTATAAATATTTTTTTAAACTTTACCAATTGAATATCTCCGTACATAGTTAATTTGGGTTACCGTTGTATTTTCAAATACGCCTCATATATCGTGCACTGTCGTGCTGAAAACTTGTGTCTGGGGAGTCGTTAACGAAGGTCGCAGGACGTCATTCACCTAGGTAGAACTAACCACAGTACCCTTGACAAGAATCGAGTATGATTTCTGGTTGCTCCCAATACCACCCTCACACCACAAGGCCTTACGTTTGCACTGTATGTCTTTTGCGAATGCGGTGACTGCGATGCCGCTCTCCCTGTCTGCGGCGAATCAAAAAATGCCGGCAACATTTTCAAACAAACAAATCCGGATTCGTTCGAATACACTTTCTGCTGTAACGTCCTACAACACACACACACACCGTTGCCGACTAGCATGTTTCAGCACATTAGTCAAAGCCAGGCGGAGAAGCACGTGACCATTGCCATAATAGGCGGTACACCCGTGTCGGCAATTTTCCGGATGGGTGCATCACATTATCTCACGCCAATAAACCGCCCTCTTCCCAAAACCACTGATTTGACGCGCATTCGTATGCAAGGCGTCCTCCCCGTCTGCCGAAGTCACACTGATCCATTAACTGATCCAACGATAACGGCAAGCACATTTTACCGATACGTGCTAACCATTTCTGCGGAATATATCAGTGTACGTCCCGCAAATAAGATTTTCGTATCTCTAATCTTTCAAGGTATCCTGGTTTATTTTTCCTTCGTTTCTTTCTATCATTATACATTAGAGATGGGTCGTCGCGAACAGTGTGTTCCACAGGATCGGATCACAAAAGCGAACTAAAGGACCGAGTAATTACATGCGAGAAATGGCAGTTCGCCGTTCACTTAGATGCTGCTAGTCGGTCTCGGTCCCGGTCCGGGACGGTTGCGGCGACTGCCAGTTCAACGAGCTGCGGCATGGTCGTTCCCGATTCAGTTCCAGGCAGGTCGCCAGCTGACTGCTAGGTATCGAGCTATCGTGCTTTCCGTTCACTGCGCTCGCAAAGTCTCAGTGAGTTTCAGACTCATTTTGTTTGGATTACTGGTTCTCAGCGTATTCCTGCAGCGAACATCACCGTTAATAAATATTTTACAAGTAATATAATAACTGACATTGCGTTTTGCCGACGACATAGTAATTCTGTCAGAGACAGCAAAGGACTTGGAAGAGCAACTGAACGGAATGGACAGTGTGCTGAAAGGTGCATACAACATTCATCATCATCATCATCATCATCATCGTAAGTCGTTGTGCTCATTGCTGAGCGTCGTGACCCCATGAACAAAGTGTCTCCATCCCGGACGATTGTCAGCTTTTCTCAGTGCCTGCTGAAGAGGCAGACCGGAGATCTTCTTGATTTGTTCTATTCATCTGCTCGCTGCCCTTCCTCTTGGTCTTGTGCCCTCGATCTTTCCTTGCAAGATTATTTTTTCTAGGTTTTCTCCGTCTCTTCTCACAATATGGCCAAGATTAACATTAACAAGAGCAAAACTAGGGTAATGGAGTGCAGTCTAGGAAAATCAGGTGATGCTGAATGAATTAGATTAGGTAACGAAACAATAAAGGAGATAGATGAGTTTTGTTACTTGGGCAGTAAAATAACAAATGATGGTCACAGTAGAGAGGATATAAAATGCAGAATGACAATGGGTAGAAAAGCGTTCTTGAAAAAGAGACATTTGTTAACATCGAATATTGATTTCAGCCTAAGGAAGTCGTTTCTGAAGACATTTGTGTGGAGTGATGCCTTGTATGGGAGTAAAACGTGGATGATAAACAGTGCGGAGGAAGAGGATAGAGGCTTTTGAAATGTGGTGCTACAGAAGAATGCTGAAGATTAGGTGGGTGGAGCGCGTAACTAACGATGAGTTACTGAACAGAATTGGCGAGAAAAGGAATTTCTGGCATACCTTGACTAAAAGACGGGATCGATTGGTAGAACACATTCTTAGACATCTAGGAATTGTGAATTTAGCGTTGGAGGGAACATAATAACTGAAGAAGTTAAGATCGCATATAATATTTTATTTCATTTTATAATAATGACAGCAATGTTGCTCCACTAGAGATGGGCCAGCTCCTCACCAAGGATATGATCTGATGATGATACAGATCGAAACCGGTCGTCATCATAAAATAAAATATTAAATGCGAACTTAACTGCTTCAATTATCACGGTATATTTTTCAATTTTCAGATCGCTGCTATTTTCCGTAGGAACAATGTTCAAAATACAAATTTTTGTAAATCTCTCGGACTCAACTGCTTGGTTATTAGTCCGTAGCCTGCAAACTACTTAAACTAAGGTAAACTAACCAAAGGACAACACAAACACCCATGCCCGAACGGTGGGGGGGGGGGGGATTCGAACCCCCGACGGCGATCGGCCGCGTGTACCGCAGCACGCCGCCCCAGTACGCACGGCTAATCCGCCTCGGCTAGGAATAACTTTCCATCAAATATTTTACAGGTATTTTAAAATCAACCAACTACAGAAGACATAAAAATGTTCAAGTGTTTGTAGAGCTTATGGGACTAAACTACGGGGTCATCAGTCCCTAATCTTACAAACTACTTATGAAATAGCAAATACTAAGGACGGCAAAAATATTCATGCCCGAGGGGGTATTCGAACCCCCGACCGCAGCGGCTGTGATTATATATATATATATATATATATATATATATATATATATATATATATATATATATATATATATATATTATTCGTGTATTTATGTGGTTCATTGGCTTCATTTAACATTTAGTTTTTAACATAGCTTTTAAAAATGTCCCTAAAATATAGTGTGTGTTCAAATAAAGAGAGTTTTCCCTTTCCTCCCAAGTCCATACGTGACACTTCAGTGGCGGCAATTTTTAAAACCCTTATTTTGTGCTACCTACATGTTAGGAGGTTGGAATGATGCAGTTCTGTACCCTATTCTATCCTGAGAAGCCTCTTTATCTCCTCATAACAACGGCAACCCACATGCATCTGAATATGCTTACCATATTCGTCTCTTTTAACACGAATTATCTACAGGAGAATGGAAAAGCTGGTAGAAGCTGACCTCGGGGAAGATCAGTTTGGATTCAGGAGGAACATAGGGACCCGGGAGGCAATACTCACTTTACGTCTTATCTTAGAAGATAGATTAAGGAAAGGCAAACCTACATTTTTAGCTTTTGTAGATTTGGAGAAAGCATTTGAAAATATTGACTGGAATACACTATTTCAAATTCTGAAGTCAGCAGGGGTAAAATACAGGGAAAGGAGAGTTATTTACAACTTGTACAAAAGCCAGACCGCAGTTATTAGACTCGAAGGGCATGAAAGGGAAGCATCAGTTGGGAAGGGAGTAAGACAGGGTTGTAGCCTTTCTCCGATGCTATTCAATTTGTACATCGAGCAGGCGATGAAGGAAAGCAAGGAAAAATTTGGAATAGGGATTAAAGTTCAGGGGGAAGAAATAAAAACATTGCGTTTTGCTGATAACATTGTAATTCTGTCAGAGACGGCAAAGGATCTGGAAGAGCAGTTGAATGGAATGGACAGTGTGTTGAAGAGAGCTTATAAAATGAACATTAATAAGAGCAAAACGAAAATAATGGAATGCAGTCTTAGAAAATCAGGCGATGCTGAAGGAATTAGATTAGGTAACGAAACAATGAAGGTGGTAGATGAGTTTTGTTACTACGGTAGTAAAAGAACATGCGATGGTCGCAGTACAGAGGATATAAAATGCAGAATGGCAATGGGAAGAAAAGCATTTTTGAAAAAGAGAAATTTGCTAACATCGAATATTAATTTAAGGGTAAGGAAGTTTTTTCTGAAGGCATTTGTGTGGAGTGTTGCCTTGTACGGGAGTGAAACTTGGAAGATAAGCAGTGCGGACAGAAAGAGAATAGAGGCTTTTGAAATGTGGTGCTACAGAAGAATGCTGAAGATTAGGTGGGTAGATCGCATAACTAATGAAGAGGTACTGAACAGAATTGGCGAGAAAAGGAATTTTTGGCATACCCTGACTAAAAGAAGGGACCGCTTGGTAGGACACATTCTTAGACATCGGGGAATCGTAAATTTTGCATTGGAGGGAAGTGTGTGGGGTAAAAATCGCAGAGGGAGACCAAGAAACGCGCATAGTAAGCAGATTCAAGTGGATGTGGGTTGCCGTTCTTATGAGGAGATGAAAAGGCTTGCTCAGGATAGAGTAGGTTGGAGAGCTGCATCAAACCAGTCTCCGGACTGAAGACCATAACAACATTCGTCTCTTGGTCTCCTTCTGCGATTTTTACCCCACACACTACCCTCAAATGCTGAATTCACGATTCCTTTATGTCTAAGAATGTGTCCTATCAATCGACCCCTTCTTTCAGCCAAAAATTCCTTTTCTCCGCAATTCTGTTCCGTACCTCTTAAGTAGTTACGTGATCAACCCATCTAACCTTCGGCCTTCTTCTGTAGCACCACATTTCAAAGGCCACTTTCCTCTTCCTGGCTGAACTTTTTATCGTCAATCTTTCACTCCCGTACAAGGCAACACTCCACACAAATTCCTTCAGAAAGGACGTCGTTACACTTCAATTAATATTCGATGTTAGCCAATGTCTCTTTTTCAAAAACGCTTTTCTTCCCATTGCCATTCTTTACCCAATCAAAGTCCTTCAGCATTGCCTGATTTTCCAAGACTGCATTCCATTGCCCTTGCTTTGTTCTTGTTAACGTTTATCTTAAGAGCTCCTTGCCACACACCGTCCATTCCGTTCAACTGCTCTTCTAAATCCTTTGCTGTCTCTGACAGAATTACAGTGTTCACAGAATATATGACGTCAACTGTGAATGGGCAATGCTGAAAATGTGTACCCAGCCGGGATTCGAACCGGACTGGGTATACATTTTCAGCTTTGCCGATTCGCAGTTGATGTCATATATTCTGTGAATATGAAAGAATAACAACTACAGGGTCAGAAATTACGTCTGTTCTTTCGGAATAGACGCCACATGTATATATAGAATTACAATGTCATCGGCATTGAACTTTAATTCATTTTCCAAATATCTCCTTGCTTTCCCTTATAGCTTGTTCAATATAGAAATTCAATAACGTTGGAGAAAGGCTACAACCCGGTCTTACTCCCTTCCCAGTCACTGTGTCCCTTTCATGCCCTTCAACTCTTTATATGTTTGCGCGTAATATCGGATTAGTAGGAAAAGGATTTCGATTTCTAAAGACGTAGACTGCAATAATATCGTATTTACTTTTTATTTCAGAAATTAATGTTCAGCTTTTATAAACAAACTAACTAGTTTCTAGAACCTCCTGGAAGAATTGTGTGCCGGAACCGGGACTCGAACCTGGGACCTTTGCCTTTCGCGGGCAAGCGCACTACCGACTGTGCTGTCCCGACACGACTCACGATGCCGCCCCACAACTTCACTTCCACCAGTACCTCGCCTCCTACTTTCCAAACTTCACAGAAGTTCTCCTGCGAATTGCAAGACTAGCACTCCTGGAAGAATGGATATGGTGGAGACATGGCTTTGCCACAGCCGAAGGGATGTTTCCAGAATGAAACTTTCACTCTGCAGCGGAGTGTGCGCTGATATGTGAGGCGGCATCGTGAGACGTGTCGGGATAGCACAGTCGGTAGTGCGCTTGCCCGCGAAAGGCAAAGGTCCCAGGTTCGAGTCCCGGTTCCGGCACACAATTTTAATCTGCCAGGAAGTTTCATATCAGCGCACACTCCGCTGCAGAGTGAAAGTTTCATTCTGGTAACTGGTTTCTATTTTTTTAATTATCTGTGATCTGATAGTAATTGGATAAAAAAGGAAGGGTGAAGGAGTAGAAAGGAACGGTTCAGAAAAATGGTTTTCCCATCTTTAGTATGCATTAGAAGTATTGGTAAAAAGAGTTGTATGGAGATAAAGGCGTTGAATAATGTCTTACACCTGTGGAGGAAAGACATTTGATTAAGAAATAAACTGTGACACCAGTCGTTTCTTGTCCGGTTTTGGAGACACGTGTGGTATAATTCTGGACACAGGGTCGATATGTTGGACCGGCAAGATCTCTTCACTCCCGGATACAAGCTACAAGGTCAGGGTTCCGCAACAACTACTGTCGCTGCGTACGTGACTGGTTTTCTTTCCATCTCTCTCTCTCTCTCTCTCTCTCTCTCTCTCTCTCTGACACACACATACGCACACACACACACACACACACACACACACACACACACACACCACGAAAGGGAGGGAAGATGAGGTGGAAAGTGGAAAGAGGGAGACTGTAAGAATATTACAGTTACATAAAGTGAGTGAAGAGGAGTTATAGTTGTTATGAAAAAAGGTCATATGAACATGTATCCTGACGTAACATCAAGGAAACTGCTGAAATGATACATAAGCAATGAACGTGATTATACAAAAACAGCGTAATCTAATGATTTGTTTGTATTGCCTCAGAAATGACGTTTAACCACCGTGAAATGCATTGAAGTTTGCAGATTTCGCACATAACTGCTGTGTTGGTGATCTGAGTTCATTCATACGAGATCTTTACCGGGGAGTATGTTCTGAAAGACAAAATTCGAAACAAGGCCCCTGTAATAGAAGAAATCCCCTCAGAGCTACTGCAGCCTCTGGGAGAGCCCCAACCATGACAGAACTATTCCACCTTTGTGGGTAAGATGTATGAGATGGGCTTAATACACTCAGACTTCAAGAGGAATGTAATAATTCCAATTCCAAAGGAGGTTGGTGCAGATAGGTGTGAGTGTTACAAAACCATCAGCATAATAAGTCTTGGTAGCAAAATATTAAAAGAGTTACTTACAGAATACTGGAAAGGCGGGCAGAAGCCGATCTCGGGGGAGATTAGTTTCGGTTTAAGAGAAATGGAAAAACACGCAAAACAATACTGATGGAACGACTTACCTTTATAGACAGATTTAGAAAATGCAAAATTTAGAGAAAGATTTTGACAACGTTCACAAATACATCCTTCAGATTCTAAAGTAAGCATATAATGCTACTGCCTGTTTGGTTTACGGAATTTTTTTTAAGTCCAGGACCTTGCGAGAGATCGCGAATAAAATTTTGAAAAAAAAAATAATGGGACTGTAAACAAGGCCTAAGACTGATAAAATTACAATTTGGTATATAATTTGAACATGAACGTCGTAAATAAGTCGGCTAAGAGCACTATAAAAATTAGGAATGAAGTTATAATATTATAGTGTAGGTATTTCAGTTATCTGTCTATGCAACTGATTTAATAAAATATTTTATTGCCGTATGCATTTCGCCTTTATTTGGAAGGCATCATCAGTGGCCTGTAATATATACATGATTAAGTTTTACAATATTTGATATTTACATTTCTCTGTATTTTTAGGTTATGAACAGTTCTGATGCGTTATGTAGGTATAGTATTGATATCAGGATGTTGTACTTACAATATTTCATCGATATAGCTTTGCATCTGGAGCTCATTGGTTACTTCCAGCTGTTCCGCTTCAGTTCTGAGCTTTTTGCTGTGTTTGTTGTTCCAGCACTTCACAGTTAGCACCACTAGGTACATGCCATTTTTGTTTGTGTTGTGTTTTTGTTTTTGCTGGTGTTGCCAACGGTTGAGTATGTGTTAGTTCTATCTTTGCTTTCTACATCTACATCGATACTCTGCAAATCACATTCAAGTGCCTGGCAGAGGGTTCATTAACCACTTTCATAACTTTTCTCTACCGTTCCATTCTCTAATAGCGCGCGGGAAGAAAGAACACCTAAATCGTTCCGTTTTCGATCTGATTTCTCTTATTTTATTGGGATGGTCATGTCTCCCTAAGTAGGTGGGTGCTAGCAAAATATTTTCACATTCAGAACTAAAAGTCGGTGATGGAAACTTCGCAAACAGATCACGCCGCAATGAATAACGTCTTTCTTTTAATGATTTCCACCCAAATTCTTGAAACATTTCCGTGACGCTTTCCCCCCCGTAACGTGATAAAATAAAACGAGCTGCCCTTCTCTGAACCTTCTCAATGTCCTCCGTCAGTCCCACCTGGTGAGGGTCCCACAAAGGGCAACAGTACTCCAGGAGAGGACGCACAAGTGTGATGTAGGCAGTCTCTTTGGTGGAGCTGGTGCATCTTCGAAGCGTTCTGCCGATGAAACGTAACCTTTGATTCGCCTTCCCCACAATATTTTCTAGGTGTTCTCTCCAGTCAAAGTTGTTCGTAATTGTAACTCTTAGGTATTTGGTAGAATCTACGACCTTAAGGTTTGACTGATTTAACGCGTAATTGAAGTTCAGCAGATTTCTTTTAGTGGTCATGTGTATTACTTCACACTTTCCTTTATTTAGTGTCAATTTCCAATTTTCGCACCATGCAGAAATTTTGTCTAAATCGCTTTGCAGTTGTTTTTAATCCTCTGTGGACTTCACTAACCGATAAACGACAGCATCATCCGCGAATAGTCTATGGGAGCTATTCAGATTGTCTCCTAAATCGTTTATAAACACGAGGAAGAGTAGGGGAGCTATAACGCTTCCCTTTGTGTCAGTGTGTTTGGGGGGGGGGGGTGGTGTCTGTTATGTGATTGCATTCTATCGAACCAAACAGCGTGGTCATCAATCCGTAGCTTACAAACTACTTAAACTAAGGTAAACTAACCTAAGGACAAACACACACACCCATGCCCCTGGGAGGACTCGAACCTCCACGGCGAGCAACCGCGCGCTCCGCAGCGAGACGCTTTAGACCGCTCGGCTACTCCACCGCGGCGACAGCACCAAATACTGATATATTGATTAATTTATATGTTTTAAGTTACCTCATTGTTCTTGTAAATGCTGCTACTGCAACATTCTGCCGTCGATTATGCTGTAAATTTTTGTGTTGGTAATTTATTCCTAGAGTGACCCGGGCCCGTTATTAGTATGGTATCAAGAACAACAAGTGCCTGGGAATCAGATCGTAACAATGGAATTTACCAAAAATATTTTTCATGAATACGTGTCGGACTTCAAAAAAAAAAAAAAAAAAAAATAAATAAATAAATAAATAATTTGCAACAGAAAAGAATGACTGCTAGTTCTAACGGTACTGTGAAAAATAAGGAATGCTGCATTATTCATGAACTGCTATAAACGATTGTACATGATTCATCTCACCATAGTGGCGTGGTGACCGAATCATTTTAAGACTAAGCACTGCAACATTAACGTCAATGTTGGAAAACAATGCGACTAAAAATTAATAATTACTTCAAAGACAGTTTAAACTGTAATTTATTAATCTCGAAAACAGGCATAATCACATTAAAAATGTAGAATTTATAGGAGCGGAAATACACACGTCCTTCCAGTACAACGGAACGAGCAGGGCAGGCAAAGATTTAAAGTCTTTCTTTCGCAGCAAGGGAAGAAAAGAAAATCATACAACGAGGTATCCTTTGCGGCGGAAAGAAAGACGCAGACTCACGATAAAATTATAACCGTGACCTACCCGATGAATCGTGTAACACATCAAGCAGCAAGCAACTATAGAAAAAACATACAGCAGTTATGAGGATGGAAGGTCTTGAAAAGGAAGAATAGATTCCGAAGGAAGTGAGAGATCGTTATAGAATTTCCCCAATGTTATTCATTCTGTACGTCGAGCAAACTGTGAAATAAAGCAATGAGAAATTTTACGTATGAATAAAACTTCAGGGAGAAAATATAAAATTTTGTGGTTCACCGTAGACATTTTAATTGTGTTTGAGATTGCAAAGAAACTGGAAGATCAAATGAACAGAATATATAATTTTTTAAAAGGTGAGTATAAACTGAATATTAAGAAGAGCAAAACAAGGGACATTTTAAACAGTGGTGTACGAAAACCAAATCTGACTTACGTCTTAGGTATAGGTTTAGGAAATTACGTTAATTTAAGGATTGTGCTTTCTAGAGAATCTGAAATGTAATTTTGCAACGAAATGGCACACTGCAAATTTCAGTACAGAACAGCTAATATTCGGAGTGTGTGATACATTAATACGTCAGCCAGCTCGTGCTTCGTGACATTTCGGCAGTCATCGTTACCATTCGGAGCGAAGCCGCCAGTTAGCTACCTGTCGCTAAAGGAAACTAGCCTTTCTTAACCATTTTTTTTTTTTTTTTTTTTATTTTCCTAACGTGTTCCGCGCAAATGCAACAGAAATTAAGTTGAGAATATTTATTTTCAGACACACGGAAAATGTTGTCATCGCTTTAATCTTGTAAGTAGTAACAGCTTGAGAAGTGGACAGAGACACTTTACCACGCGTCTGAGTTGTAATTCGTACTGGTAATGACCTCACTGAGTTGGATTTCAATTAATAAAAGAGTGCGGAATTGATGGAGAAGGTTTGTGGTACGAATGTTGTAGAATGCAGTCAGCTGAGAACCTCTCGCTACACACTTATCCCGTGACATCTACCCGTGAAGTTTGCTGCTGCTGCGCTATTTGCTAATTATTCACGGAATGTCTCATCAGCATACATTCTTTGGAAAGAGGTTGGTCTAATGAGTTTTCCAGCAAGTGCGTCATCTATTAGTCACATCTCAAGCTCTCTAACAGGTAACATGCCTTCCTCGAATTCTTCTCCTTAATTCCTTCAGTTCGTCACACGATATGGTGCCTTTTACGCGAAAAGAGTTAACCTACTTAAATTTTTCAAGAATCAGATTTCGTATTACGTTAATTAGTGCCGTTCGTCCTCCAACGTTACTGCCACTTTGAAGTATTAAAATGCCAAGATCGCAAATATTGATTTATTTTTCCTGACGACAGGTTTCGATACACTTACGGTATCATCATCTCTACATCTACATCTACATGGGATACTCTGCAAATCACATTTAAGTGCCTGGCATTCATCGAACCACCATTATAATATTTATCTCCCATTCCATTCTCGAATAGCGCGCGGGAAGAAAGAACACCTGAATCTCCCCGTTCGAGCTCTGATTTCTCGTATTTTATTCTGATTGTTTCTACCTATGTAAGTGGGTGTCAACAATATATTTTCGCTTTCGAAGGAGAATGTTGGCGATTGGAGTTTCGTTAGTAGCCCACGCCGGATGCGATAAGCGCCGTTGTTGTAATGATTCCCATCCCAGATCCTGTATCATTTCCGTAACGCTGTCTCCCCTGTATCGTGACAATACGAAACGAGCTGCCCTTCTTTGGACTATTTCGATGTCCTCTGTCAAACCCACTTGATAAGGATCCCACACTGGGATCGTGTATGCTGTAGCGTAGTGTATGCTGTTTCTTTTGTAGTTCTCTTGCATTTTTAAGGGTTCTGCCAATAAAACGCAATCTCTGGTTCGCCTTTCCCACGACATTATCTACGTGTTCTTTCCAATTGAAGTCTGGTCACTTGTTTCCTATGTTTTCGTTTTGTGAAGGCGCATGACATTAAAATAGTACATCAATCATAAAACATTTAACATGATTGACGTCCTATTTTTATGTCATCCGCCTTCACAAAACGAAAACATGGGATACAAGCGACCAGATGATGATACCCTAAGTATATAGAAACTGGTCGTCAGAAAAATAAATCAATATTTGCGATCTTGACACTTTTATACTTCAAAGTAAAGAGATCGCCGTCCTACCATGGAAAAATTAAGCCCCTCTATTTGTCTTGAATCAACTACATACAGGAGTACATGTCTTTTGACGATATGAACTGTCGAGTGGATTCTTCAAAGTAAGTTAATTGTGCAACCGTTGACCAGAATCTCAGTTCAGAGATAGAAATGTCCTGCAACATGAAATAGGACGATTCCACAATCTTAACATACACATTCGCGGCACTCACTGCTGTGAAAGTTGTTACCAACTGACAGTTGCAACGACACTAGCGCTCCTAGTGGTGGGCAAGCCTCCGAAAGAGTGATGTTTGTTTATAATTATATGTGTACGAAATTAACGAGATTCTATGAGAGTTGCGACGAATGTCTTTGTCTGATTGTTACTTAAGTTATGAACTTCACGTACCATAAATATATAGAAGAAAATACTAAAATCCGATGGCCATGTAGTCTCCGTGTCGGACACGAAAAACAAAAAATCATTTTTACCAAGTAGGTTAAAATAAAGAGAGATAGCTTTCCTATGCCGAGCACATATGTCAATTGATGCCTGTCCGCCATCATGGTGAGTTGTGGAATGCTATTTCTCATTTAAAACTACGCGCCAAGTCGACCGCCTTACTGTTAATGCACTGAATTGTGAGTGAGTGAAAAGTATATACTTTCATACAGTATACTTTCTTGACTAAATACTAACAAACACTTATCATAAGGTATTTGAAAAATTTATTTTAACTTCTAATTTTCACTCTTTTAAAACATTGTTCATCACGGCAAAACCACCTGACGTATTATACCTGTTTTTAAGTGACATAAAACATCAGTTCTACACTTCTCCAAGAATCAGCAAGCTTCACTTTTACAACGTAAGGGCATCTCTCTATATTCTAACCTCCTTGATTTTTACAACAATTCTATTATCTATGGCACGACCACGCCCTCTGACCAACAAAGATATAATTTAATGGAGACATAGAGCATCAAAGGAGTAAAAAGTATTTGTTTAACAAATATAGGCAATAATGTGATAAAACGTGACTTCTAGATCTTGTAACAAAAATAGACACTGACTTCAAAATGCTTTATGCACGTCAGGCTAACTAGATGTAAGTAAATTTGTAACGAAGTTTTTTTTTATATAAAATTGAAATTCGTAGACGTAGGTATTTATTTTATTAAAACGACAACAAGTCCAATTGATAATAGCAAAAGCCGAAACCAGCTTTTAGTGGAAACAACCAGCAAACGTGCATTGCGATAATGTCATATTTTCACTCTTGGGTATGCTGCGGGCACAGTACAGAAGTTAAATGAGTGTTATGATAATTACATGTCATAGGCAGATAAAACAACATGAGTTCCTCCCCGGGAAGAGTGTTCAAATGTTTGTAGAGCTTATGGGACTTAACTATGGGGTCATCAGTCCCTAAGCTTAAACTACTTATGAACTAGCTACTACTAAGGACGGCACAAATATCCATGCCCTCGGGGGGATTCGAACCTCCTCCTGTAGTGGCCGTGCAGATCGTGACTGGCGCGCCACAGTCCACTCGGCCACCGCGGCCGGCCCAAGAAAAGTGTGGTGTAGACTTGCGCATAATAGTTCGCGATCGGGAGGGCAGACCCGCGAACTAGTTCGCTCTTTTAGTTCGTCCGTCGCGGTAGTGTAGCCGAGCGGTCTAAAGCGTTGCGGTTGCTCGCCGTGGAGGTTCGAGTCCTCCCTGGGGCATGGGTGTGAGTGTTTGTCCTTAGGTTAGTTTACTTAGGTTTAAGTAGTTTGAAAGCTACCGACTGATGACCACGCAGTTTGGTCCGATAGATTTACAGACATTTGAACATTCGTCCGCTCCCAGTGATGGCTGAGCGGCGTGGTCTGCGCATGCAGGTGGAGGGAGAAGTTCCCCCACCTAGCTGCTTTATGCACTTGCTGCTTGAGCCGTTAACTATATCACGCAAACCAAAAGAAACAGTTTTTGAATAATTTCTCGCGTTTATTTCTCTATATGTTGGCATTATGGAATTTATTAGTCAGATATTACATAGTGCAGAATACTTCAAAACAGAAATTTTGTAGCACTGAACTATGTAATCTAGCAGGCAGACGCTCACCTAGAAATGGCTCTCATCAGCAGCTCTTTTTAGTTCGTCCGCTCTTCTTAGTTCGTCCGTTCTTTTTAATTAGTCCGCTCTTTTTGGCTTTTGCTACCGCTACTAAAAGAGCTCTTTCTTTTGTTATGACAGATGTTTTATATAATGCTCAGTCTTGCCCAAGCATGTGCTATTACCCGTATTTTTGGGCGATTAGACACCAAATACATAAAAAATAAACCAGTTATTTACACGAAAGTGTGATACAATGGTATTCAACTACTGTGCATACAGATTACTCGTAGTAAATATTATTTAACACTGCTGAATACCTTAGAAAAGAAAATTTGTGGCAGTGAACTATGAAACAGCAGCAGCGGACGTCGGCCACCGCCGACGGCCTCGCGCCTGTGAGGGCCTCGCAAAACATTGCGAAAATTTTAGTTTTTTTGTTTCTTCTTTTTATATTTGATGTTTAACGGCGCTTTCCAACTGATAGGTTATGTAGCGACGACCTACATCTAATTTACACTAGCTTAACCAATGGACGAACAGAACATTCGTACCCAAGGGCGGGAATCGACCTCCGACGAGAGCGATCTCGCTCACCGTGGTATGATGCCTTAGTGCGCTCGGCCATTCCCGGCCGGCAGCTATTTAGTTGTCCGTATTTATTTTCGTGTGAGTGCAGCGGTGATCCAATTTTTAGCTAAATACTTACAAAACAATTTCTTCAGTACGTTTTAGAAAACTATTTGGAAGAAGTATATTCAAATGTTTATATAACAATAAGAATCATGCTCAGTTCCAGTCAGTACAGCTTCTTCAGCTTCACAAAGTTAAAATTGATTAAGACTCACTTTATCCAAGAAAGACTATCTGCGTTGTCAGTACTATCAACTGAAGCCGAAATAGCGGCTAGTATTAAGATGTGGTCTTAAAAAACTCAGTGAGACGAAAAGGTGAAAAGTTCCTCTAATTTGTGTTTGTTTATTGTAATTTTTGTCATTGCAATAATACTCGTATATTATACTAACAGAATTTTAGTATAATGATGATTGCCGGCCGCGGTGGCCGAGGTGACTGAGGCGCTGCAGTCACGGTCAGCACGGCCACTACGGTCGGGGGTTCGAATCCCCCCTCGGGCATGGATATTTGTGCCGTCCTAGTTCGTAAGTAGTTCATAAGTAGTTTGTACGTTTAGGGACTGATAACCCCGTAGTTAAGTCCCATAAGCTTAACAAACATTTGAACATTTGATTATAATGATGATTGATATATAATTCAGCTCCATTATAGTCGACATGGTCGATTATAGAGAGTCCGCAACTGCACTACGTTATTTTAAATGTGTTTATTTCCGTCAACAGTTGCTATAAAATTGTTTCATAACATGTTTCGATCACTTGGATCATCTTCAGGACGCAACTATAAGATCTGAAGATGATCCAAGTGATCGAAACATGTTATGAAACAATTTTATAGCAACTGTTGACGGAAATAAACACATTTAAAATAATTCAGCTCATTTGACATTTTCTTCATTAATGAAAAAATGAAAGGGGCGTCGCAGAGACAAGTTCGCCGACTCCCACTTTTCGTCTAGCGCCGCCACTGCCAGAAGTGCATCTCAGCCCTAAACGACGGTAACTGGCAGAGGGAAATCACGCGATTCTGCGCGCTCTCGCGTCATCTCGCTGTTCCCCGTCAGTCTTCGAAAAAGGAGCGGACGAACTAAGAGGCGAGGGAACTGCGAACTAGCTCGCGTAGTTCGCCTGTGGGAACGCTCTTCCGAACTAGTTCGTTCGCGAACTACACAAGACTAGTGTGGTGGCCCCTCACTGCCATCAGGGCATGTGTGGAGGAGAATTTGTGTAGGTGCTACAAAGATCGTAGCATCTATATCTATTCAGACAGCCGAGCAGCTCTGAGATAACTGGCAGCTCCTGCAACAAGGTCTAAAATTGTTGCAGAATGTCACAGGGTTCTGGTGGAGCTAGGGGAAAGCAATAGAGTAAACCTATTGTGGGTCCCTGGCCACTCGGGGATCAGTGGCAACGAACATGCCGACAGATTAGCCAGGATGGGAGCAGAGATTTCATTTATTGGACCGGAACCTGTCCTGACAATAACCAAGGCAATGATCAAATTGGAGCTACGTAACTGGCTCAGGAGACAGCGCATAGAATATTGGACCAAAGTCTACCAACAAAAACATGGCATGGTAATGATGCCAAAGCCATGTTTTAAAAGAAGCTCTGCAATCCTGGGCGTGAACAGGAGAGAGATTAGACTCGTGGTTAGATTGCTGACAGGCCATAGGAATTTCAAAAAACACCTAAATACAATGGGAATAACAGAAGAGGACCCTAAATGTAGGACCTGTGATGATGCTGATGAAACTGCATCACATCTAATCTTCGAATGCATTGCATTGGAGAGTAAAAGACACAGAACATTTGGATCAATCAGACCAGAAGAAATTGTATCTAATAAAGAACTGGTAAAGGGGCTGCTTGCACTGTTCAAGGGCATCGGTTGGCTTTACTAGATATTACGAGCTTGTACAGGGTTTTAATTGCGGATGGAGAGGTTAGTACTGCTTCCTCCCACAAGTCCCCTAAAACCTCCACATCCTAGCGGATGCTGTTGCGTAGCAGTGCGCGTTTGTACCGCCCTACAGTACGCTCGAGGTGCCGTAGTTGCTTTCCGAGACTTTACGGAAAGCATAGTTCTGACTAACCTGTTGTCTTCTATAGTTGTGTCCCCAGCGCAGAAGACAGCACACAGGTCGTTGGTTCTTCTACAGCATACAAGTGAGGCTAAAATAAGTTCTGTATGATGGAAGCATAAGAAACGACTCGCGAGATTTTTAATTGTCAGGGATGCCATTTATTAACTAAATAATAAAAAAAGTGAGCAACTATTGTTAATATGATACGGCCTAGGCTGCCCATAGCTCATGTTGAGACCTCGACTGTTTTCACTATTACACAAAACTTTACTCATGACCGGCGCGGTCCAGCGCGTATAGTGGTCAGCTCGAGACTGAAACTGCGGCGCGTTGCGAGAGGGCACCTGACGCTCTATTTCGCGCCAAAACAGGGCCGTCGCGCGCCTTCTGCAAAATCGCTCTTCTCTTGTTACAATAAGAGAAGGCAACTTAAACATTTTAAACTGTCCAAATTTAGCCTGTCCTTGAGAGATATTTATAATAAATTCTCAGCTCTGAATAATTAATATTTAGTTTATAATAAACAAAAGTAATTTCAAAAGAAATCACGTGACGTGAAATGCAGCAGCCAATGCGAGGAGAGCTCCAGTAACATAGGCGGGCTTTCCCACGGGAACCAGCACCTACTGCGCCATATGCTACTGCTCCCCACCCCACATTTCAACATATGCTGCACTGCTGTCTTTCTTCCGCGTTTAAGGCACGTACAATGTTAGCAAAGAAACGGCCAGCGGCCAGAAATATGAAGTGGCCATAGGCCAGGAATATCACAATATACAGGGAGCGACACCGCACAATAAACTTACTTTCGGTGAGGGCAGACTGTTTTGGCTTCCCTGAAAAAATCAAATCTAATCAGTGGTTGCCCCGTCGACACCTGCGCAGCTGAAGAAGTTGGCCGTCAGCGCGTCGCGCGGCTGTTGTCTGACTGCTGGTTGCGTAACGGAGCGCTGGGGTTCCGAAACAGGTGTCCCACCTGCGCCCCCCTCTTTGAAATGCAAATGGCTGCCGCCGACGAGTAGTGTGTCACCCGCGGGACTTTTACATTCCACCTGCTGGCAGATAACTGCGCGTCCGCGCATAAAAGAGGAGGGGGGAATTTACAGGGAAAGGGCGAGAGAAAAAAAAAAAAAAAAAAAAAAAAGGGAAAGCTCCAGGCACCCAGCTGTTTACTTCGTTAACAGCTATTTTTAGACAAGCGTGGGAAATTTAAGACGCAATAAAAGCCGTAGACAAGTTGCAGGTAACAGCGGCCCTGCCGGTTCGGGAAGTGGTCTATATATAGTCCGGGGAAACCAGTCCGCCGGTCGAAAAAAAGAGCCGATATATTTGTGTTACATAAACAGGTGCGCTGCGGGGGAGAACGGCGACGGTGTACGTGGGGAACGCACGCATCCTGTGCCTCACCGCTGCCGAGATGCTGTGCAGAACGGCGTGTCAACACGGTTTCGCGAATCAGGTGGAGAACTCACCCATGTGGTTCGACGATCAGAGCATCACATTAAGAAAAGTATCAGCTTACCCTTCAACACTACGTATCTCGAGAGCCGTTGGTGAAGGGCAACAGGCATATTCCTTAATTCTGAAACTTCATGCTACGAACTGGGCGTCCGTTCCCGTCGGAAGTTCTTCCTCGGGCATAGGTATGTGTGTTGTCCATAGTGTAAGTTAGTTTAAGTGGTTTGCAAGTCTAGAGACTAAAGACCATAGCAGATTTGGTCCAATAGTCTTACAAATATTTGAACCTTTTCTATCTGGTAACAGGATCTACAGGAGAAACAGGTATCTGTAATGAAATTTATTTGGTTAAAATAATACTGCTGGAAATATAATTTGGTACACTCATTGGCGGTCTAAGGCTGTCGGAGGCCCAGGGTGACGGCAAAGCAAAATGAGCGCCAGTCACGCTCTGCACAGCCACTACGGTCGGGGGTTCGAATCCCCCCTCGGGCATGGATATTTGTGCCGTCCTTAGGATTAGGTAGTTCATAAGTAGTTTGTAAGTTTAGGGACTGATGACCCCATAGTAAAGTCATATAAGCTCTACAAACATTTGAACGTCTTTGAATTCCATATATTATTATGCAATAGTAAGTTTTGAGATTTGGAGGCCCCCAGGTAGAGAGTCACGGGACAGTCTAATAAGAATAGCTTTCGAGATTTGTAAGACACGTAATTTTTTATAGTTTCAAAAATGTGTTTTGTTTTTCGATTTTGGAATGCCTGACCAGAAAGGTATCAACAGCTGTATTGTGTTTCTTGCCTTCCAAGAAATTGTGATGGCAGAGAAGAAAATATCCTGCAAATATCCAAATACAAAAATTTTGAGCTTGAAGACGGGTTTTTTAATTTTGCAAACTGATGGTCAGGGAGAGCTAAAGAATGGACTCAAACTAGCAGTATATTGAACACCTCTGCATATGTTCCATTTATTTTTTATGTTTGTTATATACTACAACTTTTTTGGCAGAGCGAAGGTTTAGTTTTCTACGTTAATTTTATTTTCGAATTATTGGTTCTTCGTTAAGCTGTACTTTTTTTCCTAAGAGCCGTCAAATGAGTGTAGAAAACGAACGCTTTACAGTGAAATCTTTTAATAACGTATATCACGATAAATGTAAGCAATCACCATATAAACGGTACAGAAAAATATTAGTTGCGTTTTATAATTTCCTTTTCCTTAGTCGACACCATGCAGAGCGGTCATTTAAACCAAGTGGTGGCAGGTACGGCGGAAGTGCCAGTGAAGCAACTAGCGAGGCATTCTGTGTCCTTTAAATTGATTAAAACAAAAGGTATTTCTGTTGCCAGTCACTTTTGTTTATTGTACCCACAACGCGTTTTAACGGTTTAAACCTCCATATTTAATGCATTAGGTAAGGCGGTCAACATTTTCAAAACTCAATGCGGGACATTTTGATAATGTGAAGGAGGACTCATTGTGGTAGTTATTCTGGAACTAGGAAAGAACTTTAGACGAGCACAGTAGGCCTATTCATTTACTTTTAAAGTAACATATCTAACAATTCCTGATATCGCAGGTTTTGGAGGCGATCAGATAGTTTGATATTCTTCAAAAGTGAAACGCCAAGATCGCGATATTCTTATTTATTTAATGTAAAAAAAGTGTTTCGCGATCTTTGCGTTTCACTTTTCAAGAATGTTAATATATCTAACATGAGTGACGTTTTATTTCTAATTTTCAATATTTATTTCAAGTTCATTAATATTTTATCATGCTCCTATTAGAAATTTAGAGTCTCACAATATTTACATATTCTTTCCCCGTTACGTTTTCCGATCGGCTTCGTTGTCTTTACTACTTTTATTTGTTCCAGCACTTAGTGCATTGTACTCCACACATTTTGATAAGTAGCATACTCCGCTCAAAGAATTATGTCAATTAATAACCTAGAAATAAAATTTGATAAAATATACTTTTTACAACAATTTAAACTACTCTATTATAGTAAATGTTTCTATGAAGTGCAGAGTTTAATTGTGCCTTACTACATGCAATGCTCACTCACTTTAGTTGCTGCTTTTTCAGAATTTCAACACCTTTTTATTCCTGAAGGAAGTAACATGAATGCTGATATTGTTTTTGCTTGTCAGATTTTAAATACGTTTATACAGACTGCGATAATATTACATCCATGTTTGCCACCTTGAGCACTGAAAAATATTCCATTACACTTAAAAGCGTAATTAGGAAGGCACAGAAAATATGCTAAAAACAAAAACTTACACTGCTAGCGAATTTGTCATTTTGAAAGCGCCAGAAGAAATGAATCTTCTTTTCCTTTCATATTTGATGTAGAAGATTATCACTTATTCGTAGATGATGCACTGTGAAATTCAGTTGCAAGCCGTGTGACAGAGCGTGCCTTACACAAGCAGTTTCGACTTGCGCTCTAGGACCAACAATTTTTAAATTGCGGGAATGCGGGGCGCTTTTGGCATTTTGTGGGACATTTTCAATAATCATCCCAATGCAGGACGAGTCCAAATGCGAGACTGTCCCGCACAAAACGGGACGGTTGGCCGCCTTAGCATTAGTGTAACAAGATCTTAGATCTCAACTGAGTTACGAACGTATGATTCTAGGATCAAGCCACGGTCTTGTATTTACTAGACTGTTCGTCATGCCACTTGAATGGAACCACTATTGGAACATAACTCACAAATGAGTAACCGAACACGTAACATGCAGAGTTCCAACTTTCGAACGTGGCAAATAGTAATGCGTCTTAATATGTATGTGCGAGTTCGGGAGAGTTAGAAGGCGAATAAGTGAATAAGGAATCATCATAACTGTGAAAAAGGTTCCTGTAAGGTTTACGGTGGGGGTGGAGATAGAAAAAAATCTATAAACCAATTCAATGTTATGGTTAAAGTTTATGTTATCAAGTCCACTTGTAACAGTTTCCAGGACAATTTCTTATCTTCCCTTTACCTCACTCACGTTACAGCGAGCAGCGTGCTAACTCGCCTAGTTGTAATATACCGAACGTTGCACGTGAGGCCCGTAGGCTGTAGTCACTTAATATTTCACTAACCTGGTGTCTTCTCTCTCGTAGATGTCCCCAGCGTTAGAAGCAGCACGCAGGTCGTAGACTCAAGGTTTTATGAGGTGAGGCTGAAATTGAAAGTGCTGGATACTGTGGCTACCATTAACGAAGTCCATGAATTCCTTCAGAGATACCAGTGGCTCTTTTATTTTTACTAATCACAGGAATACAGAAGCCACAAACTGCATGTTGACGTCAATATTAGTTAACAAAATTCACAAAATTAAAAGCCATAACACTTTGACATACATTGCACGCACTTTACAAACATTTTTAGCCCCATTATCGACCGATTAATAAAAGACTGATTATCGTAAGTGCCGCTAGATTTTTACCGTGTCGAGGCTCGCAGTGAACTAACTAGCATCGGAGCTGGGCTCCACGCTAGCGCCTAGAGTTTTGGCGCCAACCGACGCTTCTAGAACGCCACACTCACTCTTTACCTAAAATACTTAATCTAATAAATCTACAAAATAATAGTGTAATCATAAACAAGTAATTAACACATTAACACACATTACGGCAATAGAATTGATAACTGAAATTTTATGTATTAAATAATAAAATAGCTGGGAGGTTGTGGAGCATAAAGATATAGTAACAGACAATCAGATGACTCTTAGAGAAAGGGGCGGTGTTTACCCACGGGACCGTACTTACAGTACCATCTGGCTACTATCTGACACAGGCACTTCCTACTGCCCCATGTCTATTTCAATGTAAGTAAATAAAAATTATTAAATAAAATAAAGCAATGACTGCTGGCTTGGAAGCCAGTACCGCCACAGGTTGCAGATGAAATATGGGGGACGCAAAACTTAATAGGTTTTTTAATTTCCAGATTAATATTTATTTATATAGTCTACATATATAGAACTAAAAGACTCTACTCATTAGAAATTTCATACAAGCACAAGATAACGTAAAATCATTACTTAGAGTGCAGGTTAAGTTACTTCGGTGAGTGTGCCGGTCAAGAGTTTTTAAAATGGTCAAATTTTGATGTTACTAGGCCTAATGAAATCATTCTCCCTATTTCCTGACACATTTTAAAAGTTCCAGGACTGGAAGAGAAGGAACGTGAGGTGACAGTGGAGCTCTTAAAACCCGAATAGTACAAGCTAGTCGCTTTCTTGACACCACTCAACCGCTTTTAGATATTCAATGATGAAGTGCTAAGAGTTTTCCGGAATTCTGTTGCGTTTTTACGCACAATGTTCAGTGACTACATTGCTTTCGGGCACCAACAGAGTTCTCATAATCACTTTGGACAATTCTGCAAAACGCGTATTGCCCGAGGAATCCTCCAATTTGGATATGTTCTACCTTGTGATATCTGCTTGTTCATTAAGTACATCTTGCAAAGGAGAAAACTAAAAATTACTCTACTTGAAGTCCTTTAATCTCACCAGAAGATAAAAAACTTAAAAGTCAAGAAGTATTCCACAGATGCTAAGTTCTTCATCTGCTTTTTGGATGTATCTCAATACTGGTAATTTCCACAAAAATATGCTAGACGTTGTTGCTTATAACCAGTTTATTTTTAACGATGACATCATACGAACGAACTCTAAAGGAAGCGAGTTTCACCGACGGAATTTGTTATTTAAACCAGAAAATCGTAATTCGAACCACTTCAACCGTAAACTCGTAATTCTAAACAATTTTCGTAACAATTACGATTAAATCGTAATGGTTGGAACCTCTGGTTTTACATGTAGAAACCAAATTACATCGTGTTCATCATATTCTTAGTATTCTTATTTTTCTGCCTTAGGCGCTGCATTTACTCAAACATACGAAGTCTCTATGAAGAACTTCATACAGCAGGAGTGTCAAATTTAAATATATCTAACGAAAAATACAGCGGAAAATGTCTGAACGTTACTTTTTGATTCCCTGTCCTAATTTAATGTTATATATTATGGCTGAGAGTGGAGGGGGTAGTGTCGGAGGTGTGGGGAGGGGCGGGCAGGGCGCGGAGAAAAAATGCATTACTTAACTGAATCAACCTTTGTGGAGTATTTCAACAGATTTCACAATTTGAAATTGTTTTCCTGCAATGAGATTAAGTCTGTTTTCATAAACGAAAATATTGTGGAAGTAAAATTTAAAAAAAAAAAAAAATGTTGTTTTTGATAACTATTCGCTGTTGACTGTTTACACTTCCATGCATCCACTTGTTACACAATTGCTCATTTTTCATTAGCTTCATACAAAGAACCTACGTTAAAGCGAAAACAATAAATTAGATGCCGTTGTTGCGACAGGTGAATGTATATTCATCAAAACGGAGTTCGGAGCCTGAAAAACGTACAGAAAAAAACATCTTTTATAGATGCAGAATTGTAATGTCAAAGTTCAACCTCTTTATGCAGCACCGTATTCCGCCGTCTCACGACGCTAATTATAAAAACATTCGCTATCCACGTGTACCGCAACAGTCGACTCCATTATGTTATCTCTGATGTCCCACTTTGCCTGAAGCCTTTATAAGTGTGCTCTCTGTTGAACGCAGGTATTCTCCAACCAGAAAACAAATTCCAATGTATTTTTTCAGCCCTTTCGGAAACGATTGAGGAACGGTGGGATTCCGTTAACTGCTAAATTAAAAATTGTGCTTTGATCTGTGTACATGTATGGTTAGAGACTCAGTCCGATAGGTGTCATTAATCCAAGTTAATTATTTACATCGATGTAGATGGGGCAACACTAAAAATAGAAAAGCCGATTTCGCTATATTTGGAATTCAAATATCCATCCCACCGTTCTCATTTTGTTTCAATGGTATAAATAACTCCACATAAATAACTTTGACTACCTTATGATTTATTCCTCATTTAGATTCAGTCGCACAAGTAAAAAATGTTCAAATGTTTCTAAGGGACTGAACTGCTGCGGGCCGGCCGCGGTGGCCGAGTGGACTGAGGCGCTTCAGTCACGGTCTGCACCACCACTACGGTCGGGGGTTCGAATCCCCCCTCGGGCATGGATATTTGTGCCGTCCTTAGTTGCAGGTAGTTTATAAGTAGTTTGTAAGTTTAGGGACTGATGACCCCGTAGTTAAGTCCCTTAAGCTTAACAACGATTTGAATATTTGAACAACTGCTGCGGTTATCGGTCCCAAGGCTTGCAAACTACTTGACCTAACTTATACTAAGGATAGACCTGGCGGAGCGGCCAAGCGCATTGAGGCACTATACTACGATGCGCGAGGCCGTTCCCCGTCGGGATTCGAATCCCCCCTCGGGCGTGGATGTTTGTGCCGTTTTTAGTATAAGATAGTTCATTAGCAGTTTGTAATTTAGGGACTGCTGACCGCCGCGGTGGAATAGCCGAGCGGTCTAAAGCGTCTCGCTGCGGAGCGCACGGTTGCTCTCCGTGGAGGTTCGTGTCCTCCCTGGGGCATGGCTGTGTGTGTTTGTCCGTAGGTTAGTTTACCTAGGTTTAAGTAGTGTGTAAGCTACGGACTGATGACCACGCAGTATGGTCCGATAGATTTACAGACATTTGAACATTTGATTGATGACCCCGCAATTAAGTCCCTTAAGCTTAACAAACATTTGAACTTTATAGTCGACATGGTCGATTATAGACCCCGCAATTAAGTCCCTTAAGCTTAACAAACATTTGAACTTTATAGTCGACATGGTCGATTATAGATCCCGCAATTAAGTCCCTTAAGCTTAACAAACATTTGAACTTTATAGTCGACATGGTCGATTATAGATCCCGCAATTAAGTCCCTTAAGCTTAACAAACATTTGAACTTTATAGTCGACATGGTCGATTATAGATCCCGCAATTAAGTCCCTTAAGCTTAACAAACATTTGAACTTTATAGTCGACATGGTCGATTATAGAGAGTCCGCAACTGCACTACGTTATTTTAAATGTGTTTATTTCCGTCAACAGTTGCTATAAAATTGTTTCATAACATGTTTCGATCACTTGGATCATCTTCAGATCCAAAAACAAAAGGTAAAATAGCAATGTACAATTTGATAAATTTACTAAGGGTTAATTGACAATAGTTAATTTATACATAAATGAATAGATTTTTCTTTACCTTATAGTTGCGTCCGCAACTCGTCTGGCTGAGTACTAATTGGTACTGAGTTTTACAGTTTAAAGTAGGCATTTTTAATTTGATTGCAGGTGGTGGTGGGGAGGGAAAGAGTAAGTAGGTGGGCGGGGAGGGGCAGGGATTGTAATGGATAGGTTCAGCCCTAATATTCCGTACATTTGTTTGTTATAAAAATAATTTCTAAAAGTGAGGTTCTTGAATATATCCAGACATAAAAATTATGAAACTGTATGTTATATCAGTTTAAAAATGTGGTAGGATAATTAAAAAGTGCATATGATATTTAAAACATTGAATGTGTAAAACAGAGATGTATAAAATTACATATGTCATACTTTAAAGTTTTTTAAACGTCAGTTTGTTAAAATATCATTAAAATATAAAAATATATAAAATTTTTATAGAAAAAACTTATATAAAACAGTATGGTATGGGCGTTAGTTGCCTCTGTCGCTACTTGGTGGCGTTGTGCGGCGCGCAGTTTTTCTTGTACGTTCGGAAGCCAGTCTGCACGCCGACCTGCTGCTAGGGCGGTGTCCGGGCCGACGCGCTGCCGCCGCTCCAACGCGTGCTGCGTCCAGGACGAAGGTTGCAAGAGGCTTTCAAAGTTTTTAAAAAATGCGCTGTTATTAAAATCATTTTCTTGGTTGAGTGTATTACCAGGTTCTTGAAGCCGGTGTGTGAAAATTTCGATTTCTTCGAGTGTCGTTAGGAGGCGTCCTTTTGGTTCCCTATGAAGCACTTGTAAATGGGTATTAATTGTTCCAACAGTGTGCTTTTCTGTCACTAAATGCTCTCCAAATGCTGTTTTATTATTATGAAGAGAGCAATGCCCTTTAAAACGTGTTTCGAACGTTCTGCCTGTCTGACCTACGTAGATTTTTGTACAATCTCCGCATTTGAGTTTATAGACGCCTGCTGCCGTGAATTTCGAGGATTTTTTGTTCACACGGTGTCTCAGTCTAAAACGAGTGACATCGTTGGTCTTAAATCCGATTCGTACGTTGGTGTTTCGAAATTGCCTAGCAATGATGTCTGAAACCTTTCCTTTGTAGCTCATTGGCATGTAGATGATTTTCTTTTCTTCTACGTTACTTGTCAGCGTATTGTCATTATTTTTTCGTTGTCGTTTGTTAATTTTTTGCAGCAACTTATTTATTGTTGAAAAATCCAAAATTCTGACTTTCTCTTTTCAGACAGAGAGAAAAAGCAATATACAGTCATGAATCCGCAAACACCAGACGCCCGCGCACAGCTAAAGCTGCATAAAAAAAGACAAATCCATCAGGCTGATATGTAACACAAGACAAAGTCCTAACGCTCCATTAAATGCCACTTTAGCACAAAGGTTAAGAACGTTATACACATTTCATGAACTGCATAGTCTAAAAAATACGTACGAATTTGCGGAGAAAGTGAAAGACACAGTCATCCCATCTGATTCCATATTTGCATCCCTAGATGTAGTGAATTTATATACTAACGTGCCTGTCCGTGAAACAATAGATATAATCAAGCGCAATCTTATAAGACACCAAAAAATGGCTACAGGAGAAATAGTTGACTTTATAGAACTCCTAGAACTAACGCTCTCCTATAACTTTTTCACATTCAACGGCAAGATATATCACCAACCTGAAGGACTTGCCATGAGAAACTCCCTAGCAGGCATTATGGCCGAGATCTTCCTTAATCATTTAGAAAACGAATTTTTCACCACTAACCCTACAATAGCCAACAAAATTCTCTAGTATTACCGTTATGTAGATGATGCCATTTTATTAGTTAAAGGAGACCAAAATGATGTTAATGACATTGCGCAAAAAATGAGTGCTATTCATCCAAAAATCAAGTTCACAGTCGAGCACGAAAATAATGGATGCATCAACTACCTCGACATTACAGTTACAAGAGAAGCGGCTAGACATCGTTTTGGTGTATATAGGAAACCTACTTGTGCAGACCTTATCATCAATTCAAAATCTTGGCATCCGAAAAGAGTAAAGATGGCACATTTTCGTTCAATGGCCAACAGATTATTGAAACTGCCATTAAGCGAACATGAGAAGATGAAAGAAATTGCCATCATAAAGCAAGTTGCAGTAAGCAACGGTTACCCAGCTTCAACAATAAATAAGTTGCTGCAAAAAATTAACAAACAACAACGAAAAAATAATGTCAATACGCTGACAAGTAACGTAGAAGAAAAGAAAATCATCTACATGCCAATGAGCTACAAAGGAAAGGTTTCAGACATCATTGCTAGGCAATTTCGAAACACCAACGTACGAATCGGATTTAAGACCAACGATGTCACTCGTTTTAGACTGAGACACCGTGTGAACAAAAAATCCTCGAAATTCACGGCAGCAGGCGTCTATAAACTCAAATGCGGAGATTGTACAAAAATCTACGTAGGTCAGACAGGCAGAACGTTCGAAACACGTTTTAAAGGGCATTGCTCTCTTCATAATAATAAAACAGCATTTGGAGAGCATTTAGTGACAGAAAAGCACACTGTTGGAACAATTAATACCCATTTACAAGTGCTTCATAGGGAACCAAAAGGACGCCTCCTAACGACACTAGAAGAAATCGAAATTTTCACACACCGGCTTCAAGAACCTGGTAATACACTCAACCAAGAAAATGATTTTAATAACAGCGCATTTTTTAAAAACTTTGAAAGCCTCTTGCAACCTTCGTCCTGGACGCAGCACGCGTTGGAGCGGCGGCAGCGCGTCGGCCCGGACACCGCCCTAGCAGCAGGTCGGCGTGCAGACTGGCTTCCGAACGTACAAGAAAAACTGCGCGCCGCACAACGCCACCAAGTAGCGACAGAGGCAACTAACGCCCATACCATACTGTTTTATATAAGTTTTTTCTATAAAAATTTTATATATTTTTATATTTTAACATTTTAATGATATTTTAACAAACTGACGTTTAAAACACTTTAAAGTATGACATATGTAATTTTATACATCTCTGTTTTACACATTCAATGTTTTAAATATCATATGCACTTTTTAATTATCCTACCACATTTTTAAACTGATATAACATACAGTTTCATAATTTTTATGTCTGGATATATTCAAGAACCTCACTTTTAGAAATTATTTTTATAACAAACAAATGTACGGAATATTAGGGCTGAACCTATCCATTACAATCCCTGCCCCTCCCCTCCCCCACCTACTCTTTCCCTCCCCACCACCACCTGCAACCAAATTAAAAATGCCTACTTTGAACTGTAAAACTCAGTACCAATTAGTACTCAGCCAGACGAGTTGCGGACGCAACTATAAGGTAAAGAAAAATCTATTCATTTATGTATAAATTAACTATTGTCAATTAACCCTTAGTAAATTTATGAAATTGTACATTGCTATTTTACCTTTTGTTTTTTAGATCTGAAGATGATCCAAGTGATTGAAACATGTTATGAAACAATTTTATAGCAACTGTTGACGGAAATAAACACATTAAAAAAAAATTGAACATCTGATAGTCGCGGAGTAGCGGCCGAGCGCATTGATGCCGCAAGCAAACCGCAGTTACGCCTGAAAATATCACCACAGTTTTTGGAATTATTCAGCGAAATCCTATGTCATCCGTCCGTAGAATTGCATCTGATACTGGTTTGAAGCGTTCCAGCACGCAGAAAATACTGAAAAAGAGCCTACTCATGTTACCATTCAAAATTCAAACGCACCAGGCCATACCCGTACGAGCTGTGCAACAAAAGATTGCCTTTGCTAATCAGATGCTCACAATGATTGATAGTGAAGGATTTGATGTTGGCTGTATCTGGTTTACAGATGAAGCACACTTGCACCTAAATGGATACGTGAATAAGCAGAACTGGCGATTTTGGGGTTCCGAAAAGCGGTATTGGTGTGAAGCGAAACCCCTGTATTCTCCTAAAGTTACTGTGTGGGCTGCAGTATGCAGCAAAGGCGTTATTGGCCCTTTTTTCATTCGAGGAACGGTCACTAGTGCACGTTACGTTGCAATTTTGGAACAAATTTGTCGCCACCCAGCAAGCATTCGAGGATCGACCAGGTACTGCATGGTTTATGCAACATGGAGCCCTACCACACCGGACCGAACAAGTGTTTCGCTTTCTTGAGGAACACTTCGGGAATCGAGTCTGTGTTTTGGAATATACCAAATTTACTGGTGCAGACATGGATTGGCCTCCATATTCGCCGGATTTGACTCGCTGTGACCTTTTTTTATGGGGCACAGTGAAAGACATGGTCTACGCGAAGCATCCCGCAACGCTGGACGATCTTGAATCGCCGATCTCGGTGGCATGTGATTACATTTCGGTTGAGACACTACGATATTTGATGGCGAATTTCATTCTTCCTTTGCGCCATCTCTGTAGAGCCAATGGTGAACATACATGAATACATTGTGATGTGATTGTTTCCAAAGAGTGTTTTCATACGATTATTTCACTTATGTATGCTGATATGAGCTGTACAGCGTACAGCGCCATCTGTTAGCAGCTTTTGTTACTATTATTTCAAACTGCTGTATAAACTTCTTACAGCCATCACAATAAACATACCGTTTACTGCATTCCTCTAACGATCTTTGTTTTCTACATCTACATCCATACTCCGCAATTCACCGTAAGGTGCGTGGCGGAGGACACACTGTACCACTACTAGGCATTTCACTCCCAAATTGAACGAGGAAAAAAAAGAATGCCTATATGCCTCGGTAGGAGCCCTAATTTCTCTTGTCTTTGTGATCTTTCCGCGAAATGTAAGTAGGAGGCAGCAAGATCGTACTACACTCAGCTTCAAATTCCGGCCCTCTAAATTTACTCAACAGAAATTCATGAAAAGAACGTCGTCTTTCCTCCAGCGATCCCCAATTGAGTTGCCGGAGCATTTCCGTGACACTCGCGCATTGGTCGAACCTACCGGTAACAAACCTAGCTGTTCGTCTCTGAACCGCCTCTATGTCTTCCTTCAAACTGATCTGCTGCGGGTCCCAAACACTTGAGCAATACTCAAGACGTGGTCGTACAAGCGTTTTATACGCGGTCTTCTTTACAGGTGAAGTACATCTTCCCAAAATTCTCCCAATAAACCGAAGTCGGCTGTACGCCTTACTCACAACTGTCCTTACATGCTCGTTCCATTTCATATCGTTCTGCAATGTTACGCCTAGATATTTGAACGACGCGACAGCATCAAGAAGCTCACTACTAATGCTGTATTCGAATATTATGGGATTGTTTTTTCTACTCATGCGCATCACCTTACATTTTTCCACATTACCAATCTTCGCACCAACTAGAAATTTTGTCTAAGTCATCCTCTATGCTATTACAGTCAGTTACAGACGACACCCTCCTATACACCACAGCATCATCAGCAAACAGCCGCTTATTACAAGTTACTCTGTCCATCAGATCATTTATATAGATAGAAAATAATAGCGGTCCTATCACACTCCCCTGGGGCACGCCTGACATACTCGTCTCTGATGAACACTCGCCGTCGAGAACAACGTACTGCGTTCTATCACTTAGGAAGTCTTCCAGCCAGGCACAAATCTGTGAACCTATTCCATAAGCTCGTATCTTTCGAGATATTTAATTTTGAAATCAGGGAGCCCTTTTCTGGACACCCTGTACTAAAGCTCTCTCCACCGCGCAACATAAGGTGGCACCTGAGTAGAACAGGTCTGGCAAAATGTAGCGCTCCTGTGGCTGGAGACCTTGCAGCAGTGATACAGCGACTGACTGCGGCGTCAGCTGCTCTGACAACGCTCCGCGGCGCGTGTCATGACGTCACGGTGTACGCCTGCCACGGCGACGGAGGCTGTCATCTAGGGGCACGGCTGAGGGATCTCTCTAACCCAAGACCTGTACTCAAATAGAAAATGTTGCGGCTGTATTTCGAAACGAACGAACGTTGACAATAAGAGTAACTTACCCGCCATCACTAAATTCTGCTTTATTTACCACTAGCTTAAACCCGCGGCTCCGCTCGCGGGTTGGTTGATTGTGATAGATAAGCTCTCTTTCAGTAGTCTGCTATGAGACTGGTTTTGCAGAATGAAATGGAATACAATACCTTCTTTAGAAACAAACATTTTTAATCAACATTATCAGGAAAGTATGTAGTGTAGATCAAACCACACGTAAAAATGCACTCGTTTCGAAGAATCCAAACACGAAATTCAACAATAATGATTGTAATAATATCACAGATCTATTACTTGATGTAACGCGCGAAACGTCAAATAGATTTTGTTAAATAGGTGTATTAAAAGAAATTTCTTTTTTACTGCTTTATTTATTTATTCTTATATTTCCTTATTCGTATGCTTATCCTTATAGAGAAAGAGCTGAAGACATTGTAGACCAAAGATATGGTCTGTGGCATTTTGTTTCGCTGTATGTAAACTCCTTGTTATAATGTCGCAAACGTCATAGCTGCTCTTCAGCCCGAATATTTTCATAATTTGACGACTTTCAACCACTATATCTTCGACCCCTATATAGCTATGCGGCATGGAGACTTCGGACAACAATTACGCACAGACCATTCGTTTGCGTACTGTAGTTTTCGCTGCAGAGATAAATATTAACACCCGTACACGCATAATTTTATATACACCGATAACTTTCCGTCCCAATATACTCCACTCTTTTATCATTTCAACCCTCAAGCAACAATGCAACCAATAAAACCATTTTCAAAGAGTAAATATAATTCTCAAAGAGTAATTATTTTCCCGCACTTCGCGTCATATTCTTCAAATTACGAAATATCTATCAGATCGCTATAAAACCGTGCCTAAAACCTTCCTCAGGTATAAATTAGTGACTTTACAAATATCTAGCGTCTGCGTCTTGTCGATCGGACGTGATAAGCGTACACCGAACAGACATTCACATTAATATATGTAGATAAATAGCTATCCGATCGCCGTAAAACCGTGCCTAAGGCCTTCCCCAGGTAGACATTAGTAACTGTACAAATTTTTAGCTCTTTATGTCTTGTGCTTCAGACGTTATAAACGTACACCAAACAGACATTCACATTTATAGATATAGATTAGAACAATATCTAAAATAAGTGATTTTTCAACACGAAAAGTAGTCTATTACGCTTACTTTCAATAACTTACGACGTACGGCATTGTTTTTTGGGGTAACTCGCCTGATGCAAAAAGGATATTTCTGGCTCAAAAACGGGCGGTTCGAGCAATATCTGGCGTAAGTTGACGAACGTCATGTCGACCCCTTTTCAGTAAATGTTCAAATGTTTGTTAAGCTTATGGGACTTAACTACGGGGTCATCAGTCCCTAAACTTACAAACTACTTATGAACTACCTTATACTAAAGACGGCACAAATATCCATGCCCGAGGGGGGATTCGAACCCCCGACCGTAGTGGCCTTGTAGACGTGACTGGAGCGCCTCAGTCCCCTCGGCCACCGCGGCCGGCCCTTTTCAGTAGTCTGGGAATTTTGACACTGGCGTCACAATACGTTTTTTTCTTTAATGTCGTTTGTTGTTAATAATATCAGCTTATTCCCACGAGTTAGTAGCTTTCACTCGGTGGATACTAGACAGAAGTCGAATCTACATTTGCATCACACCATCTTGACACTTGTGCAGAAAGGTGTACAGTATTCAAAATGTTCAAATGTTTGTAAATCTATCGGATCAAATTGCGTGGTCATCAGCCGTAGCTTACAAACTACTTAAACTAAGGTAAACTAACCTAAGGATAAACACACACACCCATGCCCCAGGGAGGACTCGAACCTCCACGGCGAGCAACCGCGCGCTCCGCAGCGAGACGCTTTAGACCGTTCGGTTTGTACAGTATTTTGCGGCATCCATTTTCAATAAGCTGCCACAAAAACTACAGAATCTTAGCACTAATCCACACGCTTACAAATCTAAATTGAATAGTTACCTCATGGCTCACTCTTTTTGTTCTGTCGAGGAACTCTCAGAAAAGTTAAACAATTAAGCTATTTTTTTTTTCTTTATCGATTCTTTTCACTTTGTCTTAAGATTGTCGTGTGCAAAGGACTACTTAAAAAAATTCTGTTACCATTCTTGTGTAACAATTAATGTACTGACATGTTTCATGACCATGCAATCTCACTCCTCAATTGAGTCCTATGGAACAGAAAAAAGAACAATAAAAAATAATAAATATAACCAGTGCACCCAACGAAATGTGATATTACAGATAAAGGGGGAAGCTGATTGTTTCCATGTGAAAAACAAGTTTGGTAAGCTGTTGGATTCCCCAGCCGGTCGGCTAACAGTTTGGACCTAATGAATGGAATACAGGTCGATTGGAAAACTCTAATCTGCTCGGAAACAGGAAACGACGGTCTTCGACTAGCAAGGACGGCTTTTCTAGATTGCAATTGAAATACAACATGGACACACTCATTATTCTAAAATTACATATAAAATCAGGGAATGATCATACGGCAAATATAATTATATGAATGGATTTAGGACACATGAGAGAATTAGTGATGGGAACAATAGAATGAAAACAATCGATTCATTCGGTTGTTGGAAAAAAAATCGATCATTCGGTTGTAGTTTCTCGTATCGGTTGAATTATTCATTCGTTCTTCTGAGTGAAACCAGTCGATGGGACCAACCGAATGAAAAAATTGACACAGTACGTTGGCCTTTTCATTAGTTCTTTTGAGTGAAACCAGTCAGTGGGAGCAACCGAATGAAAGAGTCAGTCGGTCGTAGTTTTACTTTTTTTTTTCCGAATGAAAGTAGTCTGTGGGAACAACCGAATGAAAACATGCGACACTTTTGCAGTTTTGTACATTGACTGAATTATCATTCTTTCTTTTAAAGTGAAAAGCGGCAGTACGTTTTTCGCGGGGAGCGGGGACTCGAGAAGGGGTGCTGCCTCGCTTGCGTTTTCACTGCTGACAGCGCCAGCAGGCGCGCGCCAAACTCCACACAACAGTGACTGGCGGCGTCGCAGGGCGTGCCATCGCCGATTGTTGTCGGTTACTTACTGTCTCAATAAAGAAGCGTCGAAACTACAGGGTGTTCCAAAATGATCGCTACAAGTTTAATCTCGCATACTGCATCTCCGAAGTGGGAACAAGTAGAAACGTGCGGTTTGCGGCTTATTGTTCTTACATATCTAAGGTACTAGTAGGACAGAGTTAAGTATTTTAACTTTGAGCATATTTGCTAGATCCAAATTCTAAGATCACTAAAACATTAGATACTGTAAAAAAAGTTTATTAAAGTATTTTGTATAAAAATGTTTCTTATAAAAATATTTTTGTTAATTCCATCTAATTTGAAGGAGTACGAGAAGACATACAACATTTATCACTGCTGTAAATTTCCTTCAGCGCGTCTGTATTCGTCAACGGTGTATGAAAACATTCATCTCAAGTTTCATAATTATTCACTCTTGTCACAGATATTTCTGTGGTTATCGGTGAAACGGTGTGGAGGTTTATTCCATCCCTGCGCCATGTACCATACAAAATCTTAGATGCCACTTGTTTTGAAAGTCAAGTGTGCTAAATTTCATCAGTCTATATTGGCGTCGAATTCTGGAATACCTTTTCTCATGCATCGAACTAAAGTAGATGTCGACGGTGACCATTCTCTTTCTTTGAAGGTGAAGAGTGAAATATATCATTAAAATTCGAATACAAACGGAATTTGTTGAGTTAGTAGGTAAAGTATCCTTCGCCATGCACCTACGAAATTGTACACAGTTACCTTCGCCTTGTTTTAAAGGTCTAGTGTGCAAAATTTCATCAAGATCGCAGCCAAATTGTGGTTTTTGTCGAAGTTAGTATGTAAAGTACCCTCCGCCATGCACCGAATTAAATTTGAAGCAGGGAGTGACGTTTCTCTTGCTTTGAAGGTCAAGTGTGCAAAATTTCATCAAGATTGGAACAAAACTGCAGATTTGCATGCAATAGAAACAGACACATGGACACACTGCTATATTCTTAAAATTTGTCTTTAAGAATGTTTAATGCTGAATCACGGTTCAGTTATACCCGAAAAGGCTGAAGGAGTATGCAAATAAAGTCACACAAAGTCGATGAATTAATAAAAACATCCATATAACTGCAGAAACCGACGAAGACATTTTCCAGTCGGTTGTATCGCATCAAGTGAAACCACTCAATGCCGAGAACATTCATACAAAGGACAGAGACTTGTTTCATTCGGTGCTCCCGCATCGACTGAAACCACTCAAACCCGCTGAATGAGTGAAAACATTCATATAGCGGCTGCAACCGACAGAGACTGGTTTCATTCGATTGTTTCGCATCGACTGAAACCACTCAAACCCCACCAGTGAGTGAAAACATTCTTACAGCCACAGAGACTATTTTCATTCGGTTGTTTCATTCGACTGAAAAAACCGACTGAACGAAAAAACAACCGATTGACCAATCGGTTGTTAAAAACAGTCGGTTGTCCCATCACTAGAGAGAATCAAACGCTGTAATTACAGTTTCAATATCCATTATAGATAAAAAGCCGATAAATATCATTAAAGTAATAATAGCATTATGAGACTTATATTTACAATTATTGATACGTAGTGTTTATCAGTAACAATTTAAGAAGCAAATAGGCAGCACTGCACCACGCTGCCTATCTTAAAAGACGCGCCACGTCATTTCCGTATTCTTTCAATAAACTTTGTTTTACTCTCTTATTCTGCTTTTCGTTGAGGTAGTAATATTCTTGTCAGAATATAGATTCCACCACAGAAACACAGAACATGAACCCAGCAAGCGCACTACATTTATATATGTATTTTATTATATTTAATATTCTTAGTATTCATTCGTATGTTGTAGACTGCCACTTAAATATTTAATGGCCGACTAAAAATAGTATATATGTGGAATATAATTTATATATAAACAATTATAAGTATTCGTGGACAAGAACTGAATATATTTGCGTAAAAAGCTATGATAAATATTAATTGTGTAACCATATTTCGACGGCGGCAGCATATTTTGAACAGTATATTTGCCTCGTTAGTCCGGTTGCAGGTTCGCGTAGTTACCCCGCACTGCCGCTAGGCGGCAGGCCGTTCGTTGGAGTTAGTCGTGCTCAGTCCTTAATCCTTATTTACAGTCCCCGGCGCACCAGAGCTGCCCCGACCTCGAAGTGATAACTAGCCTGTCTGTAAACATGTGGCTGATAAGCTCGTCACCAGACTGACACGTATGCCTGCAATTCTTCCTCGTTTTCAGTTCGAACTGGCGATTCGAACCCACAGTCATTGTCCACATCACATGTGTACTGACGATATACATGTACACTTTCCTTGCAAAACACATTTGCATACCAAATGCCTCCAATGAACAAACTGAGACCGAAAATAATAAAATAAAAAAAAAATAAAAATGTTTGTTAAGCATATGGGAATTGACTGCTGGGTCATCAGTCCCTAAAATTACAAACTACCTTAAGACCTTTCTATACGAGACATGCAACACGTACAAGGAAGTCGTTGTCAGCTGCAGCGCCCCTTGCGATAGACCGTCGAACTACAAAGAAGCGTTCAAACGGTACGTATTTGTTGAGTCGTCTGCTTCATTTGATGTCAATTTGCAACAAATGAATCGCTGCGTTAAAATCAGTTTTCGAAACTGTATGATATATTGTGATGATTTAAACATTTATTTATATTTTAGACTGCCACTGTGAAACTGTATTTAATTGTTTTCGTGCAGTTCATGCGTAACTACGTCGCTCACATGTGTTAACGTCCTCATTATAAATTCGATTACATACTTCCAGCCCCTGCGGTTTGTGGCGCCTATGTATATGACGAACAAGCTCAGGTGTCTATACTAGACCTTTCACTTTGATTAAGCCTCAAATAATGCTCACCAAAAACAAATATTTCATCTGTTAATTACAGCATGTTTCAGGAAAAATAGAAAATATTTTAGAAGATGGTAATAAAGACGATTTGCAGTTAAAATTTTATATAACGTATGTCCAATTTTTATTGGGCACAGAGCTACACAGCTGTTGGTATGTACAACAAACTGATTTGGATATTTTGACTGATTCTTTCGTCGGTTCCTGGTAGATCAGGATATTGGCTTTTATTTAAATAACCGGTTTTTTAGTAGTTTAAAGTCTGAATATGTCCTAGTAAGAAGAAAACCGGGTAACTACGTGGAGGTGAACGTGTAGAACATACACAAAATTCTACTTTTAAGTAAGTGTGATGTTGTACTACCAAGAACCGACGTATAAATCAGTGAAAATTTCGTGATTTACATTTGTCTACGTTTGTTTGGATTTCATATTAACAGCTATATCTCTGTATTCAATAAAAATTGTACACAGGTTATATTAAATTTCCTCTATAGTATCACCTCCTAAAATACTTACAACTGAGACGAAAAACTACGTTCGGCTTCGTTTGTCAGCTGGGTTCCCCATTCGGTCGTCTGCACATGCGCGAAGCACTTCCATACGCGTGAGGATAGGATCCAACGTATTCTGTGTACTAGTGATCGTATGCGTGCATCTTGTGCAAGTGGACTGTATGCGGACGGCGTGACCGGTGCATCATGGGTAATATCGTAATCTCTCACTTCCCGTGTAGAAAGGGATTTATACTAAAGACGACACTAACATCTATGCCCGAGGGAGGATTCCAACCTCCGACGCGGGAGCCGCGCGATCCGCAACGTGGCGCTCCAGACCGCTCGGCTATTCCCGCGCAGCGGAAAATAATCGCAGCTAATGTATGCTACACTGCTTTACCTGTCCGCGACATTTAAAATGGAAACAGGTGTTTTGGTAAATTTGTCATAAAATTTGCATATATCCTGCAGCCGTTTATTAGTCCGTATACAAGGAATTTACGACGAGATTAACTGCTAGTGAGAAATGGAATAATTCATTTGGAGAGGACTGAAAATTTGTGCTCCGTCAGGATTCGGATCTCAGTCCTAATCAATACCCAGTCGTTCTGACCTCTACGTCCCGTTAGGCTCAAATTATTCTCAACTGTTCAACTGTTTGTTAAGCTTATGGGACTTAACTACGGGGTTATCAGAGTCCCTAAACTTACAAACTACTTATGAACTACTTAAGAACTAGGACGGCACAAATATCCATGCCCGAGGGGGGATTCGAACCCCCGACCGTAGTGGCCGTGCTGACCGTGACTGGAGCGCCTCAGTCACCTCGGCCACCGCGGCCGGCTCAAATTATTCTCCACTAGCCTGCACAGAAATGACGTAGTGCCTCTACGCGTTACCACTCACAAGGAAAGTACTTGGGCTCGAACAAACACATATACACCAAAATCGTATGAGAGATAATGTAAAGATCCCATATTGCACTAGTGATTCTCCCGCATCTGCAAAACTCTGCAGTCGTCTATTAGAGGCCTCTGCGAGTGGCATGCCGCATTGCACTTTGACCTGTCGGTTCGCCAGTAGGGACGGTGCAGTGTGCCTCCGAAGTTGTGTGGTGAAGCCTCAGATGGGGCGGCGATTGCTAATCAATCCTGCTAATGTATTGCGATTAGCTGAGATGAAGTTACGAAGAACCCTTCTTCGTGACGATGGCATTAGTGTAGAAGATGGATCATTTGCATGCTTTCTCGTATCTGTTATGGTTCAGAAATATGAGCATAAGTTAGATACTGTTGTTACAAACTCATAATAATGATAATAGGGATGATAATGACGAACAACTCAGTGCAAGCGGTAGTGCTACGGTAAGTGCGGGAAGAAGCGATGGAAGCAGTGGCAGTGAATACCAACAGTCTTTCGGGAAGAAGGTTAAAGTTGCAACTATCATCACGGCTTTTGATGACAATTCGCTAGAGAACATGTACGATGATTATTACATAAGTTATAGTTAAGATATCTGCATTACGTATGGCATCTACAATTACATCTACAGTGCTATCTAGAGCATGGTTGCAGAGCTTTGCAGAAAAACGACACCCACCAGCACATTGAGGTGTACGTAGAGATCCTGGAAGCAAACTTTCATACATATATGTTTGTTCGAACCCATGTACTTTCCTTGTCAGTATTCAAGGCATGCTGCCAATTCCCGTAATAGTTAGGGCCTGGTATACTATGCCAATGAAGAAATGATCATATCCCATCACCATCTGGTTATGTTAATTATGCAAAGTGTATCAAAACGGATGGTGCAGACTTACACGGTCGAAAGTACACGATAACCGAAGCAGAAATGTCCCAATAAACATGCGACAATTACGAATGTATGGTTCCAAGCCGCTACTAACGCCCAGATGAGGCGGACCTGTACCTAGGTCTCCATGATCACCAAAATCCTTTGGCTTTTTGTGTCTGGGGTGTCTTCTTGAACAACACATCCGTCAACACAGTTGAAGAACTAGAGCGGAAAGTTGTACACCCTTGTCAAGAATTCAGTAATGATCAAGGTGTTTTCGAATGAATTCGAAATTCATAGCAGAGGCGAGCACAGCATTGGATGCAGATGAAAGAATAACACTTCGAACACCTCCTTTAATAGGTAACCCATACGTGAAATGTGAACTAAATGCGATGGAAAACCTAATAGTAACACTAAATTTAAAATTAGTTTGTAATAACTAGGACGATGTTTACTATTATGTCACTGGTGGCTTGGAACCATACATTCGTAAATATCTCGCAAACCGTTCGTTCGAAGACCCATGTTTACTGAGACATTTTTGCTTCTATTGTCGTGTAGTTTCGAAAGTGCAAGATTGCGCCATTATTTTTGATACTCCCTGTATATGCCCGAAGGGCCAGACATCAGATGTATGTGGATTTTAGGTGGTTTCTCAAGTTCCACCTCAGTTACACAAATCGCAAACATTTACGAAACTTTCACATGCCGGACGTGTGTTCAAAAAGTAAGGTAATTTTTGTGGTATAATATTTATTTATTAATCAATATTCATGCTGTCCGCTTCAACACCCCCCCCCCCTCCCCCATATAAAATACACTTGTTCCAATGCTTCTTCTAATCCTCGAAGAACTTGTCATAAGCAGTGCTGTAGTTTAAAAAATATTTTAGACGGTACTCTACTCATTCCGCAATAAATAAGTCAAATGAACAATTTTAGAAAATCAAGAAAGTGCAAGATTTACGCATGTGAATACACTAACATAATATAGCTATAATTTAAAAGATTTGAAACTAGTTTTTATCGTATTCATGGGTTTAGTGTAGATGATACCACCCATCAGCTTTGGACAACGACATGTTATCGTAACTAATAAGCAGTGGCGTTCCAGAAGAAAAGAGGGCGTGTTGCTGCCGGAAATTAAAACTAGTTAATTGTTTCTGATAGTAAGGTGGTGGTTATCTGAGCAATTAAAAAATAACTGAAGACCTTGATTGTGGTGACTGTGGCGTCAATTGTTTTGATATTTACGCCTCGTTTTTAGATTTATAAAAGACGTGATGTCTCACGATGACTACCTGAATGCACTGTCTTAAAGATGGCTGCTAGAAACGCCACTCCTCATTGGCTGCCTTCATGTGCCTGGTCAAAGCCGACAGGTGGTAGCCGCATCTACACTATTCCCGTATTAAAGATGTTTGGTAACGGATTGTCATCCCAAAGATTGTAGTGGAATATACTTGTTGAACACCAAGTAACATTGTTATATTGCCTAAACTGATTTGCTTTCTGTGAATCATGATGGCACAGAGGAGGCCTGTTATGTAACAATAGGCATCCTTAATATCCTTCCGTAACAAGCAAGCTCATTATTACGTAACAATATTTTGTATATATTTGCAGACGCTCAGACACACACTTCACAAAAACAGTTCCTGAGAAAGCAGACATATCAAAAGAAAACCATTACAAAATTCGGACGATGGAACTGCGTGAAACTTTTAAAGACGGAACCAAGCGTTTACTCCCGTAAGAAGAAAAACTGACATTACCAAGAGTTTAACATGTACACATCCAGCCGGTCGAAGAAGCTTTGCTCAAAGAGATTTAAATTCGCTTCTATTTTAGTTCCCATTGATCTCTACAGAAACTGCATGTATAACTCTGGTGTCTGAGCATAAAACTCCACCATGCCCACACATTCAGATGTTTTCCACAAATTTTCGCATTGTCTGCCATGTTTAAATTTGGCATACGATTTTATTTTCAGTTATTACATGAAGAAGTATTGCTTGCTTACCTCTTGATTTGAAATTTATGTCAATACGCTATGTAACAGGCTAATATGGAAGCCTAATCGAAAAGCATTGACTTCTTCTCGTTTTCTTGTAATATTTCACAGCAGCCATATTAACTTGCCAAGAAGAGAAATATGAATATCTATGACTGACACGCTCAGACAACTGAAGTTCAATTTGCAGGTAGTATGGAGATCACTGGCTACGAGACACTATTTTATGAGCTTAAACTGACTACAGTGCGAAAAAGACGGTTAAGTAAATAAAATAATTTTACCTGTACAGTGAGTCGTTCGTCGTTCTCAATATGTGTCGTGCTAAGCATGAAAACATACGTAACTCGTGCAGTGTTTCATGATTCAATCACTGGAAATTAGGTCAAAATGTAGCGATGTGTTATCTCTTAAATTTTTTAAAAGAATTGCCGGAATTTCGCAGTTGCTTTCTTCAACGAATAGGCAACGATATTGCATACAAAAGTCTTTGCGTATGTAGTGGCTTATGTCTTTGGATCAAGGTTCTTAAACGCTTTGTCTCGGTTCAGACTAGTCGGAACTCTCCATTGGCTGCCAGTCAAATTCCACTGGAACTGTACGAAAGTGCAGTTTGAAGGTATCGACGGTTATGATCGCAACTAAGGAAACTAAAACTTTCCAGTTTTTCCTTCCGAAATCCATTCGACAATTTACACTGGCCCAACTAAAGCATTGACATTAGCAGTTTCTGAAACAACATTGAGCCAGAGATGACGTTCTTATTTCCTCAGTCTTTGCAAATCGTCGTCCTTTTATAGGTCTCTTTAGTTTTGAAACAGGAAAAAGTCGCAGGGGGGCAAATCCGGTGAAAATGTTTTCGCCGTGGTGAAGTGGCCGAGCGTTCCAAGGCGCTTTGGTGCGGAGCGAGCTGCCGCTCGCATCGGAGGTTCGAGTCCTCCCTCGGGCATGGGTGTATCTGTTGTCCTTAGCGTACGTTAGTTTAAGTACTTCATAAGTCTAGGGACTGATGTTCATAGCAGTTTGGTCCAATAGATGCACAAATATTTGAACACAGCTAGATAAGTAGCAGACTAGCACATGGAAAGAGGACACTCTTGCCCCAAAAAAGTAATATTTATAGAATTTCGACTCACATCTGATAACAACTCATATCAAATATGTGAGAGGTCTCGACCGCAACGAAAAAAAAGTAAAAAAGAAATTATTCCTACGGTAAAGTTACTAAAATGAGGCATGGGAAGAAAGCAGAACATGATAGAAAACAATATAATATCATAAGGGAAAGAATTCTTAGGAAATCTAGAAAATTTTGTATAAGGGGAAAAGATGCAGACAACACAGAAAGAAAACAGCTAAAAAGCTAAACATATTTATCAGGGTAGTATAGGAATAAAATAATACTACGAAAAGAGGAACGACAATGTCAGACTACGGGAATGGTAGGTAATTAAAATCTCACTATTGCTGCCGAAGGTTTTGTTTTATTCGCTTTTCAATAACAGATTGACACTGAAGCTGAGTGCAAGATTAATGCACATCCGTGGCCGACTAAGAGCGAAGGCAATAAACCTTTGTGAACTTCATCGCTTCTAGAACAACAACGACGTAAAGCTGCAGCGAACAGCTGTGGTTTAGGGGGAGCTAAGTGATGGGCGGTAGTAACCTCGCCAGATTCGCAATTAGGGTACGGGAAATTGGTGTCGGCTGTGATATATAATTTACGAACTAAGATTAGGCAGTAAATCTTCTATTAAGGTCACCAACGAAATTTCAGAGGTCCTTTGCCAACATATTGCTGCTACCTCTTGGGCAGTTTGCAGAAATTCGATATTCGAGAAAGGCAATAGGGGAAACCCACTAAATTATAGGCCTACAAGCTTTCATTCGCGGCTTCGCTCGCACTGATGTCATTACATATGCGTCAAAGACCATCTAAAGTACAATAATTTTGCAACTTTGTTATTATGACCAGTATCATCAGGATAAAAAAAGGTTTAAATATAAACCGTCCGTAGAATGATGGTAAAAACTGTCCTTTATCGAGACGAAAATAAAGCTATTATTAAATACGAAAACAAACTGCGTTTGTGACATCGTGACTAAACTGCTGACTTAAACTATACAACGTGTGGAACGGATAGAATAAGAATTGAGTACATCTCAGGAACATCTTCAGACATGCAACAGAACTACAAAAGAAACTGCATACACTACGCTTGTCCGGCCATTTTTGGAGTATTGCTGCCCAGGTGGGTTTGAAGGAGGACATCAAAAGAGTCCAAAGAAAGGCAGCTCGTTTTGTATTGTTACGATACAGGGGAGACAGCGTTACGGAAATGGTACAGGATCTGGGATGGGAATCATAACAACGGCGCTTATCGCTGCGACACGGACTACTTACGAAACTCCAATCGCCAACATTCTCCTCCGAATGCGAAAATATATTGTTGACTCCCACTTACACAGGTAGAAATGATCATCAGAATAAAATACGAGAAATCAGTACCCGAACGGAGAGATTCGGGTGTTCTTTCTTCCCGCGCGCTATTCGAGAATGGAATGGGAGATAAATAGTATAAAGGTGGTTTGATGAACCCTCTGTCAGGCACTTAAATGTGATTTGCAGAGTATCCCATGTAGTTGTAGATGTAGTAGTGAAATTGCGGCAGAAACGGACAGAAAAGAAAGGATGCTCAGATGGGAGAACCCCGTCGGGGTTCGAAACCTCCCTCGGGCATGGATGTTTCTTCTGTCTTTAGTATAAGGTAGGTTATAAGTAGTTTGTAAGTTTAGGGAATGATGACCCCGCAGTTAACTCCCATAAACTTAACAAACATTTTAACATTTTTTTACTACGTGGGGAGAAGAAGATACGAAAACATAAAGCTTCAAGGGTCAAGGAGAAGAGAAAGACGAAGACAGGAGATCTTAAAAAACAAGTTAGGAACAGAGAAAAAGTACTGGAGAGACATTTGTGGAAGAGAAGAATCAACAGCAAAGCCGACCCCACGTGGGAAAAGGCTAGGATGTAGAAGATATTGATATTGCATTGAAACATTTTTGGGTTACGAATGAAGTGTTGTTTACAACGCTAATGAGTCTTTAAGGAAAGCAAATCTCTGTAGAACGTGTACAAAGGTAGCGCTCTATATTAACTACAATGAGACGAAAAAACCGGTTCATGTTTTTGATACCTGGTGCAACTGAACTATAAGAGCTGATGGTCACTGAAAGAAATAAACAATAAAGTAAGATTACGCATACTGCAGGTCGTATTCTAATGCATATCATTAGTCAAATAACCTTTGCAAACTGCCATTTCTAGTCTACGGTAAACTGGCACAAGGTCTTTGGCGTTCAGAGTGTAAACACTAAAAGAGGGAAAGGGAAATTTCGAAGAAATCCATATCCAACGACGAGTAATGTATTGGTAATAAAAGAGTATTTTACCGCCACTGTTGGTCGTCAGATTGTTTAGTACTTCAGTAATATACGCACGATTTCGAAACCGTTTCATGCTCACATCGTTATCTTAATGTGGGACTACTGAAAGATACAAGCTAAAGGAGATGACACTATAATTGTCAATTGTAAGAAGGTGACTTGAAGGAAAAGTTTTAAAGAAACCAAAGACAAAAGTCGGTTAACGTTTAAATCATGGGGTGTTTGTGTGACAGATGACAAGAGGAAAGCCACTAGCAACATTAGCGCAAACGTCAGAGAGTTTTAAAGACTAGCAATCTTATTGGTTGTGATGAAAGCCTACCCTTTAATTTTAACAATTTAGAAAATGCGGTTTGTCGTATTTCAATTGCGAAAAGGAAGGTTGTGGGGAAGCTAGCGGGCCCGACACGCTACTTTGCGGCAGAGCTTTGACCACGCCGTGGATTCCGTTATTCGCTCCCGTGGTCACGCAAGATGCACATCTGCGCCTTTCTCGCAATACGAGCACGTATGCTCCGCAACGCGTGCCACATACAAGGCGTTTCGCAATTCCTGTTACAGGCTTCAAGTGTTGAACAGGAAATGTACGGCATAATGTTTTGATGAGGAACCGTGTACAACTTGATAATACACTGCCCAATTACCTACTATCGATATAAACCGATCTGGGAACAGCGTCTTCATCTGAGGAGGAATTCCTACTAGTCAGATACAAGCACGAGGCCAAAAGAATTATGGAATCAGTTAAGGTATCGTCATCGACAGAATTAATGTTTTGACGTCTTTCTGTCGGTTCTACGGAGTGGAGACAACAACATTACGGGCCGCGGCGGATTAACCGTGCGTACTGGAGCGCCGTGTTGCGGTGCGCGCGGCAGTTCGCTGTCGGGGGTTCGAATCCTCCCTCGGGCATGAATGTTTGTGCCGTCTTTAGTATAAGGTAGTTCATAAGTAGTTTGTACGTTTAGGAACTGATGCCCCGTAGTTAAGTCCCATAAGCCTTACAAACAATTCAACCGTTTGTAGAACTTATGGGACTTAACTACGGGGTCATCAGTCCCTAAGCTTACAAACTACTTATGAACTACCTAAGACTAAGGACGGCATAAATATACATGCCCGAGAGGTCATCAGTCCCTAAGCTTACAAACTACTTATGAACTACCTAAGACTAAGGACGGCACAAATATACATGCCCGAGGGGGGATTCGAACCCCCGACCGTAGTGGCCGTGCAGACCGTGACTGGAGCGCCTCAGTCCCCTCGGCCACCGCGGCCGGCCCTTACAAACATTTGAACAACATTACGGCAACTGAGATAGTAGTAAAAACAGGAAGTTGCTGCAAAGGGCAGAAGTGTTGTGTTTACTCTACCAAACGATTTACACAAGCAGGTGGGTTCAGATAGTGTAGTGAGTAGCCAGTGCAACGCAACAACGTGGCATACCCGAAGCTATTGCTTGGAGAGCCTTAGGAAGGTTGTAAGTGAGATAGACACAGAGGAATAAGGCTGCAGCTACTGGAGTGTCTCAGAGAGTAATTTCCAGGACCTGCACGCGTTTTAAGACAGCAGGAATCGTTAAAAGAAGGAAAGGCCAGGTCGTCCAGAGGTAACATCAGTAGGAGATGATAGTCACCTCTGGTTAACAGCTCGTCCAGACAGGAGGCTGAATGTAACTCACCTGCAACGCACCCTCCAGGCTGTAACAGGCGCGCAACATTAACGCAAACAGTCCGAAATAGCCCTCGGGAATATGACCACTATTCAGGGAGGCCTACGGCATACGTCCCATTAAAAACTACGACACGACAAATTGCGTGAAAATGTAATCACATGTCGTTTGTAGAATAATATATCTGTGTAATTAATACCCGTTTAACAACTGCATTTCTTCTTGGTGTAGCCAATAGTGTAATTCTCAACTGTTTAGAAAACGTTCACGCACTTCAAGATGTATTACAGTGGATGCAAACAGTTCGGAACATGTCCTCATGAGTGGGGCATGGGACTGAGCTGGCGACAGGGTTGTTTCCACACACCCAGTTAACTAACACGCCACAGCAACAATAACCATTCAGAACCAGCGCCAGAGCTGGAATACTCGAAACAAGATCGAAATGCATCTTTGTCTTGCAGAAGATTTCTGTATGAAAATAATATCAGTCGAGGTTACTACATACAAGGTTGAGGCAATCCGTTCGGCAGCGATCGGGCGCCTCCGAGGCCAACGAGAAAGACAGGCTCCAGCACAGACGTCATGCTACGTAAGCAAGGTAGTTCCGAGTTTCTATTTCTAATTTAAATTTCTTGCTGGTGATACATTACCTTGGAGAGCTGTATTACTTATACCAGCAGATACACAAACCAACAACATAATTTTGTGTCTTATCCAATGTTCGTTCTAAGTGAGGTTTTTATTCTGTATTTCAAGGCTCAAAATATGTTCAAATGGTTGTAAAGCTTATGGGACTTCGGTGTCATCAGTCCCTCTCAACTTACAAACTACTTATGAACTACCTTATACTAAAGACGGCACAAACATCCATGCCCGACGGGGAAGGGGGGAGGGGGATTCGAACCCCCGACGGGGAAAGGCCTCGCGCATCGTGGCATAGCGCCTCAATGCGCTCGGTCGCTCCGCCGCGGCTTCAAGCGTCAATTTTCATCTTATTTCTGCACTATTTGTATCCGTCAAATCTAACAATAAATCAGTGCACAATCAGTCACTAGCGACACTTTTTGGCTTTAGTATTTTAAGTAAGAACTTGATCCTCGTACCTCGTGCCTTCCTGCATACGCAACCTAACAATTTCGACTGTTGTTGTTGTTGTTGTTGTTGTTGTTGTGGTCTTCAGTCCGCAGACTAGTTTGATGCAGCTCGCCACAATACCCTATCCTGAGCAAGCCTCTTCATCTCCACATAAGAACGGCAACCTACATCTGTCTGAATCTGCTTACTGTATCCATCTCTTGGTATTCCTCTGCGATTTTTCCCCAAACACTTCCCTCCAACTCTAAATTCACAATTCCTTGATGTCTAAGAATGTGTCCTACCAATCTATCCCTTCTTTTAGTCAAGGTATGCCAGAAATTTCTTTTCTCCCCAATTCTGTTCAGTACCTCCTCATTAGTTACGCGATCCACTCACCTAATCTTCAGCATTCTTCTGTAGCACCATATTTCAAAAGCCTCAATCCTCTTCCTGTCCGCACTGTTTATCGTTCATGTCTCACTCCCATACAAGGCAACACTCCATACAAATGCCTTCAGAAAGGACTTCCTTAGGCTTAAATCAATATTCGATGTTAACAAGTTTCTCTTTTTCAAGAACGCTTTTCTACCCATTGCCGTTCTGCATTTTATATCCTCCGTACAGCGACCATCATTTGTTATTTTACTGCCCAAGTAACAAAACTCATCTACCTCCTTTATTGCTTCGTTTCCCACTCTAATTCCTTCAGCATCGCCTGATTTTCTTACACTGCACTCCATTACCCTAGTTTTGCTATTGTTAATGTTCATCTTATATGCATCTTTCAGCACACTGTCCATTCCGTTCAATTGCTCTTCGAGGTCCTTTGCTGTATCTGACAGAATTACTATGTCGTCGGCAAAAGGTAATGTTTTTAATTCTTCACCCTGAACTTTAATTCCTTCTCCAAATTTCTCTTTGCTTTCCTTTATAGCTTGCTCAATGTACAAATTGAATAACAATGGAGAAAGACAACAACCCGGTCTTACTCTCTTTCCAACCACTGCATCCCTTTCATGCCCTTCAACTCTGACAACCCTGTCTGGTTTTTCAAATGTTCAAATGTGTGCATAGTCTATGGGACTTAACTACGGGGTCATCAGTCCCTAAACTTACAAACTACTTATGAACTACTTACGAACTAGGACGGCACGAATATCTAAGCCCGAGGGCGGATTCGAACCCCCGACCGTAGTGACCGTGCAGACCGTGACTGGAGCGCCTCAGTCCCCTCGGCCACCGCGGCCGGCTGTCTGGTTTTTGTACAAGTTGTAAATAACCCTACGCTCCCTATATTTTACTCCTGCTTCCTTCAGAACTCGATAGAGTTTATTCCAATCAACATTGTCAAAAGCCTTCTCCAAATCTACAAAAGCTAGAAATGTAGGTTTGCCTTTTCTTAATCTATCTTCTAGGATAAGCCGTAAAGTGAGTATTGCCTTCCTTGTTCCTACATTTCTCCTGAACCCAAACTGATCTTCCTCGAGCTCGGCTTCTACCAGCTTTTCCAGCCTTCTGTATATAATTCGTGTTAATAATTTGCAACCATGACTTATTAAACTGATGTCTCTGTAGTTTTCACACCTGTCTGCACCTGCTTTCTTTGGAATGGGGATTATAACATTTTTCTTAACGTCTGAGGGTAATTCTCCTGTCTCATACATCTTACGCACCAGATGAAACAGGTTTGTCATGGCTGGTTCTCCCAGAGACTTCAGTAGCTCTGAGGGAATATCATCTACTCCAGGGGCCTTGTTTCGACTTAGGTCTTTCAGGGCTCTGTCAAATTCTTCTCTCAGTACAGTATCTCCTATTTCATCTTCATCTACATCCTCTTCCTTCCTACAATATTGTCTCGAAGTTCATTTCCTTTGTAGAGCCCCTCTATATACTCTTTCCACCTTTCAGCTTTCCCTTCTTTTCTGAGAACTGATATTCATGGAGCTGTTTTCGACTACGATTAGTATTATTGCCATACCTTTTAATTAACGAGTCTAACCACCGTCATTCCATAGACCAACCAACAGTTCCACGATCAAAATTCGTTCATAGAGTATGTCTACTTTCTGTTCAAGGAATAACATTAAATAAACGTTTCGCACAAAATTTAATTTCACGGATAAGGTTTAGGAGATTTATTCACATAGATTCTTTTTGCTAATTTTATGAGATTGCCAAAGGTGATTTATTATTTGAATGCATTAAAGCCACGAATTTTATGAGTAATTACGTTCCTGTCGTTAAATGAAATGAACGTGTATGTAATTTTGAAATTCCAATAATATTTTACAAACGCCCGCAACGCGTTTTGTTAAGTGACTGAGAGTGAGCGACAGATTAAATTAAATTTCAGCCGGGTTAGCAAATATTAATTTAATATTTTTAACGTAAAATGAAATGGAAGCATTTATCTTTCTATATGAAATTAGTCCAAGTAGATGCCGGTATTTTTATTTGTTTGTTTTATAATATTTTAAACTATAAATCTGCTCGTTTCGACGTATTGTCATTGCCGAGTGTGCCTATATGAGTTCATAATAATTCTTATCATTTACGTCATAATAAAGAATGTTGCTGTTGTGGTCTTCAGTCCGCAGACTGGTTTGATGCAGCTCTCCACGCTACCCTGTCCTGTGCAAGTCTCTTCATCTGAGAATACGTTCGGCAACCTACATCCTTTTGAATCTGCTTACTATATTCGTCCCTCGGTCTCCCTCTACGATTTTTACCCTTCACGCTTCCTTCTAATGCTAAGTTGACAATTCCTCGATGTCTCAGAATGCGTCCAACCAAACTATCCCTTCTCTTAGTCAGGATATGCCAGAAACTCCTTTTCTCCCCGATTCGGTTAAGCACCTACTCATTAGTTACGTGATGTACCCATCAAATTTTCATCATTCGTCTGTAGCGCCACATTTCAATTGCTTCTATCATCTTTTCATCTGAGCTCCTTATCGTCCAAGTTTCACTCCCATACAATGCTACACTCCAGACAAATGCTTTCAGAAAGGACTTCCTAACATTTAAATTAATATTGGATGTTAACAAGTTTCGCTTCTTTAGTAACTGCAATGTACATTATTACTTAAGTGCAGGTGTGATCGAAGAACATATTGCATCTTGTGACCTACCGACAACTGTCTGTTGTAATATTATGATACCAATCACGTATTTGTATATGAGTCGTAGGAAATTTCCGTGATTATTTATTTTGACAGTTGGGGTACATAGGTACTCAAAGTTTACAGTGTTGTATCTTTGAAAGTTAGCGAAGGTATATACGTGGCATACATATTCATATGTTAGATTTTGGAAGGGGACTGCATAGATGTTAATGATAAGTGTTTAATTTTTTATCTTTGGTAGTTATGGATGGTGTTTTAGCGTAATATTTTTGTATGTGTTATCTGCAATTTACTTTGTAAATGTTTATAGTTTTATATCATTGAAATTCCGAAATGATATATATGTGGTATTGCTGTTCTTAACTTTGATTTTGGTATGTAAATGGAGAGATGGTAATTTCAAAGTCAGGAGTGGCATATGGGGAGTAATATTTTTGATTCGTTATCAGTTATACAGTTTTTGGTTTATTTGCAGGTTCTGTTTTCAATTTATTTCTGTATGTACGGTTTCTTTTTTTAAGTTGTTCCTCTCGTTCAGAATGAACAACCGAGAAACAGAAGTAAAGGCAGCCAGTACGATTCATAAAATGATTGATGTGGTGATTGTATCTGCAATACACGCTCTTATGTGATTCTGAATGGTAGCCTTTGGATCCTCTCCTGAGGGACGTTTGTCCTCTGTTGATGCAGCTATTCCTCAGATCTAACGGGATGATACTTGGATGGAGGCCCTTTCCAATACCATCCCTCACGTACTCAATAACTGAGAGGTCCGGGCATCTTGCTGGCCACGGGAGAACCTCAACTTGTTGACACTGTCGTTAGTGCTGTATGTGAGCTGTATGTGAGCGAGCATTATCTTGTTGGAACACTGTTCTAGAGATCTATGATCTCGAGGTAAAAAGTGCGGATGAAGAATGTCTGAGTCCAATGCCTGCCGAAGCACGACTAGAGGTGGCATGAATGGTAGAGCACTTAATATGACTTTTTGCAATCGTAGCAGTACTACTATGATTTAGACTATCGACTGGCAAAAGCGTGTGATCGACCCTTGTAACAACTGCTTACATTTGGAACACCCATGTCGGATTTCTTTTCCGTATTACAGCTTATGTATGATGACAGAATGTCATTGCAGTGTAACAACGCACAGACGTTTATGAGTAACAACGTCACTGTAGGTACTATTTAATACAGCAATGTATCAATGAAAAAATAAATTTGTAATTAAACTTACGTAGTATAAGGTGATACTTGAGTAGTGAGTTCTGTGATCTTGTGGTTAGTCATTTGACTGTGAAATGAAAGGAAGTAGGTTCACTTCCCGATAAATGCTTAGGTTTAGTATTTCGTCTTCGATTTTATCACAGATCCTGGAACTTTATTTTTTATCTGACTAAAAATGTTTGGGAAATATTGGCCGCTTTCTCTCTGTCTCTGTCTGTTCGGGGAAAGTCTGTTGTTAATGTCAACAATTTGCAAATGCCTAAAGCACACAAATGCGAGTAATAGCCACGATGGAATGGCCTTGTCCTTGAACCTCTTTCCTTATTTTTTTTCCAACACTGATCTTGCCAAAAGCCGAGAAGCGATTCTTCTTGGTGTCGCATCTCTCCGGGAGACTCGGGGTTGCTCTCTGTGTGAGGTACCTCTGGGAATCTTAGTGGGTAGTACAGTTAAGTTGGCAGCACTGTTGTGTGCAATATCTTTGGATTCAAGATAGCGGCGCCCAATATGGCGTTTGTTCTTCGTCGGAGGTTCGAGTCCTCTTTCGGTCATGTGTGTTTTGTGTGTGTGTGTGTGTGTGTGTGTGTGTGTGTGTGTGTGTGTGTGCGCGCGCGCGCGCGCGCGCTACGGACTAGTGACCCCAGAAGTCAAGTCCCTTGCATTTACAAACATTTCAACATTTGTCGAGTAATAATTCAAAACACGTTCAGCATGGTGTAAAACAACTATTCAGGATAAAAATACAGAAGACTTACATATTAGAAACAATTTAAAAATATAATTTCAGTATTCTATAAAACAGAAAAGAAAATGTACGTGCTAGTTCTTTTAGCACACTTCTTATCCAAATAAAAAGTTCTTCATTATATGTACAAATTCAGTTTTAAATTCTGTTATTTGTGTACATTTACTTAAATGTCTCTCCATGTCATGAATTTCAAATCTATGCAATAATAATATTATAATTACTGAGCAAGTAAAAATTTAGAACGAATGGTTACTCAGCGACCAATATAACTTCACTTATGCTTGCTAAAACACTATGCTGTTTTCCATGAAACTCAATATTTCCCTAGCATACGCTTAAGCAGAAACCTAACCTCACAGCTGTAATTTCTGAAGCTAGCGGCAATCACATTTTCATTCTTAATTCTCAAAAACATTTTGCTGTTCTCTAGGAACACGTCACGATTTTCCGGTGTATTGTTCAGACTGTCCTGTCAATCACACATTTATTAACGTCAGAACGGCGCTATAGCGATCGACGTATCGATAGTCTTTCTTTCAGGTCGCCTTCACAGCGCCACTACGACACGATTACGTCAGTTCCTGCAAACAGTTGCGTTAAAACTCACCTGATCGTATATCATATGGTACCCCGCTCCATGATCCTACACGTTACATCTGTGTGTCTTTCCGCATTTTGGCAGGATTTGTCATCTGTCCTTAAAGCCGCTGGTTATCGGATGTTTTGGAGAAGGGGGAATCATCATCGAACATGATGTGACTGCCGTTCGTCATTTGTCGATGCTTCACGGGATAGGTAGCACAGCACCATTGGTGTACCGGTGACAATGGCTTCTCGTACTTGGGGTGGTAGTATTCCAATCCTGCATATGGAGTTGTCGGGACACTGTGCGTTAACTCACAGAACGCGTTGGTTCACGAGGTCACAGGATGTGGCACAAGTTGGCGGGCCATACGATGGTCCTTCTTCGGGGTTATGTTTCTTGTTCGACCCGAGGTTGTAAACGTTACTGGGTGCCCTCAACATCGGGCCACTGTGACATCTGAATTTCCCACATACCTGGCAGTTGCTCGATACGACCACCCCATCTCACGCAGTCCAACGATGTGGCCACTGTCATCCAACGATGTGGCCATTGTCAAAGGCATTTAGTTGACGGACAGCCTCACGTGTCTATGAGTCTATCTCTGGCGCTTCTAGCTGTACACAAAACGATTCGCTTCACTGTCTGACTCACACCAGTTAACTGGTACCATCTTCGCAGCCATAGGGCAGGGGAATCACGAATGCGCTGTGGTTGGCGTTCTACAGTGTACATCTAATCATTCACGCACACATTAATGGTAATGTAAGCTTGTACGCCGAAATGAGATAATATTGGACCACTCCTTTTGGGTGTATAACTTTTTTTTATCAGACAGTGTATTTAACGTTGTCAGTACACAAGACGTAATTCGTAAGACATATATTCATTAAATTTAAAGTTAAAACAGTCCAAATCGCAGAATTGTTTTTGTTTCATTACCGGTTTCAGTCTATGTAGACTATCTTCGGATGACTACCACCATGATGGCAGGCGCTGGAGGTGGACACAGCAGGCCACATAAACGCGAATTGCTGAACTGTTTTCTGTTTTTAATTTTAACCATTATATTAAGAGCGCTGTTTCTCCATCAAGCTTTCGAAAATACTGGTATATTTATTGGAAATAGAATTTTATCATTTTTTTCGTTTTCCGTTGTCCTTAGATACTTAGAAAATATGTGGACTTTGTGAATTTCATTGTACATAAACACAACATATCAAACTTTTTTCACACATGTGTACAAAATTTTTACATGGGGCGGAAGCACAAGAGTTTAATTAAAAGCAGGAACATAAATAATTTATTCTTTGGAAGGGGGGTGGGGTTTCACTTTTCAGTGGCATGAAGTTTACGCAGTACAGTATCCAAAATATTTGCAGCTAAACTCTCAGGCCGGATCTACCTTGAAATAAAATAAAATAAAAAGAAATAAAAAAATAAAAACCAAAACTACAAATCTACGATCTTCAGACAAATAAGCACAACGTGAAGTAAATTGAGAGGGGCATGGAAGTAGTGTATACACGTGGAAAAGCAAACCTTTTAGATAATCCTGAAGAAATTTAAATGTGCCTCTCCTTGAAAGACGAGCCTGATCATATTTTGAACTAACATTTTCTTACTCTTAAGACGTTCCTCAATTGTTTCATAAATATTTTATAACGCAGATGTTACGCAGGCTACTTAGCCAGTTTCGACAGTTGGCCTCCCTGGTAAGCCGAGAACCTTACGGCTTTGTAGATTTTATAATTTTTTTTCTAGTAATATGGTTGCCATTGTAAATATTTCTAAAATCACATAGACACTATTATCATTATTTCGGAATTTTATTATTTTTACTCTTAAGCAGGTTTTAAACATCTGTTGTACTTTAGCTTGAAAGTTGCAGTGGATTAAATTGCTACTCGACTGATTAAAGGTATGACATATTACCTTTGGAGATCTACATCGACATTGCTCATTATCTCTGTGACGTGTTTCTCACAAACATGTTGTCACAACTGTCACCGAACTGTCAAGCTAGTCCTTATGAAGGTAAGAATTAGAGCGTTGTTATTACTGCTTACTGTAAGACGAAGATGCTGAGATGTTTCTAGAAGATCACGACCACAGCACGTCGAAACAGTAAGTGACACGTTCATCATCAGTGGTCGCTTACCTAGAACAACAAGAAACATAGCTATAATTCAAGAGACAAGAGATTATTTTTTCATTACAACGTGTCATTTCTTTCTAATATACTATTACTATACTACTATGGATATTCAATTACTTTAAAGTTTAGCTTTGAAGAAATCAAACTCCTCCTACAGTGAAAGGGGGCATTTTTGTGATGGTTTGGAAATCATTACTTAAGTTTCTAGCGCCGCGGTGGAGTAGCCGAGCGGTATAAGGCGCCTCGCTGCGGAGCTCGCGGTTGCGCACCTTCGGAGTTTCGAGTCCTCCCTGGGGCGCGCGCGTGTGTGTGTGTGTGTGTGTGTGTGTGTGTGTGTGTGTGTGTTTGTCCTTACTGATTACCACGCAGTCATCAACATTTCAACATTTTTTTTTTTTTTTAAATTTTCTAGCATCCCCCGGAGAAACGGTATTAATATTCAGTGATGCCGTATTCTGATAAAAAAAAACATGGTCCTTAATATTATCTCAGCCCCATGGTCGAGTACTATTTAATCAATTTTGGAATGTGTCTTGTCCTTATACCTGTCATGTCGTGTTTTGATAGGGCAATATTAACATAATTTTGTGAGAGTCGCTGTTAAATTGTTTTTCTCACGAATACTATTCAAGGTCTGTTAAACGATTGTAAAAGGTCGTGCAGCCGCGCGTGCCGCAGCATCGGAGACTACAGGGAGATCATGCCCCGTTATAGGAGGAGATTCATGCGTTCGCGCCTTACTGTCTTCAAGGGAATTGATGATGTGGAAATTAATTTGTCATCAGGTCTTCTCCCTGAACTTTAATTCCCCCTCCAAATTTCTCCTTGCATTCCTTCACTGCTTGCTCAATGCACAGATTGAACAACAATGGGGAAAGGCTACAAACCTGTCTTACTCCCTTCCCAACCTCTGCTTCCCTTTCATGCCCTTCGACTCTAATAACTGCTGTCTGGATTTGTACAGGTTGAATATAGCTCTTCGCTCCCTACATATACGTCATGACAGACATATTTTTTTGCGTGACAATGATGAATCGCTTTGCCATATCGTGAACCAAATAACAAAGAAATCAGTTTGTTGAACGCCGAGAATTTTATGCGCTTACCATCGACGTTGTCTGTAGTAGAGTGGACAGTTTGCAAGGCGTTCATTACTGCGTTTACCAGTGATTCACCTCCATAGCCTTTTGCGCCGACAATAGTATCACGAACGATGGATATGCACAAACGAATGGAGCGACATTGTTTTTATTGACGATTCTGCTTGCAACAGCATGATTGACAGATTGGGGTTTGGAGACATCAAGACGACAGACTATTGAACTGCTGACGTATGCATCGACATAATTGGCCTGCACCAGGTATTGTACCTCGAGGTGGTATGAGTCTATGATCATGACTTCTTCGTCGCCCATCGGACTGTATAGTTGCCTTGGCCTCACTACCCCTACCGATCTCTCGCTTATGAATAAAAACTGATTGATGATTGTGGACTAGCGGCGGAATACACTACCAGTTGCTACACGAGGTCAACTTCCGCAAATGTTGCAATGTATCTGACCTTAACTGTAAGGGACTGATGACCCCGTAGTTAAGTCCCTTAAGCTTAACAAACATTTGAAACATTTGAACTTAGCTGTAAAAGACGTACAAAGTTGTTCGACCAGAAAAATCTGTATTGAAAAACTGGCTGCAGTGCACACATTGCACAGGTTGCTTTGAAATATACGATTCTTATATGAGGTCTCCAAAATATACGAAATAATGATTTATTATTCACCTTAGTGAGCAGATCACAAAGATTACTGCCAAGTCCGTATTAAAGAAAAACGCTGGTCAGAACACACATTAAGTCGCTCACACAACCTGATAAAAATAATTAGTCACCAAATAATCGCAGTTCGTCTGTGGCCGGCCGCGGTGGCCGTGCGGACTGCGGCTTGCCAGTCACGGTCTGCATGGTCGTGAGTTCGAATCCCCCCTCGGGCATGGATATTTGTGCCGTCTTTAGTATTAGCTAGTTCATAAGTAGTTTGTAAGTTTAGGGACTGATAACCACGTAGTTAAGTCCCATAAGCTCTACAAACATTTGAAAATTTTTGTTTTTGTTTGTCTGTGTTTTGAAATAAATGGCTCGCTCGATTATCGTGTAATTCAATCACAACTATAATACTTAGTTTTCAGTGGAAGATTGCACAACATGCCACGCGGATTTAAGTTTGTTCATTATAACACAGTTCACATATAATAGTCGCAATTATTCACCTCTTGACCATACGCAAACAATAAACAGCTTCGCATACACCTCTATCTATAAACTTTCAGTTTTATGCGAAATTACAAAACACCTTTCTAAGCTTATGCCTGCTGCTATCCATCAGTCTATTCTAAACCAAGTCTTTGTCGCCTAGACCGAGTCTGATACTTCCAGAAAATACGCGCAACTAGATTTAATTCTCATTGGCGGGATACAAAACCGTCACGTTGAACCCCGCGCTCCAACAACAGCCAATAAGAATCACTCGTTCTTTCTAGAGCAATCCACATGTAGAATCAATAGTACAACTGCCTTCTACAATTTTAACTTCACATTCCCTCCGGAAATCGACGCAAACAACTCGGTAACAACTAATAAAATATATAACGTTTACTAAAATAAATAAATGTATAATTTCATAATTTACATCACCTGACAAGAGTTTTGTTTGTCCTTGGATAATCTGAAGATGTGCAAAAATGGGCGAAAAAAGTCATCTTTATCTATAAATGTGAAGGTCTGTTCGGTGTACGTTTATCACGTCTGAACCACAAGACATAAAGAGCTAAAAATTTGTACAGTTACTAATGTCTACCCAGGGAAGGCTTTAGCTAAGGTTTTATTGTGATCGGATAGCTATTTATCTATATATTAATGTGAATGTCCTTTCGGTGTACGCTTATCACGTCCGAATGACAAGACGCAGCTACTTGAATATTTGTACAGTTACTAATTTATACCTGAGGAAGGTTTTAGGCACGGTTTTATAGAGATCTGATAGATATTTAGTAATTTGAAGAACTCGAAATGCAGAACAATAATTACCCTTTGAAAATTATATTCACTCTTTGAAAATGGTTTTAATGGTTGCATTGTTGCTTCAGGGGATAATGATAAAAGGGTGGAGTATATTGGGAAGGAAAGTTATCGGTGTATATAAAATTCTACGCAAGCGCGCGCGCGTGCGTGTGTGTGTGCGTGTGTGTTAATATTTCGCTCTGCAGCGAAAAATACAGAAACAAACGAGTGGTCTGTGTGTAATTGTTGTTCGAAGTCTCCCGTTGTACACCATAGCAGTTCCATGCAGATAGCTATAAGGGGTGGAAGATATGGTGGTTCAAAGTCGCAAATTGTAAAAAAATGCGGACTGAAGGCCAGCGATGACATTTGCGACTCTACAGCAAGGAGGTTACATACAGCGAAACTTGATGCCACTGACCATATATTTGGTCTATACGTCCTACAATGTCTTCAGCTGTTTCTCTGGAGGATAAGTATACGAATAAGGAAATATAAGAATAAATAAATAAGGCACTAAAAAGAAATTTCTTTTAATACATCTCTTTAAAAAATCGATTTGACATTTCACGCATTACATCAAGTGATCGGTGATATTATTACAAGCATTATTGTTGAATTTCGTGATTGGATTCTTCGAAACGAGAGCATTTTTACGTGTGATTTGATCTACACTACTTTCTTTCCTGATAAACGGCAAGTGCTTAGACTTCTTCAATTTGATAGGAATATTTTTCAGTTCCGCTTTATCAGCGACATTTCCTCAAAAATAAGTAAAATTACATTGTTATTTAAACTTCGTAGATAAATGTGCATTGCGTTACTTTACACATATTACACCAGTACATTTACTTTTAATAGATCACATTCAGGCAACTTTCCTCGGAAAAGGAAAACGTCATTATTTCTTATATATTCTCCGATAATGATATTAAAAAAGGGAGACGGAGAGAGAGAAGGGATAGGAGAAGTACTAACTGAAGCAAAGAATAAATAAATAAATACCCGGGCAAAGCCGGGTTTTCAGCTAGTAAACAATAAGAAGCATTTTAACAACCGTTAGTGTGTGAGATGGGCGGGGGAGAGAGAGAGAGAGAGAAAGAGAGAGAGAGAGAGAGAGAGATGTGGACCAAAAGTTTCGAAAACGTTTAAAATAGCATGGAGTATTTGCTGGAACTCGGTAAGTACTTTCTCAATTTTCGTATCAGGATAATCTGGGGGGTAACGAACGAGAAATTTCAGGTATTATCTGCCATACGGCCCTGAAATAAATTCAACAAGTGCACTTGAAACTTGCGCCGTAACGCCGATTTCCCGCTTCACGTGAGCCGCATTGAGCGCTTCTGTTATACGAGCACGCTTAAGCTTCCCATCCAGACCAAGATTTTTGAGCACTGCACGCTATTGATTTAGTGCCTCCGTCCGCGATTCCGTTTCCACTCAGAATTCACCCGCATTCCTGCAAAGAGATGAAGAATTTTTGTCCATCTGCATTGCCAGTGCCATTTGCTTGTCGAGGCGTAAATAAAATTATACGTATTACCGAAACCATGCTGGATTCACTGTTGATCACTCTGATGTGAAATTAACGGGAAAGAAAACCGAAGAATTCTTGCGAACATGACTCACCGAGAACACACATCAGTCAAAGCTATACCGCTTTTTCGTTCTTCTGCGAAAGTGGAATGAAAGGAAAAAGAAGATATTTTTAATCTTTTTTACTATAGTCGACATAAACGAGTTTTGAGAGCCAACATCTGCTAATCATCGTCGTCATCACCTTCGTCATTACACAATGATTATATCTTTGAGAGTTCTGTCTGTGGCATAGTCCCCCTAATAAAATTCCTCCTTGGTTCCCTTTTCAGCACTAATAATGACGCCTGTTACTTCAAAATCATTCTTCACCGATTTAAACGAAAAATATATCTATTCAATAAAGCAGATAAAAATTCGCTTCACGCTTTCCTGAGTGATAGTCTCCTGTCTTTCAAAACTAAAAATGCGAGTGTAGATCAGTTGTGGCTTACTTTCAAAGATATAATATCAGTAGCAATCGAGAGATTTATACCAAATAAATTAATAAAAGAGGGGGCTGACCCCCATGGTACACAAAACAGGTCAGATCACTATTGCAGAAACAAAGAAAAACGCATGCAAAATTTAAAAAGACACAGAATCCACAAGACTGGCAATCTTTTACTGAAACTCGCAACCTAGCGCGGACTTCAATGCGAGAAGCCTATAGTAGTTACCACAACGAAATCCTGTCTCGTAATCTTGCAGAAAATCCAAAGAAATTCTGCTCATATGTGAAGTACACTAGCGGCAAAACACAAACAATACCTTCACTGCGCGATAGCAATGGTAATACTACCGATGACAGTACTGCTAAGGCAGAATTACTAAACACAGCTTTCCGAAATTCTTTCACCAAAGAAGACGAAGTGAACACTCCAGTATTCAATCCAAGAACAGCTGCCAGCATGCGAAACTTAGAAGTTGATGATCCTGGAGTAGTAAAACAACTTAAGTCACTAAACAAAAATAAATCTTCCGGGCCAGATTGTATACCAACTAGATTCCTCTCAGAGTATGCTGATGCAATAGCTCCGTAAGCGAAAGATCCGTACCCAAAGACTGGAAAATTGCCCAAGTTACTCCAATATTCAAGAAAGGCAATAGGAGTGATCCCCGAAATTACAGGCCTATCTCATTGACGTTGATTTGCAGTAGGATTTTGGAACATATACTTTGTTCGAAGAGAACGACCTATTAACCAGTAGTCAACACGGATTCAGAAAGTATCACTCTTGCGAAAAACAGCTTGCCCACATGAAGTGTTAAGTGCCATCGACAAGGGATCTCAAATCGATTCCATATTTCTGGATTTCAGGAAGGCTTTTGACACTGTACCCCACAAGCGGCTTCTTATGAAATTGCGTGCTTATGGAATATCTCCCCAATTGTGCGATTGGATTCACGATTTCCTATCAGAAAGAACACAGTTCGTTGTAATTGACAGTAAGTCATCGAGTAAAACAGAAGTGATATCTGGCGTTCCACAGGGAAGCGTTATAGGTCCCCTAGTCTTGCTTGTGTTTATAAACGATTTAGGAGAAAAACTGAATCGCTCCCTTGGACTGTTCGCAGATGATGCTATCGTTTATCGGTTAGTGAAGTCAACAGAGGATCAAAAGCAACTGCAAAGCGATTTAGACAAAATTTCTACTTGGTGCGAAAATTTGCAATTGACACTAAATAAAGAAAAGTGTGAAGTAATACACATGACCACTAAAAGAAATTCGCTGAACTTTAATTACGCGATAAATCAGTCAAACCTTAAGGTCGTAGATTCTACCAAATACCTAGGAGTTACAATTACGAACAACTTTGACTGGAGAGAACACATAGAAAATATTGTGGGGAAGGCGAACCAAAGGTTACGTTTCATTGGCAGAACGCTTCGAAGATGCACCAGCTTCACCAAAGAGACTGCCTACATCACATTTGTGCGTCCTCTGCTGGAGTACTGTTGCCCCTTGTGGGACCCTCACCAGGCGGGACTGACGGAAGACATTGAGAAGGTTCAGAGAAGGGCAGCTCGTTTTGTTTTATCACGTTACGGGGGGGGGGGGGGGGGGAGGGGAAGCGCCACGGAAATGTTGCAAGAATTGGGGTGGAAATCATTAAAAGAGAGACGTTATTCATTGCGGCGTTATCTGTTTGCGAAGTTTCAATCACCGACTTTTACTTGCTGAATGTGAAAATATTTTGCTAGCACCCACCTACTTAGGGAGACATGACCATCCGAATAAAATAAGAGAAATCAGATCGAAAACGGAACGATTTAGGTGTTCTTTCGTTCCGCGCGCTATTAGAGAATGGAACGGTAGAGAAAAGTTATGAAAGTGGTTAACGAACCCTCTGCCAGGCACTTGAATGTGATTTGCAGAGTATCTATGTAGATGTAGATTGTAAGTACTTTTATCCTTGGTATACATCGACTACTTACCGTCTATTGCCGAACCCATGAATCTCTTAGGTAACCTTCCATCTTCCATGCTTGTAACATGACCCCACAATCAAAGCTTGTTCGCTCTGCTTCATCTATAGCGCCAACATACTTGCTCGACCTTTCCACCCTGGTTTCACCCCTTACAAAAAAGATGGCCGAACGATAAAACGGTGCACCGCTAATTTAGTCTTGGTACTGACTTCCTTCCTGCAGAACAGAGTAGATCGTAGCCGAGCACTCACTGCATTAGCTTTGATTAAAGTTCCTTCACTATTTTGCTATCCTGTGAGAAAATACAACCTAAATACTTAAATCTCTTTCCCACGTACATTACTTTCTTTTTAAATATTCTGATCTTCATATCATAGCCCGTACAGCTCTGAAATATTAGATTGCAACCTTTCAATCAAATCTGCCATCACAACTAAGTCGTATGTATACGCGAGAGTGCTTATTTTGTTTTCATCTACTTTAACCTCGCCCTCCCAGTATATTGTTCTCTAGATATGATCCATAAATAGTATGAAAAACAGTGATGACAGGTTGCAGCCTTGTCTTACCCCTGAAACTACCCTGACCAGGACCTAAATTTACTATCCTAGTTATCCTACTATTTTAAGCGTTAATTTTAATTTACATTTGTGATATTAAGGTGTTTAAACACAAAGAATTCTGTAGCTATTCATTTCATTCAACTGATGCCCGACAGTATACGTAAAGACCTTTAATTGTCTGCAGAAGTTTGCTTCCCATTCCATAAGCTTGTAGAACTGACAAAAGCTTCCTTCTAGGAATACGGTCATAAGCCGTTTTATAGATTATAAAATATAGATACAATTTCCTGTTCCACTGACAGCCTCTAAGCGGTATAAACCCACAACGATTTTCCTCCAGCTTTATCACTTGCACTCTCCTTCCAACAAAACCTGAGAATATTTTGCCCACGACGCTAAGTAGTTGCTACCTTATTCTCTGTTCCCATGCTTGAAAATGGACTAACTACTGCTTTCCTCCAGTCAGACGGAACCTGTCCCGACTCCCACACCATTTCAGTATCCTGTCTAGCCGAAACCTGACATTCCACTATGCCATCCGATTGCACTGCAATCTATTGACCATTCTCTCCACTTCCTCAAATGTGATCCTCTTTCCATCATCATTCCTATTCCACTGTACTTCAAAATCTGACATGTCATTGAACGTTTCACCTACATTGAGCAACTCTTCAAATTATTCCTTTCCCCAAAACATCCCACAGGATTCACTAGCAGTTTTACTGACCTGTGCAAAACACTTATTGATTCCTTCTTACCTCCCTTTAGAAGACTGCTAATTACGCTCCAAAATGGTTTACCTGTGGCTTGACCTATTGTTTCTAAATTATTTCCAAAAATTTCCCAGATTTCTGCTTTGTTTCTTTCTTCAACATAACCGCGAATGTTTAAAATAATTTATTATCTTAGTATCAGACAGTAGTTGCATTTGGTTTTGTATTGTCGCTAAACGACGAGACAGGTAGCTTATGTAACTACAAGATTCTGTAGGTTATCCAGAAGGTTTGAAGATGTACATGAAAAAATAATTGCAACCGTTGAGTGATAATAAGAAAATAAATTAATAAATATTCATCTACTGCCGCCGCAGTACTAACTTAAAAATATGTCCAAGTACGTTTTGTACTGTCCCATGACATGAAAGAAAATGATGGAACTGTTTGCCAATGTTTTCGATGCATTTGTGGCATCTACTCAAGAAATTATTCATTACATGTTGTAATTCTCTTTGAGAAACGGAATTAGACAAATTTCTGCTTAGGTGTGAGTCAACAGCCATAATATACTTTTAAAATGCATAGTCAACCATCAGCCATTTATTGTATTTAAAACTTTACCAGTTTAGGATATTATTCATTATCAGAAGAGTCTGTTAAAAATTTTACAACCACGAATTATACACATGTTACAATGAATCGTCCATCTCCTTCACCGTCACTCTGTCCAATTCTTCTTCCTGTCGTTACAGGTACTGTATTCAAAATGGGGGGAAAATACAATGAGGTATTTAAAAGTTTGGGAAACGAACATTCTCTGCTAAAATTGATCATGATGATTAAGAAAGGTCCGGTGCAGTTGTATTGAAAGGTTATTCGAAAATAACATATAATCAAATCCTCAGATTTAAGTCTGTTAAAACAATCGTTAAAATTCTCCAAATTTCTACATTTTCTCTCATTTAAAAACTTCAGGTTACTAAAAATGTCTCCCATTAAACAAAAAGTAGTTGTATAACCCACAACTCTTTTAAAAAAATGAGAGTAATTTTAGGAATCGGGATATATTTGAAAGATTATAAGTGTTCTTGAATAATGTTTTAACAAACTTTATGATTTGACTACAGATCACTAAACCGGTCGAGCTTGTTTTAATAAAATTTCAATACAGTTGCAGCGGAATTTTTTTAATCATTTATGAAATATTACGAACTTCCTCCAGATTTTGTAGTAACGGCGAAAAAGGACCACAAACGTACATAAAACTGGTATAATGATGCCAACAAATAACATCACTTACAGACTTAGTTACTATGATATTTTGATATCCCCTGCTGAAAACATCTACTAACCGTTTTAGCATTGAAGCTACATCGCCTGTGTCACTGCAAATTAACCATTTAAACATGAATTTTCCTCGATTATGATTTAAAGAAGCATTGTTACTTTTGTAACAATGGCACGTAGCGAAAAAGTTGGAAGCTTTTAGATTTTCAGTTTTGATATTATTTATTATTATTGTTGTTATGAAAGTTAGAGATTTAAAGTGTGTTAATATGTAATATGTAAGTTACAATTATGAAAACATCTAGTTCCTTTTACGACTCTTATCAGCCATGTATACGTATGCAATTGATCGGCCGGCCGCGGTGGCCGAGGAGACTGAGGCGCTCCAGTCACGGTCTGCACTGCCACTACGGTCGGGGGTTCGAATCCCCCCTCGGGCATGGATATTTGTGCCGTCCTTAGTTGTAAGTAGTTCATAAGTAGTTTGTAAGTTTAGGGACTGATGACCCCGTAGTTAAGTCCCATAGACTCTACAAACATTTGAACATTTTTTTTTTTTTTTTTTTTTTTTTTTTGCCATTGATCAAAAGCGTAGATTACCGGCATTGAAATTATTCAGATTTATAGGTAGGTGTGTTCTCTTAATAATGAAAAGACAACATCATAATATTAATGCCTGAACACATAAATTAAAGCAAAGACTTTTAACATTAACTACACAAGGAGACCAATGAAACATATAATCGTGTCAACTTGTTTATCACGAATATGAATAGGCCTACATATACACTAACATTTTAGAATGTTAAATGTAATACAACACGACGTAAACAGTACATTCTCACACTTTAACTTTTTAATCCGCTTAATAATTATATGAAATGAGGACAATAAAATTTTTGTTGCCTTTGAATATCTAACAACTAGGTTCAAGTCGTACAATAATATAAGTGAATTGATAGCAAAAAGTGGAATGAGTTTATCTGCCTGTTAGAAATTAATCAAAATCAGGGAGGTTCAGGAAAGCATGCGAGAGAAATTACTGTGTGTAAACAATGGTGGTATACTCTTTGAAATGCCCTCCTGCGCGGGAGTTATGTATAAAATATTTAATTAGGGGTGGGAGAGGCAGCCTCAACGCGAAATAAAAATAGCCACCCCTTTGTTCCCGCGGAACGGTGCCCTCTTTTGTCTTACCTCCTGACAATGTGCGGATTAACGACTCGGTGGTAAATTACAAATTCCATCCTAACCTCAAGTTCCTGCTTTTCTATTAAAATACCACGCTTATGGACTTAAATGTTTTATGCGTATATTGCTGCACTTCAGATGGAGGATTTCTAGTCTCCAAGGGTTTAATGAACAGCAATTTGCCTAAGGATTGAATGAAGGCCGTTTCTTGCATAGGTCTTAACAGATCGTGCATTACTGGATTTCCTTATCCTAAGGTGTAGTTTTTGATACATTGTAATAATTAAAATTAATTTTGAGAGGAATGATTAATTTTTTGATGGAGAAATGAAATACTGAATTTGCATTACAAACATTTAAATACTGGAGAGAATATATTGTTGAGTAATTCTTGAATTCTTAATGTGCCCACTCATTTCAATTATTAAGAAGATGACAAAAATCAATCTATGTTAGTGTTGTTTTAGATGCATTTATTTATTCAGAATACAATACATGTGATTTTCGTAATATTAGGAGATGAACTTAGATCCCAAATTACTTATGTTTAAAATAATAGTTCCTACGATAAAAATGTGAACGGTTGCAGCACTGCCTTTTTCTTCTACACTATAAGTCAATTAGTTTCCGAATTAAGTGCACATGTTCCTACATATTCAGTACTGTGTACTTATTTATTTATTATCATCATGTAATTATACCAATATGCTGGTATAAAGTTTTTTATTGTAATGCTGTTATGGATCCATTGCGGTACAAATAGTCATCATCAGACAATGTCCATATGACATCCTTTGCAACGTCTTTCTGTTTATTTAATGATAATGTGAACTTTTGTGTCACACTTATGTAGCGTTATACAAATATCATTAAATAAAATTTTAATATTTTTTGATCGTGTTGTTTTGACAGTTGGCCAAAGATGTATCTAATACTCAATCTATGGCGATAACACAAACACTAATAGAGTAGCATTTCACCTGTTTCGGGTTTTAGAACGGTGTTTTCAATTCGTTTTATTTTCCAAATATCATAACTTTACATAATGATACAAGCAACCTTGTGCACGTGCACGAAATACCTATAAATTGCCGTTATTAAATTCTGATTTTTCTGCCATTTTTAATGTTACCTTTTTAAGGTTCCGTTATCACTGTCAAATCATCTCGCAAATTTTGTAGTGAGTTTGAGTCTAGTAAAAAATAGACTATATTGTGCGATGCTACTACAAACTTGCACAGTTTTTCAGACCGTTTCCTAATTAAAATTATTGGAAAAAGCAAGAACGTTTATGGTAATTCGCCTTTGCGAACGATTAAATAACAACAGTTTCAAGCGAAGACTTTATCTCAAGATGTCAACCACGTGACTGATCATTGTTGGCAGGTAAAGAGCTTCAGTAGCAAAGAACTAGTGAAAAGCTTACGGATGTTTACCATCGGAAACCTTTCAAAGATTGCCTGACATAGTCGGGTTTGGAGGCGATCTGCTCGTTTTATAGTTTTCAAAATAAACAGCCAAGATCGCACATTAATAATTTATTAAATGACGACCGATTTCGGTGCACTGTGTCACCATCATCTGGTCTAATGTATGTTATAAGCTAGTCATCTTGTTAAAAAAATTGGGTATAAATATCAGGTGCAACATTGCACTTAGTCACTATATAAAAATACACAAGTTAAAAACATGACAACTTAGAAAAAATTCTGAGTATTTTGTAAGCTGTCATGTTATTAATTTGTGTATTTTTATATAGTGACTAAGTGCAATGTTGCACTTGTTATTTTATACGCAATTATTTTTTAACAAGATGACCAGCTTATAACATATATCAGACCAGATGATGGTGACACAGTGCACCGAAACCGGTCGTCATTTAATAAATTATTAATGTGCGATCTTGGCTGTTTATTTTGAAAACTAGGAAACCTTTCAGTTATTTGCGTTGATCGATAGCAGGATAATAGGTGCTCTACTGTAAATGTATCGAGTACTCGATCCATGGCGATGACACAAACTCTAATAGAGTAGTATTTCACCTGTTTCGGGTTTTAGAAGGGCGTTTTCACACCCTCATTACATTAAAGGACGAGTCCAAAAACCTCAAAAGATTCATTACACGATAATGTTTTCCGGAAAGTGTCAGTTATAAATTTGTCTCAGTAACAGACGTGTCAACGCTTCACTACGTCGATTAATATTGCAGCTGAGTTCTTTGCCTTGTAAAACACGAGAAGAAACTATTCAGCGTCTGGAAAGAATTTAGTCAACATTGCAATGGAATAGAAGTTCGTTCATTGCAGCATATATTCAAAATAAAAAATAAACAAGTGTACTGTGAAATTTGCCGTGCTCACGCGAATGTTTTCTTGTTTATTTAACGATATAATACAATTATTTACTGATACTGATCGAAAGCTTATATAGTCAGTATTTTGTACGCCCAGAGCAAGAGGAAAACAAGAGCAAATGGTTCTCTGGGATGTTGACCTGATGGTATTTCTCTGTTGCGAAAATCGCTATAAGTAAAATAAACATTTCTGATTACTCTCACGACACTTGACCTTCTTCACTTTCCTCTGATATTGTCGACAGCGAGATATCTGACATTTCATTAAAACAAAATAAAAACAAAAAACCGCACTGACGTGTTTTACGACCCACTTTAGATTTGTAGTTTTATAAGTTTTTGCAAACATTTTGGACCAAAATAATAATCTAAATAATAATTAATTAATTAATAAGAGTATCTGAAACGGTTTTAGGAAAAAAAATTAAGTAGTGGCGGGTTTCGAACCACCGACGTTTCGTGTCACAGTCCAGCACCTTGCCCATTACGCTACAACTATAAATCTAAACAGGAGTTCCTTAAACTGATACTATTGATGGCCATTGTTAACTGATGTTATAGAATTTGTAGACATTAGATTATCGTACGAAGAATGATGTGTGTTTGTTAATTCCTCAGTGTGCCGTTGCTTTGAAATGACAACGTGTGAGTTACAATAAGAAAATCATCAAATACGCGAGGAATGCCACGTGACTTCTCCGAACGGCTGGTTTTCGTTAAATCAATGAAGGGTGTCAAGTCTCCGTTACTTTTGCAAATATGTCTCAAACGGTACGATATATGAAAAAACAAGAAAAACATAAGAGAGCAAAGTTGAAGAGAATTTTCTCCTCTACAAATTCTGTTATTCAATTTTCGTGACAGATGAATAGTTAAGCCGTTATTTTCATTTACATTTCGAGCTGTCAAAAGACGATCGCTAAGGCCCACTTTTAGTGTTACTACCGTAACCTAAAGTGGGCCAAAATCAGTATTTTCATTTGTTTAAGACGAACCAGTCCGTCTTGTTTACTCATACTTTAACACAACTCACATTTCCTTGGTACATTCCTTTACTGCGCCACTGTGTTTCATTCAATTTCCTTTTTCACAAAGGCTTACCACCAGTGGCGGCTGGTGGGCTGTTTATTAGGAGGGGCGGCATGTCCCTTCAATTGTACACGACATTTTGTCCCTTTAGAACATTTCTGAACGGGGAGAATATAGCATTAATTTTCAACGTCAATAGCGATATAATCTGTTTCTGACATTTCTTTGGAAATTAACCGTTGGCACACAGTATATATAGAGTTCAGTAGCTCGTTATGAATTGTTTTGGAATGCCAAAAAAAAAAAAAAAAAAAAAAAAAAAAAAAAAAAAAAAAAAAAAAAAAAAAACACGATTATTGGTTATTTCAATATGTCCCTTCAACTTGGAATCCAGTTCTGCCATGAGATTGACCAAACCCCGAAAAATACCATGATTATCTGAAGGATCTGTTTCGTCATGTCTCCTTAGTGCAAGTTCAAATTTCCCACAGAACTTGATACAGACGATCAACTTGCTAAGGATGTAACGATTCTTAGAAACATCTTCATTAAACTTCTTAATCCTCAGTCTATAAGCTGTATCCAGCTGACATCTAATATCGATTTTTCTAAGCATAACGAATTCGATGTTACTGTTTGTTTGAAGTGCACTTAATTTGTTTTTTAACTTTATCAGCTAAATGTTTAATGTCTGTTACCCCATCTGTGGTACAAGGATGTTCCGCAACATTTATTACCAAACACGTGTAGCGGAAGAAAGCATTTCTTATTTCACACCCACAAAGCCAGTCTGCATGTTTATATAAAGCAGGATCAACTTTCCTAGTGAAACTACTACTGCTTTTGCACGCTTTTTGTGTCTGTACAATGTTCAAATCAGGTCTCGGTGGTCGCAACCTTTTTAATTCCAACTTTCCCTCAAAAGTCAGTTTTTCACTACCAAATGTTAAAATGTAGTTTACGCTATTTATATTATTCATTCTAAATATGAAACTAGAAAAACAGGCAATAACACGCACCTTCACAATAACACTAGTATCGCGTGCACTGAGCCTGTTAGAAACTGCCTGACCGGTGTCGTTGTGCCTTTGCATATTTGGCGCCCTAGGCTCGGACGCCGTCCTCAGCGGCCCGGTTCAGCACACTACCCCCACCCAACCCGCAGTACCCCCACTCACCCCCAGCGCCCGTAGCCAGCCTTTACACGGCGCGGACGGATCGCGTAGAGTCCGACAGTCAGCCCATTCTGAAAACATTCGCTGACCCCGGCTGGCAGACTACCTAATCTAAAAACATTGATCATTCACTTATAGGGACTGCTGCTACACGAAAATTATTCGATTCGATTTGTGATTAACGAGTGGTACGTATTCCGTGTTGGATATTTTTGGGAGGGCGCCGCCCCAGAGTCCTTAAGGAGTAGCCGCCACTGCTTACCACACCTTGCTCCTTTTTACACTGCCGTAGCTGTTTTCAATCTCAAGGTCCTCCTCATATTTAGTGTTCCTCTTCAGGCGTTAGTATTCTGATTAGAGGAGCTCCATTAGCAGTTTTGTTGTATACAGTTTCAAGAATTTAGTGGTGATATGCACCTACCAAGTACTTAACAGCTCGTCGCGCGTGAATGGCCCCGCAGTCTAAGGAACCACGCCAGATTAAGAGGCCGCACCCGTCGGAGGTTCAAGTCCACACTCGGGCATTGGTGTTTGAGATGTCCTTGGCTAAAGTTAAAAATAGTTTTTAAGTCTACAGACCGATGACCTTACCAAATTGATCACTTAGGTTTATTAATATCTGATCTTCACACCTTGCCCTGACGTTGCACGATATCCACTGAGATCAAAGTTTAACCATTTCGTTCCCAGTGTTGTTACTGGACAACAACGTATTAAAGTTGATTCAGACCGTATTTTGTGAATCAATCCTTAAAGTTGCATATTTGTTGATGAACAACATGCTTCTAGTATGACATTTTGCCAGTTGGTACGGTTTGTAGCCACTTCTGTGACATTAATCCGCCCATCAAGGAGGTTTTGTTGATCTTTACTGCACGGTATTAACACGGAAAACACTGTATTTTAATTTTCTCCAAAGCGTATTTCATTATGTGGGTCTGAAAGGGTTAACAGTTGTAGTGGTCTTGACGGTATAATGCGCTTATTTAAAAAAAAATAATGTTCAAATGTTTGTATAGTCTATGGGACTTAACTACGGTGTTATCAGTCCCTAAACTTACAAACTACTTATGAACTACTTACGAACTAGGACGGCACAAATATCCATGCCCGAGGGGGGATTCGAACCCCCGACCGTAGTGGCCGTGCAGACCGTGACTGGAGCGCCTTAGTCTCCTCGGCCACCGCGGCCGGCGCGCTTATTTTCAACATACAACAGTGATTCATTAGAATTTGATTTCACAACGTTTGCTGAACTAAAATAAATGTAAAACAACACACCTTGACTCTAGACAGAGGAATGCGACCGTGATTTGAGCTTATCAAGGATATTCGGGTAAATTAAAAACTATTATTTTCTCCTGAGATGTCGAAAGCTTTTTGCTCAGTCATGGATTCCTCAGTTTATGGCTATGTGCTTGTTTTTTCCAAATGGGATAAAATAACGGTAAATAGGTGACAATAATTGAATCTGCAAGCAGAGTTTTGCCATCTTGTGAAAGAGCTTATTCAATCATTGAGTTAGAAGCATTTCCAATAGCATGGATATTTAAAAACTTTAATTATTATGTATTTATATATATACACATGTGGCGTCTGTTCGGAAAGAACAGACGTCACATTCTGATCCTGCAGCTGTTATTATTTAATATTCATAGAATATATGACTTCAACTGCTATTGGGCAAAGCTGAAAATGTGTACCCAGCCGGGATTCGAACCCGGGTCTCCTGCTTTCTAGGTAGTTGCGCTGACCCCTACACCACTGGGGACACAGTGATCACCGCACCTGCAAGGACTACCCATGCACGCCTCCCGTCAGATACAAATTCCCAGCTTCGCCCTGCCCATAGTACTCAAACTCGTAGTTTAACTAATTCCCGTAAGAGTAAGGGCTTCAAACTTGCCCACCCCTCTCCACTAACGATAGGATCATTGCCCGTCACCGGCATATTATATATATACACGTGGCGTCTGTTCGGAAAGAACAGACGTCACATTCTGATCCTGCAGCTGTTATTATTTAATATTCATAGAATATATGACTTCAACTGGGAGGGAGGCGTGCATGGGTAGTCCTTGCAGGTGCGGTGATCACTGTGTCCCCAGTGGTGTAGGGGTCAGCGCAACTGCCTAGAAAGCAGGAGACCCGGGTTCGAATCCCGGCTGGGTACACATTTTCAGCTTTGCCCAATAGCAGTTGAAGTCATATATTCTATGAATATATATTATGTATTTGGTAAACACACAAAAATATGTGGTGATCACCAAGCTTGAAGTTGTTTTCTGTCATGCAAATCGCTACGGAAAATGTTAGACACGTGCTGAAATGTAAGGATGGCCTGATAGCAGAATCCCTGCCTAGACTGCGGCAAGATTTACCAGCTTACAGGTATTTAGTTGGAAAAAAAAAGACCTCAGAATAAAAGTGCGTCACCTGGACAATCACGATTTGGATATAATATTAAATGTAGGTAAACAGTGTTTTTTGTTTTTATGTCATCTCGCCACCTGCAATTGGTATCGCTATTATTTATACCAAATAATTTGTTTCAAACAGTGAACGCCTCCATCATGCTACACATGTTCTGAATGTTTTAAGCACCTGGAGATGGGCACAAGTCCGAAACGATCTTTAATGTGACTAGTAGCGGTTCTTATTCTCAACCCTAGACCTTAAAATATGTTTAATTAACGACAAGGAGGGCAGAATATACTTCTTACACATTTACAGATACATGGCTCAATTACAGGATGCAAATACCAGGTGGAATAAAGTAAAAGTTGGGAAAGCATAGAGAAAAGTACGCTTTTGAAGTGGTGATGTCAGAAACTCGGAACGCTGAGCGAACATCTTCAAACAGACGCTGTCACCCTGTTTACATGGGCTCCCAAAACCAGATTTCGGAAACCGATTTCCCAAAGCCGATTTTGGTTGACCATGTAACCACTCCAAAATCGATTCTGGAAAACCACTTCTGTAAAGCGGTTTTTCAGTTCCACAATCGATTTTCGTGCCATGTAAACGCAACCGTTTTTGAAGCGTTCTTGTCTTGTCAGATTGTCTTTTCTTGTTAAGAATTTTCGACACGAGTAGACGGAGTGATATTTACTACCGTGAAATAAATGTATAAACATTAGAGTGAGAATAAATCTGTGGACTTAAGTAAAGAAAAATAGCTTCAGTATGAATCAGGAACTGAATCAGGTGTTTTTCAGCCGCCCTGATAAGTGGCGTAGGAAATCCGATTCAGGCTATAACATGTAAACACGACAGTGAAAAACTGTTTACGAAATTCGCTTTTCGTCTTCCGGAAGATGTGTTGCATGTAAACGTAGTGATTCTGTCGAAGGCTTTAGTCTCGGGAAGGACTCAAGCATCACAGTGTAGCAGAGGTGGACAAAGCTGTGCCGGAGTTTAACATAAGAGTCACGAAACTCCCAGTGAATTTCTGCAAATTTGCGACTGCAGCGCTGTCAAACGGCTGGGTCGTATGAACAAACCGCGGAAGGATTGAGTAATGAATGTGTATTTGGAGTGGAGGGGCAAGTTACATTACCGAACCATAATATTACTGCTGTATAAAAGTAATGTCTGAATGCTTCCAATAGCAGTTAATCAACTATTTCAGTGGAGACTGCTTAGTTTCATACCTGAGTTTCACAAAAATTATAAGCATGTACACTAACATACTTTGTCGATTACCGATTAGTTTAATACAGTGAATGCATAGCTACAAATAAATAATATGTCAGCAAATAAACTGCTGATATTAGCACCTCACATTCTTGAAGATATTCCGTTGATACCTAGCAAGTAGCTAAAAAAAATTATGATTGATACACGAAAGGCACAGAACCAAGGACAAGGTGAAAAGAGTGTTTATAAGGCGATGTTGAGTCTACTCACCTACAATGTAAAAATTGTGTCCGAAATCCGCTAAGACAAAAAGAGCACGCGATAATAATAATAATCAGTTCCTTCTATACTTGAGCACATCAGGTTGCAATTCATTTCTGCTTTCATAAAGTTTTGGGACGATATGATTACGAGTCAGATACAGCGATTATAGACTGCCATTAACAGAAGCAGTGATGTTACTTTAATGATGTTTTATAGACTTGTGCGTAATAGTTCGCGATCGGGAGCGCTCACTTTGGTTCGCGGCTCTGCGGCGAACTAGTTCGTTGCTTTAATTCGTTCGCTCCCAGTGACGGCTGAGCTGCGTGGTCTGCGGATGCAGGTGGAGGGAGAAGTTCCCCCACCTAGCTGCTTCATGCGCTTGCTGCGTGAGCCGCTAACGATATCACGCAAACCAAAAGAAACAGTTTGTGGATAATTTCTCGCGTTTAAGTTTAGAGTTATCTCTATATCTTGGCATTGTGGAATTTATTAGTCAGATATTGCAGAGTGCAGAATACTTCAAAGCAGAAATTTTGTAGCACTGAACTATGTAATCTAGCAGGTAGACGCTCACCCCGAAATGGCTCTCATCATCAGAAGGCAAACAAGTGTGTGTGTGTGTGTGTGTGTGTGTTTTTTTTTTTTAATTCTGTTCGCGACCTATCGCGCATATTGTAGTTCGCGACCTATCACGCATATTTTAGTTCGCGACCTATCACGCATATTTTAGTTCGCGACCGGTAGCTCTCCTTTTAGTTCGCAGCTCGGTCGCGAAGTAGGTCACTCTTTTTAGTTCCTCCGCTCGTTTTGGCTTTTGCTGAGCTACATCTCAGCTCGAAATGACGGTAACTGGCAGAAGGGAATCGCGATTCTGCGCTCTCTCGCGTTCTCTCGCTGTTCACCGTCAGTCTTCGGAAAAGGAGCGGACGAACCAGGAGGCGAGGGATCAGCGAACTAGTTCGCGTAGTTCGCCTGTGGGAGCGCTCTTTCGAACTAGTTCGTTTGCGAACTACACAAGACAAATGTTTTCATATTTTTATTAGGAAGCTGACAGCAACGTTCTGTGACTGTTGTTGTTACGGTCTTCAGTCCGGATACTGGTTTGATGCAGCTCTCCACAATACCCTATCCTGAGCAAACCTTTTCATCTCCTCGTAAGAACGACAACCCACATCCACTTGAATCTGTTTACTATACGCTTCTCTTGCTCTCCCTCTGCGATTTTTACCCCACACACGATTGCTCGATGTCTAATAATGTGTCCTACCAAGCGATCCCATTTTTTAGTCAGGGTATGCCAAAAATACCTTTTCTCACCAATTCTGTTAGTACCTCTTCATTAGTTATGCGATCTACCTACCTAATATTCAGCATTCTTCTGTAGCACCACATTTCAAAAGCCTCTTCCTGTCCGCACAGCTTATTGTCCATGTTCCTCTTTCATTCCTTCTGCCCAGTCCATATTCACCTACTATTTTACCTTCTCTTCCTTTTCCTACTACCGAATTCCAGTCTCCCATCGCAATTAAGTTTTCCTCTCCCTTAACTGTCTGAATAAATTCCTTTAGCTCCTCATATATTTCTTCGATCTCCTCATCATCGGCAGAGCTAGTTGGCATATAAACCTGTACTACAGTTGTCGGTGTTGACTTCGCATCTATCTTGACAATGATAATGCGATCACTGTGCTGGTCATTGCTATTTTCTTATTCATTATCAATCCTACTCCTGTGATACCCCCAATTGATTTTGTATTTATAATCCTGTACTCACCTGACCAGAAATCCTGTTCACCCTGCCACCGAACTTCACTAATCCCCACTATATCTAACCTCAACCTATCCAATACCCTTTTTAAATTTTCTTATTTTCCTACCCGATTAAGGGATCAAACATTCCACGCTCCGATCCTTAGAATGCCAGTATTGCCTTTCCTGATGACAACATCCTCCTGAGTAGTCCCCGCCCGGAGATCCGAATGGGGGACTATTTTACCTCCGGAATATTTTACCCGAGAGGATGCCATCATCATATTTTCATACAGTAGAGCTGCATGTCCTCGGGAAAAGTAATGGCTGTAGTTTCCCCTTGCTTTCAGCCGTTCGCAGTAACTGCATGGCAAAGCCACATTAGCTGATGTTACAAGGCCAGCTCAGTCGGTCATCCAGACTGTTGCCCCTGTAACTACTGAAAAGGCTGCTGCCCCTCTTCAGGAACCACACGTTTGTCTGGCCTCTCCACAGATACCCCTCTGCTGTGGTTGCACCTACGGTACGGCTATCTGCATCATTGAGTCACGCAAGCCACTCCACCTTGGCAATGTCTGTGGTTCATCGGGGTGGGTTCTGTGACTACGAAATATGAAACTAACAACATTAAAAACAGCAACGTCTCAGTCTGTATCATGCCAAGTAAGTTGTAATTTGCGGCTGTTTGCTGATGATGCTGTGGTGTATGAGAGGATGTGGTCTGTAACTGACTGTAATAGCATACAGGTTGACTTAGACAAAATTTCTAGTTGGTCCGAAGATTGGCAGCTAGCTCTCAATGTAGAAAAATGTAAGGTGATGCGCATGAGTAGAAAAAAACAATCATATAATGTTCGAATACAGCATTAGTAGTGAGCTTCTTGATGCTGTTGTGTCGTTCAAATATCTAGGCGTAACATTGCAGAGCGATATGAAATGGAACGAGCATGTAAGAACAGTTGTGAGTAAGGCAGACAACCGACTTCGGTTTATTGGGAGAATTTTGGGAAGATGTACTTCACCTGTAAAGGAGACCGCGTATAAAACGCTTGTACGACCACGTCTTGAGTATTGCTCAAGTATTTGGGACCCGCAGCAGATCGGTTTGAAGGAAGACATAGCGGCGGTTCAGAGGCGAGCAGCTAGATTTGTTACCGGTAGGTTCAACCAATGCGCGAGTGTCACGGAAATGCTCCGGAAACTCAATTGGGGATCGCTGGAAGAAAGACGACGTTCTTTTCGTGAATTTCTGTTAAGTAAATTTAGAGGGCCGTAATTTGAAGCTGAGTGTAGTACGATCTTGCTGCCGCCTACTTACATTTCGCGTAAAGATCACAAAGACAAGATAAGAGAAATTAGGGCTCGTACGGAGGCATATAGGCATTCTTTTTTTCCTCGTTCAATTTGGGAGTGGAATAGGAAAGGACATGCTTAGTAGTGGTACAGTGTACCCTCTGCCACGCACCTTACGGTGAATTGCGGAGTATGTATGTAGATGTAGATGCCATTCCACTGTTTTCCCTACTGGCCGCTTGGAGCGCTAGTATCGCTTCAGCTCCAGTTTTCAGCCTAGAGAGTTTCGCGACTGTGATAGACTGTGACAGCGTGTCAGTCGGGAGTCGCCATTAGCTGTGGGGAAGAGTTTGCGCGCCCGCCCGGCTGCAGCGGCGGGTCGTTGCGTCAGCTCCTTCCTCCTACCACTTCCTACCCCTTCCTACCCCCCTCACCCTTCCGCTAACAAGGCAGCGGCGGGAGACGGGACTCCGCGTTTTGGGGGGACCGCCCTAATTGGCTCTCATTGGTTTGTTTATCTCGGGGAGGTCCGCGGCCCGCTGATTGAGACAGGACTATAAACATGTCCGCCGTGAGATTACCTCTGCCCGCCCATTATCTAATAGACGCGGGAGCTGCGGCAAAGTGGAAAACAACGGCGCCTTCCTGCAGGGACGGCTCAGTGTCTGGGGCAAGTGTCCGCCACAAAAATGGGTAAAACGGGTCTTTTTTTATCTGTGGGAATTTAACCGCCATTTCACTGATTTGTGTTGGTTTATTTTCACGATCCACATTTTTCCGCGTAAGCCATTTTCAAGTGATATGGTTAACAACCGCCGCGGTGCAGTAGCCGAGCGGTCTAAGGCGTCTCGCTGCGGAGCGCGCGGTTGCTCGCCGTGGAGGTTCGAGTCCTCCCTGGGGCATGGGTGTGTGTGTGTGTGTGTGTTGTCCTTAGTTTAGTTTACCTAGGTTTAAGTAGTTTGTAAGCTACAGACTGATGACCACGCAGTTTGGTCCGATAGATTTACAAACATCTGAACATTTTTTGATTTGCTGTATTTTACCCCTGATGACTTCAGAATGTATAAGTCAAACGATGCGAGTAATTTTACCTTAAAGTCTGTTAAATGTGCAGATTTGACTGCACAAGGCACTCCATTATATTTATCTATTAGCAGAGCAATAAAAAGATTGGCTTGAATATTCCAGCGACGACATGTAGCGTAGAGTGTACACTTAGTACTCTACGACGTTTTAAGACTTGGAATCTGTCTGCAGTGGGTGACGCGAGGCTACGTGCTCTGTACAAGTTCAGTGTTCACAGAAAAACGGTTAAATACGACACCGTATTCATTGAAAAGATCATGAACAGCTTTGGACAACAGGTTAGACGCCTCAGGGTTCTATTTAGACAGTAATTTGCACCAAACCGTACGCTGGAATAAGTATATTTTGATATGTTCGGATATGTTTACAAACATTTGACCATTTGGTTAACAACCGGAATCGTGGGTCAATTTGGACTTGCCGTCAACAATAAAACCGTATTACAATCGAAGCACATGGGGTTTTGGTTTCAGGCGTCAGTTTAATCTGATTACGTTGCAAGGTGCGCTGGGGTCAAGGAGTTCATCGCTTGCAATTTAGTGGAATCGGAGGTAAGTATCATCGCGTGGTACGATTTGAGCCGCGACTTCAGATAAGGGATTCTTTTTTATCTAAGTGTGTTGTAGTGCTTCTATGTATGCTGTAATGTTTCAGCACAATGCAACGGGCTCTCACTGAAAACGAAATCTGTGAACTATTACTAGACGAAAATTATTTTGACAGAATATTTAGACTTTTTTCAACCTTTAGATGCGGAGAACATAAGTAAGGATGAATATACATAGCAAGAAAATTCTTCTGACTGAAGTAATTCTACGAGTGACGATTTAGTATAGGGTGCTATCCAGCTGTCAAGTAATACATACTTTTTAGGCAAAAATCTATTCAATTGGTCTACTCACACACCAACAAGTTCCAGATATTGACAACATTTGCGACATTCCCATGTCTCGTTGTCACTATTTTAGTTTCCGATTCATGGTATACAGTGTCCATATTTATGTTTATGGTAAGTTATGACGAAGCCTATAACATATATAGGATTTTTAATCTAATCCATTTTCATAATCGTATAGCATGCCAAAGTAACGTACTAAAAATTATTCTCAAATATGATTTCTATTTGAAATAAAGTTTGTTTTAATACATCCCTTACGAATTTAGGTATCAATTATACCTTTTTTTGGAATTATATGGATTTTTTTATTCAAGGGTCCAAATGGGCCCACAATTCCAGTTATGTTTATGAAAATAACGATTGCCGGTCGCGGTGGCCGAGGGGACAGAGGCGCTTCAGTCACGGTCTGCACGGCCACTACGATCGGGGGTTCGAATCCCCCCTCGGGCATGGATATTTGTGCCGTCCTTAGTATTAGCTAGATTCTAAGTAGTTTGTAAGTTAGGGACTGATGACCTCGTCGTTAAGTCCCATAAGCTATACAAACATTTGAACATACAAAATAACGATTCCGGTTAAGGGTTAAATTCAAAGAGGTTAAATTTCATAGAAGGTGGAAGACAGTACCAGCAGCTGCATAAAAAATATTTATTCGATTTCGCGCGACCGGTTTCGATGTCGCAATCTGTCCATCTTCAAGCCCCCGTTGTTCAACAGTAATAGCACATTTTAAAACGGTAGCCGTTAACTCGTTAGTCTATTCATGTCAAAAACTCAACGATGATTGATGAACTGAGTTTTTGACATGAATCAAGGTAGGAATTTACGGCTACCGGCATTAACGGCTTCCTTTTTCAAATGTGTTATTACTGACTGTTGCACGACGGGGGCCTGAAGATGGTGTGATTGTGACATCGAAACCGGTCGCTCGAAATTCAATGAATAATTTCTCTACAACTGCTGGTACTTTCTTCCACTTTCGAATTTATCTGCTGTGTCTCAATCCATCGATTATGAAGAAAATTAAATTTCATAGGGTGGCGACAGGTTCGCCAAGTTTGAGGCAAATAGAACTGATGTGCGCCATGTTATTTGGGATATAGCCAGACAACTGTTACGCCACACTCGCTAGGGCAGTGTTTTTCAACTTTCTATAATATGTGATCCCCTTCTAAGTAAAAATATTGTGGCGACCCTCCCTCTCTCCTCACGACCTATGTTATCTCAGAGGAAACAAATTTAATCGTTCTTTTGCTCCATCTTTCTTTTAAAACTTTGGACGAAATTCTTTTCTATATTTTTCGGAAAGGAACACATTATCCTGTTTTTCATAATTTCCGACAGAAAAATATATTTTGTTCAAAGGGTGTTTCGTAGTGGTTCGTCCATTTTCGAGGAGCCTGGGAAAGTGTTTCCGGCAATCTCCGTAGCGGACGGCCGGTGACCGCCGTAAGTTACGAAAACTTTGAAATATTAAGGAAATTAATCGCGAACGATCGTCAATTAACTGTGCGCAAGATAGCGAGTGAACTGCTGTTTAATGTTGAATCCGTTCGGAAAATCGTCAACAAAAAGTTAAGAGAAGGACAACGTGTTGCCGTCTTCTGCCACGTCACTTCATTGACGATCCAAACGGTGGATGCGACACCCAAATTCTTGAACCCTATTGTCAGTGAGGATGGAAGCTGAAGTCTCCTGTACTACCCGGAAATGAAACGGTAAAGCTTGGCCGGCCGCGGTGGCCGAGGAGACTGAGGCGCTCCAGTCACGGTCTACACGGCCACTACGGTCGGGGGTTCGAATCCCCCCCTCGGGCATGGGTATTTGTGCCGTCCTAGTTCGTAAGTAGTTCATAAGTAGTTTGTAAGTTTAGGGACTGATGACCCCGTAGTTAAGTCCCATAAGCTTAACAAACAGTTGAACAGTTGGTAAAGCTTGGAATGGGGTTCTCCGACATCACCTCGTCGGAAGAAGATCAGAGCCGAAAAGTAACGCGTCAAAACGATGACGATCAGCAGCACTGCAAGGGGGGGAAACAAGTGAAAAGTGACAGATAAAAATCGTACGACCCAGTGGGTATCGAACCCTGGACTTTTGGATTCATAGTCTGACACTCTACCAATGTGCCACGGAGCCACAGCACCACATTGCAAGAGCTTCTATTATCTTTCTGTTTGAATTCCTTATTGTCCACGTTTCACTGCCGTACAATGCTACATCAGAGACAAATGCTTTCAGAAAATATTTCCTAACATTTTACTTGATGTTAGATGTCAACAAATTTCGCTTGAGAAATGCTTTCCTTTCCGAAGCCATTCTCCATTTTTTATCTTCTTTACTTCTGCCATAAGATGTTATTTTGCAGCCCAAACAATAAAACTCGTCTACTACTTTGTATCATTACTTACACTTAATTTCTTATTTCTCCCTAGTTTTCCTATGATCAAGTTCATTCGCTGCAGCCAGTGTTCCCTGCTCCAATGTTTTGCATGACTGTTCCCACAGACAAAGAAAACAGTGATATTTTATATTTTATAGAACAGTTTGACGTGAGAACCATAGTATATTGAAACAAAATGTATAGGCTAAGAACTTCATCATCATAAGTATCTAAATAGATTCCGTAAACTAACGTCGCAGAAAAAGAAATTGATCCACTGTGTTATTTTCCTTTATCCCTGTCAAGACTTATTCAAATGCAAACCTTGCGATGAGAATTACAAAGGGAAAAAATAGCCAAATCGGTCAGACTGGTTGTAAGTGATCATTCATCAACTTGGCAATTGATTTTTATTGATGCAAATGTAGAGCTCTGGTAATAGAAGGCGTATTATTTTTGTGACAGATCGCTATCGATGGCGTGTCGTCTCTTCCAATACATAAACCGCAGTAGTGTCAACGACACTGCAAGCCACTCTGCCCCTGCTGCGATACTAGAGTGGTTGCACGCGTCACTTAGTCTCTATACGAAACCCATATACCGAAGACAGCGTTTATCACTCTCTCCTCTGCTCGGTAAACATGATCGGAAAAGTTTCCGTCCCCGCTGGTTCAGTAGCTAGCGAAGACGAATACAACACTACAGCACTTACATAAAATTGTTTATCATTAAGAATTCTTAGAGAGCATCCCAATAGCCCCCAAATCAACGGAACAGTTCGATTATTAATATTATTTTTATTTTTTTCAGCCTGAGCAAGTTTATAGATTTCATAACGTATTAGCCGAAGAAAGTCAAATCTGAATAATTAATCAAGGAATCGTCAATTTAACGTTGGAGGGATCTGTGTGGGGTAAAATCTTTTAAGGGAGACTGAGAGATGAATACAGCACGTTCAAGTGGATGTAGGTTGTCGTTCTTGGTTTGAACTCCACAGTGCTTTACTAGGCATGGTCCTGTTTGGAGGTGGTATGCCGTTGCCTTCCTCCGACCTTCGAACTGACTTACCCAGCCAGTTATAGGGGGACCTACAGTTTAACGTGGGTTCCGAACCACGGTGCTACTCGGTATTTTTCACATGGGCAATACTGCCAGAGATGAAAGAAGTGGAAAGTGATAGATAAAAATCCTAGGACCTGGCGGGGTCGAAGCCGTGACCTTCGGAATTATAATCTGCCACTCTACCACTGTGCAACTGAGGTTACCGAAATTTTTTTGGTGGGAAACCAAAGTCACGTACAATTCTTAAAACGGAATTACCGCTATTTGCCTCTTCTGGTTAATTTACTACAAGATGATAATGATTCAGCCATATTAAATTTTAAAATTATATGACACTCCTAAAATTCATATTATCGTCATACTGATGACAAGCGGTTTATTCGTAAAAGGCGATTCTAAACTTGAATATGACACTTCAAAAATGCCTACAGGGCCGAAAGCCTTATTGTCTTATAATAAATGTTAATAGAGAAATATTAAAAAATAAAATACAGTCAAAGAAGTAATATATTTTTAAATTCCTCTTATTTCTTATTTCAAAGCAAGTTTGATGAAATTGCAGCATCAACCAAACTGATATATACCGTTCTCAGAAAATATATTCTTTTAAATAACAGCAGTGAACTCACGTTCTACAAATTCCTACAAACTCAAAGTAATTAATTCAGATATTGAATCTCTCATCAGGTCTAAAGCGTTGCGCGTGTGTAAATGGGACAGATGCCGACAGACAATGAAAGGAATGTTCTGTGTATGGTAACGCCACTGCGAGACAGACTATATGTTCACATGCCAATATTTTTGTGAGGAATGCGAAATGAGAACGTACGTAGCTGGTTCTCTGTTTTTCTATCAGTCTTTCAAACAAAGAACTTGCGTGTCTTTTTTGTGCTGCAACAGAAGTTTTCCGCAGGTCATCTACTGCTTCAATATTCACAATAGCACTGCAGAAATGAAATCTGAGGGAGCTAATTTTCGCATACTTCGACTATGCAGGGTTAAATCCTGTGATTTTCTGACGAACGTAAAGTGAATGGCGTGTTTTCTAATTTAAAAGTGCCAAATGCCATCACTTCACTTTATTATGTGAAATTTTCGTTTCATTTTTTAAAACTACCTGTCCTAGGTTTTGAGCCACTGTCTGGGCATCATATCTGCCTTTTCTATGCTGATATGTTCACCACCAGGTGGTAAAGTGAAATTTGTACTGTTATTGCTGAAGTATTGTTAACTACTTTTATATATTTTATCACAAACATAAACACCAAATGTTTAAATGAAAATCTATGCGCATTTTGAATTCCTTGCTTGATATATTTCAGTTGTTCTGCTTGTCAGAGACTGAATCCTTATTGAATTACTGAAATACTCACTACTATAATCAGTCGGCATATAGACATCCATTCAGTGCGAACTGAGTGTCGGGTTTGTACAGTGACAAACGTAAATATTTAAAAGAAATTAATGAATAAAAAGATTTCTCAGCAAGGTTGTAATCGAGAGTGTGTTACTTTTTACTATGTATCTTTGATACAATGAGACAATATATGTCTCACGAAATTGAATTATTGAAAATTTTTATATCACCTCTGCCTGAGGAGAACATTAAAGCAGAATTGAAGTATGTGATATGGAGGGAGATGTGAGTTTAAAACAGTTATTGTAGCCGCATTATCGATAAATGGTTAAAACGTCCACTTCGCAAGGAGGAAGTCGTGGCTTCGAATACCGGCCGCAGCACAAATGTTTTATTCAACTTCTCTCCTTATATTCAATCTCTTGATATAATGACACATATATGTCTCACTGAATTGAATTATTGTTGATATTCCGTAAAAAATTTATTAGTATAGACTCTGTGTATGATAATAGTTACGGAATATACCTTCGACGAGGCTGAGGTGAAGACGAAGCATTTGCAGACAGATGATATCCTGGGGCAATAGTAGATGTGGTCTCCGTAATTCCATTTGCAGTTGCCAAGCAATCAGCCGACTGGAATTGCAATCCAGTGTACTAATAAACCTATCCGTCAGGATTTCGTTTCCAGGAGGGAAATTGCTGCCTCAGGAAAGGATGAATGCGTTAACCCTCTGTGACATTGAGGATTACGTCCTATCGGCGTACTTGGCTACGTGTTCTTACAAATCACATTAAACTCTCTCGATTAACCTTTTCAAGTTTTCTAGTTTTCTGCAACTTAATTTCGTCATTTTACATATTTTTGAAAACTGATTTCGGATAAATATAGATCGCTAAGATATTTATTAATTGGTTTATCAATGCCTGTCAGTAGTGCAAAAATCTTCAAATGTTTGTTAAGCTTATGGGATTTAACTACGAGGTCATCAGTCCCTAAACTTACAAACTACTTATGAACTACTTACGAACTAGGACGGCACAAATAATCCCGAGGGGGGATTCGAACCCCCCGACCGTAGTGGCCGTGCAGACCGTGACTGGAGCGCCTCAGTCTCCTCGGCCACTGCGGTCGGCTCAGTAGTGCATATTCAGCAATGGTTCTGAGGATGATTCTGTAAAAGATTCGAAACCAGACAGAATAGTATCATTGTGATACAGACTTTTTTTTTCCTTTTTCTGCATGTAACAAAAGACCAGTGTCCATAATTACTCCATAAACGGTACGAATACATGATTAACTCGAATCGTTTTTCTGTACGTTTGGCCATCTTTACTTGAGTTTACCGGTAATTATGTACTCGCATGGCCGCTTTATCTGTTGTCTTCATCACAACTGTTCTTCAAGTACTTAAAATCGTTCAAATATTTGTAAGGCTTATGGGACTTAACTGCGTGGTCATCATCCCTAAACTTACAAACTACTTATGAACTAACTTATACTAAAGACAAAACTAAAATCCATGCCCGAGGGAAGATTCGAAACTCCGACGCGGGAGGCCGCGCGATCCGCAACATGGCGCTCCAGACCACTCGGCTACTCCCGCGCGGCTTTTAAAGTGTCTTAATTGTCTGATCCACGCCTGTCGTCATTGAAACAATAAACTTGAACCATACAGTTTTTCATAGCGACAGTTGAACATTGAACCACGCACGGCTCGTTGTGGCTCAGTATAAAATGAAATGAAAGAGAAGGTAAACAAAGGTATACTTGTGAACGTTGACTCACCGAGAAAAATGTTCGAATGTTTGTGTAGGTTATGGGACGTAACTACGCGGTCATCAGTCCCTAAACTTACAAACTCCTTATGAACTACTTACGAACTAGGACGGCACAAATATCCATGCTCGAGGAGGGGATTCGAACCCCCGACCGTAGTGGCCGTGCAGACCGTGACTGGAGCGCCTCAGTCTCCTCGGCCACCGTGGCCGGCACTCACCGAGAAAACACATATATCTCATTCAGCACAACCGCCCCGCGTTGCTGTGGTTTTCCTGAATTAAAGAAATGGAAGAAAAATGATGTTTTCTCAGAAAATAAATGTTTATTGTAAAACAATTGGACTGACTAAATTGTTTGTTCTTTCGTTTCCTGTATAAGGATCAGGCGGTTTACGTACTCTACAGCGTGTGGCACTTAACTGTCCATATAATAAATCAGAGATGTTCTGTCGTTTCCTTCACCCTGTCCATCCACTCCCCCCCCCCTCCAAATCTCAGTGGCACAGTGGTAACACACTGGATTCGCATTCGGCGGACCTGTGAATTCCTTCCGACCATCCCGATTTACGTTTTCAGTGATTGTTTCGCAGAACAAACGTTTCTACCTGATGTTTTCTGTTTTTCTGTGCCTTGTCGCAAGTGAACGGTGCCTGGCCATATAGACTTCCTAGTGTATTTTATCGCATTCAACATCTAATAGCTCGCTGGCCCAGTAGTCGTGCGTCGTCCCCTGAACCCTGGGAATATAGGCATCCAGGCGCTACGTATACGCGGAGGTACTACCTAACCAGAAAACATACCACAATATGGGTCATACCAAGCCTAGTTCAAAAATGTTTGTAGAACTTATGGGACATAACTACGGGGTCATCAGTCCCTAAGCTTACAAACTACTTATGAACTAGCTAAGACTACGGACGGCACAAATATCCATGCCCGAGGTGGGATTCGAACCCCCGACCGTAGTGGCCGTGCAGACCGTGACTGGACCGCCTCAGTCCCCTCGGCCACCGCGGCCGGCACCAAGCCTAGTGTCTGAAACACTATGCAATACAAATCAGAATAAAACTGTTACTTACTATACTTACATATCACAGGAATTGGACGTCCGTATGACACCAGGCTTGGTATGACGCATATTTCAGTCATAACGATTATGAATTCGTAATTTATGTCACAGGGTCTATAGTTATACAAGTATTTCTGAAGAATACGGGTTTATATCCGTCGAAACCGTGGTCAAGTTTATTAAACAACTATTATTGCAACTGGTTGGCTGATTATTAATTTGCTACCTAAAACCGTTGCTGAGACGCAGTCATGTTTAAAATATTAAAATATATTACAAATCACTATGTGCTCTCATTATCAAATACTGAATTAATTTGTTTAAGGTATCACGCTCCTTCCCCCCCCATTTGATAGTTACTACAAAGTGGGTATCAAAAAAATTCTTCGTGAAAAATGCAAGGTTTTGTCAAAGTGTCTATTCAATTGACCAACTACTTTTCTAATTTTGCGAACACAAGTACACGGATGCTAAACGTCTTTATATAAAATGGTGTCAATCCGATACATACAACATAGCTCTCCGTGATAGCATCATAAGCAGGATCCTTCGCCTTTGCAACTTGCATCCCCTTGAATTTGCTTATTGTAGTTTGCCCCCCCCCCTCTACGCAATTTACCGATGATTCCTTGTTTTCACGGAATGGCGGAAGTCTATTAATATCAGATCCATCCATCTAATTTTTTGCAGTACTATTTTCACGTGCGGCAAAAGACATAAAAGTTTCTCTTACAAGAAATGAGAAGAATAAACGTCGCCAATGAAGAGCGATATTTACAGTCTTCGCTACTACGATATCCCTATTCCCACTGGTGACTAGGTCATCGACCAAATAGTTGTTGCTTATGGTGTTGACCTTTACGAAAGGAAGAAGTTGGTAGAACTTCGGTTTCCAACTTCACTTGTGTATTATTATTATTATTATTATTATTATTATTATTATTATTATCATGGCAGTAGGATACTGAAAATAACATCAGAATTATAGATATGAAAGCATCTACTTCATTTTAGCAATTTTAATGGCTTCGTACACAGGTAATTTGTCATATGTACACATGTGTGGAAATGAGTTTTCGAAATGTGTGAGTTTCATTGGCCGCTTTGTTGAATTAATACTGAAAATCGATACAACAATTTTCGGGTACATATATCAACATTGTGACTCGCTAAATACGGTCTACCTTTGCTGGGGTTATGAAAGTGAAAATGAAAATATATAAATAAAAATTAAATAGAAATTATGTATTTATAATTACCGAGAAAATACACCAGTTGTTTTAATTCCGCGTTCTGCACTGTTAGGGCTGTATGGAATGAAAGTAATATTAGAAAAAGGATGTTTTCGCAAAAAAGTCATTATTTATTGTATAGCCAATTTATTGAATAATTAAATCTGCATAAACGTACGTACAGATCAAATGGTTTATCGACTTCGGAGTACGCGAGCTGTAATTGCCCATCAGAAAGCTGTGACTATGAATGTGAAAGTAAAAATAAATAAAAATTAAAAAGAACTTGTGTATTTAAAATGACCGAGAAAATAAACCAGTTATATTAATACCACGGTCTGCATTGCCGTGGCTGTGTGGAATGAAAGTAATATTAGAATAAAGATGTTTTCGCAGAAAAATAATTATTTATTGTATAGCCAATTGATTGAATAAATAAATCTGCATAAACTTACGTACAGATCAAATGTTTAACCGACTTCGGAGTATGCAAGCTATAATTGTCCATCAGAAAGCAAACCTTTATTATATTCTTTCCATCTACTCCCGATTTCATCTGTGATCTCGTGCTCGCCGTCTATGGATCTTCCTTTTCCTCTTTCTCCCCCTTCCATATCCATACTCCATTACTGTCCATCTTTTCCTTGCCTAGATTATGCATTTTGTCTCTTTCCCTCATCTCCCTGTCCATTTCCTCCTCCTCCTCCAGCCCTTTCCCTCGTGATTGCTACTTAAAAGCAAGAAATTACTTCGTTGATCACCAGATTACTCTTCCAGAAATGTAAAAGAAACAACGATACCAACTGACTGCGTTATTTACAGAGATAGTTGTGCCATGGTAGCCGCTCGCCAAATAAGAGGGTGGCAATACTACTGTGTAGACACTATGCAAGGGAATCTACTATTGTCGCTGATAGCACATGCACCTACCTTATTTCGGAGCAAATGGACTCTCCGGTCCCACGTCACTTATGAGCGAGCGGTCTAACGTAACAGCGTCACTGTGTTTTCGAAACAGGAACAACAGAGATGGTTCAGAATTGAATGCGTCACAAGCAGTACAGCAAGACAGTGTCATCAAGGACTTCAAGATGGGCGCGAGGAATCGGAATCGCCGTACATAACAGTGGCATGTTGCGAAAAATTCTTCAATGAAAATCGGCAGACCTTGGCATAAAAGAATGGAGCAAGTTCCTGTCTGAAGAAGTGGATACTGTTGCTGCCTTAGTGGACAGTGATAGACTATTCGCGAACTCGCCCACGAAACCGGATTAGCGCATACGACCGTGCATCGCATCCTAAAGGAACGCCTAGGCATGTGAAAAATTGCCTAACGATGGGTCCCGCATGAATTAACGAAAATTGATGCGTTACGACGCTGTTCAGTCGCACTTCGAGCGCTATGAGCGCGAAGAAGAGGCATTCTCATTCAGTATCTTAACACTGTATAAGACATGGGACACATCGTACGAGCCAAAAATGAAACGCCAATCCAACGGATGGCGTCATTATGTGTAGCCGAGAAAGTTGAAAGTGCGACAGAGCCCCAGTAGGGAGAAAGTTATGGTGATTCTCCTGTACAACTGTGATGGTATTATCCTAACGCACTACGTTCCTCCACGACAGACCGTCAGTGCACAGTATTACCGTTCGTTTTTGGAGCTTCATCTGCGACCAACTTTGCGAAAGAAGCGGCAACACTTTCTGCGCAAGCAACCCATCATTTCGTACGACAATGCGCGGGCGTCTACAGAACAGTGTTCGGCTGCTATGTTCGGCCGATGAGACTAGGAAGTACTGAACCGTCCATCATACTCGCCGGGCTTAAGTGCTTGTGACTTTCATTTGATTCCGAAGATGAAGGATTCACTTCGTGAAATTCGCTTCAGAACTGTTCCAGAGATTCGACAGGCTCCATTCGTAGCATACTAAGCCTTTAATAACGTTGGCAATGGGCTGTACACAAAGATAGTGACTACTCTGAGGATAGTGACAGGCGCAAACATGTCACGCTTTCGTGTCGGTTGTGAGTACATAGTTGCCACTATTTAAGTTCCAACCAGGACCGGCCCGTCCTTATAGGCAAACTAGGCAGTTGCCTATGGCGATCGAATTTGGGGGGCGGCAAATTTGTCGCGCATGACGAACCCTCATGCGCTCGCAGAGCGGTTTACTTCGCTGTTGCTCTGCGGTTCCAAGAGCGATGAATTCGTGGTTATTACATATAGACAGAGCAACAGACAAGATACAAGACGCAAGTCAATGTTACACGAATTCTCTTTGACTCTTCACAATTTTGCTAGTAACTGTTTAATGAATAGACGAGTAGCAGTTTGCAACTAATCATCCCGTGATCAAAGCTGGCGATATTGCAATAAATTCAATTGACGAGAGATTTCATCAGATTAAAAACCTAAATCGTGTATTTGTCTGTCTGTACAACATACATGATTTACAAATTAAAACTCCCATTCTTGAAGAATGTGCTCATTTGGAAGAGAGTCCAACTCACAAAGTCTCTAAAGATATTGAGGCTTCTGTTCTGTGCAATTACGTACAAGCCATTGCTTGCAGAGTACTCAAATAACTCAGGGCCACAGGAAGTTTTGAGTTATATTTGTAAAAATGGACTTAGAGACATTGTACCTAATTTACTATACTGAGAGTGTTGCTTACTCTTCCTGTGTCTGTAGCCACTGGTGAGCACAGCTCCTCGAAAATTAAACTATAAAAACATATCTGCGATCCACAATGATTCAAGAAAGATTAGTGGGGTTGGCAACTTTGTCAGCTGAACGATAATCAACAGACACAATTGATTTAAAGGAGATCGTCTCAGATTTTGCAAAAGCCAGGGCAACAAAAATGAAATTTGTGTGCCTCTTTGTATAATGAAACTTATAATTGTATCAATTATTGTAAACTATCAACCAAAACTATTTTAAAAGTAAAAACACGCGATGAAAAAGTTACATTATTGTATAAAAGTATATGATGTGTCCCATTTTAATGGGGAACTGTGTTTATGTAATGTATAAGTTGCGATTATGTCATCACCATCATCATCATCAGAGACTGATTATGCCTTTCAGCGTTCAGTCTAGAGCATTGTACCTCCATGGTCCCCTATTCAATGCTAACATTGATGCCTCGTCTGATGTTATGCCATTTACTTCAAAATCATTCCGCACCGAATCTAAGTACTTTCTTCTTGGTCTACCTCGACTCATCTTACCCTCCACTGACGAGCTCATGAGTCTCTTAGGTATCCTTGCTTCTCCCATGCGTGTAACATGACCCCACCATCTCAGTTTGTTCGCTCTAACTGCTTCATCTATGGTGTTCATTCCCAGCTTTTCTTTGATTTCCTCATTATGGAGACCCTCCTGGCATTGTTCCCATCTATTGGTACCTGCAATCATTCTTGCTACTTTCATATCTGTAACCTCTATCTTATGAATAAGTTGGTCGAAAGATAGAGCGGTGCACTGCTAACTTAGTCTTGGTACTTACTTCCTTCTTGCAGAAGAGAGTAGATCTTAGCAGAGCACTCACTGCATTAGCTTTGCTACACCTCGATTTCAGTTCTTTCGCTATGTTACCATCCTGTGAGAAAATACATCCTAGGTACTTGAAACTGTCTCCCTGTTCTAACTTTGTTCCTCCTATTTGGCACTCAATCTGTTTGAATCTCTTTCCCACAGACATTACTTTCGTTTTGGAGATGCTGATCTTCATATCACAATCCTTGCACCTCTGGTCGAGCTCTGAAATATTAGTTTGCAACCTTTCAATCGAATCGGCCATTGCAACTAAGTCATCCGCATACGCGAGACTGCTTATTTTGTTTTCATCTACTTTAATCCCGCCCTGCCAGTCTACTGTTTTCAACATATGATCCACGAATAGTATGAACAACAGTGGTGACAGGTTACAGCCTTGTCTTACCCCTGAAACTACCCTGAACCATGAGCTTAATTTGTCATCTACTCTAACTGCTGCCTGACAGTCTACGTAAAGCCCTTTAATTGCCTGTAGAAGTTTGCCTCCTATACCATAATCTTGAAGAACTGGTATTATGTATTTGAATAAAAAAGATGCAATGTGTATTTTACATTGATGTTTTTGTGTCCCAGCCTCGTCGCCGCTTTTGTGTCTCGTTTCCGTTGTAGGTGTCGGTGGCCGAGTAGAAAGAGCGACACAGGAATAAAGGATGCACGCTTGTGCAGGTAGGAGGTGACCACCCAGTGGGACAGCAGAAACTAGAAACACTAAAGTAAATTAGAACGAGATATATATTGCACAGATTTATACAATACTTAACTTTTACATAGTTCAGTGCTGCAGAATGCTGATACATAGTTGAGCTAGAGGCCTGCCTAGTGCCTATCCGATAGCCAAGTCTTCACTGGTGCTTATCTGATTACGAAGTCTTAACTAGTTCCTATCTCAGTTCCAAGTGAACGATGTCGTTCAGTGGTGGCCACGAGCGGAGTTGTAGCAGAGGGCGCTCGTGGCCGACGTCGTAAGAACGCCGCGCTGTGCGTGCATGGCCGCGCGCGACGAAAGTAGGTGGCGCGCACTTTATACTTGTGCTAAAGCTCTGTATAGGGAAAGTATGGCCATCCTTTTCCGCGCCGCTTGCCGCCGTCTGCAGCCCGTGATTGGCTGAAATCGAATCACGTGCTTCTTTCCGCCATCTTGGTCCTATACGTTGCTTGGCTGCCATGAAAACCTTGTGAATATTCGTATGCTTTGGTTTGAATAATGCCACAGTGTTGTACTTTTGGGTGTTTTTAAAAAGCGAAGAAGGGAGGTAAATATTATAGTACTTCTATTTGGTATGAGAAATGCAGGAAGATGAACAGCCTGGCTGATAAAGTCGTCAGAGAAAACTAGGAGTCCAGAAACGAAATTCGGTTCTTGTGCTTTGATGATTTTAATTCATAATGTAAATTAATATATTAAAGATTCACTGACTAATGGATCACACAGCAGATAGCTATATATTTTTAACTTGAATAAATTTGTGAAGAAAATTCCTGCACAATGTCACGAGGTTAAATTATTCACGCGTCGTTGATATTATCTGCAGGTAGTTGTCGAAAATACACAATTTTATTTTACATATTAGTGAGTGAACTAGATTCCCGTTTAGATATGAAATTAACATACAGTTCCTGATACAAGCTTTTCTCATTGGTTTTCATGTGTTAGAGTGTATCATAATAGGAAACAAAGAATTGAAACAAGATAAATAATAGACATTCAAATGTAATTGGCGTTGTAAAGACACCTTTAATTTCTGTTTCTGGTAAAGGACATGTAGTGGGTATCTCCTTGCATTTTTCGTAGTTCATGTAAGATATAAGTACATAATACGCAAGAAAATACTCACAAAAGACTTTTCCATGATCTCAAATTGTTTTCTTAATTTACAATATGCTCCGATGATGACATGTTCGCGGTCTATTGAAATATTTGGCTACGGTACAGATCAGTCTGAATTATAGGTGAACTCTTTAGATATAGAACCACAAATTAGTTTTCTTAAATTCGGGCGATAAGTATTCCTTAGAGCAGCCAGGTCCGCACGAACAGAACTACGCGAAGTTCCCGCATCTGTCCGTCGGATATAACAGCCTGTATCTCGAGAATGAAAAGAGTTATCGTTCTGCTCTGAACCTTAAATAAAATTCCGATATCTTACCTACATTTCGTCCGCAGCATTGTATGAGCTAAAATCAACCATACGCAAAGTCTACGCAATGCGACTTTTCCTCTGCAAACTCTTCAAAATTGTGCGCAGTAGTTTACTTAATTTGATGTAGCACGGAAACTATAAGTAATAATGAACAGAAATTGAGATCATTATCGAGAGAATGTATCACACTATAACACGTGAAAAAATTAAATTTTTTTATTGGTTGGTTTCCTCGAAATCGGTTGATAAGTATTGTTAAGCGCTGGGAACTTCGTAGCGATCGGTGTTTAAGCAGCAGCGGAATAGGCCCAACATGGCTGCCGCTGGCAGACTGGCCATACTTGTGCGACACCACAGATGTTTTGTTGTGATTTTGTTAAATGTGGCGCCATTAAAATAATTTTCCTAGGGTGCCGAATTTGTTCGGGCCGGCCCTGGTTCCAACCCTCCTATAACGCTTGCCTCTGCACTCATTATCTTAGTTGCGGCGTTGTTGGAATAGCTGTGAGTGACGCTGCAGTGGAGCGCAGCCGACACGTGCCTAGCAGTGAAAGGAGCGCCGGGTGAAAGGCATCCGCGGATGTCCGCAGCGTCCGTCCCGGCCGTTGCAACAGCCTCAGCGGTACACGCACTCGGCCGCAGGAACGGGACCACTGGTCCCGTAAGGCAGCGCGCGGTGTCCCTGTGAAGGCTGGCGGACACCTCCGCATTCCTGCAGCCGGCGCCACGCCAGCGCCGGGCCGGTGCAGCGGACAAAAATAGAAGCGCAGGTAAGTGGCCGCGCCGCGCCGAGCAGCGACACCACTGCCACACCGCGGGCAAGCGCCGCAGCGCTGCGGCTGTCAACGGAATGAGGGGACATGTACCTCTACATGGGATATTCTGCAAATAACATTTAAGTGCCTGGCAGAGGATTCCTCGAACCACCGTTATACTATTTTATCTCCCATTCATTCTCGAATAGCGCGGGAAGAATGAACAGCTGAATCTCTCCGTTCGGGCACTGAGTACCGCATCAGCTTACATGCTGAGCAAAACGAGAATGACACTCTTCTGTTGTCCATTCTCTAAATAACTGTCGGTATATATAGATTTAAAGTTTTGTATGCCCTCTTATCCTGTTCATTCAAATTTATTGCAGAAACAGTGCGTATGGAGTACATTAAATGATTACATTTATACATCTGTAATTCAAGCAGTAGTGAGGTACCAGGAGTCGATTCATACTGAAAGAACTATATTACTACATGGCACTAATCCAAAAATTAACAAGATTACCGAATGACACATATTGAAACAATTACCAGCGTCATGCTGGGTTCTCAAGTATATGCCGTGTTTCTTGACTTCCACAAGGCGTTTGATACAGTTTAATGAACAAAGTAAGAGCATATGCTCTAACAGAGCAACTGTGTGATTGGATTGAGGAGTTCCTAGATAACAGAATGCAGCATGTCATTCTCAATGGAGAGAAGTCTTCCGAAGTAATAGTGATGTCAGGAGTGCCACATGGGGGTGTCGTGGGTCCGTTGCTGTTCACAATATATATAAATAACCATGCGGATAACATCGGAAGTTCACTGAGGCTTTTTCGGGTGATTCTGTAGTATATAGAGAGGTTGTAACAATGAAAAATTGTATTGAAATGCAGGAGGATCTGCATCGAATTGATGCATGGTGCAGGCAATGGCAATTGAATCTCAATGTAGACAAGTGTAATGTGATGCGATACATAGAAATAAAGATCCGTTATCATTTAGCTACACTGTAGCAGATCAGCAACTGGAAGAAGGGAATTCCATAAATTATCTGGGAGTATGCATTAGGAGTGATTTAAAATGGAACGACCATATAAGATCAATCGTCGATAAAGCAGATGCCAGACTGAGATTCATTGGATGAATCCTAAGGAAATGTAGTTCGAAAACAAAGAAAGCAGGTTACAGTACACTTGTTCGCCCACTGCTTGAATACTGCTCACCAGTGTGGGATCCGTACTAGGTGAGGTTGACAGAGGAAGTAGAGAAGATCCAACGGAGAGCAGCGCGCTCCGTTACAGGATCATTTGGTAATCGTGAAAGCGTTACGGAGATGATCGCTAAACTCCAGTGGAAGACTCTGCAGGAGAGACGCTCTGTCGCTCGTTACGGGATTTTGTCGGTTTCGAGAACACACTTTTACCGAGGCGTCTAGCAGTATATTGCCCCCTACTACGTATATCTCGCGAAGAGATCACGAGGATAAAATAAGAGAGATTAGAGCCCACGCAGAGGCATAGTAACAACCTTTCTTTCCGCGAACAATACGTGACTGGAATAGGAGGGAGAACCGATAGTGGTACCCAAGGTACCCTCCGCCACACACCGTCGGCTGGCTTGCGGAGTATGGATGTAGTTGTACATGCTTGCCGGCTGAAAACACAAAGAAGTTTAATCCAGTGCATTTATGTCTCAAGAAAGGACCAGTGTCCACCAGTGAAAAAGTATTCGTCCCGCTAGTCTGTACTCTTAATTTATGCTCACAAGAGGCCCATCAGATGTTTTCGAGAAAACTGATGTTGAAGTTCACTGTTCGATGCAAGAAGCGTAAAGACAGCCACGTTCAAACAAATGAGCCTGGCGCGTCCGTTAAAGACTTCAGCTATGACTCTGTAGGTACCGTGTTCGGATCCTCGCCTTGTTTTTTCTCCTTTTGAAATCGGAATAGTCCGACAGTTTTCGTTTTATTTTACATACGACGAATAATATTCGGATTTATGCTGCGGCATAGCAAGTGATGGAAGCGATAGCGAGTAACAGTGTGTAATAATATTGTGAAAAGTAAATTACTACGGCAAAACTGAATATTTCTTACTAATTTAAAAAACAGAAGACTGTTTGTTGATATTCAGTAAAATAAAATAGAAAAATATCGGACTATTCCGATTTTCAAAAAAGCAAAAAACACGGAGAGGACCCGAACATGGTATCTGCAGCCATGGGCGCCGGGAGGGGGGGGGGGGGCGCAAGGGTGTGCATTTTCACCCCCTTGGCTTGGAAGAATAGAACCCTGAGGCGTCTAACCTGTTGTCAATGAATTTGGTGTCCTATTTAGCCGTTTTTCTGTGAACACTGAACTTGTACAGAGCACGCAGCCTCGCGTCACCCAATTTAGGCAGATTCCACATCTTAGCGTACTAAATGTACGCTCTACGCTGCATGTCGTCGCTGGAATGTTCAGGCCAGTCTTTATTGCTCTGCTAATAGATGGATATAGCAGAGTTCCTTGTGCAATCAAGTCTGCAATCAAATCTGGCGTTCCCCAGGAAGGCGTTACAGGTTCCTTGTGTTTATAAACGATTTAGGAGACAATCTGGATAGCTCCCTTAAACAGTTCGCGGATGATGCTATCGTTTATCGGTTAGTGAAGTCAATAGAGGATCAAAAGCACCTGCAAAGCGATTTAGACAAAATTTCTATAGGGTGCAAAAATTGGCAATGAACACTAAATAATGAAAAGTGTGAAGTAATACACATGGCCACTAAAAGAAATCCGCTGAACTTCAATTATACGATAAATCAGTCAAACCTTAAAGTCATAAATTCTACCAAATATCTAGGAGTTACAACTACGAACAACTGGAGAGAACACACAGAAAATATTGTGGAGAAGGCGAACCAAATATTACGTTTCATTGGCAGAACGCTTCGAAGATGCACCAGCTCCACCAAAGAGACTGCCTACGTCATATCTGTGCGTCCTCTCTGGAGTACTGATTTCCATTGTGGGACCCTCACCAGGTGGGACTGACGCAAGATAATGAGAAGGTTCAGAGAAGGGAAGCTCGTTTAGTTACGCGGAGGAAAGCGTCACGGAAATGTTGCACGAATTTCGGTGGAAATCAATAAAAAAAGTGATCACTTTGCGAAGATTCAATCACTGACTTTTACTTCTGAATGTGAAAATATTTTGCTAGCACCCACCTACTTAGGGAGACATGACCATCCCAATAAAATAAGAGAAAACGGTACAGTTTAGGTGTTCTTTCTTTCCGCGCGCTATTAGAGAATGGAACAGTAGAGAAAAGTTATGAAAGTGGTTAATGAACCTTCTGCCAGGCACTTAAATATGATTTCAGATTATCTATGTAGCTATAGATGTCAACAGACTTTAAGGTAAAATTACTCGAATCGTTTGACTTATACAGTTCGTACCAGGTCGCAGCTTCTGCAACAACATTTTCTATAGAAATATCCATAAATGTTCCGTAAATCTTCTGCAGTGACTATAAAAGTAGATTTGTCTAATTTTCTTTAATTTTTGGGATGCAGATGCTTAATAGAAAATGCTTTATCGCATGTAGATAGAAATCTGTCTCTCAGCGAATGGGTGATAGTCTAAGTATGGGATGAAGATAGATATTCTGAAGAAGTCTTCCACACTTTCAGATGGTAGATTTGACCTATAAATTTGTTTTGACAGCAATCGATGACGTATAAATTCAACCCGTAGTTCCTTACATTTTATAGCTTTCTCAGTTTCTAAACTCTGTCGGGGCATTATCATGGTTAGATTGAATTACGTCTGTTTATTTGTGTGTTCATGTACTGCCTTAATGTTCGTATTTACTTGTCGGAGTTGGTTGTACATGGGTTCAAGTTTGGCAGGATACTCAGAACATATTAATAGCGTCACAATATACGTTGCAATTGTTGCAGATGCAGTCGTGTAGTGCTGATACGCCGTGGTTTTACTTTTAGAGTTTGATGCATTGAATTTTGTTCAAAAGATTGTACAATATTTATAAATAGTTATAATGTTATTTACTCGAGACGAAAATGTAATGCTTTTCTCTCTCATTTCAGATTAGTTGGGTTTGTTGGCTGCTTTAAGAATATAAAAAAGACTGCCACATTATTTTAAGTTGTAGCCACAAGCTGTACTGTATATTTGTCATCAACCTGCTTTTAAATTATTTTTTACGTAAACACTGTCGTAGCTGGATACCTTAACCGATGCGCCACGCTCACTTGGTTGGTACGTGGTTAACGTTACGTCTTAAAGCGCACAGCGAACATTAATTTTCTCGAAAACAAGGTCCGTCGCTAAAAAAGCTGATAGCCTCGTACTCAAGGGTATGTTCCTCTACAACGTATCCGAGACCCATCAAAATCCGTTATTTACACTTCTTGTCAATAAAATGTAGACTTTAGCTCAACGAAAGAGTTTTAAAAGACAAAATTGAATGAAGAATTCTTGAAAAATATGGCTTTAGAAACAGTAAATACTGAATATAAACAAAGAGAATCGCTGTATACACAGGGTCCGGCAAAAATACTTTTGACGTAGCCGGCGGGCAAGTTGTTGTGAGGATATTGACGCGGAATATGTTTTGTTTGAAATCACTTTTGTTGCCGTTTTCAGTGTGCGCCATGGCGTGGCTTGGTGAGCTTCGTGCGGTTGTTGTAGAAGAATTTATTCGAAAATATTCAAATATTTGTAGAGCTTAAGGGACTTAACTACGGGGTCATCAGTCCCTAACTTACAAACTACTTATGAACTAGCTTATACTAAAGACGGTACAAACATCTGTGCCCGAGGGGGATTCGAACCCCCGAACGCAGCGGCCGTGCAGACCGTGAGTGGCACGCCGCAGACCGCTCGACTACTGCGGCCGGCGAGTTTATTCGTAATGGTGGTTGTGTGATTAGTACTCAGCTAGCGTTTCAGAGACGTTTCGAACTTAACCACATGATCGTATCCCTGATAGGAAAACTGTTCATATGTGGGTGTCAAACTTTAGAAATTCAGGTTCAGCACTGAAAAGAAAACCAACTCGGACTGCAACAACGCCGGAAAATGTAGCGCGTGTGAGAGTGTTTGTGAAACAATCGCCAGTGCGTTCAGCACTTAAACATGCAGCTGTCAAAAAAAAAAAAAAAGTTCAAATGTTTGTAAAGCTTATGGGTCTTAACTACGGGGTCATCAGTCCCTAAACTTACAAACTACTTATGAACTACTTACGAACTAAGAAGGCACAAATATCCATGCAAGAGGGGGGATTCGAACCCCCGACCGTAGTCGCCGTGCTGACCGTGACTGGAGCGCCTCAGTCACCTCGGCCAACAGCTGTCCTTGGATTATCTGATAGGAGTGTAAGAAGAATTTTTCATAGAGAACTTCATATGCATCCTTTCAAACTCGTGATTACACAGGAATTAAGTGAAAGGGATTTTGAAACTCGCAGCGCTGCGTGTGAGGAAATTCTTTAAAAAACCTGGAGCTTTGTTTATTTCTTCGGATGAGGCCCATTTCCACTTATCAGGAAGTGTAAACAAACAAAATTACCGCTACTGGGCTGCAGAAAACCCTCGTGAAAATCATCAGCGACCACTACACAGCCCTCATGTGACAGTTTGGTGCACCGTTGTCGAATCTTTTGTGTAGGGGCCGTAGTTTTTCGAAGAAGATGACCACACGGTAACGGTTACTTTAAACCAACGAACTATATAAACTAAATAGAGAGGCTATCTATAGGGTAACACCGCTCCTTGTGACAGCAACCACGAACTGTGGCAGTCATTTATTTCAACGTCTAGTGCGCGGAATACGAAAGCTAGATCGACGCTATTTACGTGTTTTCGTTTCACATTTTATGTATCGTAGTAAACTTGAAAGGTTATTTATTAAGCTGAAATAATGCCGAGTGTATGAGGAGCATATAACTGTACGAGTCGCAGTAATAAGACTGTTGGAATATCGTATTATATTACAAATCATGATTTAAGTCATTTAGAGAGAAGTAGACCTATTCAGTTTGACCATGACTGTGTGCCAGAATACGGAATACTGACATTATATTCCGAAAAAGTAGTCGAATATATTTCTGGAAGCATCATTAGGCAAGTGAGTAAAAAGTGTTCAGATTGCTTGGAAGTTATTGTTGCTCCTAAAAATGAGAGCAAAACAGGATTAATCGGATTAAAAGGTATAAAAAACAGTCTGTTTAATCCCTCTAAAGATCTTGTAAAAGTTTTCGAAGTGGCGGAAAGAGTTCTGAGAAATCATGAAACATGATCAGGGAAGAAAAATTTTCTTTTGCGAATGTATGTAGATGTATTTAGAATGTTGAGAAACATACCTACTTTATTTACCAACTACGAGCACTTAATGGTATCCTCGGAATTTTGGGAGGAATCTCGTTACTCCAGCCTAATAAAGCTGTTATTAAAAGATTACTTCAGTTGTAGAATGCATCATTTATGTAAAGCCAAATCTCTGGAGGAAAGAGGTAAGCAGATTAGGCAAATGTACACGAAGTTAATATTGTTTAAAGGACAGTGAAAAGGCATGGTTTTTGTATGAATGAGACGATGGTTAGGCGATCCAGTTATGTGAAATTTGTAATTAAACTTTCCGATTTGTCTACCACACACTTGTTATCTATCGTTTATCCTTTATCCATATTAGCTTGGCTATAAAAATAACAATAAGCAGGTAGAGAATGGTTTGTTAAGTCATTTCACAACGTGAAAGTTGTGGTGTCGCACTAGTACAAAGTGCGCGCCACCTACTTTCGCCGCGCGCCGCCATGCACGCACGGCGCGGCGTTCTCACGACGACAGCCACGAGCGCCCTCTGCTGCAACCCCGCTCGTGGCCACCACGGAAAGACACCGGGCACTGGAGACTGAGATAGCAACCAGTTAGGACCTTCGTAATCAGATAGGCACCAGTGAAGACTTTGCCATCGTACAGGCACTAGGCAGGCCTCTAACAACCATGTATCAACATTCTGCAGTACTATGTAAAAGTTAAGTATTGTTACATTCTGTGCAATATATATATATTCTAATTTACTCTAGTGTTTATAGTTTCTGGCTGCTCCCCTCCATACCTGCACCAGCGTGCTCTCTTTATTCCTGTGTCGGTCACATTCCACTCGGCCACCGACACCTACGACAAGGCTGGGACACAAAAGCGGCGACGAAGTCGGGACACAAAAGTGGCGACGAGGAGTGATAGAACCTTGGATCAGCCCGCTTGCAGCAGCCAGACAGCAGCAGTCGAGCACGTAGAAATTGCTCCCGCCCACCCACCCTTATTATAAGAATTTTGGGGGAACATATTCAGTTGCGTGTTTTGTGGACTTTTTTGTTGCAGAGTGTCCTCTTTCATATTGCATTTGTGTTTTGTTATAAGTTACTTGTATGCGCGGCGCCTAATCGGTCAGCATGGCCACTACCCCGAACCCAAACTTAATGGAAATTATTCAGTTACAGACGGCGCAAATCACTCAACTACTGCAGGCCGTGTCGCAGTTGACGGCACAGGCTGCTCACCAACAACAACAGCCGTCACATCAGCAGCCCACACCTGCCGCTGCACCGCTTCCGACGTTCCGCCAGTACAACGACCGTGAGGAAGAATGGAGCGACTATTTCGCGCAGTTTCAAGAACTCGTCGCTGCTCATCAAATTACAGGTCAGAGAGTGAAGAACCTTTTCTTAGCGATTGTGGGCCCCCAGACCTTCGTATTATTGCAAAAACTTTTCCCTCATACATCTCCTCGTGATATAGACTTTGAACAAATTGTAGATGCACTGAATGCTTATTACGAGAGAAAAGTACTCGTAGCTGCGGCTCGGTACCGATTTTTCAGACTTAAAAAATTACCGCAGCAGTCACACCACGAGTGGATTACGGAATTGAAGGGCTTAACCCGCAAATGTAAATTTACTTGCTCTTGTGGACTTTCGTATAGTGACGTGATGTTGAGGGATGCGATTACGCAGAATATTCAGGACCCCAGAATTAGAGCAGCAATTCTAAAACAGTCAGACCCCTCATTAGACAGTGTACTGCAGCTTATAGAAGCGCATGATACCTTTGACTTAGCAGATGTAGAAATGCAAAGCCACAGTGTAAATTCAGTGCGCCGTAACGGACGCTTTCCTAGCCGTAGTTCGCATTCTAGCCCTAGTGATTCTTATTTTTCTACCGGTCGTGCTGAACAGACAGTGAACAGTAGCCGGTGTAAAAGTGTGACACAAAGATCGCCCCGTCGTGTTAGAAACAGTGATTTGAATAACGGGCGCCAACGCTCATTTCAGAAAAATGTACGTAAATCTTGCCCCCAGTGTGTGTCTCGCCACAAGCGTGCTCATTGCCCTAGTCGCAACACAACCTGTTATCAATGTGGCAAATCAGGACACGTACGGGCTGTGTGTATGCAAATTAAAAACTCAAAGAACGGTACCGTTAGAAACAGTGCTTCGCAGAGTGCGAGAACAGTTCATTCTGTAAATGTTATACGGGCTGTGGAATTGAACAGTGCTTTCCTTCGATCTCAATTGCAAGAAAGTAGTTCTGCGCCTATGGCAAAACTATATAGTGCACCACGTAGCAAGCGCTGACGAGCGCGTAAAACAGTGCAACGGAAAAGGGTTCGGGACAAGCAAAATGACTATGAACAGTGCATTCCTGCAGTGAAAATAGTGCCTTCTGCAACTGCTCCTTGTAATAGTGCCCAGTACTGTGTAGCTAGTGACAGTAGACATCAAGTAGCTACTCAAAAGTGTAGTGCAGTAGTTAGTAAATCTGGAGTAGCTTCGCATGCTTGCGCGGACGCCGACCCGGCGGTAGTGCCATCTAGTGACTGTGATATTACTCCGCTGCGTGCCGAGTCTGCGTCGCTTACTTCACTACGCGGCCCGCGCAAGCGCAGTAAACAAACCGTAGCAGACGTTGCCCACATTCGCGCACCTGTCGTGCGCCAGAAGCATAAACTTTTTGTCAATCTCTCCATAGAAAATAAGACTGTGCAATTTCAGCTTGATGCTGGTTCCGCTGTTACATTAATTAATAAAGACACTTATGAACTTCTGGGTTCGCCAAAATTGTCGCCGTCACAGCAAGTGTTAACAGCTTATACAGGTCAAAATATTCCCGTGCTAGGAACATGTAGCCTGCCCGCCTCTTTTCAAGGTGTAACAAAAACAGTTTCTTTTGTAGTTCTTCAGGCCAAATCGACACAGAACATTTTTGGACTAGATGCTTTTGACTTGTTTGGTTTATCAATTCAAAGAGATGTGCTTCAAATTTCGTCAATAGTGCCTCAGGATAAAATCAATGCATTGTGTGACAAATATAGTGACTTGTTTTCGCCGGAACTAGGTTGTGCAAAAGACTTCGTGGCACATGTAACTTTAAAAGAATCTGCCGTTCCAAAATTTCGTAAAGCTAGACCAGTGCCTATCGCATTGCGTGATACAGTTGCCGAAGAACTTAAACGTTGGCAAGATAGTGGGGTGATTTCTCCTGTTTCTGCGAGTCAGTGGGCCTCGCCTATAGTAATTATACCCAAACCGTCAGGAAAACTTCGTCTCTGTGCGGACTTCAAATCAACAGTGAACAGTCAAACAATTGTAGACACTTACCCTCTGCCCAGACCTGAGGAACTGATGGACAAATTAGGACAGTCTCGCTTCTTTTCCAAGATTGATTTAGCAGAGGCATACTTACAGATTCCACTTGATGACGAGTCAAAAAAGTTTTTCGTCATTAATACTCACATGGGCCTTTCTCAATTTCAACGCCTACCCTTTGGCAGTTCTTCCACTCCCGCTATTTTTCAGCGTTTTTTGGAACAGCTGACAGTTTCTGTACCGTGTTGTTCGAACTATTTAGATGATATTGTGGTATCCGGACGTACAGTTGAAGAACATTGAGCAAACCTGGAGTGCCTTTTCAAAGTGTTGACTGCAGCAGGTCTACGTTGTAATAATGCAAAGTGTTCGTTTTTTCAAACTGAAATAGAGTACCTGGGCCATGTGATTAATGCCCAAGGAATTCATCCCTTACAGTCACATCTTCGAGCAATCAAAGACTTGCCTCCTCCTAAGAATGTGCATGAATTGCAAGCAGTAATGGGAAAGCTGAACTATTATTTCAGGTTTATTCCCAATGCGTCTCAGATTGCAGCTCCACTGCATCACTTACGTAGGAAGAATGTTCCTTTTGTGTGGTCCAAAGATTGCCAGGTTGCCTTTAACAAATTAAAGTCTGCACTACTCAGTGATGCATGTTTGATTCCCTTTGACCCACAGAAGCCTGTAGTGCTAGCAGTTGACGCCTCGTCGTACGGTGTGGGTGCAGTTCTGTCACATCGTATTGGATGTCATGATCGTCCTATTGCCTTTGCATCCAAGCTACTGACGCCAACGCAACAGAATTACAGTCAGATAGAAAAGGAGGCCTTAGCAATCATTTACGGCGTCACAAAGTTTCATCATTATCTCTATGGCAGAAAATTCTATTTGTTGACAGACCACAAGCCTCTCACGTCGTTGTTCTCACCCACAAAGCCGATTCCGCCCCGTACGGCACAAAAGCTTCAGAGATGGTCCTTGATATTGTCTAATTATCAGTATGAGATTTTGTACCGACCTACCACTAAACATGCTAACGCGGACACACTTTCCCGACTTCCGGTTGACCAGGATGTATCATTTGATTCTTCAGAAATGGCATGTTGTCAGACTCCAGAGATGCTTCCGCTGTCGCAGACTTTCCTTTGAACTCTCGTCGGGTTGCACAGGAAACAGCTGCGGATGCAGACCTAAGTGTGGTAGCACGTTTTGTTCGCTCAGGGTGGCCTGCCAGAGCCAAAGACATTGATCGGCCTCTGGTTCGACGTTATTTTGCACAACGTCATGCATTATCTTTAAGTCAGGGTGTACTGTTGTTGCATACCGACAACGACCAAGCAAGAGTGATTGTTCCTCGTTCCCTGCAACGAGAAGTGTTACGCCTCCTGCATCAAGGACATTGGGGTATTGTTAGGACAAAGCAATTGGCCAGACGTCATTGTACCTGGGTTGGTATGGACGCTCAGATAGAGAGCATGACGTCAGTGTACTGTTTGTGCGGAGCATCAGGCGGCTCCTCCGCAACGTTTCTCAGATTGGCCACGCCCCAAGGGACCATGGCAACGTTTACATATTGACTTTGCCGGACCATTCTGGAATACGCGCTGGTTAATTGTTGTAGACGCTTTCAGCAAGTTTCCTTTTGTGATTGCCATGAACTCAACGACGGCGTCTAGTACAATCAGTGCCTTAACATCAGTGTTTTGCATCGAAGGCTTGCCTGAAACTATCGTCAGTGACAATGGACCTCAGTTTGTTAGTGCGGAATTTCAACAGTTTTGTCGTGTGAATGGCATTCAGCATATTACCACTGCACCTTTTCACTCTCAGTCCAATGGTGAAGCAGAACGTTTCGTTCGAACATTCAAGTCTCACATGGAGAAGATGAAAGGTCAGCACTCCAGGCAGCAAGCTCTTCAAATTTTCCTGTCTACGTATCGATGCATGCCACGTGACGGCCCGTCTCCTGCCGAGCTGCTACACGGCCGCCGTCACCGCACTCTCCTTCACCTGCTGCAGCCTCCCACGCACCGAGTCGGTTCGTATGGCGCTACGCGTTTTCAGGTTTCCACGCCGGTGCTGTACAGGGTGTTTGCTGGCAACAAGAAGACATGGTTGCCGGGCACCATTCAGCGCGTGCTCGGTCGCAATATGTATGTTGTACGTTCTTCCACAGGGTCGGAGCTGCGGCGCCACGCAAACCAATTGCGTCTGCATAGGCCGCGCGATCCTGTCTCCGGTTTCTTGATTCCAGACCCAGTTCACCGCCAGGGAGCACATCCACATCGTTCGTCAACGGGTCCAGCGTCCCCGGACTACGAGATCGTCCCGATGGAGATCGACGCGACGCCGCCGCTGTCGCCGCCGCAGATGACAACGTCATCGAGAGGGACTCCGGGACCGTGCGTGCCGCCGCCGCCTGGGCCACGCACCTCAGAAGAAGATGACCTGCTCCCTCTGGGCGGGGGGGTGCGCCCTTCCCCAGGTTTCGGTGGGTTCCCTGGAGGATCGCAAGGCGGATGCCGGGGCGCGGACGGCGTCTCGATCCCAGCCTCAGCTACGACGCCCGTCCCACCAGTAACGCCCCCGCCCAGGCCCTCCTCCCAGTGCCGTCGCCGTGGCCCTCAGCCCTACGCCACGACGGCGCGGCGGTTTGGGGGGGAGGGGTGTGGTGTCGCACAAGTACAAAGTGCGCGCCACCTACTTTCGCCGCGCGCCGCCATGCACGCACGGCGCGGCGTTCTCACGACGACAGCCACGAGCGCCCTCTGCTGCAACCCCGCTCGTGGCCACCACGGAAAGACACCGGGCACTGGAGACTGAGATAGCAACCAGTTAGGACCTTCGTAATCAGATAAGCACCAGTGAAGACTTTGCCATCGTACAGGCACTAGGCAGGCCTCTAACAACCATGTATCAACATTCTGCAGTACTATGTAAAAGTTAAGTATTGTTACATTCTGTGCAATATATATATATTCTAATTTACTCTAGTGTTTATAGTTTCTGGCTGCTCCCCTCCGTACCTGCACCAGCGTGCTCTCTTTATTCCTGTGTCGGTCACATTCCACTCGGCCACCGATACCTACGATAATGCTGGGACACAAAAGCGGCGAGAAGTCGGGACACAAAAAAAGTGATGTAATTTAGTGCTATAGCAGACAACTGGTTACGCCTACGTGACGTTGTAAAACATGGCGGCCGAGCTTTCAATTTGCTTCAAGTATGACAGCATCTTAACCAGTCTATGTTGTCTATATAAGTCGTTGCTTTAAACCGTTATTGTCACATGCTAGACACCTTCCTCCAACCTAGGCTAAACCAATTAATTGCAGATCATGGAGATCAAGAAGTGTGGTTTCAGCAAGACGGAGCAACATCGCTCATTTCTCGGCGTTCTATGGAAATATTGCGCGAGTTGGTTGCTGGTCATCTTGTCTCTTTGAGAGGAAAAAATTGCGTGGCCCTCTAGGTCGCCTGCTTTATGGCCTTGTGATTTTTTTCTTTGGGGGCACTTAAAGGATCTAGTGTACAAACATCGTGCCACAACACTTCAAGCACTTAAGTGACCATTACCCAAGAAGTGGCAGCCATTCCAAGAGAAATGACACGAAGATGTATGGAGAACTTTCGGAATAGGCTTAGTGTATCAACAATGGAGGACGTCAAGTTTAAAGCCAAATAATCCAAAAATGGCAAAGTATGTATTTTTCATAAATTAATTTTTCTCCATCATACTTAGTTTTCCTGTAAACACCTATCAAAATGAGGGAGGTTTTTCGCCGGACCTTCTTTGACATCGACGGTGTCGCTGTTGTTGGAGTGCATAGTGAAATATTTTCTCTTTAGAAGTCTGTAGGACAGTAAGGTAGTCCGTGTAGTCGCTTTGTCTGTAATGATGTGTTAGCTGAGTCGTCTAAAGCGCCTGTCAAGTAAGTAGGAGCTCTCGTGTTCGAATCCAGGCCACAACCCAATTTCAATTCAGTGCCTCTCCTCATGTTTAATACCATTGGTATGACGAGATAATGTCTCAAGGGACTGTATTATTTGTTGATAGAAATACGTAAGTTAAAACATCAACAACTTGTAAGGGTCTCTTTCAAGGTATTGATGTTTTACGTATTTTTATATTTGTTGCATATATTATTTTATGTCCAATTTTTAAATAAGATGACCAACTTGTAATATGTGAATGACTAGATGATGGTCGCATTGCCCACTAAACCGGTCGTCATAACATAAATAAGTATTTTCCTATCTTTTCACTTTTGAAGATTATGAATCTATTAGGTCACGTCCACAACCTGCTATGTCAGGTAAGGTCACCTTATTAAAAACATAATCTGGATATGTCATTCTCGTAATCTCTTTTTCGCCAACCATACTGGAACACAGGATTATAGTTTGGTGCAGAAAACTGTAAAACGCAAAGGTTCATGATGAAATAAACGATCGTGTGTCTATACCAAACTTTTTCAACCACTTCGTCGAAATCCCGCATCTGCACATCGCATGCTTTCATGGTGTTCCGAGGTTTCTAGTTAAAAAGTGTCCCTTATTAGTGTGTATTTGAAGTGATGAATGTATTAAAATTATCTCAAGTTTGTACGAAAAATTTATCAGAAATTATTTTTCAACCGCCAGTTTTTTATATAGAATGCCGCAACCGAAATGTAACCCATTTGCTTCACTGTATCAGTCGTTACCGGCAGGGTCTACCGAAGAGTGAAACGACGCACGTTGGAGATAATATGAAAGTTTAGCAAATAAGATATAGTCGGCGTAGTAATGAAAATGGAAGCATACCTTGAAAGAGGTTCTGGTCGCCACAACACGCTAAAATAAGGCCTGTAGAAACGTCAAGTGGAAGTTCTTTTAGTGCTTTGAGATCAAAGCACTTGGTGGTTCTTTCAGGTCGTCGTTAAATTTCAGTTGGATTGCCTGTGTATCGAAACACTTCTGCGGAGGACTAATACAGCATGAAAGAGGGCAGAAAGAAAAATTTTCATTGGACCTTCTGTCAATATCCTGAGCAAACATTTACAGAGTTTTTTCGTTTCTCGCACTACGTCTTACAAACTTCTCACTTTGTCTCACTGTTTACCTGCTGTAAAAGGAACTGGAATATGCCTTAAGAAAGGAGAGAAAGAAAATGTTATGTCTTTACTTGTTGCGTACTGGGAGGGCGCCGGAGAGTCCAACTTTTCGGCAGGAAGAGACAGTAAACTGTACCTTCAGCACCGAAAAACTATGCGAACTAATAAAAGAACTGGTATCATTCCCCGATGACTGGGATAGGCTAGGGACACGCAAGTCCCAGAAGTGACGTCCAATTGAAAGACTTGCACCAGGCCAGTGAGCCACACGAAATTATTATTATTAACAAACAAATCATACTTTCTACAAATTAATATGTTGTCAAACTCAGCCTCACATCACCTGTTTTTGTGAGTAGCTACGCTTTTCATATCAGGACATCGAAGCCGTTCAAAGAAGCGCAGCTCGTTTTGTATTACGGCGAAATGGAGAAGAGAATAGGCTCGTTTTGTATCACGGTGAAATGGAGAAGAGAATTGGATACAATGTATGGGATTGCAGCCATTAAAATATATTGAAATCTGTTATAAAAATTTTTCCGGGCACATACGTTCGAGGTAACGTATCGGCAGTAGTTCATCCAGAAATAGGCAGAGGAAACTTTCTTAAAATCTTGTTCTTCCTTTTGTAAGTTGATTTTTATCTGCAATGTTTTAGTTACGAATGTATCAAAACTCCATGTATATATTTTGGAAAACAATATGGTTGCCGACCACCCATGGGAAACTATATTTTGTACGCGTCTATTTTTCAATCAGTCTTCATAACTTTTAAAAACAAATTCAATATGTTTTACTCCATTGCACATTTTTGTGACATGTAATAAATTTTATTCGCACTGTTTTATTTATACCAGTACCAGAATTTTATTTTGCTGCCCATTTGGATTTAAAAAAATATTACTTTTATAACAAGTCTGATATGATTGTTGTATTTTACATACATATATTTAAATTACGTCTTACGTGTCTTCATAAATCATGAATATGAATGCTTGTAGGGGTCATTCCACATATATGGCTCTCATGAATTTCTGTTTGTACAAAACTATGTCATCAAAATCTTCTTAAAACTTTTATGTATTCCGTCTCATGTGTACCTTGAGTCTAACGTGTGATTATACTAACGATATTTGTTACTTACTCATGTCAGCTGTTGTAACAGTTTTCGTCATCCTGTAGGCATACTTGACCTGACCTATGCCTTTATATGTGATGACAGCTCCAGGACGAACGATGGCTATCGTATAGCCGAAATCTGACTGTTTCGCGAACGCTTGGTTTCTTTCGAAAAAAACGCGTTTAAATTTCGGCGAGATGTTTTCCACGAAATTTCAGTGACCAACTTTCTCCGCCACTTACATGGAAAGAAACGTTCAACTGTAAAAAGAGAAATCTTCATGCAATTCTGATACTCGTTGTTTTGAACAGTGCATAAATTCAGCCAACCGCCACCTGCAGCGCTAGTGGTACGTGAATACCAATGGCGACTAGTTTGGAAAGCAGGTCTCGCGAAGAACACCGCTGTTTCAGTGGGCGAAACACGCAGTCGAGGTAGAAATTCACCGGCAGATAGGAGTGGCTCAGGCAGGAGAGTAAATGTCATGTCGCAGAATGGCGTCGAAATTTTACGCCCGTTAGAGAAAAAAACCCCGACGAGCATCGCAGAGGACACCCTGCAACGCATCAACAGATTTGACCACAATCGCGTGGAGGAGCTGATTCAGACCAACTTGCGAATCATGTATGTAATCTAGAAGCGTTCATTGCATTTTTCAGGATATTCTGCAGTACCGGTCAGTTCGTTCCCGATGAGTTCCACGAAATACGACTCATTGGCATAATCCTTATCCAGGATTAATAATTTTATATTGCCGTTCCAATTCTCACCGTAAGCATACTCCCATGTATTTTATGGAGAAACTGCTTCCAATAACTTTTTCGCACTTGTGAAGTTATACACTAAATGATCATTTTTCTAATGAATGGTTAGTCACGACTAAATATAATGAAATATTATAGTCAAATGGCGGTGAAATCATTCACTACCTACTGCATGACTCTGGATCATGAATTCAAGAAAAGATCTTTTTTCCATGTATTTGCAGTACGCTACATTTGTTTATATTCGGAGTCAATTACAATTCACTGCATGACCCGTGAAAAGACTCATGGAACTTCTGGCGTTTTTTAACTTTCTTTTATTTTTTATTTTTTACACTTCTGGCCAATCCAAAAGCAACTCCAAGCAGGCTCAGAGATGTCACAGTTCAATTTCATGTATATGCATATACGTATATATGTAAGATTAAAAAACAAACAATACTACAGATTTTAGATTTAAAACATGAGAAAATGTTCAAATGTTTGTATAGTCTATGGGACTTAACTACGGGGTCATCAGTCCCTAAACTTACAAACTACTTATGAACTACTTACGAACTAGGACGGCACAAATATCCATGCCCGAGGGGGGATTCGAACCCCCGACCGTAGTGGCCGTGCAGACCGTGACTGAAGCGCCTCAGTCCCCTCGGCCACCGCGGCCGGCACATGAGAAAAGAACTGTTTTGTCACTTACAAGGATGATGTATAAAAATACCAAAATTATTTATACTTTGAATTCACCGTAGTAGACACAGAAGGACCTGCACTTGGAAAAAACAGTTTGAGAAGTAAAAGCAGTTCAGTAATTGGAGGACTTTCGGTGGAGAAAAAAATTAATACAAAGACAGGATAGGGGGCTATGGAGAAATTGGTAAACGTTGAGTGAAAACAGGGAGAGGAGAAAGCAGATAATTAGGGGTTCGGCGTGTGAGAGAAAGGTGAGACGGGCAGAGTAGGGATGAGAAGATGTGGGTTGAGAATCCTGATATTGGGTTAGACAGATGGGGAGGCATTACAGTTGGTAGGAAGTTGCTAAAATTCAGGCAAGGTCTTTTATTAGCCGCAACTCCGTAACTATAAATTTGCGGATCAGTGTTTACACCAACTTTTTTCTTTGATTTACCTCTAGAAGAACATATTCAAGTATTTGCATATCTCCGTGAATCACCCTGCATTTATATATACGGTACATTTATAGTCAGCTACGTAGATTTCAAGAAAGGATACTACTGGATTCATTGCACCAGTCTGTTCAATACTCTTCGTGAATGTGGTGTAAATAACAAAACTACTTCATTAAATGAACAGGCTATAACAGACACGACTTCCAGAGTAAAAAGAGCAGGCAGGCATTGCAAGTAGGAGAATGCGACTTTTGAAAATAAATTTGATTTTATAAACAGCCACAAGTCTCTATAATTCTTTATTGAATTAACCGGTTTCACTCTTCACACAAGAGTATCGTCAGAATACTGTAAAAACAGTTACTGATATAACAGAATATTTTTACATTAATATTACATCAATTACGAATTTCATTTTTAATTTGTAGAATTATGTTTGATAATAATTGATAGCTGTCAATTTATATAATCATGTCTCTAGAGTAATTTAAATATAGTAGTATGACAGCTGGACACTTCGACGTTTTCAACAGCTGATAGTAACGGCGGCAAAGATATAATTGCTTAGTATTTGTAACATCCATGGTATCATCCGTAAATGTTATCCTTGAACGTATAACGTAATTTACATTTCAATCGCCGCTTTTACGGGCGTGTGTACCAATTTTTTTTTATATAACATTACTGTTATTAATAATCCGTTAAAATAAATTCATTTCTACAAACATCATTAAAACATTTACAAATTCACTACAATGTGCATGCATTCAAAATTATCGTGATACAAAGCACTATATTAGGGTAATACGGTAGGTAAAATCTTCTTAGTAATCAGGATTTCATCAAATAGTTGAAAGAAACCATTTAAATGAAATTCGTTACGCTCGTTTAATAAATTCTGAGGGTTTTTCTTTCTCTCTACGAAAATTACCAACTGTTCTAAAAAATCTAACAAATTGCCTTTATTTGCAGTGTTGATAACCTTCATGCTGTCTTGAATATTACGCAATGTGTGCCCAGTCTTTCGCAAATGCTCACCCAGTGTTGAATGGTTCGAATTTACATTGCTGTGTTCTTTATAACGTATATTATACGTTTTTTCCGTCTGGCAAATGTACGTGCTCTGGCAATTTTGACACTCTAATTTATTATACACTTAGGCACAAACTTAAACACAAAGAAAATTTACGCAAGGATAAATACAGTAAATAAAGATGTCAGCCTGGGGATGTAAGAAATGGAGATTTTACTTAGAAACTAACGTTTACGCCTTCTAATTTAGAGAAAGAAAATAAAAGCAGAGTTGCGATATCAACCAATGCTTTCGAAGAAAGTTTAGTGCAGTGTACTAGAAGTGATGAGATCTATGAGTGCCATCCGTCATAAGACGGGATACAGTGCTGCTTGTGCTTTAGATAGTGGCAAAAAAGGTTCCTCAAACTGTGAAGGAGAGAAATTTGTATGTGACTTCTGTTGATGTATGTACCACATTATATTAATATTTATAACAATAAAAATTCATTGCAGTTTTATAATCCGTCATCTTGCCCGTGGTCAAAGTCACCTTGCCCCAGTACTACACCAAGATAGCAGTTTTGCATTACTTTCTAAAATTAACAAAAAACTGCTGATAATATGAAATTAAATTATACGTAAATACGAATAATGCAATAAAAGACTAGTGTAATAATAACTGAAATGAATCAATATTTTCTTAAAAAATGAATTTATTAAATTATTTAATAGTTAACATCCTCAACTTGCTCAGGTCTCCCCTTCTTCAGAAGATTTTCCTAAAAAAATAGGATTAACAGACCAGTCATATGGAGAATAGTAATACACATAAAGTTTCAAAAATAAGTAAGATAATTTCTACCATGTAAGTGGGAGTCAATAATATATTTTCGCATTTGGCGATTGGAGTTTCCAAGTAGCCCACGCCGCAGCGATAAACGCCGTTGTAATAAATCCCATCCCAGATCCTGTATCATTTCCGTAACGCTATCTCCCCTGTATCGTGACAATACGAAACAAGCTACTCTTCTTTGGACTCTTTCGATGTCGTCCGTCAAACCGACCTGATAAGGATCCCACGCTGGACAGCAATAGTCCAAAAATGGACGGACGAGCGTAGTGTATGCAGTTTCTTTTGTACTTCTGTTGCATCTTTTATGGGATCCGCCAATAAAACGCAGTCTCTGGTTCGCCTTTCCCACGACATTATCACTGTCAGTTTTATCAAGGTGTGATTTGCTACTGAGAAACGTTGAAAACTGTTGGGAAAACTTTTTATCAACGATGCGTTGCACTACATCTGTATCGTACCCATTATTGACGGCTATGGCCTTTATTGTGTTAATTTCCTTCTGTAAGTTAGCAGGTGACTGGGGAGTTGTGAAAGCACGATTAATTAACGGAATGAAATGTGATTGTGGGTGTGCAGAATGAGCTGCAATAATCATATCAGAGTAGTGTGAAACCTTAACTTTTCCCGGCGTAATGAATGTTCAAACAACTTACAGGTATGCTGCCAGGTGACGTCGTCGACAACCGCCGATATTTCGGCAGGACACCATGCCATTCTCAAGGCACAACTGCACTTAGGGAAGCAATGTGCAAGCGTATTTTTGGAACACCTAAATTCAATCCACCCGAATATTCAGTTCACCTTGATGTGTTGGTCAGAAGGAAGGTTGATGGTACATTGGGAAATTCTGTTTATATGAAGCCTACTCACACTGATTTGTATCTGCGAACTGATAGTTGTCACCATCCAGCTCAGCGTGAAGGAAATTCATAAGTAGTTTGTAAGTTTAGGGACTGTTCACCCCGTAGTTAAGTCCTATAAGCTCTACAAACATTTTTTCGTCAGCGTGAAGGAGTACTTCATACTTTGGTTCACAGGGCACATGTCATTTCAGACCATGACAGTTTGTCAGCTGAGTTGTCCCATCTCGAGGCGACCTTTCGTCAGAATGGTTATAGTGATAGACAGATAAAACGTGCATTGCGCTATCAGCCTTCTGTGCAACGGGTGAGAGACGATAGTAAGGAAGTGGCACCGCCGGCCGCGGTGGCCGAGGGGACTGAGGCGCTCCAGTGACGGTCTGCACGGCCACTACGGTCGGGGGTTCGAATCCCTCCTTGGGCATGGATATTTGTGCCGTCCTTAGGATTAACTAGTTCATAAGTAGTTTGTAAGTTTAGGGACTAATAACCCCGTAGGTAAGTCCCATAAGCTATACAAACATTTGAACATTTTGAAGTGGCACCTAAATATATGGCCTTTCTGCCTTACGCAGGAAGCGTTTCCAACAAAATTGGTCGTATTTTGCGGAAATATGATGTGAAATATGTTTTTCGACCACCTTCTAAGATAAATGCCCTGCTGGGGTCCGTGAAGGTTGATCTTGGTTTGCGTAAGGCAGGTCTATATCGTATTTCTTGCAGTTGTGGCATGTCATATATTGGTCAATCAGGACTGTGGAAGACCGATGTAACAGTAAACAAATCCGCTGTTGCAGACCACTGTCTTGGCACCGGTCATCCTCTGGAATACACGGAGATTCTGGCATTCACTTCCACCTATTGGGATTGTGTTATTAAGGAAGCTGTTGAAATTAAACTAGCAAGCGACCTTATAAACAGGGATGGTGTTTTCTGTTTAAATTCTGCTTGGAATCTGGAACTATCTCTCGTCAAAAAACAGAGGAACAAAATTAATGCTGCTTCACCTGTTGATTAACAGTCACTATCGATATTTTTGATGTCTGGTCATCATTGGTTCTGTTGGCTCTGCGGTGACTTGTACAGTGTTTGTTATCTTCCTTGTTTACCCTTTGCAAACCGAGGTACTAAATACGGTTGCACATTGCTTCCTTAAGTGCAGTTGTGCCTTGAGAATGGCAGGGTGTCCTCCTGCCGAAATATCGGCGGTTGTCGACGACGTCACCCGGCAGCATACCCGTAAGTTGAAACTTCCTGGCAGATTAAAATTGTGTGCCGGAAACGGGACTCGAACCTGGGACCTTTGCCTTTCGCGGGCAAGCGCACTACCGACTGTGCTATCCCGACACGACTCACGATGCCGCATCACAACTTCACTTCCGCCAGTAACCCGCCACCTACTTTGCAAACTTCACAGAAGCTCTCAGCGAACTATGCAAGACTAGCACTCCTGGAAGAAAGGATATGGTGGAGACATGGCTTAGCCACAGCCTAAGGGATGTTTCCAGAATCAAACTTTCACTCTGCAGCGGAGTGTGCGCTGATATGAAACTTCCTGGCAGATTAAAATCGTGTGCCGGAACAGGGACTCGAACCTGGGACCTTTGCCTTTCGCGGGCAAGCGCACTACCGACTGTGCTATCCCGACACGACTCATGATGTCGCCTCACAACTTCACAAAGTAGGAAGCGAGGTACTGGCAGAAGTGGAGTTGTGAGGCGGCATCGTGTCGGGATAGCACAGTCGGTAGTGCGCTTGCCCGCGAAAGGCAAAGGTTCCAGGTTCGAGTCCCGGTTCCGGCACGCAACTTTAATCTGTCAGGAAGTTTGATATTTTTGATGTTTGGTTATCTTTGGTTGTGTTGGCTCTGTGGTGACTTGTACTGTGTGTGTTATCTTCCTTGTTTACCCTTTGCAAACCGAGGTATTAAATAAGCTTGCAGTTGTGCCTCGAGAATGGCAGGGTGTCCTCCTGCCGAAATATCGGCGGTTGTCGACGACTTCAGCCGGCAGCATACCCGTAAGTTGTTTGATCATGTCAGAGTAGGCTTACGGTAAATATCTAAGGTTATAATGCCGTTTACTACGGCCAGTTCTAGATCGAGGAATTCGGAAGGATGGTGGTTCAAATCCACCTCCGGCCATCCAGATTTAGGTTTTTCGTGATTTCCCTAAACCACTCCGGGCAAATGCCGGGCTGGTTCCTTTGAAAAGGCACGGCCGATTTCCTTCCACATCCTTACCCAAACCTTCCGAGAGAAAGCTCTGTCTCTAATGACCACGCTGTCGACGGGACGTTAAACTACAAGCTTCCTTCCTAGATCGAGGAAGTTGTTTTAGGCGACTGCAACCCCAGGAGCCGCGCAGTTCCCGGCTGGGTCTGCGCGGGGGAGCGCACGTGAGGCGAGACGAGGCGAGGCGAGGCAGGCCGTCCGGCCTTGAGCGCACAGCGCGCCCTGATTGGATGATTGCGTGTCGAAGATTACTCACTGGGCCCTTCCTCTCGCCGTGCACTCCCACACTAGCCGCCGGCGCGGGCAGCCGGAGCGCGCCCAACGCCGACCGACCGACACCGGTTTCCACAACACTACCTGTTATCCTAATGCAGCCCTCTCACGGAACGTGTAAACTCACGTGGACGAGAGGAAATGGTGACGGCACAGCGTGGAATGCCACATTGGTTACTTGTTTAGTCAACACGGATTCAGAAAGTACCGCTCTTGCGAAACACAGGTTGCCCTTTATTCACATAACAATTTCGTGTGGCTCATTGGCCTGGTGCAAGTCTTTCAATTGGACGCCACTTCGGCGACTTGGGTGACCCTAGCTTACCCCAGTTATCCAACCGGGGAACGTGGAATCCGAACAACGTGTCGTTTCTGGCGACTCCTCACGACGTTGAGAGGTGAAGGATGGGTTAAAGTGCAGACTGATAAAATCCGAGGTCCGGCCGGGTTTCGAACCCGCGACCCTTCGGTTTCCAGTAGAACACTTTACCCCAAGAACATCGGGCCCGACCTTTATTCACATGAAGTGATAAGTGCCATCGACAAGTGATCTTCCGAAAGGCTTTTGACACTGTACCTCACAAGCGGCTTGTGTTAAAATTGCATGCTTATGGAATATCGCCCCAATTGTGCGACTGGATTTACAATTTCCTATCAGAAAGGACAAAGTTCGTAGTAATTGACGGTAAGTCATCGCGTAAGTGATATCTGGCGTTCCCCAGGGAAGCGTTATAGGTCCCCTACTCTTCCTTGTGTGTATAAATGATGAAACGGTTTGAATAGCTCCCTTAGACACAAATGTTCAAATGTTTGTAGAGGTTATGGAACTTAACTACGGGGTCATCTGTCCCTAAACCTACAAAGTACTTATGAACTAGTTTATAGTAAAGACGGCACAAACATACATGCGCCAGGGAGCATTCGAACCCCCGACCGCAGCGGCCCTGCAGACCGTGACTGGCATGCCGCAGACCGCTCGGCCACTGCGGCCGGCTCCCTTAGACTGTTCCCGGGTGATGCTGTCGTTTACTGGTTAGTAAAGTCAACATAGGATCAAAAGCAACTTCCAAGCGATTTAGACAAAATTTCTTCATGGTGCGAAAATTGGCAAGTAACACTAAAAATGAAAACTGAGAAGTAATACCCATGACCACTAAAAGAAATCTGGCTGAAGTTCAATTACGCGATAAATCAGTCAAACCTTAAGGTCCTAAATTCTGCCAAATACCTAGGAGTTACAATTACCCACAACTTAGACTGGAGAGAACATATAGATAATATTGTGGGAAAGGTGAACCGAAGGTTACGTTTCATTGGCATCGAAGATGCAACAGCTCCACCAAAGAGACTGCCTACATCACACTTGTGCGTCCTGTCCTGGAGTACTGTTGCCCACTGTGGGACCCAGGTTGGACTGACGGAGGACATTGAGAATGTTCAGAGAAGGGAAGCTCGTTTTGTTTTATCACGTTTCGAGGCGGGAAGCGTCACGGAAAAGTTGCACGATTTGAGGTGGAAATCATTACAAGAACGACGTTGTTCGTTTCGGTGAGATCTATTTGCGAAATTTCAATCACCGACTTTTACTTCTCAGAGTGAACATATTTCTCTAGCACCCACCTACATGGGGAAACATGACCATCCCAATAAAATAAGAAAAATCAGATAGAAAACGGAACGATTTAGGTGTTCTTTCTTCCCGCGCGGTATTGGAGAATGGAACAGTATAGAAAGGTTGTGAAAGTGGTTAATGAACCCTCTGACAGGCACTTAAATGTGAATTGCAGCGTATCTATGTAGATGTAGATCGGATTTTGTACATATCTTCCTCGTGAAATAAGAGGTGCTTTTACCAGCTGTTAAGATATTTTAAATGATGTCGTCCGTAAATCCTCCTGAATAGACCACATGACCCACCAATGGGTTGCGACCACAGTTTGGGAACTTCTGACCGCGTGACATAGCTGCCATTTTCTCTTTGTAGCCTTTGATATGGAATGTTTACAGCCATAAGGCTCAGCGTGATATCAACGTGTGAAGCAAACAGGCGCCATACGCTGAGACGAACTCGTGCTTCCTACAACCAGATGAGCAAGTCTGAAAGATGTCGAGTTGTCGCCTTACATTAGGGAATCGCTACAACGTTGAACGTACTTGTGCAACGATGTTGGTTACAATGGTCACGTGAACACTGTCATACCAGTAGATAAGGATCTGCGCGTCCAAACAGCACAGACGTCCGCAACGGTCGTATTTTAAGAGTAGTTGTGGCAGATCGTGCGGCCATCACAGCATAGATAAGACGGTTTGTAAGCCCAGAATTGTCAACTCGAAATGTTACCAACCGGTTACTAGCAGTTGCACTTAATCCTTCTTCCACTCACGCCGCAGAATCGACGTGCACGACTAATGCTGTCAAAGTATCGCTTTGAAATGGAAGGCTGAGTGCCAACTGATGGTAGGGCACCTGGATATAGACGCTATGCGCATCGCCTTCTGCTGTAGCAGCATCTTCCGCCGCCATTTTTGTTCCAAGCGGCGACAACGTGAGCTTCTCAAAAGCGCAGTTCTTTGCTGTTATTGCTTTGAAATATCGCTTCCTTCACTTCTAACACATAAAAGGAAAATGAGGATTTGGATTAATCTGGTCATAGTAAATTATCTTGTTTGAAAATTATCTAGTTTGAAAAATTGTAAAAAATATAATTAGTTTTTAATTTTGTCCACCGAGGTGTGTATTACGAACAATTTTTTCGCATTGGACAACAGTTTTATTCCACTATCCTTCGAAGCGCGAGACGAAAGATATGGCATGTTACATTTTTTTATTCGTGGAGTGGAACGGGGGTAATGAGATGCGACTAGGTGTTCACGTGACGAGCAGAATTTTGAGTCGACATATAGGAAACTGAACTTAGCATTTCGTGCCTCATTTCAATGCAGCGAACGCTGTATGAATATAGAGTGTACATAAATTCCGGGAACAGTTTCAATTATTTATTGCGCAAGAACCAAACATTCAACAGAAATTACACATACGTCATTTTCAACAGAAACCGAGAAGTTTTTTTTTTCCTTGTATACCACCACAGCGTAGTTTGGTAATTTTCCGATAGTCAGCGCTAGTGGCAAACATGGCAAGTTCAGGTGCGGAGCGACCTTTCTGTGTGTTAGACAGAAACGAGTGTGCTACAGCTGTCCAACTGATGTTACCAAAAATAAACGAAAAGTATATTTGTTCGGGAAAGCAGATAGAAATAAAATACATTGCTTCTTGAAAGACAGATTCCACTCGTTTCTAACACTAAACGTAGGTGTAGACCAGATGTGGCTCAAATTCAAAGAAGTGGCATCGACAGCAATTCACAGTTTTATACCAAATAAATTAATAAAAGAACGAGGTGATCTCCCTTGGTACACAAAACAGGTCAGGACACTGATGCAAAAGCAAAGGAAAGGCATGCTAAATTTAAACGAACACAAAATCCCTAATATTGGCGATCCGACAAAGAAGCTTGAAATTTAGCAACGATCTCAATGCGAGATGCCTACAATACTTATCACAATGAAACTCTTTCTCGAAATTTGACTGAAAATCCGAAGAGATTTTGGTCATATGTTATATATACTAGGGACAAAACACAAACAATACCCTCACTACATGATAGTAATGGCGATCCTGCCAATGACAGCGCCACTAAAGCAGAGTTACTAAACATAGCTTTTAGAAACTCATTCACCAAAGAAGACGAAACGAATATTCCAGATTTCGAATTACGAACAGAGGCCGTAATGAGTAACGTAGAAGTAGATATCATCGGAGTAGTGCAGCAACTAAAATCACTTAACAAGAACAAGTCTTCTGGTCCGGACTGTATACCTATGAGATTACCGTCTGATTATGCTGAAGCGATAGCTCCTTACTTAACAGTCATATACAACCACTGTCTCAAAGTAGGATCTGTACCAAAAGATTGGAAACTTGCACAGGTCACACCTATATCAAGAAAGGCAGTAGGAGTAACCCATTAAACTACAGGCCTATTTCATTGACGTCAATTTGCAGCAGGGTTTTGGAACATACCCTGTTTTCAAATATTACGAATTATCTCGAACAGAATGATCTATTGACCTAAGGTCAACACGGATTTAGAAAATATCATTCATGCGAAACACAACTAGCTCTTTATTTACACGAAGTGATGGGTGCTATCGACAAGGGTTCGCAAATCGATTCCGTATTTCTTGATTTCCAGAAGGCTTTTGACACCGTACCTCACAAACGGCTTTTAATCAAATTGCGTGTTTCTGGTATATCGCCACAAATTTGCGATTGGACAGGGAATTTCCTAGATCGAAATGTTGGCCGAGCCCATTGAGGCTCTATACTACGATGTGCGAGAATCCTTCCTCGGTCATGGATGTCTGTGCTGTCTTTACTATAAGTTTCATTGACATTCCTGGCATGTCGTCGGTAGACGTCGAAAGGCGTCCTGATCGAGTGTCATCTTTAACTTCGATCCGACCTATTCCAAACCTCATAACGCCGAGGTGACTGAGGCGCTCCAGTCACGGTCAGCACGGCCACTACGGTCGGGGGTTCTAATCCCCCCTCGGGCATGGATATTTGTGCCGTCCTAGTTTGTAAGTAGTTCATAAGTAGTTTGTAAGTTTAGGGACTGATGACCCCGTAGTTAAGTCCCATAAGCTTAACACACATTTGAACATTTGAACAAACCTCATAACCCAATCGTAACGTAGAGTACGGCATAAGCACTTATCACTTTTAGCTTCGTGCATCATTTTGTGTGTCTCTGGAAAAGTTTTCTTCATTTTCGCGAAAAATTTAATGCACATGCAATGCTCTTCTCAATCTGCCATCTTGAAATTCGCAAACTGTGCGACACAAAGCGCTACTCACTACAGCACTGAACAATAACTAACAGACATACAATAATGAAACTTCTGGAAGTTACTCATTAAACACAGGCTGGCGCGAAATATCAAATGTTCAAAAAATTTTTGATCAGACCTGGTATTGTTCAAATGTCTGTAAATCTATCGGACCAAACTGCGTGGTCATCAGTCCGTAGCTTACAAACTACTTAAATCTAGGTAAAGTAACCTACGGACAAACACACACACACATGCCCCAGGGAGGACTCGAACCTCCACGGCGAGCAACCGCACGCTCCGCACCGAAGTGCTTTAGACCGCTCGGCTACTCCACCGCAGCCCTGGTATTGTGATTGCGCGATTAAAATTCCTAACTTTCGAAGAGGTGTTCACAGGCGAATAGCGCATGTAACTCGTACTGCTCGCTTTTCGGCAATCAAAACATTTTAAGTGGGCACAGGATATTATCCGACATTATTGACTGGAAATATGCATTACATTAAGAGAAATAGTAGCTGAATTTACTGAATGAAAAACTCAAATGTTTGCCACCTTAAGAGACAAAACTGCCGTGGCCATAAAATTGTTCTAACGTTGTAATTCGAAGGGCGAAAATATACTCTAGTCATTGGTACCTACACTTACAAACGACTTAAAGTAACCGCTAAGAAAAACACATACGACCATGCCCGAGTATCAAAGGCGACATTTACTTTGTGTTCGGAACATCTCTTGCAAGGCAATACACAAATATCAAATATCCTAACTTCGTTAACAAAAAAGGCACTCTGAAGATGGGCCATGTAAAGCGAAAATCGTTTAACGAAATAAACTTGTAGACATACACCAAACTGTGTACTTTATGGAAGAATCAGTGAAAATAGCTGAACCTAATTGCAGCTCGGTAACGTGTTTTCTGAAATTCAAAATATAGTCAACATGTACAAAAAAGTCGCACTGGCGTGTTTTACGTCCCACTTTAGATTCATAGTTTTATAAGTTTTTGCAAACAATTTCGACCAAAATAATAATCTAAATGATAAAAAATTAATTAATAAGAATGTCTGAAACCCATCTAAAACAAATTTGGTACTGGCGGTTTCCGAACCACTGAACTTCAGCGTCACAGTCCAACACCTTGCCCACTTTAATCTCATACGATTGATAGCCGCTGTTAACTGATGCTAATATGGCATTTGTAGACACTAGATTATCATTTATCGTATTAAGTGCGCAATTGCTTTGAAATGACAACGTGTAAGTTAGAATAAGAAAAATCATCAAATATGCAACCTAAGATGGCGTATGTCAGAGAGAGTTCTAGGCGAGGTATGCCACGTGACATCTGCGAACGGCTGGTTTTCGTTAATTCAATGGAGGGTGTCAAAACTCTATTATTTTTGCAAATATCTCTCAAACGATACGAGATATGAAAAAAAAACATAAGGGAACAAAGTTGTAGAGAATTTTCTTCTCTACAAATTCGTTTATTCAATTTTCGCGTCAGATGAACGGTTTATTTGCATTTAACATTACATTACAAACGGCTTTTTTTTTGTTATTACTGACGTATTTCTTGTCCGAAATATTTCAAAAAGCGAGGTTCTGGTCTCTGGTAGCCAACAATTATGTCTGTAAAATTTGGTGCTGATCGGTTGAACGGTTCGTCTTAAAACATGGAACACGTTACGGACAGACAGATAGACAGACATACATACATCCCAAAAATCGCCGTTATTTTTTCAAATATCTCTGAAATGATGCGAGAAATTAAAAAAAAAAAAAAAAAAAAAAAAAAAAAAAAAAAAAAAAAAAAAAAAAAAAAAAACTAAAGGAGCAAAGTTGTAGAGAGTTTTCTCCTCAAAAATTCGGTTATTCAATTTTCGTGTCAGATGCATGGTTAAGCCGTTATTTACATTTAAATTTCTAGCTGACAAAAGACGATCGCAAAGGCCCACTTTTTAGTGTTACTACCGTAACCTAAAGTGGGCCAAAATGTTTAATCTTATGATACTTAAATTCGTGGTCATCAGTCCCTAAACTTACAAACTACTTATAAACTAACTTATTCTGAAGACAACATAAACGTCTATGCCCGAGAGAGGATTGGAGCCTCCGACGGAGAACAGCCTCGAGCATCGGCGCATAGCACCTCAATGCGCTCGGCCAGTCCGCCGCGGCTGGTCAAAATTTTGAGGATTCTACAACCTAACGTGCTACATCTTTTCGAACCCCGCATTAGATCGAGAGGTAGCAATAAACCGAGTGAATTTATAGTTACCAAACTGTAAATAGACACTGATCTTCTTAGCCACCTGATTTGTTACTTTCCGACAAGCAGGTCTCCACTAAAGAGATGCGCCGTTGCAGTGCGCACAAATAAAATCTATTCGAGACACAATCCCAGCATTTGAAAGAGGTAATGATTAAACGGCGTAACACAAATTAATGTGAACTATAAGTAAAATGTTGTAGTACGAATAATCTGTTTTGACTGTAAAATAAGCAGAAAACGATGAGGAATTCAGTCCCAGTTTTTGTTTATCCCGAATTAACATACTACGTAGAATTGTGGCTTTACACAGGCTATAATTTCCGTTCAGTTTTAGATTAGATTAATAATTGTTCCATAGATCATATATACGACATTTCGTAATGATGTGGAACGTGTCAGTTTAGTAAATGTTGTCTATACTTAACAATCAATATTTTAAGGTTTTCTTTGTTTTATTATTTTTTTTTAATTTTTTTTTAAATTTTTTTAAAAAATTTTTTAAAGTGTTATCTAAAAATACATCTATATTGTAGAAGGAGTTACCATTCAGAAATTCCTTTAATTTCTTTTTAAATACTAGTTGGCTATCTGTCAGACTTTTGATGCTACTTGGTAAGTGACCAAAGACTTTTGTGGCAGCATAATTCACCCCTTTTTGAGTCAAAGTTAGATTTAACCTTGAATAGTGAAAATCATCCTTTCTCCTAGTGTTGTAGCTATGCACACTGCTATTACTTTTGAATTGGGTCGGATTGTTAATAACAAATTTCATGAGTGAATATATATATTGTGAAGCTACAGTGAGTATCCCTAGATCTCTAAATAAATGTATGCAGGATGCTCTTGGGTGGGCTCCAGCAATGAATACTTTTTACTCAATCTTGAATTGCCCCAGAATATGATCCCATATCAAAGCAGTGAATGAAAATAGGCGTAGTAAGCTAATTTACTGAGATTTATACCACCAAATTTTGCAATGACTCTGATAGCATCAGTAGATGAACTCAGACGTTTCAGGAGATCTTCAATATGTATCTTCCAATTCAGTCCCTCGTCAATGCAAATACCTAAAAATGTTGAATATTCTACCTTAGCTACAGATTTATGTTCAAAGTCTAAATTTATAATTGGTGTCATGCCATTTACTGTATGAAACTGTGTATACTGGGTTTTATCCAAGTTTAATGAGATTCCATTTGTAGAGAACCACTTAATGACTTTCTGGAAGATATCATTTACAATTTCATCAGTTAATTCCTGTTTGTCAGGTGTGATAGCTATACTTGTATCATCAGTAAAAAGTACTAGCTTAGCATCTTCGTTTATGTAGAATGGCAAGTCATTACTACATATTAAGAACAGCAAAAGACCCAAGACCGAACCCTGTGGGACCCCATTTTTGATAACTCCCCAGTTAGAAGAATTGTCTCATCTACATCACTTGAACTGCTTATTTCAACTTTCTGCACTCTTCCAGTTAAGTATGATTTAAACCATTTGTGCACTGTCCCACTCATACCACAATACTTAAGCTTATCTAGAAGAATACCATGATTTACACAATCAAAAGCAAAGTGAAACAAATGTGAAATAGCGCCGCATTCTGAGCAGCCAGCGTGCACCATACAGACGTGCATAACGTGTCACCAACGTGTGAAGAACGTTTAGTTCTCCTGAGCGCATTCCCGACAGTCAAATAATTCACCCAGCACTATCTGAATATCAGATTATCGATAACAACGTTCAGTCAAACGGTCCGTATTAATACCCAATAAATACACATCATCAATTTGTAAAATGAAGCACTGAATTGACTATGCCTCATCTATCTGCACATGACGCTAGCACTTTATCACACTTGCAGCTCATACGCCGCCAAAGATCTTATTACTTTATTCGACCGTGGCTAAACACGGGAAAATCACACCACCTGAACCCGCTTTTCCCATTTCTCTACCACGGAACTAATCTCTCTTTTAAAAGAGCCACATCTTAACTGACCAACATATTTACATTAATTCTGTGTTAAATACATATTTCATTTGAATATTAACTTTCTTCTGTACTTTTTTCGTCTCTCTTTCTCTGAAGCGGCAAGAAATAAAACTTCAGATGGACGACAATATTCGTCTAAACTGTGGTATTGTTGAGAATTTGCAATCAGTAATGCCAGCTGTCCCAGGAGGACAACACGAGAGGTCGTCTCATCCGCAAAAAAAAAGTTTGTTAAGCTTAAGGGACTTAACTACGGGGTTATCAGTCCCTAAACTTACAAACTACTTATGTACTAGCTTATCCTAAGGACGGCACAAATATCCATGCCCGAGGGGTGATTCGAACCCCCGACCGTAGTGGCCGTGCAGACCGTAACTGAAGCGCCTCAGTCCCCTCGGCCACCGCGGCCGGCTCTCATCCGCAGTGGCGGCAGACACTGATTGATATTACCCTGTTTCAGTTATAAAGGTAAGGAAATTTTGTAATTTTGAAGCGATTTTGGGCAGTGAAAGAATCACTTACCGAGTACACATTGTTGTAAGGTATTTTGTATAAGTAATTTTGAATTGAAAGTGTAAAACGTTTTGATAAGGATTGTCATTTATGTAGAATTTTGGGTAACATTATTTTAATTTCTCAATACTAAATGAAGCAGTGAAATAACCTTCAGCTTTATTATTGTAGTTAAAAGTATCATTTTACCCCACTTTGTTTCACAAATATAAAATCTGTGTAATTGCATCTGTTTCAAGGTTGCATAGCAAGAAGTGCATTTTCAAGTGTGCAGAAAGCATAATAGAATTTGATTAGTAAGAAAGCAGGAAATTATTTTTCGTAAATATTTCTATTATTCTCAACAGTCAAAGTGTTGAAAAAGATATCATCCTTATTTGTCATGTAAAACCTTGTTGTAAAGTTTCATCACACAAGTTTCAAGTCCTGTGACATTAACGTACATGATCTAGGAACTACAGTTACTTTACTGTCCTTCAAAATAGTCATCTACCATAACTATGCACCTATGAGCTCTGCGATACATGTCCTGGGAACTTTCCACGAAATCTTCTGTTGGGACGGTGCTCAAAGGTGTCGTCACTTTGCGTTGTATGCCAGAAATATCCTCAAGTCTCTTTTCTTTCAATGTGAGTCGAGGGAATGGAAAGAAATCTGGAGGATTGAGATCGGCGAGTACGGTCGATGTTCACATTGTACGACAACGCTCGCCCACAAACAGACAATATTGCCAAACAGGGTGGTTCAACTTCAGTATCCTCCATACTCACCGGATCTCAATCCTCCAGACTTCTTCTTATCCCATCGACTCAAACTCGCTTTGAAAGGAAAGAGATTTGACTATATTACTGACATCCAACGAAGCTTGACAAAGACTTTTGAACACCATCTCAAAGGCAGACATCGTGCAAAGTTTACAGGTCATGTATCACAGAGTTTAGCAGTGCATAGTTATGGGAGGTGACTATTTTTAAGTACGGTGACTGTAGTTCATAGTTCATCTACGTTAATGTTACGGGTCTCTTCTCCGAACCTTGTCGTAAATATGAGGCGCGTAATTTTTTTTTTGAATAAGTTCTACTTGAATAGAAGTACACAAAGAAAGGTTATTTCAAAAAAGTAAATTTATTTTCAGAAAGCACATACTTTATTTTTCGACATAGTTGCCAAGTTAATTCAAACACTTATCATGCCCCTCAACTAATTTTAAAATACCCTTCTGCACGGCCGCTACGGTCGGGGGTGCCTCTCAACTAATTTTAAAATACCCTTCTGCACGGCCGCTACTGTCGGGGGTTGGAATCCCCCCCTCGGGCATGGATATTTGTGCCGTCCTTAGTCTTAGCTAGTTCATAAGTAGTTTGTAAGCTAAGGGACTGATGACCCCATAGTTAAGTCCCATAAGTTCTACAAACATTTGAACATTTAAAATACCCTCTTCATACAATATTGCCGCCAGTTCCGGTAACCAAGAGTTCACTGCCATTTTGTAAAGCACTCACTCGACACGTTAGGAAATTCGTTTGAGACACCTGTTATTGTGAAGCTCCTATTCACGCGAATCCTCGCTTCAGCTGAATCCTCCAAATCTTCTGTAATCGAAGATGGGCGACCGGAGCGGTCCTCATCATGGACGTTGTAACCGTCATATTTGAATTCTCGTACCCACTTTGCCTTTACTCATAACAGTATCACCGTACTATTCGCAAATCTGTCGATGAATTTCTGCAGCAGACACGTTCCTTGGTGATAAAAACTATATCACTGAGCGAACCTCACACGCGGCGGGCGAGTTGATAGTCTTAATCATTTTGAAAGCACAGAACAGAACCGTACAGGTTAGCTACATAGCTGAAACCAAGGTCCTTAAAAATGTTGATCAGTAAGCGTAAGTGTTCTTACTGAAATCATGACAAGTAGATTTGATGTTCTGCTATTGCTAGGCAGTAATTGGTGAATTTTGTAACTTGTTCACCCTTCAGACAGACACAGCTGCCTTAGATATGACAAGTATACATCGAATCGAAACATGCAAAAATAAAGGCGAAGTTTAGCCTGTGTTTTTAGTACCTGCCAAAGTAAATGTTGGAAATGATCATTAAATTTTCTGACTTGCCTTCGAGAAAGTGAACATCATCTATGTAACGCTCATTTCTATTCTGTACGCATCACCAATGTACAAGATCTTGAACTGACATTTGGACATTGACTCTTCACTCGAGTAATTTTGCAAAAGCCTCTTTTTCAGTACTCATTTGGATTAGCCATTCGAACTGTCAGACATAAGCACATTTATAATGATAGTCACTTTCCACTTTTAAAATAGTAACAAGCCTATTTAATACCAGCGATGGAAAGTAGCGCAAACTCGGTAGCAGAAGGCGAAGCGAGGACAGTGTCTGTCTCTCCATTGTGTGTTTTTATCGGGTTCTCAGAGGTATGTTGTGTGGCCATTAACGTCTCCATCGCCTTCTATCTGGGAAACATAGTCGATGATTGATTCGATTCTGTGGTTAGTATAGCCTTGCGTGGTCTGAATGTCTGATCTAACGATGCGATTTCCTCTTAAACATAAAGACGTAGTAATTCGCAGGAGTCGTACAACCTTTAAATAGTTCTCCAACTACGATATTACACAAAAGCATAATTCGACGAACATTCCGCTGTCTTAATAGAAAAGCAATCGCAGGTTGTGATGTGTATTTCTTTGATCACTGGGAAAAGGGATAGAAGTGGCTCTGTTGTGTTTTCTTTAAGTTGTTATAGCTCTGTACATCTTTTGCGGTGGCAGGTGACCTATAAACCTAGATGGAACGCTGATGTAAACTTTACCTTTTGTGCGTATAAATTATACATACAAACGTTACTTGTTGAAACTTCACAGAAGCTCTCCTGCGAAACATGCAAGACTAGCACTCCTGGAAGAAAGGATATGGTGGAGACATGGCTTAGCCACAGCCTAAGGGATGTTTCCAGAATGAAACTTTCACTCTGCAGCGAAGTGTGCGCTGATATGAAAGTAGGAGGTGAGGTACTGGCGGAAGTAAAGTTGTGAGGCGGCATCGTGAGTCGTGTCGGGATAGCTCAGTCGGTAGAGCGCTTGCCCGCGAAAGGCAAAGGTCCCAGATTCGAGTCCCGGTTCCGGCACACAATTTTAATCCGCCGGGAAGTTTCATATCTGCGCACGCTCCGCTGCAAAGTTTCATTACGTTACTTGTTGTTTGCTGGAGAACATAAGATGAGTGGCACTTCCACTGGTAAATCACTCACTAAACAATAGTAACTAAGAGAAATGGACAGCACTCACGAAATACAAAGCCTCGAACAGACAGCTGTGGGTGTGCTGTAAGTATTCTTTCGTGACGTCATGCGCAGTACGACTGAAATGCTCTTGCTCTGCGCAGGAGTTACTGCGACCCCCTGGCTGAAACTGAGCACAGTTGTTCCCGAGGTATGCCGGTATATGATAGGGATAGCGGTTATCGCTGAAACAACCGGTTTTCGGTTATACCGGTTCTTTTCATCTCCAGTTTAACCGCACCGTAAAAATTGCTCAAGATAACCGGTTTTTTATTGCTATTATTTCCAGTAGACTTCGACCGAAACATATTTTGCGGCCGAAACAGAAACCGTAGTCGTCGATCCTCTAGTTTCGGCCGAAACCGAAACTTACGAAATTTGGTTAAAATTTAGGTAAATTTACGTTTTACGACAAACCATTAGTCTTTCCATATTTTACAAGATCCCTTCCCAATACTACGCCTTCTTGAGTCTGTGTAAGCCTAGCCAGGAGACCGTAGAAGACGATATATGAAGCATACAGATTTAATGACAGTATTTCCATCCGGCAGTTGCGAATATTGAGCCAACCACTCCATAAGTTGGACTTGTGAACCAGCGCATACGAATATCTCGTTATACACACAACACACATAAGCTATAGTCAGTAAATAAATTTCAATCAGTGCTGCAGAAGTATTTCTAAAAATAAAGTCACAGTTCCAACAATATGATGGTTGTCAATGTAAATTTACGCAAATTGAACTAGGAAAACTCTGTACCACATGATCAAAGAATGTTCAAATGGGTGTAAGTTATGAGACCTAAATGCTTAGGTCATCGGTCCCTAGACTTACAAACTGTCGGCCGCGGTGGCCGAGGGGACTGCGGCGCTCCAGTCACGGTCTGCACGGCCACTACGGTCGGGCGTTCGAATCCCCCCTCGGGCATGGATATTTGTGCCGTCCTTAGTATAAGGTAGATCATAAGTAGTTTGTAAGTTTAGGGACTGATGACCCCGTAGTTAAGTCCCATAAGTTCTACAAACATTTGAAATTTGAACTTACAAACTACTTAATCTAACTTACGCTAAGGACAACATATACATCTGTGACCGAGGGAGGAGGGAGGACCCGAACCTCCGACGGGAGCTGCCGCGCAGTCCGTGACATGCACGGCTACCTCGGGAGGCACCACATGACGAATTTTACCTAAACCCATATTGGTTATTAAAAAAGCCCCTCGCTTTCAAGGAATCACGTTAATAAAACTTGTTAGCATAACAATATGATAATACATTAAAAGTTATTATTCCAAGCTTAGAGTACATCACTTACATAATAGGTATATGAATCGAATTTACCTTCTCTTCCAAGGAACATTTTGGATGCTTTCTCCTTAAGTGACATAGCATGTTTGTAGTACCTCCACCCGTTTTCAGCTTTTTAATGGTGCCATTTAAGACACAACCGATGTCTGGCGACGACAGCAAAGAACTGCCGCATGACCAGACGGAGGCAATTCTCGTACACTATCGGTGCACGCGCGTCGTCTAATAGGCCACGCCACACGGCAACAGGTGCATTGATGCCTCAGTAGCTGCACCAGTTCTTAAGTTCTTATGCCACGCGTTTGTTGCGCGTTTCTGACTGCCGGGATTGTTCTTAAATTATCACTGATCGCTTTTCTTAGTTACTGCGATGACCTAATATTTTCACAGCAGTGGAAATTTTAGGAATAGCCCTAAATATTAGGGTCTACTAGTTTTATTATTTTTTTTAATTATTTACAAAAAACACATTTTGAACCACTACTACGGGAAGTAGTCGTACCGGTTTTTTACCCGGTTCTTGGCAATAAAAAACCGTTTACAACCGACACCAAATAAATACCGAAAAAAAATGGTTATTCAAAACTAAAATAACGGTATCGGTTTTAAACGGTCGGTTTTTTCCATCCCTAGTATATGACGCATGCGCTCGTTAAGTGCTCGAACTACTAGTGTCTACAAAAAAACGGAACTTACTTAAAAAAACACACCTCGTATTATGTCTACCTTAGGTGTTCATATCGTAAATAGCGTGATTGTGTTGTTATTTCTCTGTTCAGTGGCAACTGTGTGTTAAAAACCGTGATTACAGTGTAGAGGGGCGAGCAGAGAGAGGAGGAAAAAGACGCGAGGTTGGCTGGAGCGGCGGCAAATAGCGTTCCACTTGTCGGTGGCTCTGCAGAGAGACAAGCGGCCCTTTGTCCTCCCGGCTGGAGTCCGCACGGTGGGTGACACAGAACATAGTGCCTCATGAGAAGCCACGGCTCCCGCGTCACCAGCACAAGGCGCGATGCCGCCAGGTGGAGCAGGCTTTTTAATTTAGCTTCCGCCCGACCACACACCACGTGCCACCCCAACGCACTGAATACACGTCTAGTCTCGGGTACGGCGGTTTTTCTGCTTTGCTGATCAGTTGCTGTAAGTTTGTTCCAGTTTCAAACTGTACAGGACTGGTTCAGAATATAGTTCGTGGCAGAGCTCAATTTCAGCCCGTATTTGCCGAAAAGGCAGACTAGCTCTCACAGCAGTTTCCTCTGTTGCCGGCCGCAGTGGCCGAGCGGTCTGCGACGGGCAAGTCAGTGCCGGATTAAGCAAGTGTGCGGCCCGTAGCAAAATCTGACAAAGGGCCCTTTGGTTGTTTAGGACTTTAGGTCATATGGTTTACGATATTACCAGAGGTTCCAACTTCTGAATATGGCCAATAGTAATGCGACCTAATATGTATGAGTGGAGGAGGGTAACACGGAATTACCAAAATTGTGAAAACAGTTTCTGTAAGATTACAGATGAGATAGGGGTAGCGTATTAATACACCATTCTGATGAAATGTTCAAATGTTTGTAGAACTTATGGGACTTAACTACGGGGTCATCAGTCCCTAAGCATACAAACTACTTATGAACTACCTAAGGACGGCACAGGTGCTACAAAGATCGTAGCATCTATATCTATTCAGACAGCCAGGCAGCCCTGAGATCACTGGCAGCTCCTGCAACAAGGTCTAAATTTGTTGCAGAATGTCACAGGGTTCTGGTGGAGCTAGGGGAAAGCAATAGAGTAAACCTATTGTGGGTCCCTGGCCACTAGGGGACCAGTGGCAACGAACATGCCAACAGATTAGCCAGGATGGGGGCAGAGACTCCATTTATTGGACCAGAACCTGTCCTGACAATCACCAAGGTAATGATCAAATTGGAGCTACGTAACTGGCTCAGAAGACAGCACGTAGAATATTGAACCAAAGTCCATCAACAAAAACATGGCAAGGTAATGATGCCAAAGCCATGTTTTAAAAGAAGCTCTGCAATCCTGGGTCTGAAAAGGAGAGAGATTAGACTCATGGTTGGATTGCTGACAGGCCATTGGAATTTCAAAAAACACCTACGTACAATGGAAATAACAGAAGAGGACCCTAAATGTAGGATCTGTGATGACGGTGATGAAACTGCATCACATCTAATCTTCGAATGCATTGCATTGGAGAATAAAAGGCACAGAATATTTGGGACAACCATACCCGAAGAAATTGTGTCTAATAAATAATTGGTAAAAGGACTCCTTGCACTGTTCAAGGGCATTGGTTGGCTTTACTAGATATACAGGGAGCGATACCGCACAATAAACTTAGTTTCGGTGCGGGCAGTGGCGGGTTGGTCCAAGACTGTTTTGGCTTCCCTGCAAAAATCAATCAATCAATCAAGGACGGCACAAATATCCATGCTCGAGGGGGGAGTCGAATCCCCGACCGTAGTGGCCGTGCAGACCGTGACTGGAGCGCCTCAGTGCCCTCGGCCACCGCGACCGGCCATTCTCATGAGTTGAGTAGGAATGTGTGTGGGTGGGGGTGGGGGGGGGCGGAAAAACGTAATAACTAATTATTTTCTTCTTCAAAACAGAGCTTCACATATTTTTTTACTTCCAGATAATTATTTATTTATTTCGCAGAAGCCCTCAAACAAAGATATCCTTACAATATGTGTTCTTTGCAATGATTCATAATCATCGCTTTACGAGGAGTAGATTTTTCTGGCAACAAAAACTTCCTCATTTTACGAGAAACAATGAAACGAGATAACATTTATTTATGACTTTCTCGTAGAACTCTATTTTACTAATAATAAATGTTCACCACACACTTCGGCACAGCGTTTTAACTCACGAAATCGCTGTGAGATACGATGCAATAAAAAACAAAACTAACACAGCTTCATCTTCTGAACATAGAGTAATTGTGTAGGATATATAATGAACGTTGTTATTACTCACACAATTCACGATTTTTCCTATAGCGACGCAGCTACGAGTCAAGCAACACGTATTTTCAATTGCTGCTGCGAGATTCCACAATGGCGCTCCTTTGTGGATTTACCCCCTATGCCGTTTTACGCAGTTTTCGAGTTCGTAGAAGTTATTATCAATACTGGCGATTTCAAAAGAACATCCTAGAAGATGTTGCTCAAAACCTCCTAAGGAACCGAGTTTTGCCGACAAAATTGGAATTCGAACCACTCAAATCGTAAACACGTAATTATAAACAATTTTCGTAACAATTACGATAAAATCGTAATGGTTGGAACCCGTGTATTACAAATAAACTTTTCTCGATTTAATTTCGGCAAATTTAGAAATAATACACGTTACATCAATTGCTCTGTGCAAATCGTATTCAATGTTCAGTATACTTAGCTCATTTAGACGTTCCTGTCGCATCGTATTTTTTAATTCATTTTTAATGCGCTTTAACGTTGAAAAAGAACGTTCTCCACTGCAATTGGAGATCATTAAAGATAAGTAAATGCGTAAGGCTATTTTTACATTTGGAAAACACGATGCTAATGAATTCTCCTTTAACAGTTTGTAATTTATTGTTTAAACTTTGGGGTATATATATGAACGGACAAGTACCTTCCCTAATGTTTCAGTGGTTCCCCCTTTTCAGTCAATAACTTTGAAATGACTATATAAAATCGATGTCACTCACGTCGTAAAAGAAGCTGACGATTGGCCTCTTTTGTGTCTAGTCCGTCGGTTGTCGTAGGTGTCGGTGACCGAGTAGAAAGAGACCGACACAGGAATAAACGATGCACGCGTGTGCAGGTACGGAGGTGACCAGCCAGTGGGACAGCAGAAACAAGAAACACTAGAGCAAATTAGATCGAGAAATATATTTCATAGAGACTTAGTAATACTTAACCTTTATATAGTTCTTGACTGCAAAAATAATGTTCAAATGTTTGTAAATCTTATGGGACTTAACCACGGGGTCAATCAGTCCCTTAACTTACAAACTACTTATGAACTACTTACGAACTAGGACGGCACAAATATCCATGCCCGAGAGGGGATTCGAACCCCCGGCCGTGCAGACCGTAACTGAAGCGCCTCAGTCCCCTCGACCACCGCGGCCGGCTTCTTGACTGCAGAATGCTGATACATAGTTTATATAGAGGCCTGCCCACTGATGATTTCTAGTACCTATCCGATAGCCAAGACTTTACTGGTGCCTACCTGATTCGCAAGTCTTAACTGGTGCCTAACTGATTCCCAAGTGTTAACTGGTTCTTATCTCAGTCCCAAGTGAACGATGTCGTTCAGTGGTGGCCACGAGCGGAGTTGTAGCAGAGGGTGGTCGTGGCTGACGTCATAAGAACGCCGCGCCTTGCGTGCATGGCGGCGCGCGGCGAAAGTAGGTGGTGCGCACTTTAGACTGGTGCGACACCACAGCCTCCAAGAACCGATTGTTAGATTTCGGTACCCCTCGAGACTTGTCTCGACTGCCCTTTTTTAATCGCTGTCGCGTCAACACTCCTGCGCTTTTAACAGGCCTCGCAACGTGGCGGCAGCGGCCAGCATTCCACAGTGCAAACAAATGGGGCGTCCACACACGCGGCGACTCATACTCCAGCGGCCATCTGTGCACGAGCGGCTGTTACCTTTCACACATGGCGTTTCGGTAGCGTATCAGCCGATCCCCCAGCACCGTCGGTACTGATACCGCTATTTGGGACTCAAGATGCAGCGAATCCAGCAACAGGCTTGCATGAACTAAATGTCACTGAGAAGCTGGGCATCGTGGCGCCAGAAACATTATTAAGCAGTTGGCAGAATTTTGAGAACTTAACCAAATGGTGAGATAATTCACCTTTTTCACAAGTCTACTTGCAAGAAATAAATGCTATACTTGAAATAACAGGGAAAACAGTATTCGCACCCAGGCGCGGGGCACCCCAAATGCGCGGGGCTAGTAGCATTTGCTAATTACTGCTACGTGGCTAATCCGTCACTGGTGCCAGTCACGGTCTGCACGGCCGCTACGGTCGGGGGTTCGAATTCTCCCTCGGGCACTGGTGTTAGTGTTGTCCTTAGCGTAAGTTAGTTTAAGTTAGTTAGGTAATTAGTGTGTAGGTCTAGCGACTGATGACCACACATTTATATTATACGACATTGTAGTAAGGTGTGTGTGACTGATTAATTATTTATTATATTCCACATATACAGTGGTTGAGCCACGTCACACAAATTGAATTTACAAAACGTAACTAGTTTCAATGAACACTGTCATCATTATCAAACGTAAGCAAAAATTGCATTTAACACAAACTGAGAAAATAATTAGATTATGAAAAGGTGTAGTAAATGTAGTCAGGTCACACCCCTAGATAACCTGGCTACATTTACTACACCTTTTCATAATTTAATTATTTTCTCAGTTTGTGTTTAATGCAATTTTTGCTTACGTGTGATAATGATGACAGAGTTCATTGAAACTAGTTACGTTTTGTAAATTCAATTTGTGTGACGTGGCTCAACCACTATATATGTAGAATATAATAAATCACACACATTTGTAATTTGCCTCTGTTTGTTAATATACTGGAATAAGTCGGCACTGCAGATTCAAAATACAGTCTCTGACAATAAAATTCGGTCAGTAGGCCAGTAACTGACATAGATGAACTATGAACTACAAAGTGTCTCTAAAATGTTTGCTGAATGGTCTCAGGAAATATAGGAAACAAGAGTTACAAAGAAACGTGTCCATAGAAAATGTATATAGCCGAATTTGTAAGAAAATGTCTAATATTGTGCCTCCTATTTTGTGTCGAGTAACTTGCTCGCAGGAAAATGTATAATATTGCTTCTACTGTGTGTATCGATATGTGTACATAAATCTGTGAAGCTTCATCTTTGGCAAAGATTATGTACCGCACAGCATTGTAGCTCGTGCAGAAAGACAGAGAGTCAGACTTGTGGTTCAGCTCGCTTAAGGAGCAGTTGTGTTGTGTATGTGGTTCCGATGTACAGCAGAGGCTGCTGTGCCAGCAAGTTGATTTGATTGTAGTTGAAATATTGTATTTCTTATAATTGTGAAAAACGTTGTACCACCTCTGGAATTAAGGTAATAGCATTTCATGTAGTTATGAGAAGGTTGTATCATTTAGATAATGTAATGGTGATTATTAATAATAAGTAACAAAGTTGACCTTTCTTTCCTCTTTCATTTACGTAATTAGAAGATTAACCTACTTCCTTTATTTGATAATTAGTTATTTGTGGGTTTAAAGTGCAGTATTGATTTTGGTAATCTTGTTGAACAGATTTCTATATGGTTATCGTAGTAAATGATTGTGATGTGGCACTGGATTTAATTGAGTATGATACTGAATTTTGAAAATCAGGTACTGATCTGCATAAAATTCTCGTAGTCGACATTAAGAAAGTGGTTGTGTGTGTGTGTGTGTGTGTTGTTTTTTTTTTTTTTTTTTTTCTTTTAGTGTAGTCAATGTGTGTTTCATACAGGTTACGTGTCACAATTGTTTTGTTAAAGGATCCGTTGCGCACATAATCAGTTTAATGCACTGTTTCTTATTTAACAGTATATACATCAATATCAGAGCCATAAGTAAACCAAATTACTGTGTTAATGAACAATGTACGTGTTCAGTTAAATTTTGATGAAGTTATCTGATGACTTAGTGATCTTGACTGTTAAACATAAATATATGACAACTATTTGGACTGCAACTAATACCAGATCAGGTTTTAAATGAGTAACATTAAGCATCACACATACATGTTTTAACTTCTGATATCAGTTGTGCAACTGTTGGAAACTGTCAGCAAACGCTTCTTGCGGTATCACTCGAAGAATTGAGGTCACGCGGTGTTGGATCTGCTCAACCACTCAGACACATACCTTTTACTCACTAAGCACCATAAACTTGCACTAACACCCCGTGGGTCTCCGTCGCCGTTTTGCCAAATGTGAAACAAATCTTGATGTTGTTGCGTACATTTTCCCGGCGTAATAACTGATAATATTCATCTCGGGTGTGCAGCCGGATACCGTCGTCAATTAAACACGACATTTCGGTAGACCAACTGGCTGCCATCTTCTGGTAAATGCGCCGATTACACTTAATAGCCGGAAACTGAGGCACAACACAAACAGCGGCCCCTTTATACACCGCTGACGACCCACCGCGCGTGCGCGAAACCAAAGTAGAGGCCCTCTAGGCGCAATAGAACTAGTAGCGCGCCGGTGGAGAAAATCGGGAAAACGATGGGTCGAAACAAGACTAGTTAAAAGAAACTGTAGGTCGAAATGAAGACCGATGTTGCTTAAGAAGATTTGACATTAAAAGTGTTTTTACGCCCCCATCAATGACTAGGGCCGTCCTTGCGTCAGTCAAAGATGATTTAGGACTGAGGAAGCCCGGTGTTTATAGAATTCCATGTTATTGTGGTGAAACTTACATCGGCCAAACGATCCGCACAGTTCAGGATCGGTGTGCGGAACATCAGCGTCATACTCGTTTACTTCAACCTGAAAAGTCAGCTGTTGCTGAACATTGTATGCATGAGGGACTAAACTGATTGCTCCTGCTTCCCGCTACTGGTAATGTGTTCTTAAAGAATCCATAGAAATTCGTATGGCCGATAATATTATTAATAGGGACAAGGGCTTCCCTCTAAGAATAACTTGGAATCCAATCTTATCTGATATTAAACAACAACGGTCTTTATATCGACCTCCTGTTTCTTTTAACTAATCTTGTTTCGACCCATCGTTTTGCCGATTTTCTCTACCGGCGCGCTACTAGTTCTATTGCTCCTAGAGGGCACGCGCGGTGGATCATCATCAGTGTATAAAGAGGCCGCTGACTCTGTTCTGCCTGTTTCCGGCGAGTAAGTGTATCAACGCACTCACCCGAAGATGGCAGCCAGTTGGTCTGCCGAAATATCGTGTTTAGTTGACGACGGTATCCAGCTGCACACCCGAGATGAATATTATCAAAACTTGATGTTAATGCCTTGCTCCATTTTGCGCCCCATATTACAATGACACTCGACCCTGTAGCAGGGACTGCAGTGCTTTGAACGACAGGGGGCGCTTGTTGTTATGTCAATGTTTATGCCAGGGATTCTCACCCTCGCCAGCGCTGTTTCGTAAAATATGGAACCATTCGCTGAACTTTACAGACGCATCTTCTACAGTCAACGTACTGCCCATGGAAATAGTCACCTCCTACGAACTGCTGAGCTCTGCGATACATATCGAGGGAACTTTTCTCAGTCTCCAATACTCTGAGGTTTACAGCTATCAGTCGATCTTTTTCAGTGAGTTATCCATATTAATAACTAGCTTAAACCCGCGGCTCCGCTCGGCGTGTTGGTTGATTATGATAGATAAGCTATATTTTAGTAGTGTGCTATGAGACTTGTTTTGAAGGATGAAATGAAATACAATACCTTCTTTAGAAACAAACATCTTTAATCAACATAAAAAAGTGAAGTGCTTAATGATTTACAATAAATAATACATACATTATTCCTCATAACCTGTGTTGCAATTTGTATGTATTTAAAGAAATTTCTTTTTTTCTGTTTTATTTATTCTTATATTTCCTTATTCGTATGCTTATCCTTACAGAGAAAGAGCTGAAGACATTGTAGCATGCACAGACCAAAGATATGGTCTGTGGCATCACGTTTCGCTGTATGTAACCTCCTTGCTATAGAGTCGCAAACGTCATCGCTGGCCTTCAGTCCGAATTTTTTTTTAATATTTCGACGACTTTCAACCACTATATCTGCCACTCCTTTATAGCTATCGGCATGGAACTGCTATGGTGTACAACGGGAGGCTTCGGACAACAATTACAGACAGACCATTCGTCTACGTTCTGTAGTTCTCGCTGCAGAGCGAAATATTAACACACACACACACACACACACACACACACGTAGAATTTTCTATACACCTATAACTTTCCATCCTAATATACTTCAACCTTTTATCATTATCTACTCTCAAGCAACAAAGCAACCAATAAAACCATTTTCAAAGAGTAAATATAGTTTTCAAAGACTAATTATTGTTCCGTATTTCGCGTTATATTCTTCAAATTACTAAATATTTATCAGATCGTTATAAAACCGTGCCTAAAATCTTCCTCAGGTATAAAGTAGTAACTGTTCAAATATATAAGTCCCTGCGTCTTGTCGTTCGGACGTTATAAGCGTACACGGAACAGACATTCACATTAATATATATATCGGATAACAGCTATCCGATCACCACAAAACAGTGCCTAAGGCCTTCCCCGGGTAGAAATTAGTAACTGTACATATCTTTAGCTCTTTATGTCTTGTAGTTCAGACGTGATAAACGTACACCGAACAGACATTCATATTTATAGATATAGATGTCTTCAGTTAAATACATGCATTGATAATGGCCAGTTACTGGCCGAAATCATGATTTGCTGATAAAGAATATTAGAAAAAGATCGACTGATCGCTGCAAACCTCAGAGTATTGGAAACATATCACTGTCGTGGAGCGCAAATCATGCAAAAATTTGATGTTGTTTCAGTCTTCCTTTGGTATGATGTTCAAACGTCTCACAGTGTATCGTTGAATGTCAAGAATATCGTCAAATCTCCTTTCAGTGCGAGTTTGAGTCGAGGAAATAGGATCAAGTTTGGAAGATTGAGAGCCAGCGAGTATGGCAGATTTTCAAGTTCGACCACATCTTACTCACAAATTAAAAATTGAATAAATAAATAAATAAATAATAAAGTTCAAATGTTTGTTAAGCTTATGGGACTTATTTGCGGGGTCATCAGTCCCTAAACTTACAAACAACTTATAAACTAACTTATACTAAAGACATCACAAACAGCCATGCCCGAGGGAGGATTCGAACCCCCGACGGGGAACGCCCTCACGCATCGGAATATAGCTCTTCAATACGGTCGGCCACTCCGCCGCTGCTACTCACACATGAAAAAAGAGTGTTGCAGTACCACGATTCTAGGGGTTCATGACTACATAAAAATGAAATACAAATTTACAAAAACAACTCCAGACTGCAGCATACACTAATAAACGGCAACACTTCTCACACCGACGTATGCCTGTATTCGTCGTGGAATACTGCCCACTACATCATCTGGGTCCATTGGTCGACATGTCACGTCATCCACGGAACAACATCGTTTAAGTTCACTCCAAGAGAGCTGGAAACTTCCCTCGATGAGAGGAATCGCGCTGCGAAGACCGAGTGCGCGAATTTAGATCCACCCTGTATATTCCTTCCCGTGCAGCAACATTATGCCGTCATAATGAAAGTCGGGAAAATTGCCAGTTCATGCGACAATCCCATTTGGTTGTTAAGTCTGGACACCTACACTTCGCAGAAGTAAAAGAGCGGAAGTTGCCGTCAATTTCACAAGCTATTATTGTTTCCCGTCACTTTTGGAATAGTCCTGTGTTACGACCGTGCAGTTTTTTAAGCATGACATAAGAGACTTGCAACACCGGATGTTGGTTACAACCGTACAATCGCGGAGTTCGCATAATAGTTATACGGCGTAGCAACACCAGCAGTCGTAAAGTGGTAAGATTTCTTCTTCGGTCTCTGCATCTGTATTCACATTGTTTGGACCCGTAGCCTGCTTCTCTCTAATTATTGATTTTCCTCAATTAAATATTTATCATTCTCTCACTACGCGTATTCTCATTTGGTTTTCACTTTTTCATCCAGTTTCGATAGAGTTTACATCTTATTCGTTTATATCAGAAACCTTTTATATTCGTCATAGCCGGCCGCGGTGGCCGAGGGGACTGAGGCGCGCCAGTCACGGTCTGCACGGCCACTGCGGTCGGGGGTTCGAATCCTCCCTCGGGCATGGGTATTTGTGCCGCCCTTAGTATAAGGTAGTTGATAAGTACTTTGTAAGTTTAAGGACTGATGACCCCGTAATTAAGTCCCAACAGCTCTACGAACATTTGAACTCATTAATAACGAGACGTTATTCAATATCGGAATTATTCAATGTTCGGAATGACAGCCCTTAGCGGCAAGCAACCAACTTTACACATAACTGCAAACCTTTACGAAAAATTTTCCCGTTGACAGCCACAGCAAGTGATGACAGAAGATTATCGTTTTCTACTTTTCCGTTGTGTATGCAGTAAAATTACGGAATTCGGAATAACGGTACAATGAATTACTTCGACACTAGTAATTCTGTTCGGGAGATACAATACAATGTTTGTATAGTCTATGGGACTTAACTACTGGGTCATCAGTCCCTAAACTTACAAACTACTTATGAACTACTTACGAACTAGGACGGCACAAATATCCATCCCGAAGGGGGATTCGAACCCCCGACCGTAGAGGCCGTGCAGACCGTGACTGGAGCGCCTCAGTCCCCTCGGCCACCGCGGCCGGCTGTTCCGGAGACATTTTACAGACAGTCTACGTACATAACACTGAAAATACCTTCATAATATGACTCATAGTTCAGGAGATATGACGTCAAAAACAATGAAATACATGCAAATCTTACATATGACAAGTTGTAATGTGTTGGGTCTTTCATACCAACTCTATTCGCAACACGTTTCGCATATATTCTCCTAAGGTCCCACTCGAAGAACCTAAAAAAATTATATTACTGTAGGGTACATAATTTAGGATCAAACTGCATGTAATGAAATTGAAATAGAGAGAAGGGTAGATGGCAATGAAGAGAGAGGGAAGAACGACTAAGGTAACTTAAGAAAGAAAGGAATAAACATCGTGACAAGGCCGGTAACAAACACTAGTAAAATTAAACACAAAAGTTGTATATAAACTCTTCAGACTCCAATCTGGTCTCATTTCTTTATTCATGCTTTTAAAGTAACTGATAACACGTCGCTGAGCGGGTATTTATTTATTGTATACTCTTGTAGTCCGTCTTGCCTCCCGTCCTTTGTTTCCCTATTCCTCACCTATCTCTCTGTGCACCTTCCCCTCTCTCGGCCCATTTCTTTCATTCCCTCTCCCTTCTCCGGCGTGCTTCGTTCCTCTCCCCCCTCCCATCCGCATCTAGGAAAACTCATGTATATCAAATTTCGTCTCCGAAGGTACCATTTGCCATGTACTGCGCAAAATGTTTTGAAGTCAACATCCTCTTATTTTCATCAACCTCGGGAGAAAATTGTAGATCTGTACTCAGTCGGAACACATGGCCACATTGAGAACCGCACTTTCAGTATTTCTTGTCCAATATTTATGATTAGATAGCTCCCCAGCTTGTGATCAACAAGATAAAACTAACTCATTGTTTACACGGTGCACGTTCTTTTTCGGACATGTCCGATAGAACAGACACCATATAAATAAATGTATATCTGCCCCATCACGCAATTGACAATTTCAATGAGGAAGCATTAATACGCTTTTCCCTTGAGGGAATCCAGTATAGGCTGAGAGGAAGTGTAATCGAATGGGCAGGGGGCACTCCAATCGTAATGAGCTGCAAGGCGAGAATTTTAGTTGGAAGGGAAGCGTGCCTGGACAACCTAATTGATCAAAGTGACCACTGGCCCAACGCGGAAAATCCGAGTTCGAATCCCAGTCCAGCACAAATTTTCATCTGTGCCCCCAAACTAAATGTGCAAATCAAATTAGTAAAATTACATGATTTTCACTGTTCTTTCGCCAGTTAATATTTTTTTCCTAGAAAAAAATCTACAAACCTCTAAAGAAGACGACAAAGTGAAAGGCAAGGAATTATTTTACATATTAATATAATGTTTTGGTTATTGCCATCGACGCTACTCAGTACAAAATGACTGACGACGGGTCCGAGGACACGTCATTGATTATGCAGCTATGAACAGGCACTTCAATTGGTCATCAAGTAGAATTTCGTTAGATGGATTATTTAACAATTTGTCCACCTTACCTGAACTTCGGAGTCCGCGGCTCGGCCCTCGAAACGGACGTAGTAGCTGCGTTGATTGAGATGCATGTGCCTTGACGGGAGAGAGAATGGTCAGTGTGTTGTGTTAGCTCCTGTGTGTGTGTTCGTTAGTAGCTCATTCATAGCCGCGGGCCAAGTGGCTGTAAAATGTACTGGCGCCGACCGCCAAGCTGTATAATGAACACCTAACTGGACGTTAATGTGAAGGAGAGACTGGAGAAATGCTGGCATCACGGAGACAGCATTACGTCAGCGACTGAACAGAGTAGTGGTAGGTTCTGTGGACCGTGATTTCGAACTCTTTATGGGGCACATGTAACTATAAATATTATACAAATAACTGTATATTTACGACTGTGTGTGTGTGTGTTAAACAGCTCCTCCTAAACTACGGAACCGATTTCTACCAAGCTTGCTAGACGTATTCCTTACAATAGGATAACTATCATTGTGGAGTAAGTACCAACTACGACGCACAGACAGTAAATTTGACTTCATAAGCCATGAAATTCACGGGGACCTATCAGATCAACCAAATTTGGTGCAGATATTCATTACCGCCAGGAATCAACAGTTACATGGTTAGAAAGCCGCTATGACATAATTTAGAGATACAACATCATAAACAATGACTACTTCCCCATACAACGCGCGAATAACGAGAATTCATGAATCCACTATTTGAGAATGTGAGCAGTTAGCGACTTGCAACAAAGTTCATACATAATTTCAGACCTTTACGAAACGTTTTCACGCAACACTAACAAAACGGGTAATAAACAATTTGGTTAATGAAAACCGCCCAATCATGCATGAAGTTTCAATTTATTATGCCTTTACCAGTAACACTATTCAAGAGAGAGAAATGTATGAAAATCCATCCCAATACGCATGGGGCTGATGTTTATAACGTGTCAATTGCCAACTTCATCGGCAACACATTTCGTAATTTTCTAATACTCTATGAAAATGGAATATTATATTATTGTAAGACATATAGTTCATGGGTTATAACGTCGTAAGGATTGATATGCATTAAAACGAAACTGAAATACATAGGGAAGAGGGTAGAAAGTGATGGACAAAGAGGGATGAGGGAATTGGCCAACGAGAGGAAAAAATATACACCCGGGAAACACCGCGAATGAACGAAAGTCTACACTTAAAATGGAAACTGTGAAACCCCAGTATTTGTCGTTATTCTGTTTACACACATAGGATGGATGGATGCTTAGGGTTTAACGTCCCGTCGACAGCTTGGCCATTAGAGACGGAGCTAACGCTCGGAGTTTGTGGGTAAGGATGGGGAAGGATATCGGCCGTGCCCTTTGAAAGGAACCATCCCGGCATATGCCTGCAGTGATTTAGGGAAATCACGGGAAACCTAAATCTGAATGGCCGGAGGTGGAATTGAACCACCATCCTCCCGAATGCGAGTCCAGTGCGTTACCACTGCGCCACCTCGCTCGGTTTACACACATATATTCAACGATAATACACAGGTTTTTAACGAGTAGCCTGAGTGGTGTTTGGGAGACCATACACATGTAATTACATCAAAACTGGAACATAGAAAAGGAAGAGGCTCTAATTTTATCTATAACAGCGTGTCTATTTGTTTGAACACGATTTTGTACGGGGATTTCACACGTAGCTAATTTCAGCAAAATCGGACTACAAAACAAATTTTTTTAAGTTTTTAATTTAAAACCATACTGTCTGTAGCTTTGTCTGTTTGACCACGTTAATTGAAAAACTATTACTCGAATTTATGGGGCCATAAGATATACTTATTCAATCTAAGGGCAACATAGAGGCTTTGTTTCATCACTACCGGATCAGAGAAACAAAAGATATCATAATCTGAAGTTTTATACTTAACCGTTGTCTCCGTTTGTTTATTTGACAACGCCAAAGTCCGAAAGTATTAAACTATTTCGTATGAGGGAAATTGAGCGTTGATAGACCAAGATCGTATCAGAGAAACAAAATATACCGTACGTAATTTATTATTTGTTTTATCTGAAGCCATCGTGCTTGTCTCTCTCTGGGTGAAAACATTAATCTCCAAAAACTATTACATGAATGTTTATGGGGTTTTCAGAGGTAAATTGATCATATCTTTTGGCAACACATCGTAAGTGGAGTCTACTCAGCTTAATAGCGCTGCTTAGTACAGTAACGAACAAAGAGATGGCCCTGTTACATTTTGTGGCTTTCAGTAAGCCATAACATTATTTTCGGAAGCATTTGTCAGCTGCCGAATTAAGCGTCACAATCTTATCTTTATGAAATTAACAATGAATTTACATTCACAGGTTATACGGATTTACTAATTTCACTTTGGGTATCGCATACTTTTGAAACTTCTTTCTTTATTCTATAGTTTTATCTAAATTTGAGTCGTAGACTAAGAAAGTCGTATTCATTGACTAAGTGATATTACAGGGTCATTAAAAATTGAAAAAGAATGCCACAATTTGGAAAATCGATAACTCTTTGAAGAAGAAAAGGTGATGTCTTTCTGTTGCCAATTTAAGGAAACAAAATCTTTTTGTGTTGTCGAGTACGGCGGAAATGAATCGACGACAGTCGCTCAGCATGCGTTTCCAACCCAGTACGACGTTCATTCTCCTGATAGCTACACGTTCCTCCATTCTAAGACCAGGTACAACAACAATATTTAAATTTCAAGGAATTAATTACGACTCTGTCGTAATTATTAAAAATCATTTAGAAATAATGTGTTTCGCGCTCGTGACGCATCTTCAGATTGTAATTCCTGTAAATAATATGAAATTAGTGTTAGAAAAGGCATCCTTAATATGCTCGCATACCTAGCTAACACCGTTTACAATGTAAGTTAATTAAAAGGAATAAAATGGCTCACTTGCATTTAAAACTGCGAAGGCTGCATAGTATAAATAATCTAAAACGATGGCGTTAAGCCGCGTCATCGCGTGTGCTGATTTATTTTAAAAAATCTGAAATGGCGAGTGAAACCGGTGAATAAAAATGTGACTTTAGCTTCGCCAAAATCCCACTATATTAAAACATTGTAATGATGAATAATGCGATTTTAGCATATCAAGCCAAATGACTCGTTTATTGCTTCTAATTACTCACTTACTTCAATATCTAAATTCACATTTTATTCACCGGTTTCACTTGCCGTTTCCGATACTTTAACTATTTGACACAAACCATCAAGGACTTCAACGCCACCGTTTTAGATGACTTTACCTCGATTAATGCGGTATTCGCAATTTTAAAAGCAAGTAATCCGTTTTAGTCATTTTAATTTATATATTACTTTATAAACTGTCTAGCTAGGAAGGCGAGCACTTTAAGGATTACTTTTGTAACAGTTATTGTATATTACTTACAGATACATTCTGACGATGCACCACGAAAATGAAACGCTTCATTGATAAATAAATTCTAATAATTGCGACAAATACTTGTTTTATTCCTTCTTTTGGTAGGTGGTATATCAAACGTTGGTAGCCTATAAACAATTCAGAGACAATGGTTGTTAGAGAAGCCGGCCGCGGTGGCCGAGGAGACTGAGGCGCTCCAGTCACTGCGCAGCCACTGCGGTCGGGGGTTCGAATCCCCCTCTCGGGCATGGATATTTGTGCCGTCCTTAGTTGTAGCTAGTTCATAAGTAGTTTGCAAGTTTAAGGGGCTGATGACCCCGTAGTTAAGTCCCATAGAGTCTACAAACATTTGATTTTTTTTGTTCTTAGAGAAAAGGGGGAAGTCGCTGACGGTCGCGCAAGCGTGAAGAACATGTCAACCGGATTTGTGAAGCATTTTCTCTGTCCAAAAGAATCGACTCGCCACAACCGACATTTCGAGAATCATAAGGAAAAGATTAGCGATAAAATCTTATCGTCTGAACTGTTTCAAGCTCTTTCAGCAGCTGTTAAGCATTTTGTCCTTGAGCAAATGGAAGCTCGATTTCTCCTCAGGCATGGATGTGTGTGTGTGTGTGTGTGTGTGTGTGTGTA